>CM060912.1:889584898-890838348 GCA_030737875.1 Allium sativum | reverse complement strand
ATGTTTTCTAATATAGAAAATAAGAAATGAGAGTAAATATGAAGATGTTTTCAAATGATTAATAAAGTGCATTTTCTAAATTTAGAAAATAGGAATTGACAAATATAAAGAAATGTGAAATGAATAAATTAATGATAAATTAAATTAAAAGAGATAAATGTTGATTAATGATTGATCGACCGAATTTCTCTTTGGGAATAAGATCGTTGGTTGTACACCTATTTTTCTTTGATAGTTAAATCACTGACTATCGAAGTTTTTGACCATTTTTCCGTCGTCAATACGGAGAGACCGGGATTAGATTCATTTTCTGAAAACCACTCTGTATGGTCATTAGTGCTGCGATCAAATATGATGAAAATAATCGAAGATGGAGTTATGCAAGGGCTGTACTGTTTACAAAATATTGCCTTCGGTTTGTCCAGTCCCAGGACAATGTGAATGGACGAATGTCTGAAAAAGTATATCTAACGGATCGCGTAAGTTGATCTCTTCAAACGTACTTACGTTTAGTGGCGGAGGAATTCGTTCCTCTTAGCTTTATACCCATGGTATTTTTAGGGAAACAATCTGTGATTTGGCGGGTATGACGATGTGGCATTCAAAGTGAAGGGTGGTCAAGTGTTCCAAAAGATACGTTATGACTTCAAGCCTCATCAACCGGGAAATGACAGAAATCGGGCAGGCAGCATAGCTAGGTGGGTCGCTCCCTGTAGGGTGCATATAACCTATTTAGAGAAAATCCATTTCATTCTTTTATCTATTTTAGATGCTGTCCCTTTTCGGGAAACGGTGGGTAGCTCCCAACTGTTGGTGATATACATTCGATACACTCAAGCGAAATGAGTGGTCGGTCATGTGTGGGTTATGTACACATAAAAATGCACATTTATATTCACATATTTATTCTTGTTTAGTGCTAATAAATGTCATATATGGGTATTTTATCATGTTTAAACAATAATTGAATTGATTTCAAAACATCACGCATTTATCATCATATAGGAGGAAAATGGTCATTTTTCATATTTTAAGAATGTTTACTTGGACACTTTTCATATTTTTGCAGAAATTGGATGCATGTAGAAGAGGATGTCACAAAGACATATATGCATACAAAAAAAGGAAATCAATCAATGGAAAGGGAATTAATACAAAAAGAGGAAATCAATGCCTTGCCAAAAAAGATGAAAGAGGGAATCAATTCAAATAAAGAATTAATGGTGGACCCTATTCACTCTCCTTCCTTCTTTAGTGGAGACACAAAATTAGGTCTTCATGAATCATTATTGCTAAAAGAAAAAAATGAAGCTTAAAGAGGGGGCATTCTTGGTAGCACGCAAAAAGTTAATTTAGGGTTCTCTCATGTATAAATAACCCATGTATGATAATATAAAGGGGATCTTGGATTTTTACTTTAGAGTGGAGGCTGAAATAAAAACCTCTATTTTTCTTCCATGGCTTCTTAGCCATTTGTTCTTGTAATTCTCATTTTAATGCAATCTTAATTTGTCGTCTATTATTTACATTTTCTTTTCTTTTATGCTAGTGGATTAGTTGTAGTTTTAGTTATTTAGCCTGCATTTTCTTTTATTTCTTTCATGTTGCAAACTACATTTGCTGTTAAAATAACAAACATGAGAGGCTAAATCCCTACAAC
The DNA here is from genome assembly GCA_030737875.1 of Allium sativum. Classification (NCBI taxonomy): domain Eukaryota; kingdom Viridiplantae; phylum Streptophyta; class Magnoliopsida; order Asparagales; family Amaryllidaceae; genus Allium; species Allium sativum. The sequence continues at coordinate 890,836,688 of CM060912.1, read as the reverse complement.
TTAGGGATAATGAAGCTCTCTTTATTCATGTAGTTTCAATATACTTGTTTATTCATGATCTCTTTTTGTGCTTTAATTCATATTGATGGTAATGGTTTTTGTGTTCATTATTGAGTTCGATAGCCTATAATGTTGACACCACATAGGCTATGCTTATTCATACGCTCAGTAATTACCTCTTCATCTACATATGATTATGGTAATTAAGTGGAGATTGAAATCTAAATTTGATGGTTTATACTCCTAATTAATAGGGGATAGGCCATGCTTAAGGTCTGATTCAATTTCAACTTGTTATCATTTTTCATAAAATTAGTAAAGTTGTTTAAGAGGTGCGACAAAATTTGACGGCTTATGTTGGGCTAATCAATAGCACAAATAGGTCATACTTAGAATAGTCACATCAATTAAATTAACTATTGACCAAAAAGAGAGATCATGGTTTCATTTTATATTGATTCATGAGATCTTGAGAGTGAATTTGCTCCTAAGTTGTCTTTTGATCTCTTATTTTCAATCAACTTTTGTATTTAATAGTTCGTTAGATTTTGCTAATTTTTAGCTAGTTAGTTAACATTCTCACTCGATTTCGGCTTAATTTGATTGAGTAATTTTAGACTTAATTCTTTCCATGTGGATCGACCCGTATTCACCACGTACTATGATTGTATGCCGTGCACTTACGGTATTATCACGATATTTCATGTTAACGGTTTTCTAATTTAATAGAATATCCTTTTAGGGAACAATGGGCCGGGTTGCAAGACGTTCTTGTTGAACCCAGTGTATTTGCCTCTAGAGATACACTATCGGCAGGTGGTCCCATACCTTATCATAGTCGGAATCCAATCTATAATAGGCGCCCGCAGTTTTGTTTGTATACTATATATGTAGAACGTGAGGTGTAAGAGTTTTGCTAGATTGTTCATTACTTGTGATTAGACTATTATAATATCAGAAAAGTATTGATTTTGAAAGTGTTTTGGGTTATCGTGAGGTAAAAACCGTCCGTGTTTATGTGTGGATCGGTCTTACGATTACTTTTCTTTTGAAAAGGATTTTAAAAAGTTAAACCAAATGATTTGAGTTTACTCACACCAGTCCCATGACTGACCCAGAGTTTATTTTGTTTTGTTTTCCCTAAACTCTTGGGTGCCCAAATTTGTACGGGCAGTCAAATAGTTCAGGTCTTTACAGATATACTTGGAGGAGCTTGAAGTAGGTGGCTTCAGGATTATATAGCTATTGTTATTTCCGTTGTGTGTAAGTGTTGTACGCTGATAATATTATTGTATATATATGTTGTTTTATTACAAAGTTGTGTTATATATTATATTTTATACGTTCCCTATGAGATTTCGTATTACTCTGATTTTGTTCAATAGTGATCTTCTTCTTCTTCTATTCTAATTCTCTATCTCATCTATTCTCACCCTCGAACTTCTTTCTATTAATGATCAGGTATTTCCGATGTCTGAATAGTCAACATGGTAGTTTTGTGTTGATTTCCGGAGTCGAAAATCTCAGTTCGTTACAATCATCATACTCTAAATCGTAATATGCTTAAAACATAAATATAACACAATGCAAAAAGATTTATGCTTACAAAATATGGTTCGTTTGAACAAGAATTATTGTTAGACATAAAACATAAAAAAGATCCAAAATATTAAAAGGTTCAGCAGAAGTAAAACATAAAATACACAGTTTCATAGGTAACATATAGTATGATCATTTAACATGCAAAATGTAAAACAACATGAGAATACCATGGCTAGATTTGATCTGTTTAATTATTGTTCTGGTTCAGGCATGGATTTAAATTTCAAGCAAAAAACCTAAGATATCGGACGATATTCCAGTATCTCGTCTTGGTCAATATATCGTTTGATATCATATATCTCAAGCGATATATTTGAAAGGAGATTTACAATGATATTTGACATTTCGTTTTGGAAAGAGCCCAAAACGAGATCTCGGAGGAGATCTCGGGCGATACATTAAAGATTTGAAATAGTGAACAAATAATAATAAAAATCTCAAATATAAAACAAGCGGGACAATAATAACTACATAAACCAGATAATCAGAGTACACATGCTCATACATTTATATAGAACAGAAATAGGGTTTATACATGAGATAAATAAACCCGACTGATAAACTGTCTCAATAAGAATACGTAACACTATCATGGCTCCACTGTGCTACATGGTGGAATAAGCAATAATGATACAAGTATAAATATGTAAAATGTAGTCTCCTTCTAATCCACCTGCGCATCTCTAAATGATATCTATACTTGTCACCTGGTTTGCTCCTCAGCATCATCGATGAGCACCTAAGGTAATAAGAGGAAAATAAAACCTTGTATCAGACAAAAGTCTAGTGTGAGCAATAAACAAATCTTAAAGTACTGTAAAAGTCGTAATAGTATATACGACATGGAGAGTATGTAGATTCATACCTCCCCTGCCCCTCCATCCACTGAGTCAGCACATATAATAATATATACACTACTCTATGATAAGCATCATATAAATAAGGTGTGATAGATTTCTAATACTAAATGGAAATAAATAAGTAAGCAACCATTGCATCCATCAACCATCCTCACATTCATTCACTCAGTGCGTAAAGTATATGGCATCTAGTACTTCGGTCATCTAATCATTCAAGGCACTAGAAGGCCCCACCGCATGAGCTCCACTAAACTATCGCTATGTCCCATTGCATGGACAATAAATGATAACTGTACACAGTCCACACCACATTGGCTCTAGGGTCTGGGTCGATCAGTACGCACCGCATTGGCTTTGATCCATCCTTGTTCCACTCTCTTAAAGGTGTATCAAAGTCATGAATACCAATAACTCCTTGGCACATGTTCTCCGCAGCAGAATCCATCTCGTTGACTATCCATAAGACTTCCATACGAAGTCGTCACGATCTAGGAAATATCCTCGACGGTCATTGTATATCATAGGATATTGTCCTATGTCTCTCATTTGTCTATCTCAGATAGTTACCTTAATACGACTTAATGTCACCTTTTTGACATCTCAGAGAAAATTATCCATCGCAACAGCCTTGCTCCCTATGCTGGAATCATCGTCATCAAATGACGAATCACTACATAGAAGCACCACATCTTCGCCTCAAGCCAAAGCTATTAATTGAAGAGACATCACGTCGAAATTTCCATTGAACGAACCATCATATCCTACTCCTCGAAATTGCACCATCGTTCTTGTCAAATTCGCCAAATTGGTCAATAACAATAGTAGTCGACATCGACTCACAGTGATCGGCAACGACTACTTGGATCACCTATTTAACCAAAATTGGTTAAGTGTACATCTAAGGAAAACTTCCAGCATTCATTGTGAAGTCCATCTCATCTCCAAGTCCATCTTTCATCTTCAGATTGACCACCAAGTTCTAGTATTGCTCCATCTTCAAATTTTCCGCCAAGCTCTTATGCTGCTACGTCGTCAACTCTTTCCAAATGCCCTAAAGCTCCTCGGAGAATATATCGTGCCCATCCAAGTTTACCATCCTTGTGCGTCCAATCGATGTACACCAATGTGTGCATTCGATTGATAAGCATCTCAAACTCTAATGAAAGAAATATTTCCTAATATTAGATCACGTACAAACAACGTTTTAAGCTAAACTTAGCAAACAATTCAACCATGCAACCAACAGTCATACAAATTTGTAAACTAGCTGTTAGACCCCAAAATGGCACTAACACCCAAAAAGTCATGTTTAGAGCATAGGATATGAAGAAAAGACTGAAAAAGGGAAGAAAAACAAGACAAGAGTATTTTTATAGTGGTTCGGCATTAACGAGCCTATGTCCACTTCATATTCTCTTAATTAAACAGAGAATTACAATTCCAACATCGTTTCTAGTGTTTATCTCAAATTACAATCATGTGTACACTTATATTTCGAGGTGAAAGATACATGGCAGCCATGGATAAGTAGTGCAGAGCTTCACATAGCCCAAAAGTCCCCTAAAATTGCTGTGGAATCATGTATCTATAGGCAGAGAGTTGATTCGGGATGAGTGGCCACGTGGCACGTATACAACAAATCCTGGAATCAGTTCAGGGATAGTGGAGATGCCTTCTCCAGAACATGCATGCCAAGTATGCATCAATCCGATATGATAGGAGAGTGGTGGGAGTTAATAGCGTAAGAATAGGTCTCCACTCGTGACTTCTTCAAGTGAGTGGGGTCGGGTCCATGCCTATTCGACCCGACCTGCCGATGTTCAACGGCCAAGCTCTTGGGTGAGTGTGGGTCGGATTTGTCTTGTTCGACCCAAACCATAGGTGTTATGCTTGAGTGCCAAATTTTCTTGGGTGCATGAGATAGGGTCAGGTTCGACTCGAAGTCCTCCATTTTGTTCTGTTTGACCCGACTCAATGCTTTGGGAGTAATGTTGTGCTTTAACTCGATCCAACTCGAAGGATAGGATCCGACCCGAAGCCTTTATGCGTGCAAATGTTATCTTTTTCGATGCTTGCCTTCATTCGATCCAAATGGTTATAACCGACCCGGGGACTCCATTCGACCTGATGTTTGTGCATGAAAAAACCAATCTTACCTACGCTTTATCACTTCATCTAAGCGATTGTCGATCAATGCTGATCAGTTGGGTTTTGAGTGGCCTGGTCACAAAGTAGGCTAACATTTTCCCCCAAAGTACGTCTTATCGTAGATGAGATGTGCTTTGAATAAGTCGATATGAATCTTTTTGGAACATCAACCGTCCTTGATAAGGATTTTATCAAATTGTTGTGTCCTCTTAAGTAGTTTTGATATCTCGACTCTTCATTTTATAGACGGCTCATCATGCAACGCACCGGTTCCATGGGTGCTTATCAGGCCAAATTTTATGGCCCTAGTAGTCGAGATGATCAAGTAATCATTTAAACCTCGTCGAATCAAGAGGTTAAGTTCTTTCATCACTAGTCACACTGGATCGTTGGCTCCTGAGTATGATTTTACACACAGGTTTGTTACCAAACGACGTCACCTTCCTACACAAGTCAAGCGCGTGGTTGAGTCAGACCTTCTTTTACATACAAGTCAATGTGTGAAGTAGTTATCCAAGTTATGGGGTAGTATAAGAATCTTCAGGCTCGAAACTACATCTGGACCATTAAAATAGAACACATCGGAATTGTCGTATGGATTTGACATTTGTGCTCGGCTTTGGACTATGTCTACATCAGGATAGTAATCTAGGAACTCATGATCGCATTGAATCATAACAATAAGAAGTCGTAAAACCACGATCGCTCTAGATCGTATTATAGTCCAATGATTGTGTACAAGTCAGTATGAGATATTGTTAAAATTATGTAAGCCAGTGCCTGGTATGATCATCACAATCGTAAGGCAGTAGAGGAGTTCATCACACTCTCCGTTGATGTAGTTACGGATCAAGTCTTCAAAACGTGAGATGCAAGAATTTTGGCTATATTTATATTTTATTTGTGAATTATACACATTATTTTAATATCATTGGATTTATAATAAAAGTGTATGGGTTATCGTAAGAAAAAACCTATCCGTGTTTATGTGTGGTACGGTCTTATAAGATACCATTTATAGGTTTTTAAAGCTAAAAATGATATAAATTTTCTATGATAAGAGATTCTTACGTTGGTTTTCTAGCCTGATCCGGATGTATTTTATTATAATGTTCCGGTTAGACTGAGCATGTTTTCCAAATTTCTTTGGGCGTGGAGCTGAAGACCCGGACGTCTAGCGGTAGTTATTCTTACGATGTTTTATGTGTGTTATGTTGGATTTTAAGTGTTTATGTATAATTCAAAAATTGCAAAGACAAGATGTTATAACCATCCAAGCTGATATAGGTTAGTTACTTTAATATTTGTTCAAATTTATTTTTATGCAAAGTTATATTTCAATATTATATGATTATTCCATTGCTTGTGAGATTCTTTTTTCTTCTTTCTTATTATTTTCCCCCTAATGTCTAACTCTTTGGCGCTAGTTTTGTGGCATTTGAATACAGTAAGTGGTACTATTGTCGATTACCGAGGATCAAAATTTTTGGCCGTTACACTAATTATGTACTTTCAAGTTCAACACTACATATACCTTTCTATCTCCATTTTTATTTATATTAGATTATTAAGGTATACAATACTCCTGCCACTGCGCGTAATTTGTACCCATGTAACATAGGTAGACCAAACATAATAATTCACATATATATAGCTATATTCCCAAATGATAGTCATGGTCCTAGATATTACCCATAGTATCTTACTTATCCTGCTCGATAGGACTCCGTCGTCTCGCTATGCAAAAATGTTCTGACTATATTTGTATAAGACAACTTCGTAAGACCTATAATGTAAATGTTTTATCGTCTGATAAGGAAACATGAAACCGTGTATGCATCAGCTCTATCCAAAGCTCAAACATTCAAAATGTACCACTCGATGCATACATAAAAGACTTACACGTAATTGTACTATCTACTATAGAAGCTCCTCTAACAAGGCATACCCTTGTACATAACTCAGTCGGCGATTTTATATCTGTAAAGGACAACTTCATTGGACCGATAGTGCATATATCTAATTTGATCTATCTGTTTCTCCATGGATGTGGCTTCACGCAGCACCCTCCTACTCAAATAATTAAAGATCAATCAAGAGCTAAGTGAACTTGCTCTAAAACAAACAATCTAAACACCCAGTTGGAGTTGTCTCTCACCTAGTGTCTAGAGAGTAAAAGATTATTGGCCTATCAGTTTGCTCCATCCATTTCTGTTCTTGCTCCGGCTGATGATGACAGGTATCCGAACGATTACTATCCTTATTAGGTCTTGATCACGAAGCCTACTCTCGGAGACGATGCAACCATCGAACCCGAAAGTTATCCACCAGTTTTCTGATTTCCCTTCATATAAATGTACTCAGGACATACTTTTTGATGGATCCACTATAGGTGTAACAACCCAAATTCCAGCGGGTATGGAATTTTCAAATATTCACAATTCAAAACCACCAAAACTCGAGTTATCTAGTCTGGTATCCTGCAGAAAAGATAGAGATAATAAATATATCAGAGCACAATAAAACATCTCACAGCAAAATAAATTAAATATAATAATCAAATATAGCCTTAGCAAAATAATGACACCGCCTAACAAGTGTCTAAAGGCTACCAAATCTCTTCTATGAATCTAACCAACGAGTATGTTATGAAGAGGGGGTCAGAACACAAGTTCTAGTTAGAGGACAAATTATACATTCTGAAATAACACTACATATACCGTTCGGATATATTTTCTTAATTATCAAATTAGTTGGCTTAACAACACTCTAGGCTCTGCACACACGTCGCACCCATCTACTCTCAAACCTAATATAATATATATGAAGTTATGCACAACATCTCAATGTACTCCCCATAGTACCTTCCTCATACGGTCTCCGCTGTCACACTACAGAAGCATGCACAACCTCCATACTACGCTTAACCGCGTAAGGAAATATTCATCGTTACTCCATGTAATCGCACAAAACCACTGATGCTATGCCACGTAAGCGTGCAGATCCTCATACCGAACTCCTCGTCCTAACCATGTCTTGACATGGAGTAATGCCCTAACCTGTACAGTACACCACCCATCGCGTGTAAATAGACCCTCGCATAAACGTACTGTCTACTATAACCTGAGTTCCGGGGCTACATTAAATACACAGAACTCGGTCGGGAGATTTTGATATCTGTAAAGGACAGTTTCGTTAGTCCTACATTACAGATATCCACATATGGTCTGTCTCTTTTCAAAGCGGTTATGGCCCCACCTTGGCCCCTCCCTCAACTAATAAAAGACTGCATAAAGAGCTAACGACGTGCCTCTATCAACCAATCTAACATTCAATTTGGCCTGCCTCACAACCAATGTACCGATAGTGAAAGATTGTTGGTCTTTTGGTTTAGCTCTAGTCTTTTCGCATCACATTGACTACCGATGAGAAGTATCCGACAATTACTATCCTTAACTTGGTCCGGACCACCGCTGCCCAGAGCGAGGCAAACTGCTGAATCACCCAACGCCATCAACCACAACCTTCTGACTACCACACCATAGTTGTAGTCAAGATATACTCTAGATGGTGCTATGTACCTGCCTTCGAGTGATGGCATCATCCGGTTGTTCCTCAAACGGCCATCTCAGAGTACCCAACCACGTCCCGTAGATGCCTCGTGCTTCCCTCCAGACCCATAAAATAATCAGTTGGGCGTTCTCCTCTCATGTCTCCAGCCACTGCGATGATATGCCACATTGGGTTCTTCATGTCCATATGCAGGGGCTGGTCCAAGCACGCCACACCATCGCGTTATTAGATTCTATGTCTAATCTTTTAATCACGCACTTGCTTTAATTTATCACATTGCTAATTTACTTGATTATTTACACATTCATATTCTATTCAAGTTACTGGTTTATCAGCTTCTATTTGGTTGCTTACTTTCCTTAATCAGCCACATGCTACTGGAACGGACCATATCTATAAGTCGCATATTTTCCCTAATCAGCCCCACGCTGTCAGAATGGACTTTTATCACATTGCTAATTTACTTGATTATTTACACATTCATCTTCTATTCAAGTTACTGGTTTATTAGCTTCTATTTGGCTGCTTACTTTCCTTAATCAGCCACACGTTGCTGGAACGGACCATATCTATAAGTCGCATATTTTCCCTAATCAGCCCCACGCTGTCGGAATGGACTTTCGCTTATTATTATTACATTTATTAAACTTAATCCTCCCAATTGTAAGTTACTAATAATAAGCCTATTTTTTCTTTCTCATTTAATTATAACCACATGTTATATCATTACCATAACCTTTGTTGTTGGTTTGCTTATTAACTTAGTTCCTTTAACTAAGATTTATTAATAATTTCTCTTTTCATCATTAATTATAACCTACGTTATAATTCCATTTGTCCCTAGGACAAACCGACCTATTATATTTCATTCACATTCATATAATTAATTATAATAGGTATTATTCCCCATTTATCACATTTTCCCTTGGTTCATTGTTGCTCGAGCGATCCTTTACCATTGTTACCTTTCTCTATTTACCATCTTTTACAATTTTATTATTGCATGAAATATTTCACCCACTTCGTTAAATTAGTTGGTGGAAATGAACAAAAATATATTTCCATAATGTACATCAATTAAGATCGCCAGTTGCAATTTATTTCTTTTTAATACATCTTTTATATATATATTTGATTAGTGTGTGCAGTAAGGCAAAAAACCCTATTTCACACTAGCTGATTTATTCTAAATTGAAATGCTACTTAATTGATGTTTATTATGAATTGAAATGCTACTTAATTGACGTTATTTCAAACTTCCTTTTATTGCATATTTTTTTGCCATTTATAACACGTGCTTATTTTGATGTTAATTATATTATGACATGCGTTATCAATTAATATGAACGTTTTAATTTTAATGTCAATTACTTTCCTCTTTTCGACTATCCATTTATTTCAAATTCAAACAACCATTTTTTGGGAATTATGTACATATATAATTTAAAATTATAAATTATATTTGTACACATTTACATACAAATATTTTCCAACTTTAAACTTTGTACGTTTGTAAAATTGTTGTATGGGATCTGTTCGGAACATACTATGCGTGTTATCAGAAAAAAGCAATGAACGCAATGGTGCATGTTCCGAAGCCCAATTCTTATAATTTCAAAAATGTCTGCTTTCCATTCATCGTTTTTGTAATTATTTAATTGAATTAATATTATAAAAATGCGAAGTGTCACATTCTCCAACCCTTTAGTAAATTTCGTTCCTAAAATTAAATAAAGGGTAAGCATATGTAATTTCTCGCATAGTTTACAACCATCATGTGTACATCTAGATTTGCAACCATCAGTGCGCTAGTGCAAAGTGCAATACATTATAAAAATTCACGTATGCAATGAATTTCTAATCGGTACGTCCTATATGAATGCTATCTTTTTCAAAAATATTTTGAAAATATGATGCACACGACTTAAATATACTTTCTATTTCTATATTAATGCAATATTTTAAAAAAATCCTTTCATCCAATTTTTCCCACAGTCTTACAGAATAAGAGCGTAGTTTATCCAATTTTTGCATCCAAACCCTATCAACCAACTTTAAATTGCGAATTTCAGAAAAATATAATTTTTCAAACTTGATTTCTTATGCTAGAAAAAGGTAGAAAGTGGGAAAGTCCATATTTTCCACTTCACTTTTACTCAACGTTTTCCCTGTAGATGGAACCCTTGGCTACTATTCTACAAAAATTCCTACTTTCTTTTCCAAGCACAGTTTACACAAGAAGAATTTCTTTTTCAACTTTCTCAAACTTACTTTAGGATAATTTATTTTTTCTTATTATTCTCTTTTATTGCAATTATTGCCTTTATTATTCTTCATTTTATTTGTTTTTATTTTTGTCATTCATTTCTTGCTTACATTGTTAATTCATTTGTGACACCTCATGTCTTTATTCTTTCTAGTAGTCATCCCATATAACTAGAAAAAGAATGTCATACTAAACCATTCAACTTTCAACAATAAAATAGAATAGTACATAGGATTGCAACTCCGTACTAAAAGAAAATAGTCTCTACTGCAACCACCACTAGGCAAATGGTATGATGGTTAAATGTGGTTACCTACTCAGACTAGAAGGCCTCTATGTCCTCGTGACATAAAAAAGGTTCTCATCACTAAATCCATCCAGCCATAACATTCCTCATTTCTATCTACCACGCTCTACAAACTCATCCCGCGTACTTGCTAGTTCCACGAGTCATTCCCAATTGTCCACCAATGATATAATGATATCCATAGGCTAACCATACCTAATACCTAAATGCATACAAACCTGACAACTCTTACATCACCATGAAGTAACCTCACATTCTTAGGCCTAGCTCTTATCATCCCTTAAAATATGACAACACCTCATGCCTTCTAATTTTCTAATAAGAGCTAAAAATGGGATTTCTATTAATCACACATCATACCACTGTTTTCCATACAAAAACCCCAACTTGCTATTACTTTTCATTACCTTCATATTTCAATTAGGTATGCTTTATGTCTTTCCTTAAAAATTTAATATTATCTTATTTTATTATTGATTTGCATGGGAGCTTAATTCTCATTTGAATTAATCAAATCTTTTTACCTAACTTGTATGATCTATTAGATCAATACTTATGTGGAACCTCTCTACTTCCTTTCCATATAAACTAAACAAGTTTTAAAATTTCCCTTTAATCCTTTTTTTTTACTAAAATAGTAACCATTAGAGAGACAACTTTCTAACATTATTTTTCTTAGTTCACATACATTAATACATAACCTTTATTTGACCAAATTTTCATCTTTACTTTCCTATTTCTTACTTGAGACTTTCTACAATTACTACTCAAGTTTTTGATTTACTCACATACCAAGATGATTTCCCAAAGCTCTAACTAGTATTCAAGCACACTACTGGAATTATCCTACTATACCATTTTAAAATTTCAAAAATATTATTTTCCCAAAAACCTTTCTCAAAAGTCAAAAGTTTTGGGAAATAAGAATTGATCACTTTTATTCCATATTGTATAATCCATCTTATATCTATCCAACATACATTTATAATTCATTTATTCATGTCTTCCTATGACGACCCCAAACCCCGTATTGACAGTGGCAAGGGTAATCTTTGGAATATAACACATAAGCAGATAACAGCAGAACAGAAATAAATAAATACACCAGATAATGCACAATAGAATATACTAGATAAACGTAATCATCAGAGTTACACAGTATATAGGATCATATTTAGTACAAATACAGTTCAGCTATACATAAATGTCTACAGTGGAAAACAAACAAAATATGTACAATAGGAGCTGAATAGCATAAAATAGATAAATGATAGAATCCATCTTCAGCTCCAGCTATCCAGAGAAGGCCAGCTAAACCTGAATACAAGGCTGCCCGTGTAGAAAAAGGGGCACCCGAGTTTGAAAGTGAAACAAACTACGAGTCAGTCATGGGATTGGTATGAGAAATCTACTCAACACACTTAAAATATGGCTAATCACAGGACCACGCTACTTTCGTGGAACGGGTTTACTCCATTGGATTGCCAGTGCTTTAAAACAAACCATTCTTTTAAACATCGCAATGCTTTTTATAAAAATGAAGCCATTATAAGACTCATTTCCCATCACACAATGCAACGCAAACCGGAGGATAGAGTTTTACCTTATAATGGCCTAAATATGGTTGATTCGAAATAAACAAAAGCAATTGATATTATTACTAGTGTTTACATGTTTCAAAAACAATTTCGAATCATAACTATCAATCATAGACGGCATGGGTACCACATATCATGTCGCCATATATATATACAATCAAAACCGCACGATGTCATATTTGGAAATTGGATTTCCATCATGAACCAAGGCAAAAGATAGTCCTTACCGACTTCGAGACAATCTAGCCCATGTCTCAGGCAAGCGCGCAGGCAAGCCTTTGGAGCGACAGGGCCGGTCCACCGATGTGGATTAAAATTCCTGAACAATACGTTTCCCCGCCCTATGGGGCGTAAATGAGCCAACGAATGACTCCATCGGTCCCGGATCGATCGATAAAACCGAGGCGCCTCGCAATCCATCATCCACATAAGTAAAATGTCAGGCCGTGTAAAAACACTGACACAACTCCTAGCCAGAAGGGAACGCATGCCCTCCCTGAGGTCCTTCTCCCGTTTCTGGTTCATACCGGGGTGTGAGGCTCGCAAATTCACGTTATACACAAAGCTACGCCACACAGGCGGTGCTTTGATCATCCATAACAAGACTTTGCTTTTCAACAGAATCCCTGTCCATTGCATCTTAGCATGCCACACCGGCAATTCACCCCATGCAACTGATGGTTATCAATCGCACAAAATGAATTCCAACGTCAGACATACAGTCCATTTGCAAGTCCGTTCTGGGTCTGAACGAAACCGGAGGCACTAAATACCTCGCATATTCATCGATTCCCACGTACGTCTGGACGATCACCACTCATTATCCATATTTCGGGATGCCTCCCAATCTGGACCTCAGTGACCATCCAAACGAGGTGAAGATCGGTCTTCAACCCCCGTCTTCATCTTTGACTTCTTATCGTCGATTCAGTTATTCAGAATGAGATAAACCCGGTCTTTCTGAGCAACTCGCGTATATAATAAACAAGTGCAACACTTACATACATACGCATCATTTCAATTCATTAGTCACTAACTGTCAATCAGTAAGAGAACGATTTCCCAAATATTGACCCCAAGGCCGAAACCAACATCAGATCAACACCCAGGAAACCATTCGACTTAGCCAACCTTCAGTTAATTTCTAAATTTCACATCCATATCGTTTATAATATTTTATAATGATTTATCGCTATTTTTATTTATTTTAAAATAGCCAATTTATTCAACACAACGCTTCGGGCCATAACGCGGCCGTGGCGCTATTTTTCTTCAGATTTGATTTACACATATCTGAAAATCTAACCGTTGGATCTTCACAAAATTTACCTCATTAGAAAGATCTTTTCAAAACGAATCCAACGGTTCAAGTTTTGGGAAAATCCGACGGTCGGATCTCCCGGTATAATCGTTTGAAGTTTCGATTTCAAAATACGAACTGCAGCGTCGTTATTCGATTAAATATAATTATATTTATATATATATAAATATAATTATATTTATATGTATATAAATATAATTGATTCTGGCGCTGTTTTTCTTCAGATTTGAATTAAACATTCCAGACAATCCAACCGTTGGATTTTTATAAAGTTGGAGCCGTTGGAAAGATATTTCCAAAGCAAACCCAACGATTGCGGTTTCGGGAAAATCCGATGGTCGGATCTTCCGCACTAATCGTTTGAAATCACGGTTTCAAAATACGAACTGCAGCTTCGTTATTCGATATATTTCAATTCTATATATATATATATATATATATATATATATATATATATATATATCGATTCTTCGATTTCAAAACTCTATGATTTTCATACATTTGATAAAAATGATATTTTTATCTAACTGTTTTCTATTTCAACACTTCACTATTTTTAACAATTCATGTATATATTAAAAATGTGATTTTTAATGTAAAACAATTTATTTCAAAACTCGACTATTTTATATAGTTAATATAGGTGATAAAAATTGGATTTTTATTATAAAACAATTTATTTCAAAACAAGATTATTTTATATAGTTCATATCAATGATTAAAATTGGATTTTTATTATAAAACACTTTCTTTCAAAATATGAATACCATTCAACACATGAATTTCAATTCAACGAATGAATTTCGATTCAACACATGAAGGTTTTCTATAGTTTATATATAGATAAAAAGGTGATTTTTATATTTTAAAACACGAATACCATTCAACACATGAATTTCAATTCAACGAATGGATTTCGATTCAACACATGAAGGTTTTCTATAGTTTGTATATATATATATATATATATATATATAAAGGTGATTTTTATATTTAAAACACGAATACCATTCAACACATGAATTTCAATTCAACGAATGAATTTCTATTCAACACATGAAGGTTTTCTATAGTTTGTATATATAGATAAAAAGGTGATTTTTATATTTTAAAACACGAATACCATTCAACACATGAATTTCAATTCAATGAATTAGTTTCGATTCAACACATGAAGGTTTTCTATTCAATGAATAAATATTGTTTCAACAAATGAAAATAATTCTAACACATGAATATTATTCAAAATTTTGGCAGCATAACGGCAGGGTAGTTAAAACAGGGACCGTCCCTAGTACGGCTCCTCGCTCTACCTTAAAGCCTCGCAGCTTTTGACAATGGGGAATCATGCATCTAGTTCGCATGCAGGCGGCATGTATATTTTTTTCATTTCCACAAACTAATCCTATGTGGTTTCAACCAAATATTTCTCAACCACAAACAAGTATTTTTCAACCACAATCAATCAATTCCAACCACAAACAATTTCAATCAACCATTCGCTATCAATCAATTTTCACACCAATCACAACCAATAAATAACGTCCATGGTTTGTGGACGAGGGGCGTATATATATATATAGCATTTCACTTCTATTTCAACACATATATAATTTTTACAACGCATATACAACTTATACATCGAACGTACAACTTATACAACGCTTATACAAGAGGTGTACAACGCTTATATAACTCATACATCGACTATATAATTTATACATCGTCGTTTTCCATATCGTTTATAAATTAGAAATCTCACATTGGGTTCCACTCCACCAAAAATAGCAGAAGGCGCAGAAAAATATGCGGTCTCTTCTAGAATGTAGAAGGCGTCCACACGAGTCCACTGTCTCTTGTTTCACTGAATTTCGTCAAAACATGAAAAAGATATGATTTTTATATGATTAACTAACTTTGCAACACTTTTAGATGTTATAAAGCATTTAAATTAAATTAGCCGTATACCTCAGCTAATCCTTCCAAACTAGGTCTTGATTTTTCTCTCGATACACTGCATGAGAGGTCGATCAGGTTATATCACGACGTAGAGCTACGAGAGGCGCATCAGGTGGCCCCCACCCTGATGAACTCGAACGCGGTTGGAGGGAGGAATCGGGGCGCGAACGACCGAAGTTTGCGGCGGTGAATCTCTCGAATGGCGTGACGAGGAGGGGCAAGGCTTATATGGATTTGAAGAGGGGACTTCGATCTTCAAAAAGTTTAACTGGAGAGGGGTCTAATTCATCCTGGTTTGGTCGGAAAAAGGAGGAGAAGCGGCGAAGGGGTTTCCGCCGTCGAGAGCATCTGATACAGGGGTTTTTGATTTTTTTTATTTTTAAAATAATTATGAAAGAAAATTTCCTATTGGTTCATACTTTATTAAATTTTAAAATAGGGTTTTTGCACATGAACTCGAAATCAAACCCAATGACTGTCGCCCCTAGCTAATTACGCCCATCCCGGACACAATGGGATATGTTTCATAACCCATTTCAGCTGTTACGATCAGTTATTCTTCAAATTAAAATATAAAACATTCAATTTTTGATTTGAACGTACATTTCAATTTGCCAGGGCCACAAACTGATTCGAAAAATTCCAGAAAAATAAATCTGGCTATGTTTTGACGATACGGTCCCAACAAAACTAGTTTTGTCGAATTCTGAGACCGTTTGAAAAATGGCCCATTTCTGGTCGATCCAATTTAATTATAATTGACCGAAACACATTTTCCTTTGCCACACTCACATACTAGCTTCAAAAATTATGAAATTTGAAACCTAGAAATAACTTCACATCCCGGATCCAACAAAAGTGGTTTCACCGAATTCCGAGGTCGTTTGCAAAATGGCCAATTTCACGGGCTATATAAATTCCATAGCGACCTTTCTGAAAATTCATTTGGCCATAACTTTTGCCTTCCACTATGAAACTTTGATTTTTCAGATTCGTTAGAAAGGTATTCACTAACAGATTTAAATATTTTTGGTTTCACTCAAATCCGTTTTGTTTTGCACCCAGTATAGTCAGTCAAAGTTTGAATTCAAATTTTGAAACTACCGCGCCATTTCAGTCCGTGTATATAATTAGAATTAATTATATTCCTTTTCAATTGTCGATTCAAACTCAGTTTTTCATCTTTATTATTTAAAATATTTATTTTAAATATTTAAAATCAACTAAAATAGCCAATTTAAAATTTTTAAATTGGTTCGGATTTTCCGGGTCGTTACACTTCCCTTTTTCTACCTCTATGACTTAACCCCATGACTTGTTTACACACCTTATTCTTTTGAAAATCAAATCTTTATACTTTCTCCAAAAAAATATGTTAATGCCGAAATTAATAACTTTCAAAAAACTTATAAACTTTTAAATTTGAAACTTGAAAACTCTTTAAGAAATATTTTTCTATACCTATTTCTATTTCATGTTCTTTTAAAATTTTAACTCTGGGACTAGGTATAAGGTGCTTTCCATACTCACACTTTTCAAAATTTCTCGCACGAAATAAATTTACTTCCTTGCTAATCCTCAAGCAAACTTTCCAAACTACGAGTGTCATCCAACGCTTGTGCTTCTCATGCACACTATATATATCTCCCCAATCCATCCAATTTCCAAACATAAGGCCTTCTACCTATCCACAACTTGGACCTACCATCCGTTTCCAAGTACCAACACATGAAATTTCCTGCTAATCATCAAATCTGTCGTACATCCCATACCATGATTAAGCCCGAACTTATTCTTTTAGGACCCTTCACAATCCTAACATTGGTGTATGAACTTGTTACTCCATACTTTACATGTGTGGTTTTCTCATAAGTGGGTCTCTCTCATGGATTTAGGTATGTATATAAATATAATATTTATATTTTTTTATATACAAATACGCCACTCACTTACTATATATAGAATTCATAAACCTGAGCTCTGATACTAAATATAATTACCCAAATTCCAACGAATCCAAATTTTCAAATATTCTAAATCCAAAACCACTAAAACTAGAGTTAGCTTGTCTAGTATCAGGCAGAAAAGATAGAAATAATAAATATACCAGAGGTCGTTAAAATTTCTCATAGCAGAATGGATAAAATATAATAATCAAATATAGGCTTATAGAAATAATGACACTACCTAACAAGTATCCAAAGGCTACCAAATATTTGCCATAAATCTAACATGCAAGTGTGTTACAAGGAGGGGTCAGAACACAAGTTCTAGTGAGATGACAAATTATACAACACTACATATACTATTCAGTTGCATTTTCTTAATTATTGGGATATTCGGGTTAACAACACTCTAGGCTTTACACATACATCGCACCAATCTACTCCCCCTAGTAAATTAAACTTGATATTATATATATGTAGATATGCCCAAAATATCAAGGTACTCCCCATAGTACCTACATCGTACGGTCACTGTCGTCACACCACGGAAGCATGCATAATCTTCATCCCACGTCGAACCACATAAGGAAATATTCTTCCGTACGCTACGTAATTGCACAAAACCACCATCGCTATGCCATGTAAGCATACGGATCCTCGTATCCAAACTCCTTCGTATAACCACGTCTCAAAATAGAGTAATGCCCTAACGTCTACAATACACCACCTAGTGCGTGTATCTAGACCCTCGAACAAATGTATTTCTTACTATAACCCAAAGTCCATGATAGGGCTGCATCCAATGCAGGAAAATCAGTCGGAAGCTTTCGATATTTGCAAAGGATGGCTTCGTTAGACCTATATTACAGATATCCACATATGGTTTGTCTCTTTTCACGATAGCTATAGCCACACGCTGGCCCTCCCTCAACTAATGAAAGACTACATTCAGAACTGATAACGTGCCCCTATCAACCAATATAAGATCCAATTTGGTTGTCCCTCAACCAACGTCCTGATAGTGAAAGATCGTTGCTCTGTTGGTTTAGTTTTAGTCTTTCCGCATTCCACTGACCACGGATGACAGGTATCCGACGATAACTATCTTTAGTTTGGTCTTAACCACTTCCTCCTAGAGCTAGGAAAACCACTAAACCACCCAATGCCATCTGTCATAGCCTTCTAATTGCTACACCACAGTTACAGCCAAGGTATACCCTAAATGGTGCAATAGATCTACCTCGTAGCAATGACTTCATCTGGTTATTTCTCAGAGAGTCATCTCAGAGTACCCCACTATGCCCACAGAATCCTCGTGCCTCCCTCCAGTCCGTAGAATAATCAGTTGGATGTGGTCCTCTCGTGTCTCTATACACTGCGATGATCTACCCCATTGGGTTCTTCATCTCCATATATATGGACAAGTCCAAGCACGTCACGTCATCACATTATTAGATACAGACTAATCTTTTAATCATGCGTTTTCATTAACTTATCACATTTCTAATTAACTTAATTATTTACACATTCATTTTCTATTCAAGTTACTAATTTATTAGCCTTTATTTGGCCGCTTACTTTCCTTAATCAGCCGCACGCTGTCGGAACAGAACATATCTATGAGTCACTTATTTTCCACAATATGCCCCGTGCAGTCAGAATGGACTCCGCTTATTATTACATTTATTAAACTTAATCCTCCCAATTATAAGTTTACTAATAATAAGCCTACTTTATTCTTTATCATTTAATTATAACCTCATGTTATATCATTACCACAACAATTGCTGTGGGTTTTCTGATTAACTTAGTTCCCTTAGCTAAGGTTTATTAATAAGTTCTCTTTTCATCATTAATTACAACTTATGTTATAATTTCATTTGTCCTGTTAGAGTTTATGCCCTAGAGGCAATCCATTTGATGTGATAGATAACAATGTTGTTGTTGTTATTTTATTTGGAACAAAATAATATTATATTTACTACGTAATATAAATATCAATATAATAGAAGTCCTTAGAGTTATAATATGGAATTATATAATTCGAGTAAAACTTGAATTTGAGATTATATAACATGATAAGTATTATAATTCTTAAATGTCCCTAGTCAAGTTTTATTGTTTATATAGGACAACAATAAAGCGTTGAGACTAGTATGTTGATTGACTGATGATCACATCTCATTGATCATTAATATACATGATATTAATGTCAAGATATAAATACATATTGGAGAATAGCGTATTGGGCCGACCCATCGTGAGATAACTACATGGAATATATTTAACAGTGTCATAAGTTGCTCTCATAGTGACAGTGACGTAATGGTCCTCAAACCTGAAATCATTATAATTTTGTTCGAGGATATTTGTGTTTTGATATCATCTAAAGTTAATCATAACAGAGTAACGATAACGGTGATTATTGGTTACATCTTGAATCGAATGAAAATTATGAATGATCTAGATGGAATTTAACCCTATGATATATTCATAGTGATATCCATGGGCCTCTTGATTGAATGAGACTGTGAAATGCATGGCCGTGCTCAAATATTGATTTGTTTATGCAGTCGACTCATCGATCAAGAAAAACAGATTAAATTATAAAAAGGATGATACGATCCATGCCTTGAGTTTAATCCAGGATATATTGGTTAAAATTATTATATTACATTGATACATTGGTCACAAAAGGTTGTATCGAATCGATAATATTATTATAACTTGGGTAGCAGCGATGTATTACTATATGCCGCTCATTGTTTATGATTTGAATTATTGCCAACGTTGTAATAACCTATAGGGTCACACTATAGAATGTTGTAAAGGAGAATTTATTTTAGATGAATAAAATATCAATATGTTGATATTTTATTTGATGTTAGAATGAGTATTCATTTGGGTTCCTATTTGATAGTAAAAGGTTTTGTTTCAAAAGGAACACATATATTCCTTTAAAAACATGGTTAAATCCTAGGTTCTATATATGCAGATAAGATCGAACCAAAAACAGCGCGAATACACCTCTTCCTAAACCTAGAATAAAATGGCGGCTAGTATTGTGCCTAGTTTCACTCTCCTGCTCAATTCGATTGTGTAACGACACGGGTTTCGCTCAGACCTAATCGATCGCTAAATCGACCAAGACCGTTCGATTCCCGCATACGCTAACTCTGGGCATACAACACATCAGAACAAATAACAGAACACTTTTATAAATATCATAATAATGTTACATCAGAGTACATAATATATCAGAGTATATCGAAATATAATACAGCGGAAGATTAATTTTACAATAAATGTAATACAATGCATAGCGGAAATAAATAAATAACACAGCGGAAGACGTTAAACGCACTGGACACAGCTTTAAGCTTCGATCCAGAATCCTGCTTATATATCTGCAAAATAAACTCCTCGACTGCCCGTGTGGAAAATAGGGGCACCCTAGTTTGCAAGGGAAAAGCTAACTACATGTCAGTCATGGGACTGGTGTGAGAAACTCTAAACAGTTATAATTAACTTATTTAATAATATGGCATATCACGGGACCACGCTGCTAACGTGGAACGGGTTTACCCCCATGAATGCCAGTGTATAAACAACAATCAATATAGATATATGGATCTACTATGCATCAATCAACATGCAATATCGCAATCTACCCATTTAGATTAATCACCACACGTAGATTTTCCAAATCTAATTCAATTTACAGAAATTATCCCTTTGGACTTTATTCCCGATTTCTTATTTCAAATGATTTGAAATACATATCTAACTTCCTATATCAAAGTAGATTTCAGTTCGGGATCTCAAATCAAATCGTTTGGAAAAATGAATTCCAAAACATAACAAAGCATACAGACAAGTATGCAACCAAATATCGTGCTCCCCATCGACAAGGCAAAGGGTACGTACCCAGCAACTCGATATATAAATGTGCACCTACCCCACATAGGAGCAGGCTACACCGACGATGCACCTCCCACATACGGAGAGCATACACCGCCCTCTCACCCATACTTTTAGTCTCAGGGTTACCCGAATCTTTAGCCACATACTAAATCATTTCATATCCCGAAGTAGGGAAAATCATTTCACAACATAATAATCACAAGTACTTTCAAAATATAGTACTTCACATCTGTAATTCACACATATGATTAGTCACTATTAATCACATAACCTTTGAGCTCATACGTCTCAAAGAAGGGTGTTAAGAAAGAGAATAAATTCTACGCCACCAAACAGATACATCATTAATAGCAACTAATCAAACATGTGATGAACCACAATGTAACACATAATACATTTCAAAATCTCTTCGATAATAATAGCGTTTAGTCCTCGAAATCCTTTCTGTTTTATATTATAAAACATTCCCTGTCCAAAATAGGGAATACATTTCTTTTCACTTAAGAAAAATATATCATTTCACAATCATTCATTAAATTTGAAATGAACACAACATCGCTAAACACCTTATCGTCAAATCGTGAAGTGTGTCACAAGGTGTTGCACACAGATATCTTTACCCAAGCCAATGCTAAATGTAAAGGCATATTCTACTCATAAACTGGTCGAGCACCATCCAAACAATCAATCAACCACAATCAATATCAACAACTAAGTAAATTTGGTTTAATCACATCACGTGTTTTGGTAAATTTAATCACCATTCATTCATCCAAATCTAATTAAAGATTTATTCGAACCCCAATTGGTTTTATCTCTAAAATCATTTCATATTGATTGTTCTACTTTTTGGAAATTAATCCTGCTTTTACGTGGGTTAAAAAACTAATGTCATTTAAACACAGTTCACGACAAACCCTAAGTCCAATTTGATATTAAACACAAGGCTCTGAATAGAAAATAGTATCGGCTTATATTCAACATCGAATTCTGAAACCAACAAATATCGTATTGGAAATAACGATATTAATATATCTTTCAAATTTCCACAACCATATCTGTATAATCACGAAATCCAACATCGAAATATTCCGAAGATAATTTCAATTCAAATCCATTCCAATTCATATATTGGAAATTCTGGTTATTTTTAAACCATTTCAAGTCCAATTTATTTATTTTAAAAATAAATAAATTATTATTCTAGTTAATAACTAGTTCATTTCCATAAAAATTTATTTTTATCTTTTCAAATATGGAAATTTTCATCCCAATTCTTCAAAAATCATTTCTTATGATTTTACACAAATTATTACTTTTTTAATAATTTTATCAAGGCCCGTACAGTCGATTTCCATCAACGGCCATCGAACTGCACTTACAACGACCTTTTCCAAATTTGATTTGGAATTAATTCCAAATCCAACCGTTAGATTTCAAATTTCTCAAATTCATTAGAAAGATCTTTTCGATACGAACCCAACGGTCCCGATTTCAGGAGAATCCGACGGTCGGATCTGCCGTAATGTTCGTTCGAAGTTAATGGTCGAAATTCGCGAACTACCGCAGCGCGGCGCGTTCTATTCAGGCCATTATATTATATATATAATATATATAATATATATTTCGTTGATTTCCTTTTTAAAACGTATTTTATAAATCGTTTTAAATTCGTTTTCAAAATGATTTCAACTTCATATTCAATTTCTAGTCAAAATTGAATATGCTATATACACGACAATTTTATACAGTGTATATATATGTTAAAAATTATATTATTAACTATCAAATCATTTTCACATTTCATATATATATATATATGTATATATCATCTTCATTTCATATGCATATCGTTTTCACATTTCATATATATATATATCGTTTTCACATTTCATATATATATATATATATATATATCATTTTCATGTCACATACATATCGTTTTCACATTTCATATATATATATATCATTCTCATTTCATCTATACATCGTTTTCACTTCATATATATATATATATATCATTTTCATTTCATATATACATCGTTTTCACTTCATATATATATATATATATATTATTTTCACCTTTCATATATATAATATTTTTACTTTTCAATATACAATATTTTCACTTTTCAATATATACGATATTTTCACTTTCAATATATATACGATATTTTCATTTTCAATATATACGATATTTTCACTTTTCAATATATACGATATTTTCACTTTCAATATATACGATATTTTCACTTTCAATATATACGATATTTTAACTTTCAATACATATGATATTTTAACTTTCAATATATACGATATTTTTACTTTCAATATATACGATATTTTCACTTTTCATATATATATATATATATATATTTCATTTCACATCACGATCAATTTATTTCATTTCACATCACGATCAATTTATTTCATTTCATATCACGATCAATTTTCACACAGAATACAATCAAACAAGTTGTCCATGGTCTGTGGACGACAGGGAGCAGTTCATATATGCAGTTACAAAATAAATAACTGTACAGAAAATTTAAATGAGAGAATTCTCACTTTGGGATCCACTCCTCCAGTTTTATTTCTGAATTTCTGTTTGGATCTGAATTTTCTTCAAATTCTGATTTGTTCGGTTTTGGTCCTAGTGAGTTCCAGATTGTAGAGTTCGTCGTCAC
The DNA here is from genome assembly GCA_030737875.1 of Allium sativum. Lineage (NCBI taxonomy): Eukaryota > Viridiplantae > Streptophyta > Magnoliopsida > Asparagales > Amaryllidaceae > Allium > Allium sativum. The sequence continues at coordinate 890,812,497 of CM060912.1, read as the reverse complement.
AAGTACAACGCAATTGGAATCATTATATTCCGACCTCGTATGAAAGAGTTATGGTATTAAATACATTAGGTAGTTTAATCGAGAAATTAATTTAATTAATTAATTAAACCCACCCCAACCCTTCTTCCCTGTTTCTCCTGTCAAAACTCTTCACCGCCGGCGAGCCTCACGTGATCGGATTCTGATCCAAGGTGCCCACGACAAAAAGCAACGAAGGCCGCTTCTCCTCGCCCAATTGCGGCAAGCTCGCTGCTACCAACGGACCGGGAATTTGCCTCGAAGACATTGACTTCGAGAGGGAAGTTAGAGCGATTTCCCCCTTATAATCGATCATATTTATATGAATTTGAAGATCAAGGAAAACACTTCAATATTTGCCAAAGAACTGGAGATTAATTCCTTGTAATTTGGTCGGAATTTGAGGACTAAATATCAAGCGATTTCAGCCCTAGAATTGGCTCCGGCGGCGGCTTTTAATTCTGAACAGATTATCTAGGGTTTAGCCTTTAATAGAGATTATTTAATTAACATTTTATTCTTTTAATTTCAAAAATACCCACTGATTCATATAAACTCCAAATCAAACCCAACGACTATTGCTCCTAGATAATTACCCCCATTCCGAACACAATGGGATATGTTTCGTAAGCCAATTTGACCGTTACAGTCAGTTATTCTTCAAATTAAAATATAAATCATTGTATATTCAATTCAAACATACATTTTAATTTACCGGGGCCACATACGGACTCTAAAAATTCCAAAAAATATATTTCTAATTTCGGATTGATGATACGGTCCTAACAAAACTAATTTCATCAAATTTGGTGGCCTTTTGAAAAATGGCCATTTTCTGGTCGATCCAAATTGACTAGAACTGCCAAAACACATTTTCCTTCGCCACGCACACATGTTGATTTCAAAAATTATGAAAATTGGAATCTAGCAATAATTTGACATCCTGAATCCAACAAAAGTGGTTTCATCGAAAACGGTGGTCGGTTGCAAAATGGCTATTTTTAAGGGCTATTTATATATTAAAAAATATATAAATTCTACAGTGACTTTTCTGAATTTCAAAATGGACGTAACTTTCAACTTTTAAAATGAAATCTCAGTTTCTTACACCCGTTAGAAAGATATAGTTAAGCAGATTCGAATATTTCTTGTTTCGCTGAAATCCGAAATATTCAATTGAAATTAGAAATTGAATTTTCGAACAACCGCGCTATTTCAGGCTCGTTATATATTTAAAATAAAATTATTCGTTCTAACTTCGTCGAAAATAAATTTTACGTCGTTATTATTTAATATAAATCATTTTAAATATTCAAAATTCATCAAAATTGCCAAAATAAATTTGGCTCGGATTTCCGGGTTATTACAATCTCCCCCACTTAAAATTTTTCGTCCCCGAAAAGGAACAAAGTTGAAAGTTGTTTTACAAATCAACTCAACTTTCATTATTTTCTTTACGGCTTAAGTTCTTCAACTTTTCAAATTTTTCAAAAATTTGGCTAACACCCTAAATTTTCGAAAAATTTCGCCATAACCTCCCCTGCACCGGGGACTTCGGGGTATTTCATATAGCCTCCCATGGCCTTCTTCAATCCAAAAGAAAAAGAAAAAGCCAAGCGGCTAGCCAATCGGCTCATAAAATCATCCAAACCCAATAAATTTGTAAACATGTACCTATTTATCGGGCAAACAATTTTACTCTTCTGCTCTAGCATCCTTGCTATGACCTGTTCAATGTATACACATGTATATGCATGTATATGCATGCAATTCCAAATGATTTTCAATTCAGTTCAACATTTGTTCAATTTGGCTAAATGGTTCAAAATTCTAATTAATCAACCAATAACAAACAACACAACCAACAATCAATTTGTGAATTAGCTTTTCAAATATATAACTTTATATATACTCAAAATCCTATTTTTAAAACCAGATTACATATATAATCACAAATACGTTATTTATAAACATATGACTCTCAACTCATTCTCGGGCATTTCTAACCCCATCTCTAACGAGTCACTCATTCTAGAATGCTACTGATTCTGTGAAAACCCGTAACTTCCCCGTAAAGGAAAGTGTCGGATAGTTCGAGAACAAGCCACAACAGAACGCATATAAAAGAGCATTTCATTGTATATTACAACAATGCATCAGATTACAAGAATATACAGAGTATAAATGAAGATTACATAGAAATATCAGAGATTTAAATTACATTTAAATACATAGCAGCGGAAAATAATACAATACACAACTAGAAGGGGATATACAGATACAAAGCTTTCCGGATATCGTTCCAGCTGTAAACCAGGATCCTGTGAATATAAATCTACAAAACCAAAACTACTAGTTGCCCGTGTCAAAATAAGGGCACCCAGAGTTTAGGTTAAAACAATAAACTCCAGGTCAGTCATGGGACTGGTGTGAGAACTAAAACAGTTATTAATCTTTATTTTTAAAGTTAGATAAATCAAGGGACCACGCCGTATAACACGGGACGGGTTTCCTCCCAAGAACACCAGTGCATAAAACAACAGCGCAATGCTAAATAAAGAAAAATGAAGCTGTTATAAGACCCAGGTCCCATCACACAATGCAACGCAGCCGAGGATAGGGTTTTCCCTTATAATAGCCAAACATGCTTAGTACGTTTAAAACAAATCATTTGATACTACTATAAGTGTATAGTGTATAAAACAACTTCAAATCATAAGTATCAATCATAGGCGACATGAGCGTCCCATGCCACTATGTCGCCATATATAGGTTTACAAATAAAACCGCAAAGTCACGTATTTGGAAATTGGATTTCCATCTATGAACCGAGGCAAAAGATAGTCCTCAACCGATTCGAGACTGTCTAGCCCGAGTCTCAGGTCAGAGCTCGAGTGACCTTGGATCGTCAGGGCCGGTCCACCGATGTGGATTAAACTTAAACCCTGAACATGTGTTTCACCGCCCTTTGGGGCGTAAGTGAGCCAACTAAATGACTCCATCGGTTCGAGAACGACCGATCAATCCGAGGCGCCTCGCAACAGCAACAACCACATAAGTCAAACTCGTCAGGGCGTGTAAAACCACTGATGCCACTTTTTAGCTAGAAGGAAACGCATGCCCTCCCTGAGGTCTGTCTCCCGTTTTTGGTTCATACCGGGTGTGAAACTCGCGAAGTAAACGTACACAAAGCTACGCCACAAAGGCCGTGCTTTGATCATCACCACAAGATTTTGCTTTTCAATAGAAGCCTCGATCAATTGCCACTTAGGCATGCCACACAGGCAATTCACTCCATGCGTTTGGTATCCATCAATATATAACCCCTGAGCTCGTACGTCTCAGAGAAGGGCGTTAAGCAAGAGAATAAATTCTCCGCCGCCAAACAGATATATATTTAATAGAGATCAATCACACGAACTAAAATCCAATGTCAGACACACAGTCCATTTGCAAGTCCGTTCTGGGTCTGAACGAAACCGGAGGCACTTTCTTCGCATATCCATCCATCTCCAAGTACGTCTGGACGACCACCAACTATTTCCATCCTCTCGGGTGTACAGCGCAATCAGGATCGTCGGTAATTATCCAAACGATGTGAAGACTTCCGGTCTTCTACCACCGTCTTCATCTTCGACATATCGTCGTATCAGTTATTCAGAATGGGATAAACCCGGTCTTTCCGAATAACTCGCGTATATTTTAAATAAGTGTTACACAAACACAACATACGCCTCATTCCAATTCATTAGTCACTAACCGTAAATTAATCAAGAGAATAATTCCCCAAATATTAACCCCGAAGGCCGAAACCAACATCAGATCAATATTCAGAAAACCATTCTGCTTGGCTAACCGACAGTTAGTTTCTAAATTTCTCATTCATAGGGAAAGGTTCCCATTAATTTTATCCAAGATAAATTCCTTGAATTTATTCTTTATTCTATTTTTGAATCTCAATTCAAACTAGTCGGGATTAGCGAACCTTACCGAAGTAATTATTTATTTTAATTTCCCCATCCCAACCTATTCATCCCATGAAGTAAAACCGGTAATAATTCATACCTAACACCACAGTGTTATCGGTAAATTCAATTACCATTTCACGTTCAAATCTAATTAAAGATTTAACTATCGCCTGGAGAAAAACTGGTGATACTCCATTTTCGATCATTTCAATCTAATTAAAGATTCATTAAAACTCCACTTAGTTTTAATCTTCGACTAGGTTAAAGAATCAGTGTCTTTTAAAACACGGTTCACGATAAAACCAAAATCACATTCATTAATTATCGGGTTAAAGAACGAGTGTTATTTAAAGCACTGTTCACGATAAACCCAAAAATCAATATCGATTCAATTCCAATTAAATATTATTTAATTGGTACACATCGTTAAATCTAAACAAAAAGATTTAATCTTTTCTCAACTGGGTTCAAGAACAGTGTTAGTGAAGACACCATTCACGACAAACCCAAATCACATTTGATATTCAATACAAGGCTCTGAATAGAAAATATACCGGCTTATATTCAATATCAAATTCTACGACTAACAAATATCGCATTGGAAATAATGATATATATATATATATCTTTCAAATTCCCATAACAATATCTGTATCATCACGAAATCCAACATCGAGATATTCCGAAGGCAATTTCGATTCAAATCCATTCCAATGCAATCATTGGAAATTCTGGTTATTTTCAAAACCATTTCAAATTCAATTTATTTATTTAAAAATGAATAGAATTGTAATTCTAGTTCAAAACTAGTTTATTTCGATAAAAATCTATTTTTATCTTTTCAAATATGGAGTTTTTCATCCCAATTCTTTCTAAATCAATTCTTATGATTTTACACAAATTATTACTATTTTTAATAATTTTATCAAGGCCCGTACAGTTGATTTCCATCAACGGCCATCGAACTGCACTTACAGCGACCTTTTTCAAATTTGATTTGGACGTAACTCCAAATCCAACCATTAGATTTCAAATTTCTAATATTTGTTAGAAAGCTCTTTTCGATACGAACCCAACGGTTCCGGTTTTAGGAGAATTCGACGGTCGGATCTCCCGTAATGTCCATTTGAAATAAATGGTTGAAATTCACGAACTGCCGCGGCGCGGCGCGTTCTATTCAGGCCATTATATTATATATATAATATATATAATATATACTTCGTCGATTTCTATTTAAAACGAATTATATAAATAGTTTTAAAATCGTTTCCAAAGCACTTTCAACTTTCTTTTCAATTCAAATCAAAATTGAATTCTTCTTTATAAATTCGTTTTAAAATTCATTTCTATTCAATTCAAATTTCAATTCAATTTGAATTCATTTTCAATTTAATTCATTTCCAAAGTCGTTTTCTATTCGATTCAATTCAAATTGGTTTTCTATTCGATTCAATTCGTTGTATATTCCATTGAAATCAAATTCGTTATATATTCAAAACAAATTCGATTCGAATTCGTTTTCTATTCAATTTGATTCAAATTTCATTTCAAAATATTCGATTTCGAAATCACTTTTCAATATTCATTTTAAAATGAATAATTTCGATATAAATATCGTTCACGTCAAAATGGCGTCAATCTAACCAACACGGCTTCATGAATTTCTATTTTCAAATATTCTATTTCAAATATTTCTTTTTCAAAATAGTTGTTATTATCAAAATATTTCGTTCAACACATGACCAATCTCAATGGATGAGTACTGTCAACACATGAACCTTTATTTTATATTAATAAAGATGTAAATTTTATTACTAAAATATTTCGTTCAACACATGACCAATCTCAATGGATGAGTACTGTCAACACATGAACCTTTATTTTATATTAATAAAGATGTAAATTTTATTACTAAAATATTTCGTTCAACACATGACCAATCTCAATGGATGAGTACTGTCAACACATGAACCTTTATTTTATATTAATAAAGATGTAAATTTTATTACTAAAATATTTCGTTCAACACATGTCCAATCTCAATGGATGAGTACTGTCAACACATGAACCTTTATTTTATATTATTCTTTATTTTCTAAATTGGAATGAGGCCCAATCAATCACCATATAATGTTAATTATATGGATTTTCACACATCACACGTACATAATAGCATTGAAAAATAATCAACCATCAACCAAAGTGCACTACACTGTATAAGCATCAAATATAGATATCTAACGCTTATAACAGCCTGTCAATCAATCGATCGACATATTTAATCAATTAGGATGAGTGAACTTCAAATTTCATCCCAACACCCGTGTGGGGTTTCAAACAATCAAACACAGATTTTATTTGTGCAGTTGGGCGATGTGTAAAATTTATCGTCCCAATCAATGTCATTCAAATAGGTGTACATAAACAAACCGTCCAGTTTGTAAATGAATATTTTATTTTATTCACATTCACTATATTCATATTCACGTTAAAAATTATATTTTTAACGATAAAACATTTTATTTTAACATATAAATTTCTATTCAGTTCATTCTTTAAATAAAATGATATTTTTATTTTCTAACTTATTTTAGAAAATTTCGGCGGCATAACGGCATGATACTAGAAACGGGACGAGGCCTAGCCTTATCCCCTGTCTAGTGAAGGCCCACGCCATTCACACATCAATCAAATCCATTTATTTCACCAAACAATTCAATTTCAATCAAATAATCCAACTAATCTATCAACCAAACAAACAAGTCCATGGTCTGTGGACGATTGTGTCGGGTGCTACTAAGCACCGTCTGCATCCTAGTATATATATGTAATTAGAAAAGAAATTGAAAGGTGAGAAGTTCTCACCGATAGCTATCCAAACATCTTGACTCTTCTTTTGTAGAAGTCTTCGTCGTTCTCGCCTCTTATCACTTTCGTCGCCCGTAGTCACTACATATGTAAAAATCGAATTTTTACTTCGCTATTCAATATATAAAAATCGAATTTTTACTTTGCTATTCAATATATAAAAATCGAATTTTTACTATGCTATTCAATATATAAAAATCGAATTTTTACTATGCTATTCAATATATAAAAATCGAATTTTTACTATGCTATTCAATATATAAAAATCGAATTTTTACTATGCTATTCAATATATAAAAATCGAATTTTTACTATGTTGTTCAATATATAAAAATCGAATTTTTACTATGCTATTCAATATATAAAAATCGAATTTTTACTATGCTATTCAATATATAAAAATCGAATTTTTACTATGCTATTCAATATATAAAAATCGAATTTTTACTATGCTATTCAATATATAAAAATCGAATTTTTACTATGCTATTCAATATATAAAAATCGAATTTTTACTATGCTATTCAATATATAAAAATAATATTTTTATATCCGCTATTTCTATTTTAAAAACAATGTTAATTTTATTTTCAAAATCAATGCAAAATTCATTTTCATAAAGAATGCAAACTTTGTTTTCAAAGCTAATTCATTTCTTTGTTTTCAAAGCAAATTCATATCTTTATTTTCAAAGCAAATTCATATCTTTATTTTATTCTAAAAACTAATTTTTAAACTTTGTACATTTCAATCGAGTAATTAAATTAGGTAATTAAATTTAACAACGTTTAGAAACTGATACCGTTCTTTCTGGACATCGTCGAACCCTTGTTGAATTGGGAATCCGCTTGCCGTCGTCGATCCACTTGACCTGACGATGATCGGAGTGGCACCCATCGAAGGGCGTCGCGCCCTCTTCCCTCGCCTGCCACCGCCGACGGCGCGGCAGTCTCCTGCGTTGTGAATCGGCGCTCGAACTGACGCCATCCGAGGCTTGATTTCTTCCCCGACAGCTGTAACACCCCGAATTTTAGTTAATATTAAAATTCACTAAGTACAGGATAAATAATCTCAAACGTGGGAATTGGGGGTAACGGGCTGCGTCATTGCGTTCGTCTCGGAAAAATACGCGAAATAGAGTCCGAGTTTTCGAGAATCGGAGTCCGTATGGCCCGGTTATGGCCCAAAGAAGTTTGCAGAAAATTAAAAACTTAAAACAGATTTAAAAATTTAAATTTCAGATTGTGGAATGGGACAGGCGGGGTCAGGCGGGAAGATTCCCGCCCTACCCATGTCGACAGGGCTGTCGACAGGCCTGTCGACAGGGGTGTCGACTTGCCTGTCGACTTGCCTGTCGACAGGGGCGCGCCGTCCAGTGAACCTGGGTGCACCAGGTTGGGTTCTAGGCTGGCTTGGAGGGCTGGTTCTAGAGATTTCCTAAATCTAACGGACCTAAATTAATCTAGGGTTAATCTAAGGGCCTAAAACACTCTCTTAATCTATAAATACACCCTAAACCTACCTTAATCCATACTAAAAATAGAAATGAAGGCCTCATGCCGCCAAATTAAATCCTAGAAGGAGTCTCCATTAATCTAAGAAGGAAGTTTCAAGCTAATCCCTCTCAAATCATTCTCTAATCAGCACCATCTTCATATTTAGCAACTAATTCCTCTTCATAAGTTGGTTAATTTTGTGTTTGGTGAGTTTCTATCACTTTAACATCAATTGTTAAAGTAAGTAGATTGGGTGTAATGAGACTTATGGTCTTAAATGCGGATTAGTGAGTTTGAATCATTTATAATGATATGTTACTCTATGTTGTTCTATGTTTATGCATATTTGATAAGTTGGTTTATGCATGCTTAATAAGTTGATTTATGCATGTTTAACAAGTTGGTTTATGCATGCTTAATAAGTTGATTTATGCATGTTTAACAAGTTGGTTTATGCATGTTTAACAAGTGGGTTTATGCATATTTAATGAGTAGAATGAGTTATGCAAGTTAAGTATATGTTTAAATGCAAGTTTAATGTGATATGCAAGTTATGCATGCTTATGCAAGTATATGGATGCTTATGCAAGTCATGTATATGTTTAAATGCAAGATTTATGTGATATGCAAGTTATGCATGCTTATGCGAGTATATGAATGCTTATGCAAGATATGTATATGCTTAAATAACATGATATGCAAGTTATGCATGTTTATGCAAGTATGTGAATGTTTATGCAAGTATGTGAATGTTTATGCAAGTATGTGAATGCTTATGCAAGTATGTGAGTGCTTATGCAAGTTATGTGTATGCTTAAATGCATGTTTAACATGTTATGCAAGTTATGAGAATGCATATATGCAAGTTCAACATGTTATGCAAGATATGTGTATGATAATATGCAAGCTCATATGCAACATGTTATGCAAATCATGTGTATGATAATATGCAAGTTTGGGTAAAATGTAGTTGGGTTAATATGTGCTCATATATGCAAGTTGACATCCTCATAACCCATGACAAAGTTATATGCTAAACCCATGATATTTGTGATGGATCTTCCCCTTTTATTATGTCATGAAATGAGAACGATTTACGTGGGGAACGATGGGGTTGGTAAATATGTTAATAAATGAATGATTGGGTATGATTAAGCATACCATAAAAATTAATTTACCATAAGTGGGAATTTACCTGTTGAGTTAGGTCTACCCCATGGGAATTTACCTATTGAGTTAGGTCTACCCATGTTATGGAAAACTTGATATTAATTAGGGATAATTAATATGGGGGTGATTAATTAGGTGTAATTAATCGACTAAGACACGAGGTTGGACTCATTTGTAGTGTAAAACTGCCCGGACCCGACCGGCTTAACCAGTTGCTACAAATGTCAGCCCAATGTGGGAGGTCTTAGCCATAAATTAAATACGTGATTAAGGTAAAGACACGAGGTTAGACTCTGTTATGACGTAAGACTGCCCGGACTCTACCGGCTTAACCAGGCGGTCATAACAGCCAGTCTAATGTGGGAGGTCTTTATGGGAGATCACGGTCTTAATTAATTAAGAAACACTTAACCATAGTAGCATGTAGTGGGACATGAGGGGTTAAGTGGGTGCCTTGGGTGGCATGTGGAAATTTTGTGGTTGCCTTGGGTGGCATGTGGAATCTAGTGGGTTGCCTTGGGTGGCAATAGAAAATACGATTGGAATACTTAACCAAGTGGAAACATGTAATTAAACATGATTAAAGGGTTAAGTGGGATACACTAGATATTTGACAAGCTTAAGTGGGTAGCTTGTGGGGGCCCATTTCAACCAATATCCCAAACGTATCTTTGTGGGCTCGACCCATGTCGAGTGACGGGACACGCATATTGGGCTTGATTATAAGAGGCCAAAACGGGGTAGCGGTGGCAACGCAAGTCCAACGGGTTTCATATGCGTGTGTAGGCTCGGGCTGGTAGATAAGCCGTTGTTGCATCATGTAGATATAAAGCCGTGCACAGTTAGTATTGGGTAGCCACTTTAGGGGAATGATACACCCCACCGTGGGACCAGCACGGGTATCTACGGTAGGGAGCCGATCGATGGGGAGTAGTGGGTACACCTAGTAAAGATAGGGGCAGACGACACCTATGTAGGGGTACACGAAACTACTGGGTAAGAATTACTGGGTACACCTAGTGGAGATAGGGGCAGACGGCACCTATGTAGTGGGCTAGGAGTACGTGAAGCTACTGGGGAAATTTTCTAAGTCCTTGGAAGGGATCAACCTTTAAGTGGGAATGACTGGTGTGGTGCAGTTAGTAATTATCCGTGGGTGGTTAGATGCGTCCTGACGGTTATCTTAGTTTATCCTAAGGCTACCAAGCTGCTTAGTGTAGCCATTCATCCCCAGATATTACCGTAGGTCAAGTTTATGTCTTCTCTGGTTACTTTAATGATTGTATTGTTAAAGTTATAGGACTCACTCAGACTTATGTCTGACCCCGTTGTTTTTATCTTTTTCCCAACCCTCAGGTCCTACGGTGGATCCTAGCGGTAGTAGAGCTTGATCGGATTGCTGTTCCAGTCTTTAGGAGCTTGGGTAGACGTAAAGCTCCAGTTATCCAGTTATCTTTTCTTTTGTTATGGCTATTGTATGAGAGAGTGGGATTATGTACTTCTTTATTTTGATGGATATTGTACTTGACTTTTATCGTGGTTTTATGATGTAACCAGACATGTTTATTTCCGCTGTTGTGAGATGATATTTTTAAAATTTCAAGTACTAATTATATCTGTCTTGTTGTAATTTTTCTGTTCTATATTCACTAAAATACTCCACCGATGCTATGGCATCCCCTTTGTGAGTGACCATAGCGGGTGTGGGGTGTTACACGTGGTATCAGAGCAAAGGTTACCGGAACAGATAAAATTTTTAGAAAACTATTTTTCTAAAACATTTTTGGAAAAGATATTTTCAAAAACATGTCTTTTAAGAGAAAAGTTTTTGAAAGAAAAGCATAATCCCCAATAGCCATATCTATATCCTTCGAATTCTCCATTTTGAATCTTTCCTTTTTTGTTTCAGCATGGCCGAGAATCTTAATTTTCCGGAGGGTGTGACGGTACCAGTATGGTATAGGAGATTGATGGAGGCTAGGGCCACCACTACGGGTCCAGCAAATGTTCCTCCACCAACCGTAGCACCCGATCTTCCTCCTCCCCCTCCTCCTCGCACAGATACTTTTGCTAAGACTTGCAAGGAATTTAAAGCTATGGGAGGGAAACCTTTTCAAGGATCTGAAACTTTTGTGGAGGCGAGAGATTGGCTTAAGGAGGTGGAAGAGTTGATAGATATCTTTGAGATGGAAGAAGGAAAGAAAGTCAAGTTGGCTGCTTGGTTAATGAAGGGAGAGGCCTCATTCTGGTGGGAGGTCACTAATGGAGAACGCCCCGTTGACTCTTGGGCGGATTTTAGGCAAAGATTTGTGGCAAAGTTTCTCTCAAGGGCGGAGGAAAACTTGTATATGGAAAGATTCTTGACTCTAAAGCAAGGAAATCTTTCAGTGAAGGAATATGTTAACAAGTTTAATCAATTGGCAAGGTTTGGCCTAGACATGGTGAATACACCGGAGAAGAAGGCTTTGAGGTTCGTGAAAGGTTTGAATGAACCAATGCATGGGTTGGCTATGACTCACATCCCTATTGGGGCCACCTTTGAGAAGCTAGTTGACATGGCACTCATGTATGAGGAAGAGAAGGGTCCCAATGCTAATAGGGCACCCGAGAAGAAGGGAGATCAAAAGAGACCTCAGCAACAACAGCAAAGCAAAGGTGGGAAAGGCAACGGTGGCAAGGGCAAGAAGAAGAAGTGTTTCAATTGTGGGACACCTGGCCACCTAAGCAAGGATTGTCGCAAGAAGAAGAAGACTGGCTGCTTCCACTGTGGCGAAGCAGGGCATTTAGTGAAGGATTGCCCTAAGAAAGGGCAAAGGACGGGATCTACCTCAGGAGGACAGGTGCAAGCTCTTATGGCACCGAGTCAGGCTAGGGGCCAAGTACAGGCTCTCGCGGTTCCACCGATTCAGGAGAGAGGTAGAACTATTTCCGTTGAAAGTCTGGTTTTTCTATTTGACCATCCTGTCCGTACATTGTTTGATTCAGGCGCATCGCATTCGTTTATCTCATCATCATTAGTTGAGTTACTGCACTTAGACACCAGTCTGGTAGATGATCCCTTGGTTGTTTCAAACCCAATTGGGGGCTCCACTTATTTGTCCATGATATGTTTGGGTTTGAAGATTTCTATACTTAGCATTGAGTTTAGATGTGATGCTTTTGTGTTGGGCTTCACGGGCTATGGGTTGATTTTGGGCATGGACTGGTTATCCAGTAATGGTGCCGTTCTTGATTGCGAAAGGAGAGTTGTTAGGCTAATGACCCGCTTGGGTAACACTCTCGAGATTTCTTGTAATCCCATGGACTCTGTTATGCTAAGTTATCTTGAATCGCTTGACGCTTCGGTCGAGAGTTTGCAATCTATGAGAGTGGTCCGGGAATATCCGGATGTGTTTGAGGAGGTGAAGGGCTTACCTCCGAAGCGGGAGATTGACTTCCGAATATATTTGGTGGATAATGCTAAACCGGTATCTTTACCAGTGCGCCACATGGCTCCTCGTGAGAGGAGGGAACTTCATAAGCAAGTAGGGGAGTTGCTTGAGAAGGGGTTCATAAGACGGAGCATATCGGAGTGGGGTGCTCCAGTAGTATTTGCTACGAAGGCGGATGGGTCCCTCAGACTTTGTGTAGATTATAGAGAACTCAACAAGCTCACAAAGAAGAATAGACACCCATTGCCGAGAATAGATGATCTTTTCGATCAGTTGGTTGGCGCTTCAGTATTTTCTCAGTTGGACTTGGCCACGGGGTTTCATCAGTTGAGGGTGGCTGAGGATAGCATAGACAAGACTGCCTTTAGAACTCCGGATGGTTTCTATGAGTGGCTGGTGATGCCATTTGGGTTGACGAACGCCCCCGCATACTTTGTTGATTTGATGAGTAGGGTGTTCAGGGAGTTCCTTAATAAATTTGTGGTGGTCTTTGTGGATGATATCTTAGTATTTTCTAAGAGTGAAGAAGAGCATGCCCTACATCTTGGGGAAGTGTTGAAGACTCTTCGAGCACATAGCCTTAAGGCTAAATTCTCTAAATGTCACTTCTGGAGGAAGGAAGTACGGCTCTTGGGGCACATGGTCTCCAAGGAAGGGATAGCTGTGGATCCCACGAAGGTAGTATCAATTCAGGATTGGAAGGTTCCGAAGAATGCTACTGAAGTAAGAAGTTTCTTGGGGTTGGCGGGTTATTATAGGAAGTTCATTAAAGACTTCGCGAAGATATCAGCCCCATTAACCCGCTTAACAAAGAAGAATCTTGTTTTCACATGGGACGTAGATTGTGATGATGCGTTCCGACGGTTAAAGAGAGCTTTAACCACGGCTCCAGTTTTAGTGTTGCCAGATGGGAGCAAGCCATTTGTTGTCTATACCGATGCCTGTGGGATAGGACTTGGCGCAGTCTTAATGCAAGAGGGAAGGGTAATAGCCTATGGTGGAAGGCAGTTGAGGGCACATGAGAAAAATTACCCTACCCATGATCTAGAGCTGGCCGCTATTATTTTTGCGCTTAAGATTTGGCGCCATTATCTTCTTGGTGAGAGATTCGAGTTGTTCACTGACCATAAATCTTTGAAGTACTTGTTCTCTCAGAAGGATCTAAACTTAAGACAGCAAAGGTGGATGGAGTTTTTAGCATCCTATGATTTCGAGATAGCGTATACCCCTGGCAAGGGTAACGTGGTGGCGGACGCCTTGAGCAGGAAGAGGTTGTCCTTGAGTCCATTGTTCGTGGAACGACAAAGCTTGGAATTTATCTCGATGTTTGATTTCAGACCTTCCGTTGACTATGTACCAGGTTTGCTAGCTTCTTTGGAAGTTAGACCTATTCTTTTGGGGCGGATTGGAGAAGCACAGAGGGACGACCCACAGTTGGTTGAGTTAGTAGAGAAGCTCATAAGGGGGGAGTCGTCCAGCCATTTGAGTAGGTACACCCTAGACGATAGGGGGTGCTTGCGTAGAGACGGTAGACTGTGTGTACCGCAAGACGAGGGTTTGAGGAAGGCTATTCTTGATGACGCACACCGTTGTAGGATGACCATTCATCCCGGTGGGGATAAGATGTACCAAGACATGAAGAGCGTTTTCTTCTGGGCCGGTATGAAGAAAGATGTGGCCGAGTATGTCGCTCGATGTTTGGTGTGCCAGCAAGTGAAGGCGAAGCAAAGGAAACCAGGTGGGTTGCTTCACCCATTGGAGGTTCCGCAATGGAAGTGGGATAGCGTCTCGATGGATTTTATTGACGGGTTACCCAGGTCGAGGAAGGGTAATACAGGAATTTGGGTGGTGGTAGATAGACTTACTAAGAGCGCCCATTTCATACCTGTGAAGAGCAAGAGGACTGCTCCATGGCTAGCTTCAGTATATCTTCGAGAGATAGTTCGATTACATGGGGTACCCTCCAGCATAGTAAGTGATCGAGATCCTATCTTCACTAGCGAGTTCTGGAGAAGTTTACAAGAAGCAGTAGGGACTCAATTGTGTCTGAGCACCGCATATCATCCTCAGACGGACGGCCAGACTGAGAGGGTGAATCGTGTTCTAGAAGACCTTTTGAGGCTTTGTATCTTAGATTTTGGAGGTACATGCGAAGAGCATCTTCCATTGGTGGAGTTCGCATATAATAACAGCTTTCAGTCCAGTATTGGTATGGCTCCTTTCGAAGCTCTCTATGGAAGGCCTTGTCGATCACCTACATGTTGGTGGGAATCTACGGATAAGATCTTGCTTGGGCCTGATATGATTAGGGAGACTTCTGAGAAGATTGACTTGATTCGAAGAAGGATGAAAGCAGCGCAGGATAGGCAAAAATCTTATGCGGACAAGAGAAGGACGGATCTTGAGTTTGAAGTTGGGGACATGGTCTTTGTCAAAGTGTCTCCGTTACGAAATGTGGTTCGCTTTGGATCTGTTGGGAAGTTAGCACCAAGGTTCGTGGGGCCATTTCCTATTAAGGAAAAGATTGGACGGATGGCATATAGAGTGGAGTTGCCCGACAGACTTAGTGGTGTACATGATGTTTTCCATGTGTCCCATTTGAGGAAGTGCTTACATGAGACCGCAGAGGTGGTAGAGCCGAGCTTGCTTAGAGATGTAGAGGTAGAGCGTGATGCGACTATTCGACGAGCTCCTACTCGCATCCTTGGGTCAGAGACTAGGAAGTTGAGAAACAGAGAGGTTCAGCTAGTCAAAGTGCAATGGGGAGAAGATGAGAGCAACGCAACTTGGGAGACGGAAGCGAAGATGCGTTCATTGTACCCATTTCTTTTTGAGGGTATGTCTTTACTTTCTCCTTTATCGCTTGTCTAGTACTTATCTTATCTTCGGTATGTCCTCTCGTTAGTACCTTTGACCTTTAGATAGGGTAAACCTATGGTTGAAACATGTGTTTGAGACATGTTATGGTTGATGGATGCAAGTGGATGCAAGTGTTTGCTAGTGGTTTCCCGTGGATGCATATACACACTCTAGGCACTAGATCGGCTCAGTCACTTCATATTGCATATTGCATAAAATTGTGTGTTGGAAAATATATTTATGGATGTATAATGGTTGTGTTATCACATGGATGATGCATTTTGGTGAATGATTGTGCACTCATGTAGACATTGTATGTGTCGATAGGGTTTTCTCGCATACATAATGGATGCATGGCACTATCATGGTTTGCATATGTTCATACATTAGATAAGGAACATATACACACACTTTTTGCATATGCTCATACATCATTAGAAACTGTTTAAGGACAATGGATGCCCGTGGTTGATGATTTGAGTAGATGGTTATTTGGATGGTAGGATATGCATTCTCCTTAGCTTAGATATTTCAGGGACGAAATCCTTTAAGGAGGGGAGAATGTAACACCCCGAATTTTAGTTAATATTAAAATTCACTAAGTACAGGATAAATAATCTCAGACGTGGGAATTGGGGGTAACGGGCTGCGTCATTGCGTTCGTCTCGGAAAAATACGCGAAATAGAGTCCGAGTTTTCGAGAATCGGAGTCCGTATGGCCCGGTTATGGCCCAAAGAAGTTTGCAGAAAATCAAAAACTTAAAACAGATTTAAAAATTTAAATTTCACATTGTGGAATAGGACAGACGGGGTCAGGCGGGAAGATTCCCGCCCTACCCATGTCGACAGGGCTGTCGACAGGCCTGTCGACAGGGGTGTCGACTTGCCTGTCGACAGGGGCGCGCCGTCCAGTGAACCTGGGTGCACCAGGTTGGGTTCTAGGCTGGCTTGGAGGGCTGGTTCTAGAGATTTCCTAAATCTAACGGACCTAAATTAATCTAGGGTTAATCTAAGGGCCTAAAACACTCTCTTAATCTATAAATACACCCTAAACCTACCTTAATCCATACTAAAAATAGAAATGAAGGCCTCATGCCGCCAAATTAAATCCTAGAAGGAGTCTCCATTAATCTAAGAAGGAAGTATCAAGCTAATCCCTCTCAAATCATTCTCTAATCATCACCATCTTCATATTTAGCAACTAATTCCTCTTCATAAGTTGGTTAATTTTGTGTTTGGTGAGTTTCTATCACTTTAACATCAATTGTTAAAGTAAGTAGATTGGGTGTAATGAGACTTATGGTCTTAAATGCGGATTAGTGAGTTTGAATCATTTATAATGATATGTTACTCTATGTTGTTCTATGTTTATGCATATTTGATAAGTTGGTTTATGCATGCTTAATAAGTTGATTTATGCATGTTTAACAAGTTGGTTTATGCATGCTTAATAAGTTGATTTATGCATGTTTAACAAGTTGGTTTATGCATGTTTAACAAGTGGGTTTATGCATATTTAATGAGTAGAATGAGTTATGCAAGTTAAGTATATGTTTAAATGCAAGTTTAATGTGATATGCAAGTTATGCATGCTTATGCAAGTATATGGATGCTTATGCAAGTCATGTATATGTTTAAATGCAAGATTTATGTGATATGCAAGTTATGCATGCTTATGCGAGTATGTGAATGCTTATGCAAGATATGTATATGCTTAAATAACATGATATGCAAGTTATGCATGTTTATGCAAGTATGTGAATGTTTATGCAAGTATGTGAATGTTTATGCAAGTATGTGAATGCTTATGCAAGTATGTGAGTGCTTATGCAAGTTATGTGTATGCTTAAATGCATGTTTAACATGTTATGCAAGTTATGAGAATGCCTATATGCAAGTTCAACATGTTATGCAAGATATGTGTATGATAATATGCAAGCTCATATGCAACATGTTATGCAAATCATGTGTATGATAATATGCAAGTTTGGGTAAAATGTAGTTCGGTTAATATGTGCTCATATATGCAAGTTGACATCCTCTTAACCCATGACAAAGTTATATGCTAAACCCATGATATTTGTGATGGATCTTCCCCTTTTATTATGTCATGAAATGAGAACGATTTACGTGGGGAACGATGGGGTTGGTAAATATGTTAATAAATGAATGATTGGGTATGATTAAGCATACCATAAAAATTAATTTACCATAAGTGGGAATTTACCTGTTGAGTTAGGTCTACCCCATGGGAATTTACCTATTGAGTT
The DNA here is from genome assembly GCA_030737875.1 of Allium sativum. NCBI lineage: Eukaryota > Viridiplantae > Streptophyta > Magnoliopsida > Asparagales > Amaryllidaceae > Allium > Allium sativum. Next base: position 890,794,417 of record CM060912.1, on the reverse strand, counting down.
AGGTCTACCCATGTTATGGAAAACTTGATATTAATTAGGGATAATTAATATGGGGGTGATTAATTAGGTGTAATTAATCGACTAAGACACGAGGTTGGACTCATTTGTAGTGTAAAACTGCCCGGACCCGACCGGCTTAACCAGTTGCTACAAATGTCAGCCCAATGTGGGAGGTCTTAGCCATAAATTAAATACGTGATTAAGGTAAAGACACGAGGTTAGACTCTGTTATGACGTAAGACTGCCCGGACTCTACCGGCTTAACCAGGCGGTCATAACAGCCAGTCTAATGTGGGAGGTCTTTATGGGAGATCACGGTCTTAATTAATTAAGAAACACTTAACCATAGTAGCATGTAGTGGGACATGAGGGGTTAAGTGGGTGCCTTGGGTGGCATGTGGAAATTTTGTGGTTTCCTTGGGTGGCATGTGGAATCTAGTGGGTTGCCTTGGGTGGCAATAGAAAATACGATTAGAATACTTAACCAAGTGGAAACATGTAATTAAACATGATTAAAGGGTTAAGTGGGATACACTAGATATTTGACAAGCTTAAGTGGGTAGCTTGTGGGGGCCCATTTCAACCAATATCCCAAACGTATCTTTGTGGGCTCGACCCATGTCGAGTGACGGGACACGCATATTGGGCTTGATTATAAGAGGCCAAAACGGGGTAGCGGTGGCAACGCAAGTCCAACGGGTTTCATATGCGTGTGTGGGCCCGGGCTGGTAGATAAGCCGTTGTTGCATCGTGTAGATATAAAGCCGTGCACAGTTAGTACTGGGTAGCCACTTTAGGGGAATGATACACCCCACTGTGGGACCAGCACGGGTATCTACGGTAGGGATTCGATCGATGGGGAGTAGTGGGTACACCTAGTAAAGATAGGGGCAGACGACACCTATGTAGGGGTACACGAAACAACTGGGTAAGAATTACTGGGTACACCTAGTGGAGATAGGGGCAGACGGCACCTATGTAGTGGGCTAGGAGTACGTGAAGCTACTGGGGAAATTTTCTAAGTCCTTGGAAGGGATCAACCTTTAAGTGGGAATGACGGGTGTGGTGCAGTTAGTAATTATCCTTGGGTGGGTAGATGCGTCCTGACGGTTATCTTAGTTTATCCTAAGGCTACCAAGCTGCTTAGTGTAGCCATTCATCCCCAGATATTACCGTAGGTCAAGTTTATGTCTTCTCTGGTTACTTTAATGATTGTATTGTTAAAGTTATAGGACTCACTCAGACTTATGTCTGACCCCGTTGTTTTTATCTTTTTCCCAACCCTCAGGTCCTACGGTGGATCCTAGCGGTAGTAGAGCTTGATCGGATTGCTGTTCCAGTCTTTAGGAGCTTGGGTAGACGTAAAGCTCCAGTTATCCAGTTATCTTTTCTTTTGTTATGGCTATTGTATGAGAGAGTGGGATTATGTACTTCTTTATTTTGATGGATATTGTACTTGACTTTTATCGTGGTTTTATGATGTAACCAGACATGTTTATTTCCGCTGTTGTGAGATGATATTTTTAAAATTTCAAGTACTAATTATATCTGTCTTGTTGTAATTTTTCTGTTCTATATTCACTAAAATACTCCATCGATGCTATGGCATTCCCTTTGTGAGTGACCATAGCGGGTGTGGGGTGTTACAACAGCCCACCAGAGATGATCAACCTAGTACTGATGGAAAGCTCGTGAAGAGCTGAAGAATTTCCGCTCTGGAATCGTTGGAAAATATTTAGTGATCAAGGAGAAATCACGAATCAAAAATCTGAACAAACTGGCCATCGGTTTTGAGGATGGCGGCTCAACCTTAGACTTAGGGTTAGGGTTTAGTTTAGCCCCTTTTATAGAGAATATTTTATTATTTATTTTCCCATTTATCTGTTTATCGATTCCAACTCCAAATCGAACCCAACGAATGTCACTCCTAGCCAATTACCCCTATTCCGAACACAATGGAATATGCATCGCAAGCTGATTCGATAGTTACAATCAGTTTCCGTTGAATTTACATTTAAATCATTATATTGAATTTTAAACGTACATTTCAAATTACCGAGGTCACATACTAACTCGAAAAATTCCCAAAAAATATTTTCTAGCTTCATATTGACGATACGGTCCTAACAAAACTAGTTTCGTCGAATTCTGAGACCGTTAGAAAAATGGCCAATTTCCAGTCGATTAAAATCAACTAAAACTGGTAAAACGCGTTTTCCTTTGCCACGCTCACATATTGATTCGAAAAATTATGAAATTTGACACCTAGCAATAATTTGACATCGGATCCAACAAAAGTGGTTTCATCGAAATCCGAGGTCGTTTGCAAAATTCCCATTTTTTTTAAGGGCCTGAATTCTATAGCGACTATTCAGAATTTTCAACTGGACATATCTTTTAATCCCCGCTATGAAATTTCGATTTGTCGGATTCATTGGAAAGATATTACCAATTAGATCCTAATGTTTTTGGTTTCACTAAAATCCGGATTGTTTTGCACCCGGTGCATTCAATTGAATTTTGAAATCGAATTATCGAACTACCGCGCCATTTTCAATTCCATTTATAGTTATATATAAATATTTATATTCTAACGACGACGTATATAATATATACGTCGAATTTCAATTCGAAAATAAATTTTCCTTCGTTTTTATTTAAAATGATTCATTCTAAATATTCAAAATTCGCTAAAATTGCCAAAATAAAAATTTTAAACTGGCCCAGATTTTCGGGTTATTACAGATTCTATCTCTAATGAGGATTTTTTATAGGATATTACTAATCCTAATTCTGATGAGTCTTTCATTCTGTTCTAACGAGTTGTACCCCAAAGATTTGAGTTAACCAAAGCTTTGATACCAGCTGTAATGACACGGATTTCGCTCGGACCTAATCGATCGCTAAATCGACCATGACCGTTCGATTCCTGCATACGCTAACTCTGGGCATACAACACATCAGAACAAATAACAGAAGACTTTTATAAACATCATAATAATGTTACATCAGAGTACAGAATATATCAGAGTACATCAAAATATAATACAGCGGAAGATTAATTTTATAATAAATGTAATACAATGCACAACGGAAATAAATAAATAACACAACGGAAGACGATAAACGCACTGGACACAGCTTTAAGCTTCGATCCAGAATCCTTCTTATATATCTGCAAAATAAATTACTCGACTGCCCGTGCGGAAAATAGGGGCACCCGAGTTTGAAAGGGAAAAGCAAACTACAGGTCAGTCATGGGACTGGTGTGAGAAACTCTAAACAGTTATAATTAACTTATTTAATAATATGGCATATCATGGGACCACGCCGCTAACGTGGAACGGGTTTACCCCCATGAATGCCAGTGTATAAACAACAATCAATATAGATATTTGGATCTATTATGCATCAATCAATATGTAATATCCCAATCTACCCATTTAGATTAATCACCACACGTAGATTTTCTAAATCCAATTCAATTTACAGAAATTATTCCTTTGGACTTTATTCCCGATTTCTTATTTCAAATCATTTGAAATACATATCTAACTTTCTATATCAAAGTAGATTTCACTTCGGGATCTCAAATCAAATCGTTTGGAAATATGAATTCCAAAACATAACAATGCATACAGACAAGTATGCAACCAAATATCGTGCTCCCCATCGACAAGGCAAAGGGTACGCACCCAGCAACTCGATATATAAATGTGCACCTACCCCACAAAGGAGCAGGCTACACTGACGATGCACCTCCCACACATGGAGAGCATACACCGCCCTCTCACCCATACTTTTAGTCTCAGGGTTACCCGAATCTTTAGCCACATAATAAATCATTTCATATCCCGAAGTAGGTAAAATCATTTCACAACATAATAATCACAAGTACTTTCAAAATATAGTACTTCACATCAGTAATTCGCACATATGATCAGTCACTATTAATCACATAACCTTTGCGCTCGTATATCTCAAAGAAGGTTGTTAAGCAAGAGAATAAATTCTACGCCACCAAACAGATACATCATTAATAGCAACTAATCAAACATGTGATGAACCACAATGTAACACATAATACATTTCAAAATCTCTTCGATAATATCGGGTTTAGGCCTCGAAATCCTTTCTGTTTTATAAAACATTTTTATAAAACATTCCCTGTCCAATATCGGGAATACATTTCTTTTCACTTAAGAAAAATATATCATTTCACAATCATTCATTAAATTTGAAATGAACACAACATCGCTAAACACCTTAACGTCAAATCGTGAAGTGTTTCACAAGGTGTTAGCACACAGATATCTTTACCCAACCCAATGCTAAATGTAAAAGCATATTCTGCTCATAAACTGGTCGAGCACCATCCAAACAATCAATCAACCACAAATCAATATCAACAACTAAGTAAATTTGGTTTAATCACATCATGTGTTTTGGTAAATTTAATCACTATTCATTCATCCAAATCTAATTAAAGATTTATTCGAACCCCAATTGGTTTCATCTCTAAAATCATTTCATATTGATTGTTCTACTTTTTGGAAATTAATCCTGCTTTTACGTGGGTTAAAGAACTAATGTCATTTAAACACAGTTCATGACAAACCCCAAATCCAATTTGATACTAAACACAAGGCTCTGAATAGAAAATAGTATCGGCTTATATTCAACATCAAATTCCGAAACCAACAAATATCGTATTGGAAATAACGATATTAATATATCTTTCAAATTTCGACAACCACATACGTATAATCACGAAATCCAACATCGAAATATTCCAAAGATAATTTCGATTCAAATTCATTCCAATTCATATATTGGAAATTCCGATTATTTTTAAAATCATTTCAAATCCAATTTATTTATTTTAAAAATAAATAAATTATTATTCTAGTTAATAACTAGTTTATTTCGATAAAAATCTATTTTTATCTTTTCAAATATGGAAATTTTCATCTCAATTCTTCACAAATCATTTCTTATGATTTTACACAAATTATTACTATTTTTAATAATTTTATCAAGGCATGTACAGTCGATTTCCATCAACGGCCATCGAACTGCACTTACAACGACCTTTTCCAAATTTGATTTGGACTTAATTCCAAATCCAACCGTTAGATTTCAAATTTCTCATATTCATTAGAAAGCTCTTTTCGATACGAACCCAACGGTCCCGATTTCAGGAGAATCCGACGGTCGGATCTCCCGTAATGTTCGTTCGAAGTTAATGGTCGAAATTCGCGTACTGCCACAGCGCGGCGCGTTCTATTCAGGCCATTATATTATATATATAATATATATTTCGTCGATTTCCTTTTTAAAATGTATTTTATAAATCGTTTTAAATTCGTTTTCAAAATGATTTCAACTTCATATTCAATTTCTAATCAAAATTGAATATGCCATATACACGACAATTTTATACTGTGTATATATATATATATATGTTAAAATTATATTTTTAACTATCAAATCATTTTCACATTTCATATATATATATATCATTTTCATTTCATATGCATATCGTTTTCACATTTCATATATATATATATATATATATATATATATATATATCGCTTTCACATTTCATATATATATATATATGTATATATATATCGTTTTCATGTCATATACATATCGTTTTCACATTTCATATATATATATCGTTTTCATTTCATCTATACATTGTTTTCACTTCATATATATATATATATATTTATCGTTTTCATTTCGTATATACATCGTTTTCACTTCATATATATATATATATATATATATATATATATATATATATATATATATTATTTCCACCTTTCATATATATAATATTTTCACTTTTCAATATATACGATATTTCAATTTTCAATATATTCGATATTTTCACTTTCAATATATATACGATATTTTCACTTTCAATATATACGATATTTTCACTTTTCAATATATACAATTTTTTCACTTTCAATATATACGATATTTTTACTTTCAATATATACGATATTTTCACTTTTCATATATATATATATATATTTCATTTCACAACACGATCAATTTATTTCATTTCACATCACGATCAATTTATTTCATTTCACATCACGATCAATTTATTTCATTTCATATCACTATCAGTTTTCACACAAAATACAATCAAACAAGTCGTCCATGGTCTGTGGACGATGGGGAGCGGTTCATATATGCAGTTACAAAATAAATAACTGTACAGAAAATTTAAATGAGAGAATTCTCACTTTGGGATCCACTCCTCCAGTTTTATTTCTGAATTTCTGTTTGGATCTGAGTTCTCTTCAAATTCTGATTTGTTCGGTTTTGGTCCTAGTGAGTTGCAGATTGTAGAGTTTGTCATCACGAGTGCAACGCAACTGGAATCGTTAGATTCCAACCTCGTATGAAAGAGTTATGGTATTAAATACATTAGGAAGTTTAATCGAGAATTTAATTTAATTAATTAATTAAACCCACCCCAATCCCTCTTCCCTGTTACACCCGCTCTGTAGAAATCACGAACCACAAAAACCCATTTCTCGTGTCAAAATTCTTCACCGCCGGCGAGCCTCACGTGATCGGATTCTGATCCAAGGTGCCCACGACGAAAAGCAACGAAGGCCGCTTCTCCTCCCCCAATTGCGGCGAGCTCGCAGCTACCATCGGACCAGGAATTCGCCTCGAAGACGTTGACTTCGAGAGGGAAATTAGTGCGATTTCCCCCTTTATAATCAATCATATTTATATGAATTTGAAGATCAAGGAAAACTCTTCAATATTTGCCAAAGAACAGGAGATTAATTCCTTGTAATTTGGTTGGAATTTGAGGACTAAATATCGAGCGATTTTAGCCCTAGAATAGGCTCCGGCGGCGGCTTTTAATTCTGAACAGATTATCTAGGGTTTAGCCTTTAATAGAGATTATTTAATTAATATTTTATTCTTTTAATTTCAAAAATACCCACTGATTCATATAATCTCCAAATCAAACCCAACAACTATTGCTCCTAGCTAATTACCCCCATTTCGAACACAATGGGATATGTTTCGTAAGCCAATTTGACCGTTACAGTCAGTTATTCTTCAAATTAAAATATAAATCATTATATATTCAATTCAAACGTACATTTTAATTTATCGGGGCCACATACGGACTCTAAAAATTCCAGAAAAATTATTTCTAGCTTTGTATTGACGATACGATCCTACCAAAACTAGTTTCATCAAATTTGGTGGCCGTTTGAAAAATGGCCATTTTCTAGTCGATCCAAATTGATTAGAACAGCCAAAACACATTTTCCTTCTCCACGCTCACATGTTGATTTCAAAAATTATGAAAATTGGAATCTATCAATAATTCGACATCCTGAATCCAACAAAAGTGGTTTCATCGAAAACGGTGGTCGTTTGCAAAATGTCTATTTTTAAGGGCTATTTATATTTTAAAATATGTATAAATTCTACACCGACTTTTCTGAATTTTAAAATGGACATAACTTTCAACTTCTAAAATGAAATCTCAGTTTCTTACACCCGTTAGAAAGATATAGTTAAACAGATTCGAATATTTCTTGTTTCGCCGAAATCCGATTTATATTGAATTCTGTATATTCAATTGAAATTAGAAATCGAATTTTCGAACTACTGCGCCATTTCAGGCTCGTTATATATTTAAAATAAAATTATTATTTCTAACTTCATCGAAAATAAATTTTCCGTCATTATTATTTAAAATAAATCATTTTAAATATTCAAAATTCATCAAAATTGCCAAAATAATTTTTTTAAATTGGCTCGGATTTCCGGGTTATTACAGATTGAAATGGGGAAACGTTCTGGTGGATACCGATAGAGGCTCGACATTTGAAGGGCTATCGAATCGATCCTTCACGATCCTTTCAGACTCGAAATTGATCACTTCATCCATCGATTCAAAACAGCAGGTATATAATTTGAACTCAATTTTGTTTGGACCTTGGTTATAGTTTTATTTTTTGTTGCGCTTAATCAATAAAACCTACAAGTGGTATCGGGGCCGCTTTCAAAATCGTAAATTGAGTTAGTTTAGTTCGCTTTGCATTTGTATTATTAACAAATAATATAAATCTGTTTTTCAAATCAATAGTTGATTTTGAGAAACAATCGAGTTCCTTTTAATTTAATTAAGCCATAAAAATTATTATTGTAATAATTTAAGCGATGTTGTGAACATTGATAAACATCAGATTTGGAATATAATAATCATTCGATTTAGAAATGAAATTGTCTCATAATAAACAAAATTTTGTTTTGTTTCTTCTGTTGAATCTAAGTTAATATACGATATTAATTCAATAGTGCAATTTTGAATTTCCAGTTCCTATATGTATATAATATGGTTAATCTGTCTCTGACATAATAATAGGGATCGAATTTGTTACTTTTGATTGAATGATTAAGCCCAGATAATATATGTTTGAATTTGGGTTAGCTGCTGACTCCTAAAATTTTGTAATATTTATCTGGAACATTGTAATGATCTGTTTATATAACTAAACAGTATTAATCTTATCGTCAAAATGTTTGATTTACAAGTAAAATCATTTGATTGGAAATTTCTTAAGACAAATATTTCTGAATTAATATTTGTACCTGCAAATAAAATCAAATTTGTTTGATTGACAGTAAACAGTATTGATCTATTTATATATAGATTTGATCTGAACTGGTATTTTGATTTATCAACAATTAACAATCCTAATCTAATAATCAAAATGTTTGATTGGAAATTTATATTGATCTGACTCTAATAAATTTTCTTTCCTGTGTTCAAAATTTTGATTGGCAAATCTGAAAGTTGTTTTCAAATTAATTTTGATTTTTTGAAATCAAATATATAAATGAAAGTTTGTTAAGACAAATTTTCTGATTTGTTTTGTACATGAATATTATAGTAGTATAATCTATATACATGTAAGTTTGATCCCTATAATTTTAAATTTACTTTGAAAAATGGTTTTTCACACATACATGTTACTGCAAGTATACATATATATAGATATATATATATATATATATATATACGTATATATATTTAAAATACTTTGTCAAGGATAACCTGTTTAGTTAATATAAGTATAACTTATATTCTTGGAAATAGTCAATGTTATGAGACACTGATCTTATGGATGGGTCTATGTATATGATATACATACGTATATATTTTATATTACATTGACTGCAGATTTATCATGTGTTAAATTCCTTAAGAATTGATCTTTAGAAACATGATGAAATATGCTATCATATAATTGACAGCTATATTGAAATTCAGATATAATCATTTATGGTAAGATTATCTCACAAATGAAAATGTTTTGCTATTGTTAAATCTGTATTTAACACAGTGTATATATGATTATTTTACCATAAATGAGTTTTAATATTTGTTGAAATTTTGAGTTAGAATCATAATTAAAACAAGATGTTAACTATGTTTAAATATAGTGTTTTCACTAACCCACTATGTTCTGAATACATAAATTTGGGCTTGTATGATTCATGTTATGACTTAATGTAATTGACTGTTGTATTGAAAATTATCATATATATATATATATATCTGCTACCCCAATTTTGAAACTGGTTCAATATCATCCTTACAATGTGTAAGGATCTTTTGATTTGAATCAAATTGAAGAGATTAGTCTAACTTATTAATCTCTTAAGTTTAATTGAGATGTTGCATTTAGTTTTATGAAAACTAATAAAGCGTGGATCCTAATTATTAGATAATATATATATATATATATAAACATAATGTATGTTACAAGATGCATGATTTTGAATCTGTATTCTGGGTTGATTAATCGATGTTTGAAGAAATATTTGTTTTAATAAGCAGTTTTCAAAAGTTAAAACGTACTGCCATATTATATTGAATAATATAAACTAGTATATTACTTGTAGTAGAATGGGGTTACACTTATTTACATGTAAACACACATGTATATTAGTTTCTTGAATGTCAAGAAGTAGTAATATTTAAACTGCATACATATATGCATGATTGGCCCCTTTTTATAATCAGTGTTGTGATACTCTGATATGATAATTTCAACATTTTGCTTACATATACCCTAAATTGTTGGATTAGATATGTTTTTAAAATGTGATCTATCAGCTTACTATTTCAAAAATTACTGTAGTGCATGTACATACAGTTATGATTACATAATTTTGTTAATTAGATGAATGGTCATCATATCGTAGTTGTTATACCCCTTTTTCATTTGATTGTTAATAATCACTCTTCGATATATTTATTAGGATATAACTCATAACCATCACCACAATTGTTGATGTTCTATTCGTCAATATATATATATATATACATATATATTCATATTGCTGAATATATAAATGTACTGTTAATATGGATCCAAATACAGCATTCCAGTCGATTTTGGGTATCTTGATACCAACATATATATATATATATATATTGAATTTATATATGTATATAAGAATTTGTCATTTTACATATGCAGAAAACCTGCTAATACTACATTCATTGATTACCATAAAATAGCAAGTGAGCAATTCCCTAAGTATTAACCCCGAAGGTCGAAACCAACATCAGATCAATACCTCTGAAACCATTCAACTTAACTAATCTCCAGTTAGTTTCTGATTTTCCTAACTCCTTTAGGTCTAAGAACAGTATTATTGAAGATACTGTTCATGACAACCCAAAATCACGTTCCATTAATTATCGAGTTAAAGAACAAGTGTTATTTAAAACATTGTTCACGATAAACCCAAAAATCAATACCAATTCAATTCCAATTAAATATTATTTAATTGGTACACTTCATTAAATCTAAATAAAAAGATTTAATCATTTCTCAACTGGGTTCAAGAACAGTGTTAATAAAGACACCATTCACGACAAACCCAAATCACATTTGATATTAATTACAAGGCTCTGAATAGAAAATATACCGGCTTATATTCAATATCACTCAAATATAAATACTGATAGAGCCGCTGCCCCTCCCCCCCCCCCCCCCCGACCGCCGCCTAGCCGGAATGCCCCCCCTCTATATCTATCCAGTATATTAAAACTTCGAATATACATTCATGACGCGTATATGCAAAACCTTTATATATTGGATTGTCCAAATTCAATACAAATAAAATATTCAAATACGTAGAATTGATTTAAATTTTCAAAACAATATTGTTTTCATTTGAAAATATACTCTTCACACTCATTCTAGGATACTACTGATCCTATCTCTAACGATAAATTCTAATTGGATATTACTACTCCAATATCTGATGAATTCTTTCGTATGGTTCTAATGTGTCTTGTTCTCGAGCTCTGTAAACCAAAGCTCTGATACCAACTGTGATGACCCGTAACTTCCCCGGTAATGAAAGCCCAGATACTTCGAGAACAACACACAAACGAACGCAGACAGAAGAACATTTCACTGTTATTTACAACAATTCCATTAGATACAAGAATATACAGAGTATAAATGAATAAATTACATTCGATAAATATAAGAGATTTAAATATAGTACTTCAGAAAAAAATACAAAACACAACTGAAAGTAATACATGGATACAGAGCTTTCCGAGCATCGTTCCAGCTGTAAATCAGGATCCTGTGAATATAAATCTGCAAAACCAAAACTACTAGCTGCCCATGTCGATAATAGAGGCACCCAGAGTTTAGGTTAAAACAATAAACTCCAGGTCAGTCATGTGACTGGTGTGAGAACTAAAACAGTTATTTAAAACTTTACTTTAAAAGAGAGTAATTCAAGGGACCATGCCGTATAACACGGAACAGGTTTCCTCCCAAGAATACCAGTGCATAGAATAAACAACGCAATGCTTTTTCGAAAAATGAAGCTATTATAAGACCCAGGTCCCATCACACAATGCAACGAATGCCGGAGGATAGGGTTTTCCCTTATAATAGCCAAACATGCTTAATACGTTTAAAACAAATCATTTGATACTATAATTAGTGTATAGTGTCAAAACAATTTCAATCATAAATATCAATCATAGACGGCATAGCATCCCATGCTACTATGTCGCCATACTAGGCTCTACAGATAAAACCGAAACATCACGTATTGGAAATTGGATTTCTGTCATGAGTCGAGGCAAGAGGCAAGCTCCACTCCGATTCGAGACACTCTAGCAAATGTCTCAGGACTACACACTCTGGGCAGCCACTTGGATCGGTTGGGCCGGTCCTCTCTTACGTTTGAGGATTGTCAATTCCTGAACACACGTTTCCCGGTCCTATCAGACCTAATATCGAGGCGCCTCATTCCAACAACCACAAAGGTGAAAAGTATATAAATGTCAGCCAGTTCAAGCACTGACACCACCCATAGCTAGAAAGAAACGTCATGTTCTCCCAACGGTCCGTATCCCCTTTTTGACTCATACCGAGGTGTGAGGCTCGCGAATTCACGCTATACACAAAGCTACGCCACATAGACCGTGCTTTGATCATCAACCATAAGACTTTGCTTTTCAACAGAAGCCTTGATCCATGCAACTCAGCATGCCACACAGGCAATTCATGCCATGCGATTGATATCCATCGATATATAACCTCTAAGCTCGTACGTCTTAGAGAAGGGCATTAAGCAAGAGAATAAATTCTCCACCGCCAAACAGATATATATTTAACAGAGATCAATCAACACATAATAAAATCCAATGTCAGACACACAATCCATTTATAAATTCGTTATGGGTCTGAACGAAACCGGAGGCACTTTCCTCGCATATCCATCAATCTCCAAGTACGTCTGGACGACCACCAACTATTTCCCTCCTCTTGGGTATACATCCCAATCAGGATCATCAGTAATTATCCAAACGATGTGAAGACTTCCGGTCTTCGACCACCGTCATCATCTTCGACTTATCGTCGAATCGGTTATTCAGAATGGGTATAAGCCCGGCCTTTCCGAACAACCCGCGTATATAGTAAACAAATGTTACACAAACACAACATACGCCTCATTCCAATTCAGCAGCCACTAACCGTAAATCAGCAAGAGAACCATTTCCCAAATATCAACTCCAAAGGCCGAAACCAACATCAGATCAATACCTAGGAAACCACTCTTCTTAGCTAACCTACAGTTAATTTCTAAATTTCACATTCTTAGGGAAAGGTTCCTATTAATTTTATCAAAGATAAATTCTTTTAAATTTATTCTTTAATCTTCCTTTGGATGTCATTTCAAACCATGTTAAGGTTTTCCAAACTAGTCGGGATTAACGAACCACACCGAAGTAATTATTTATTTTATTTCTCAACCCCAACCTATTCATCCCATGAAGCAAAACTGGTAATACTCCATATCTAATACCACTGTGTTATCGGTAAAATTAATTACCATTTCACGTTCAAATCTAATTAAAGATTTAACTATCGCTTGGAGCAAAACTGGTGATACTCCATTCTTGTTCATTTTCTAAATTTGATAATTTAAATTATCAATTCACATTTCAATCTAATTGCAGATTCATTAAAACTCCCTTTACTGGGTTAAAGAACTAATGTCATTTAAAACAAAGTTCACGATACCCACAAATCAATTCTATTTCAATTCCAATCAAATATATTAGAAATTCTGATTATTTAAAACCCCTTTCAAATCCAATTTATTTATTTAAAAATAATTGGGTTTTACATTTAGTTCAAAACTAGTTCATTTCGATAAAAAACTATTTTTATCTCTACAAATGTGGGATTTTTCATCCCAGTTCTTCACAAATCATTTCTTATGATTTTTCACAAATTATTGATATTTTTGATAATTTTATCAAGGCCCGTACAGTCGATTTCCAACAACGCCCATCGAACTGCACTTACAGCGACCTTTTCCAAATTTGATTTGGACGTATCTCCAAATCCAACTGTTAGATTTGAAATTTCTTATATTCGTTAGAAAGCTCTTTTCGATACGAAACCAACGGTTCCGGTTTTAGGAGAATCCGACGGTCGGATCTGCCTTAATGTCCGTTCGAAGTTAATGGTCGAAATTCGCGAACTGTCGCGGCGCGGCGCGTTCTATTAAGGCCATTATATTATATATATAATATATATAATGTATATTTTGTTGATTACCTTTTTAAAACAAATTTTATAAATCGTTTTAAATTCGTTTCAATTCAATTTCAATCTCCATTTCAAATTCAAATCAAAATTGAATTTCTCCTTATAAATTCGTTTTAAATTCATTTCAATTCAATTCAAATTTCAATTCAATTTGAATTCTATTTCAATATTCATTTTAATTCGAATTCGTTTTCTATTCAATTCAATTCGAATTCGTTTTCTACTTAATTCAATTCGAATTCATATTATATTCAATTCAATTCAAATTCGCTTTATGTTCAATTCAATTCGAATTCGTATTATATTCAATTCAATTCGAATTCGTTTCAATATTCATTTTAATTCGAATATAATCAATATAATTATCGTTCGCATCAAAATAGCGCATCTCTAATCAACACGGCTTTATATTTTTCAATAACTTCGTTATTCTATTCAACAAATGAATATATATTTCAACACATGACTAATCTCAACAAATGAGTACTGTCAACATGTGACTATTTTTGTTATTCAATATATTTTATAAAATTATGGTATCTATCGTTTGATTTCAAATCAAACTCCAACCGTAAATTAGTAAGAGAACGACTCCCTAAATACTAACCCCGAAGGCCGAAACCAACATCAGATCAATATCCAGGAGACCACTCATGACTAATTTCCAGTTAGTTTCTAATTTTATATATGATAAAGATGTAAATTTTATTGTTAAAATATTTCGTTCAACACATGACTAATCTCAACGGATGAGTACTGTCAACACATGAACCTTTAATTTATAAAGAAGTTAGTTTCTAATTTTACATATGACAAAGATGTAAATTTTATTGTTTAAATATTTCATTCAACACATGACTAATCTCAACGGATGAGTACTGTCAACACATGAACCTTTATTTTATAATATTCTTTATTTTCTCAATTGGAATGAGGCCCAATCAATCACCATATAAAGTTAATTATATGGATTCCATACAACACATGTATATAATAGCAACGATAAATAATCAATCATCATCCAAAGTGCACTACTTTGTATAAGCATCAAATACAGATATCTAACGCTTATAACAGCCTGTCAATCAATCGATCGACATACTACTAATTACTGGGATTGGTGTATACCGTATTTTATCCCAATACCCATGTGGGGTTTCAGACAATCAAACACAGATTTTATTTGTGCAGTTGGGCGATATGTAAAATTTATCGTCCCAGTCAATGTCCTTCAAATAGATGTACATAAACAAACCGTCCGGTTTGTAAATGAATATTTATTTATTCATATTCATGTTAAAAATTATATTTTAACGACCAAATTATTTTATTCAACATATGAATATTCTATTCGATTCATTTATTAAATAAAATGATATCTTTATTTTTCTAACTTATTTTAGAAAATTTCGGTGGCATAACGACACGATACTAGAAACGGGACAAGGCCTAGCCTTATCCCCGGTCTAATAATGGCCCACGCCATCCACATATCAATCAAATCCATTCCATTTCACCAAACAATCAAATTCAAATCAAATAATCTAACCAACTACACAACTAAACAAACAAGTCTATGGTCTGTGGACGATGGTGTCGGGTGCTACTAAACACCGTCTTCATCCTAGTATATATTTATAACTAGAAAAAGAAATTTAAAGTGAGAAGTTCTCACAGAGGGTTCCACTCCGTCGTGCTTTGTTTTTGAACGGCTGAACTTCTGGATTTGTTTGCAATTCCTATTCAGTTCTTTTCACGCTGTCCATAATAAAAATCACATTTTTATTGCTTCATTTCAATAAATAAAATCATATTTTCATTTTTACTTTATATATCTATACAACGCTCCTTCCTATATAAAAATTATAATTTTATCTTTCTACCTCTAATATAAAGATCGAATTTTTATTTCATCGCTATAAAAATCACATTTTTATTTCAACATATACATAAGAAAGATCAGATTTTTATTTCACTACATATATAAAGATAACATTTTTATACTCTCTATTATATAAAAATCATATTTTTAATACTCCTACTATATTAAAATCAAATTTTTAATACTCCTACTAAATAAAAATTATATTTTTAATCTTCCTATATTATAAAAATTATATTTTTATTCGCTATATATATAAAAACCTCATTTTTATACTCTCTACTTTATAAAAATCATATCTTTATTTATAAAAATCTAACTTTTATGTTTCCCAAAAGTATAATCATTTCTATTCTAAAAATCACGTCTTTTCTATTCCTTGTATTGATAAAAATGAAATCTTTTTACTATATAAAAATTCTATTTTTTTGTTTATTAAAGAAATCGTTTTAATGTTAAAGAAAAATCATAAATACTTACTTTGGCTGCTACGGAGAGGGGGAAGGAATCAGAGGCTGTCCACGTCGGCTTGGGGACGCAGGAGGAGGCGGTGGGTCCCAGCTGCCATGGCGCGGCGATAAGAGGAGGCGACGTTGGGTTGTGGGGCTCAGGGATTTGGGTCTCGTTCGAGCGCTGGAGGGAGAGAGAATCGAAGAGGGGCGAGGAGGAGGGAGTGGCCGTTGTCGAGGAGAGGGGGGGCGTTCCGGCTACGAGGCGGTCGTGGGGGAGGCGGGCAGCGGTGCTGCGATGGGGGAGGGTGGATCGATTTTTTTTTCTCTGTCGATTTTCTGAAAAGTGAGGAGAGAGGGTGTAACAACCCGAAAATCTGGGCCAGTTTAAATTTTTTATTTTGGCAATTTTAGTAAATTTTGAACATTTAAAATGAATTATTTTAAATAATATCGACGAGAAATTTATTTTGAATAGAATAAAACGAATATATTTATATACGTCGTCGTTAGAATATAAATAATTATATATAATTATAAAGAGGAATTGAAAATGGCGCGGTAGTTTGATAATTCGATTTCAAACTTCAATTGAACGTACCGGGTGCAAAATAAACCGGATTTTAGTGAAACCAAAAATAATAGGATCTAATTGGGAATATCTTCCCAACGAATCCGAAAAATCGAGATTTCATAGCGGGAATCAAAAGATATGTCCAGTTGAAAATTCTGAATAGTCGCTATGGAATTCAGGCCCTTAAAAATGGAAATTTTGCAAACGACCTCGGATTTCGATGAAACCACTTTTGTTGGATCCGTAATGTCAAATTATTGCTAGATTTCAAATTTCATAATTTTTCGAATCAATATGTGAGCGTGGCAAAGGAAAACGCGTTTGACCAGTTTCAGTTGATTTTAATCGACTGGAAAATGGCCATTTTTCCAACGGTCTCGGAATTCGACGAAATTAGTTTTGTTAGGACTGTATTAACAATACAAGTCTAGAAAATATTTTTCGGGAATTTTTAGAGTTCGTATGTGACCCCGGTAAAATGAAATACACGTTCAAATTCAATATATAGAAGTATATGTTGATTTTGACGAAAACTGATCGAAACGATCGAATCAGCTTGCGATACATATCCCATTGTGTTCGGAATGGGGGTAATTAGCTATGGACGACAGGCGGTGGACCTCCTTTAGAGGTCAAATGAAAAAGTGCATTTTTGGAATTAAAATAAATAAATTAATTAAATTCTCTCCTCTCCTTACATCACTCAGCCCCCCCCCCCCCCCCCGATTTCATTTCTAAAGTAAAAAAAAGAGGAAAAGGAAGATGGAGAAGGGGGAGGAGCCGCCGCTCCTCCCAGCAGCGCCGTCCCGCGCGTGAGGTCGCCCACCCAGCCATCCTCCTCCCACTGCTTCTCCCCTCCTCCTTCCAGACGAAATCTCCAAGCCCACAGACCCGCGAAGCCTAGCCCCCCCCCCGTCACCGAAACCACCAAGCCCAAGCCCGAACCACCACCCGACCGCTGACGCGAGCCTCCACCGCCCACCGCCGCCTGAACTCCCCCCTCCCCCCCCCCCCCCTCCCCGCCGCGAGCGGAAGACCCCCACGTCCCCTCCTTCTTCGATTCAACGCAGTAAGCTTTTAATGTATTTTCTTATTTATTTTGTTTTATTTCGGGTTTTTTTTATATATGTTATTTAACCAATGAAAATATGATTTTTTTTCTTTTCTTTTTTTTTGTTAATAACCTTGGTTAAAAACGTTGTGTTTAAAAATATGAATTTTATCGATATGAAATAGTGTTAAAATTTTGATTTTTACCTTAGGAACGAAGTGATTTTTATACGAATGTTATGCATCGAAAAGGCGAGATCTTTATTTTCGAAAAGGCGAGATCTTTATTTTTGAAAAGGCGAGATCTTTATTTTTGAAAAGGCGAGATCTTTATTTTTGAAAAGGCGAGATCTTTATTTTTGAAAAGGTGATATCTTTATATTTGAAAAGGTGAGATCTTTATATTTGAAAAGGCGAAATCTTTATATTTGAAAAGGTGAGATCTTTATATTTCAAAAGGCAAAATCTTTCTATTTGAAAAGGCGAGATCTTTATTTTTGAAAAGGCGAGATCTTTATTTTTGAAAAGGTGAGATCTTTATATTTGAAAAGGTGAAATCTTTATATTTGAAAAGGTGAAATCTTTATTTTTGAAAAGGCGAAATCTTTATATTTGAAAAGGCGAAATCTTTATATTTGAAAAGGTGAAATCTTTATATGTGAAAAGGTGAAATCTTTATATAGAGAATAACGGGATAAAAATATAATCTATAGTATATGAACACCGATGTAAAAATAGAATTTTTATCTATATAGTAGCGATGTAAAAATAGAATTTTTATCTATATAGTAGCGGTGTAAAAATAGAAATTTTATCTATATAGTAGCGATGTAAAAATAGAATTTTTATCCTATGGAGTAATTATAAAAATATGATTTTTATATACATGGCAAGAATATAAAAATGTGATTTTTATATATATATAGTGGCTACGGGCAACGAAAGGGACAAAAGGCGAGAACGGCGATGATTTCCTACAATAGAAGTGTCGTGGAGTTGGGATTGCTAGTCGGTGAGAACTTCTCACTCTAAATTTCTTTTTCTAGTTATAAATATATACTAGGATGCAGACGGTGCTTAGTAGCACCCGACACCCGTCATCCACAGACCATGGATGGCTTGTTTGTTTGATTGTTTGTTGTGATGAAAATTGATTGTGTGAGGTGGAATGAAATAAAATATTTATATAGATGAAAATATTTTATCATTAAAAAAATATATAATTTTTAATGTGAATGTGAATAAATAAATAATTATAAACAAATCGGCCGATTTGTTTATATACACTGATTGACTGATATTGATTGGGATGATAAATTTTACACAGCGCCCAACTGCACAAATAAAAATCTGTGTTTGTTGATTTGAAACCCCACAGGGGTATTGGGATGATATTTGGCATTCACCAACCCCAATTATTTAATTGTATGTCGATCGATTGGTCGACAGACTGTGTAAGCGTTGATTATTTATATTTGATGCTTATGCAGTTGTGTGGTGCACTTTAGATGATGGTTGATTGTTTATCATTGCTATTATATACATGTGTTGTATGGAATCCATATAATTAACATGATATGGTGATTGATTGGGCCTCATTCCAATCGGGAAAATAATGAATATTATAAAAGAAAATTCATGTTTTGAATAGAATAAATTCTCATGTGTTGAGAATATTTATGTGTTGAAAATATTCGTGTGTTGAGTAAAATATTTTAATAATAAAATTTACATCTTTATCATATTTAAAATTAGAACTACTTCACGGTGGAGTCTAATTAAAAATCAAACGATAGATACCATAGTTTTATAAAATATTTTACATAACAAAAATAGTCGTGTGTTGACAGTTCTCATGTGTTGAGATTAGTCGTGTGTTGAAAGAAGTATAGATTCATGTGTTGAATAGAATATATATTCATTTGTTGAATAGAATAGCGAATTTATTGAAATATATAAAGCCATGTTGATTAGAGTTGCGCTATTTTGACGTGAACGATATTTATATTGATTATATTCGTTTTTATAATGAATATTGAAAAGGAAGTGATTTCAAAATATAACGTTTTGAAAATATTATCATTTATATAGTAATGATATGAAATATTCAATTTTGATTTGAAATTGAAAATAAAGTTGAAATGGTTTTGAAAACAAATTTAAAACGATTTACAAAATACGTTTTAAAAAGGAAATCGATGAAATATAATATATATATATATATATATTATATATAATGGCCTGAATAGAACGCGCCGCGTCGCGGCAGTTCGTGAATTTCGACCATTGACTTCGAATTGACGTTGCAGGAGATCCGACCGTCGGATTCTCCTAAAACCGGAACTGTTGGGTTCGTATTGAAAAGAGCTTTCCAGTGAATATTAGAAATTTGAAATCTAACGGTTGGATTTGGTATTATGTCCAAATCAATTTCAGAAAAGGTCGCTGTAAGTGCAGTTCGATGGCCGTTATTGGAAATCAACTGTACGGGCCTTGATAAAATTATTAAAAATATTAATAATTTGTGTAAAATCATAATATGTGAGTTGGAAAGAACCGGGATGAAAAATTCCACATTTGAAAGGATAAAAATATATTTTTGTCAAAATGAACTAGTTTTGAACTAGAATTAAAATCAATTTATTTTTGAAATAAATAAATTGAATTTGAAAGTGATTTTAAAAATAATCAATATTCCCGATACTTTAATTGGACTGGAGTTGGATCGAAATTATCTTCGGAATATTTCGATGTTGGATTTCATGACTATACAGATATTGTTATGGGAATTTGAAAGATATATTTTATATCGTTATTTCCAATACGATATTTGTTGGTTTCAGGATTTGATATTGAATATAAGCCGGTATATTTTCTATTCAGAGCCTTGTATTTAATATCAAATATGATTTGGGTTTATCGTGAATCGTGTTTTATATGACATTGGTTCTTTAACCCAGTTAAAGACAGGATGTTGATTTTTGAGAAGATTAAAACTAAGTGGAATTTCAAACAATCTTTAATTAGATTGAAATGTGAATTGATAATTTAAATTATCAAATCTGAAAGGTGATCGAGAATGGAGTACCACCAGTTTTGCTCCAAAGCGATAGTTAAATCTTTAATTAGATTTGAACGTGAAATGGTAGTTAATTTTACAGATGATACTGTGATGTTAGATAAGGAGTATTACCAGTTTTGCTCCAGGGGATGAATAGGTTGGGATTGGGAAATAAAACAAATAATTACTTCGGTGTGGTTCGCTAATCCCGACTAGTTTGAAATGATATCCAAAGGAAGATTAAAGAATAAATTTAAAAGAATTTATCTTGGATAAAATTAATGGGAACCTTTCCCCTAAGAATGTGATTTTGTGAATAAAAGAATATTCTGAATTGGAATGAGGCGTTTGTTGTGTCTGTGTAACATTTGTCTATCATATACGTGGGTTATTCAGAAAGGCCGGGCTTATACCCATTCTGAATAACCGATTCGACGAGATGTCGAAGATGAAGACGGTGGTTGAAGACCGGAAGTCTTCACATCGTTTGGGTGATTACTAATGATCTCGATCGGGCTATACACCCAAGATGAGGGAAACAGTTGGTGATCGTCCAGACGTACTTGGAGATCGATGGATATGCGAGGAAAGTGCCTCCGGTTTCGTTCAGACCCAGAACGAATTTGTAAATGGATTGTGTGTCTGACATTGGATTTTATTCTGTGTTGATTGATCTCTATTAAATATACATCTGTTTGGCGGCGGGGAATTTATTCTCCTTCTTAACGCCCTTCTCTGAGACGTATGAGCTCAGAGGTTGTATATCGATGGACATCAGTCGCATGGAGTGGATTGCCAGTGTGGCACGCGTAAGTGGCAATTGATCAAGGCTTCTATTGAAAAGCAAAGTCTTGTGGTTGATGATCAAAGCATGGCCTGTGTGGCATAGCTTTATGTATAACATGAATTCGCGAGCCTCACACCTCAGTATGAGTCAAAAACGGGAGACGGACCGCTGGGAGAGCACGACGTTTCTTTCTAGCTAGGGTGGTGTCATTGACCTACCAGCCCTGACATTTATATACTTTTCACCTGTGTGGTTGTTGGAATGCGAGGCGCCTTGGATATAGGTCTGTAAGGACCGGGAAACGTGTGTTCAGGAATTGCCAATCCTCAAAAGTAAGATAGTACCGGCCCAGCCGATTCCAAGGATCAAAGTGGGCTCCTGAGGCATTTGCTAGAGTGTCTCGAACGGAGAGGAGCATGCCCCTTGCCTCAGCTCATGACGGAAATCCAATTTCCAATACGTGATATTACGGTTTTAATTGTAGAACTAGTATGGCGACATGATAGATGGTACCCATGCCACCTATGATTGATATTTGTGATTGAATTGTTTTGACACTATACACTTATTATAGTATCAAGTGATTTGTTTTAAACGTACCAAGCATGTTTGGCTATTATAAGGGAAAACCCTATCCTCCAGCTTGCGTTGCATTGTGTGATGGGACCTGGGTCTTATAATAGCTTCATTTTTCCAAAAAGCATTGCGCTGTTTTGTTATGTGCACTAGTGTTCTTGGGAGGAAACCCGTTCCGTGTTATACGGCGTGGTCCCTTGAATCACTCTCTTTTAAAGTAAAGTTTTAAATAACTGTTTTAGTTCTCACACCAGTCCCATAAATGACCTGGAGTTTATTGTTTTAACCTAAAACTCTGGGTGCCCCTATTTTCGACACGGGCAACTAGTAGTTTTGGTTTTGCAGATTTATATTCACAGGATCCTGATTAACAGCTAGAACGATGCTCGGAAAGCTCTGTATCCGTGTATCACTTCTAGTTGTGTTTTGTATATTTTTCCGCTGCTATGTAATTTATTGTAATCTCTGATATCATTCGAATGTATTTTATTCATTTATATTCTTTATATTCTTGTATCTGATGGAATTGTTGTAATAACAATGAAATGTTCTTCCGTCTGCGTTCTATTTTGTCTTGTTCTCAACGCTATCCGTGCTTTCCCTCACGGGGAAGTTCGGGTCGTGTCAGTTTGGTATCAGAGCTTTGGTTTACAGAGCTCGAGAACAAGACACATTAGAATAACTCGTTAGAGATGGGATCAGTAGTATCCTAGAACGAGTGTAAAGAGTATATTTTTTCAAATGAAAACAATTTTGTTTTGAAAATTTAAATCGCTTTATACGTATTTGAATATTTATTTATTTTGAATTTGGACAATCGAGTATATAAAAATTTCGCGTATACGCGTCATGAACGTATAGTCGAAGTTTTAATATACTGGGTAGATATAGAATCACATTCTAGACACCCGGGGATGATTCTAATGATGGTGCATCATCATCAGTATTCATATTCGAGTTTCGAAGGTGTGATTTCTATATATTTCCATTAGACTGGTGTGAGAACCAAAATATAGCTAGAATACATTGTTGTGAATTGGCATCAAAAACATGATTTTTGTATATATATCAAAATTATGAATTTGAAACTCTAATTCAATAATTGATTGATGTTTGTGTTATTTGTTTATTTGTTGGTTAATTTTGAACCATTTAGCCTAATTGAATCAAATATTGAATTGTATTGAAAATTGGTCGCATTTGCTTGCATATACATGTGCTTACATTGAACAGGTCATAGCAAGGAGGCTAGAGCAGAGAATAAAATTTGTTTGCCCGGCAAATAGGTACATATTTACTATAATTTACTGTTTTGTTTGGGTGATTATGATTTTATGAGCCGATTGGCTAGCCGCTTGGCTTTTTCTTTTTCTTTTTGAGATCAGAAGGCCAATATGGCAATTTCGGGATTTTCCCGGTGCTCCCGGTGCACGGGAGGTTATGGCGAAATTTTTTGAAAATTTAGGGTGTTAGCCAAATTTTTGAAAAATTTAAGAAGTTCTTAGAAACTGAAAAGTTGAAGAACTTAAGCCGTAGTCCAAATAATGGAAGTTGAGTCGATTTGTTAAACAACTTTCGGCTTCGTTCCTTTTCGGCCTTTGATATAGGGAAGATTAGAATATCATCAATAAAAACCAGAACAAATTTATTCAATTAAATCACACATTGAACTGATTAGAAAATAGTTAGAAATATATACTTGTGCATTATATATGTTTGAACAGGAAATTGGATAGATGTTGAGTAAAGATTTTATTTGCGTGCCCGACAAATAGGTAAACCTTAATGAGTTGGATGCGAAATATTATTATATCAATTCCTGTGAATGCCATTGGATGCGGAGTGCTGGTTATTCTGTGTGAAATAATAAACATCGCCATAGGATAGCAACAATTAATTTTGAACTACATTACATGGCATACTTCTGGAAGATAAGCATACTTCATCATATACCACATAAGCATTTGGAGCTTGTGTGACAAGGTGGAAGATTTACCATACGAGCAAGAGGCTTGTATGGCGATGACTATATTTTACAGGTTGAACTGATGACTGATATGGACTATTTAAATTATAACGATAAAATTGCCAGATTAATAAAACCCCCACATGGGTCTAGAGTTGAAAATAATCACGTCTCTCTAGTTATTAGATACGGCACATGGACTATTTATTTCCCACACGGGACGAGGTGACGAGGATTTATCCTCTGGAGCATTTAAAATACACACTCCCTCAGGCTTTGACAGGGTGACGAGAATTTATTCTCTGGAGTTATTATTAATACACGCTCCCCTGTAAACACCAGAATATATCACTATAAATATGTGTATGCTTATTAGGATTTATTGGGTACTTAATACGGCCCAATAAATTTCCAAACCTCTTCCCGTACAAAGGAGGTTATGGCGAAATTTTTCGAAAATTCCAGGTGTTAGCCAAATTTTTGAAGAATTTGAAAATTCTCAAAAACTGAAAAGTTAGAGAATGGAAGCCAGATCGAATGTAGAGTTGATTAATCAAACCATTTTCGACTTTGTTCCTTTTCGGGGACGAAAAGTTTTAAGTGGGGGAGATTGTAACAACCCGAAAATCTGGGCCAGTTTAAAATTTTTATTTTGGCAATTTTAGTGAATTTTGAACATTTAAAATGAATTATTTTAAATAATATCGACAGGAAATTTATTTTGAATAGAATAGAACGAATATATTTATATACGTCGTCGTTATAATATAAATGATTATATATAATTATAAAAAGGAATTGAAAATGGCGCGGTAGTTTGATAATTCGATTTCAAACTTCAATTGAACGTACCGGGTGCAAAATAAACTGGATTTTAGTGAAACCAAAAATAATAGGATCCAATTGGGAATATATTTCCAACGAATCCGAAAAATCGAGATTTCATAGCGGGAATCAAAAGATATGTCCAGCTGAAAATTCTGAATAGTCGCTATGGAATTCAGGCCCTTAAAAACGGAAATTTTGCAAACGACCTCGGATTTTGACGAAACCACTTTTGTTGGATCCGTTATGTCAAATTATTGCTATATTTCAAATTTCATAAATTTTCGAATCAATATGTGAGCGTGGCAAAGGAAAACGCGTTTGACCAGTTTCAGTTGATTTTAATCGACTGGAAAATGGCCATTTTTCCAACGGTCTCGGAATTCGACGGAATTAGTTTTGTTAGGACTGTGTCGACAATACGAGTCTAGAAAATATTTTTCGGGAATTTTTAGAGTTCGTATGTGACCCCGGTAAAAAGAAATATGCGTTCAAATTCAATATATAGAAGTATATGTTGATTTTGACGAAAACTGATCGAAACGATCGAATCAGCTTGCGATACATATCCCATTGTTTTCGGAATGGGGGTAATTAGCTATGGACGATAGGCGGTGAGCCTCGTTTAGAGGTCAAATGAAAAAGTACCTTTTTGAAATTAAAATAAATAAATTAATTAAAATCTCTCCTCTCCTTACATCACTCACCCCCCCCCCCCCCCCGATTTCATTTCTAAAGTAAAAAAAAGAGGAAAAGGAAGACGGAGAAGGGGGAGGAGCCGCCGCTCCTCCCAGCAGCGCCGTCGCGCGCGAGACGCCGCCCCTCCTTCAGCCATCCTCCTCCCACCGCTTCTCCCCTCCTCCTTCCAGAAGAAATCTCCAAGCCCACAAACCCGCGAACCCTAGCCCCCCCCCCCCCCCCCCGTCACCGAAACCACCGCGCCCAAGCCCGAACCACCACCCGACCGTTGACGCGAGCCTCCACCGCCCACCGCCGCCTGAACTCCCCCCCCACTCCCCGCCGCGAGTGGAAGACCCCCACGCCCCCTCCTTCTTCGATTCAACGCAGTAAGCTTTTAATGTATTTTCTTATTTATTTTGTTTTATTTCGGTTTTTTTTTTATATATGTTATTTAACCAATGAAAATCTGATTTTTTTTCTTTTCTTTTTTTGTTAATAACCTTGGTTAAAAACGTTGTGTTTAAAAATATGAATTTTATCGATATGAAATAGTGTTAAAATTTTGATTTTTACCTTAGGAACGAAGTGATTTTTATACGAATGTTATGCATCGAAAAGGCGAGATCTTTATTTTCGAAAAGGCGAGATCTTTATTTTTGAAAAGACGAGATCTTTATTTTTGAAAAGGCGAGATCTTTATTTTTGAAAAGGTGAAATCTTTATTTTTGAAAAGGTGAGATCTTTATATTAAAAAGGCAAAATCTTTATATTTGAAAAGGTGAGATCTTTATATTTGAAAAGGCGAAATCTTTATATTTGAAAAGGCGAGATCTTTATTTTTGAAAAGGCAAGATCTTTATTTTTGAAAAGGCGAAATCTTTATATTTGAAAAGGTGAAATCTTTATATTTGAAAAGGTGAGATCTTTATTTTTGAAAAGGAGAAATCTTTATATTTGAAAAGGTGAAATCTTTATATTTGAAAAGGTGAGATCTTTATATTTGAAAAGGCGAAATCTTTATATTTGAAAAGGTGAAATCTTTATATGTGAAAAGGCGAAATCTTTATATAGAGAATAGCGGGATAAAATATGAACACCGATGTAAAAATAGAATTTTTATCTATATAGTAGCGGTATAAAAATAGAATTTTTATCTATATAGTAGCGATGTAAAAATAGAATTTTTATCTATATAGTAGCGGTGTAAAAATAGAAATTTTATCTATATAGTAGCGATGTAAAAATAGAATTTTTATCCTATGGAGTAATTATAAAAATATGATTTTTATATACATGGCAAGAATATAAAATTGTGATTTTTATATATACAGTGGCTACGGGCAACGAAAGTGACAAAAGGCGAGAACGATGATGATTTCCTATAATAGAAATGTCGTGGAGTTGGGATAGCTAGTCGGTGAGAACTTCTCACTCTAAATTTCCTTTTCTAGTTATAATTATATACCAGGATGCAGATGGTGCTTAGTAGCACCCGACACCCGTCATCCACAGACCATGGATGGCTTGTTTGTTTGATTGTTTGTTGTGATGAAAATTGATTGTGTGAGGTGGAATGAAATAAAATATTTATATAGATGAAAATATTTTATTGTTAAAAAAATATATATATAATTTTTAACGTGAATGTGAATAAATAAATAATTATAAACAAATCGGCCGACTTGTTTATATACACTGATTGACTGATATTGATTGGGATGATAAATTTTACACATCGCCCAACTGCACAAATTAAAAATTTGTGTTTGTTGATTTGAAACCCCACACGGGTATTGGGATGATATTTGGCATACACTAACCCCAATTATTTAATTGTATGTCGATCGATTGGTCGACAGACTGTGTAAGCGTTGATTATTTATATTTGATGCTTATGCAGTTGTGTGGTGCACTTTGGTTGATGGTTGATTGTTTATCGTTGCTATTATATACATGTGTTGTATGGAATCCATATAATTAACATGATATGGTGATTGATTTGGCCTCATTCCAATTGGGAAAATAATGAATATTATAAAAGAAAATTCATGTGTTGAATAGAATAAATGCTCATGTGTTGAGAATATTTATGTGTTGAAAATATTCGTGTGTTGAGTAAAATATTTTAATAATAAAATTTACATCTTTATCATATTTAAAATTAGAACTACTTCACGGTGGAGTCTAATTAAAAATCAAACGATAGATACCATAGTTTTATAAAATATTTTACATAACAAAAATAGTCGTGTGTTGACAGTTCTCATGTGTTGAGATTAGTCGTGTGTTGAAAGAAGTATAGATTCATGTGTTGAATAGAATATATATTCATTTGTTGAATAGAATAGCGAATTTATTGAAATATATAAAGCCATGTTGATTAGAGTTGCGCTATTTTGACGTGAACGATATTTATATCGATTATATTCGTTTTTATAATGAATATTGAAAAGGAAGTGATTTCAAAATATAACGTTTTGAAAATATTATCATTTATATAGTAATGATATGAAATATTCAATTTTGATTTGAAATTGAATATAAAGTTGAAATGGTTTTGAAAACGAATTTAAAACGATTTATAAAATACGTTTTAAAAAGGAAATCAACGAAATATATATATAATATATATATATATATATATATATATATATATATATATATTATATAATGGCCTGAATAGAACGCGCCGCGCCGCAGCAGTTCGTGAATTTCGACCATTGACTTCGAATTGACGTTGCGGGAGATCCGACCGTCGGATTCTCCTAAAACCGGAACTTTGGGTTCGTATTGAAAAGAGCTTTCCAATGAATATTAGAAATTTGAAATCTAACGGTTGGATTTGGAATTATGTCCAAATCAATTTCAGAAAAGATCGCTGTAAGTGCAGTTCGATGGGCGTTGTAGGAAATCGACTGTACGGGCCTTGATAAAATTATTAAAAATAGTAATAATTTGTGTAAAATCATAATATGTGAGTTGGAAAGAACCGAGATGAAAAATTCCACATTTGAAAGGATAAAAATATATTTTTGTCAAAATGAACTAGTTTTGAACTAGAATTAAAATCAATTTATTTTTGAAATAAATAACTTAAATTTGAAAGTGATTTTAAAAATAATCAATATTCCCAATACTTGAATTGGACTGGAGTTGGATCGAAATTATCTTTGGAATATTTCGATGTTGGATTTTGTGACTATACAGATATTGTTATGGGAATTTGAAAGATATATTTTATATCGTTATTTCCAATACGATATTTGTTGGTTTCAGGATTTGATATTGAATATAAGCCGGTATATTTTCAATTCAGAGCCTTGTATTTAATATCAAATGTGATTTGGGTTTATCGTGAATCGTGTTTTGTATGACATTGGTTCTTTAACCCAGTTAAAGACAGGATGTTGATTTTTGAGAAGATTAAAACTAAGTGGAATTTCAATGAATTTTTAATTAGATTGAAATGTGAATTGATAATTTAAATTATCAAATCTGAAAGGTGATCGAGAATGGAGTACCACAAGTTTTGCTCCAAAGCGATAGTTAAATCTTTAATTAGATTTGACCGTGAAATGGTAGTTAATTTTACCGATAATACTGTGATGTTAGATATGGAGTATTACCAGTTTTGCTCCAGGGGATGAATAGGTTGGGATTGGGAAATAAAACAAATAATTACTTCGGTGTGGTTCGCTAATCCCGACTAGTTTGAAATGATATCCAAAGGAAGATTAAAGAATAAATCTAAAAGAATTTATCTTGGATAAAATTAATGGGAACCTTTCCCCTAAGAATGTGATTTTGTGAATAAAAGAATATTCTGAATTGGAATGAGGCGTTTGTTGTGTCTGTGTAACATTTGTCTATCATATACGTGGGTTATTCAGAAAGGCCGGGCTTATACCCATTCTGAATAACCGATTCGCCGAGATGTCGAAGATGAAGACGGTGGTTGAAGACCGGAAGTCTTCACATCGTTGGGTGAAAACTGATGATCTCAATTGGGCTATACACCCAAGATGAGGGAAACAGTTGGTGATCGTCTAGACGTACTTGGAGATCGATGGATTTGCGAGGAAAGTGCCTTCGGTTTCGTTCAGACCCAGAACGAACTTGTAGATGGATTGTGTGTCTGACATTGGATTTTATTCTGTGTTGATTGATCTCTATTAAATATACATCTGTTTGGCGGCGGAGAATTTATTCTCTTGCTTAACGCCCTTCTCTGAGACGTACGAGCTCAGAGGTTGTATATCGATGGACATCAGTCGCATGGAGTGAATTGCCAGTGTGGCACGCGTAAGTGGCAATTGATCAAGGCTTCTGTTGAAAAGCAAAGTCTTGTGGTTGATGATCAAAGCACGGCCTGTGTGGCGTAGCTTTGTGTATAACGTGAATTTGCGTGCCTCACACCTCGGTATGAGTCAAAAACGGGAGACGGACCGCTGGGAGAGCACGACGTTTCTTTCTAGCTAGGGTGGTGTCAGTGACCTACCAGCCCTGACATTTATATACTTTTCACCTGTGTGGTTGTTGGAATGCGAGGCGCCACGGATATAGGTCTGTAAGGACCGGGAAACTTGTGTTCAGGAATTGCCAATCCTCAAAAGTAAGAGAGGACATGCCCAGCCAATTCCAAGGATCAAAGTGGGGTCCTGAGACATTTGCTAGAGTGTCTCGAACGGAGAGGAGCTTGCCCCTTGCTTCGGCTCATGACGGAAATCCAATTTCCAATACGTGATATTGCGGTTTTAATTGTATAACTAGTATGGCGACATGATAGATGGTACCCATGCCGCCTATGATTGATATTTATGATTGAATTGTTTTGACACTATACACTTATTATAGTATCAAGTGATTATTTTTAAACGTACCAAGCATGTTTGGCTATTATAAGGGAAAACCCTATCCTCCGGCTTGCGTTGCATTATGTGATGGGACCTGGGTCTTATAATAGCTTCATTTTTCCAAAAAGCATTGCGTTGTTTTGTTATGTGCACTAGTGTTCTTGGGAGGAAACCCGTTCCGTGTTATACGGCGTGGTCCCTTGAATCACTCTCTTTTAAAGTAAAGTTTTAAATAACTGTTTTAGTTCTCACACCAGTCCCATGACTGACCTGGAGTTTATTGTTTTAACCTAAAACTCTGGGTGCCCCTATTTTCGACACGGGCAGCTAATAGTTTTGGTTTTGCAGATTCATATTCACAGGATCCTGATTAACAGCTGGAACGATGCTCGGAAAGCTCTGTATCCGTGAATCACTTCTAGTTGTGTTTTGTATATTTTTCCGCTGTTATGTAATTTATTGTATTCTCTGATATCATTCGAATGTATTTTATTCATTTATATTCTGTATATTCTTGTATCTGATGGAATTGTTGTAATAACAATGAAATGTTCTTCCGTCTGCGTTCTATTTTGTCTTGTTCTCAATGCTATCCGTGCTTTCCCTCACGTGGAAGTTCGGGTCATGTTAGAGGGGAGGGTTGACCTGGTAATAGGAGAGGAGGGAAGTTTTATTTTTATTTTATTTTATTTAACTCCAAAAAGTAACTTTTATTTTCGAACTCAAAATCAAGCCCACCGCCTGTCATCCATAGCTAATTACCCCCATTCCGAACACAATGGGATTTGTATCGTAAGCTGGTTCGATCGTTTCGATCTGTTTTCATCAAAATCCACATATAACTCTATATATTGAATTTGAACGCGCATTTCATTTTACTGGGGCCACATACGAACCCGAAAAATTCGCGAGAAAAATTATCTAGCTTCGTATTGACGATACGTTCCTAACAAAAATTGTTTCGTCGAATTCTGAGACCGTTTGAAAAATGGTCATTTTCCAGTTGATTAAAATCAACTAAAACTGGTCAAACGCATTTTCCTTTGCCACGCTCACATATTGATTCGAAAAATTATGAAATTTGGAATCTAGAAATAATTTGACGTCACGGATCCAACAAAAGTGGTTTCGTCGAAATCCGAGGTCGTTTGCAAAATTTCCAGTTTTAAGGGCCTAAATTCCATAGCGACTATTCAAAATTTTCATCTGGACATATCTTTTGATTCCCGCTATGAAATTTCGATTTTTCGGATTCGTTGGGAAGATATTCTCAAATAGATTCTATTATTTTTGGTTTCGCTAAAATACGGTTTATTTTGAATCCGGTACATTCAATTGAATTTTGAAATCGAATTATCGAACTACCGCGCCACTTTCAATTCCTTTAATAATTATATATAATTATTTATATTCTAACGATGACGTATATAAATATATACGTTTGGATTCTATTCAAAATAAATTTCTTGTCGATATTATTTAAAATAATTCATTTTAAATATTCAAAATTCGCTAAAATTGCCAAAATAAAAATTTTATACTGCCTCGCATTTCCGGGTTGTTACATTCTCCCCCACTTAAAACTTTTCATCCCCGAAAAGGAACAAAGCCGAAAGTTGTTTAACTAATCAACTCAACCTCCAGTATTTTCTTTACGGCTTAAGTTCTTCAACTTTTCAGTTTCTAAGAACTTTTCAAAATTTTCAAAAATTTGGCTAACACCCTAAATTTTCGAAAAATTTCGCCATAACCTCCCCTGCACCGGGAGCACGGGGAAAATCCCGAAATTGCCATACAGGCCTTCTGATCTCAAAAAGAAAATGAAAAAGCCAAGCGGCTAGCCAATCAGCTCATAAAATCATCATCACCCAAACAAAACAGTAAATTATGGTAAACATGTACCTATTTGTCGGGCAAACAAATTTTATTCTTCTGCTCTAGCCTCCTTGCTATGACCTGTTCAATGTAAGTACATGTATATGCAAGCAAATGCGACCAATTTTCAATACAGTTCAAAATTTGATGCAATTAGGCATAATGGTTCAAAATTATCAAACAAATAAACAAACAACATAAACATCAATCAATTAGTGGATTAACGTTTCAAATTCATAATTTTGACACATATACAGAAAATCATGTTTTTGATGCAAAACCACAACAATAAATCTAGCTATATAAGTTTTGGTTCTCACACCAGCCTAATGGAAATATATAGATATCACACCTTCGTCACTCGAATATAAATACTGATAACACTGCAGCCTTATCAGAATCATTCCCGGGCAACTTGTTTATTATATAGTCGATGTATGAGTTATATAAGCGTTGTACACCTCTTGTATAAGCATTATATAAGTTGTACGTTCGATGTATAAGTTGTATATGCGTTGTAAAAAAAAATGTGTTGAAATAGAAGTGAAATACTATATATAAATATAAATATATATATATATATATATATATATATATATATACGCCCCTCGTCCACGAACCATGGACGATATTTATTGGTTGTGATTGGTGTGAAAATTGATTGATAGCGAATGGTTGATTGGAATTGTTTGTAGTTGATATTGATTGATTGTGGTTTGAAAATACACGTTTGTGGTTGAGAAATATTTGGTTGAAACCACATAGGATTAGTTTGTGGAAATGAAAAAAATATACATGCCGCCTGCGTGCGAACTAGATGCATGATTCCCCATTGTCAAAAGCTGCGAGGCTTTAAGGTAGAGCGAGGAGCCGTACAAGGGACGATCCCGGTTTTAACTACCCTACCGTTATGCTGCCAAAATTTTGAATAATATTCATGTGTTAGAATTATTTTCATGTGTTGAATCTATATTCGTGTGTTGAATAGAAATCCCTTTATTGAATGGCATTCATGTTTTGACATAAATTGTTTTGCAATAAAAAATCACCTTTTTATCTATTTATATAAACTATAGAAAACCTTCATGTGTTGAATCAAAATTCATTCGTTGGATAGAAATTCATGTGTTGAATGGTATTCGTGTTTTAAATATAAAAATCACCTTTTTATCTATATATAGAAACTATAGAAAACGTTTAT
Organism: Allium sativum; assembly: GCA_030737875.1. Classification (NCBI taxonomy): domain Eukaryota; kingdom Viridiplantae; phylum Streptophyta; class Magnoliopsida; order Asparagales; family Amaryllidaceae; genus Allium; species Allium sativum. The sequence continues at coordinate 890,760,469 of CM060912.1, read as the reverse complement.
GTGTTGAATCGATATTCATTCGTTGGATAAAAATTCATGTGTTGAATGGTATTCGTGTTTTAAATATAAAAATCACCTTTTTCCTATTTATATAAACTATAAAAATTTCATGTGTTGAATCGAAATTCATTCGTTGAATTGAAATTCATGTGTTGAATGGTATTCATATTTTAAAAGAAATTGTTTTATAATAAAAATCCAATTTTTATCATCGATATGAACTATATAAAATAATCTTGTTTTGAAATAAATCGTTTTATAATAAAAATCCTATTTTTATCACCTATATTAACTATATAAAATAGTCGAGTTTTGAAATAAATTGTTTTACATGAAAAATCACATCTTTATTATATACACGAATTGGTAAAAACAGTGAAGTGTTGAAATAGAAAACAGTTAGATAAAAATATCATTTTTATCAAATGTATGAAATTCATATAGATTTGAAATCGAAGAATCGATATATATATATATATATATATATATATATAAATAGAATTGAAATATATCGAATAACGAAGCTGTTGTTCGTATTTTGAAACCGTGATTTCAAACGATTAGTACGGGAGATCCGACCATCGGATTTTCCTGAAATCGCAACCGTTGGGTTCGCTTTGGAAATATCTTTCCAACGGCACCAACTTTGTAAAATCCAACAGTTGGATTGTCTGGAATGTTTAATTCAAATCTGGAGAAAAACAGCGCCAGAATCGATTATATATATATATATATAAATATAATTATATTTAATCGAATAACGACGCTGCAGTTCCTATTTTAAAATCGAAACTTCAAACGATTATACCGGGAGATCCGACCGTCGGAATTTCCCGAAACTAGAACTGTTGGATTCGTTTTGAAAAGATCTTTCTAATGATGTAAATTTTTTGAAGATCCAATGGTTATATTTTCAGATATGTTAAAATCAAATCTGAAGAAAAACAGCGCCACGGCCGCGTTATGGCCCGAAGCGTCATTTTGAATGAATTGGCTAATTTAAAATAAATAAAAATAGTGATAAATCGTTATAAAATATTATAAACGATATGGATGTGAAATTTAGAAATTAACTGAAGGTTGGCTAAGTCGAATGGTTTCCTGGATTTTGATCTGATGTTGGTTTCGGCCTTCGGGGTTAATATTTGGGAAATCGTTCTCTTACTGATTCACGGTTAGTGACTGATGAATTGAAATTATGCGTAGTAGTGTTTGTGTAGCACTTGTTTATTATACACACGAGTTGCTCAGAAAGACCGGGTTTATCCCATTCTGAATAACTGAATCGACGAAAAGAAATCGAAGATGAAGACGGGGGTCGAAGACCGGAGATTTTCACCTCGTTTGGATGGTAACCGAGGTCCTGATTGGGAGGCATCCCGAAATATGGATAATGAGTGGTGATTGTCCAGACGTACGTGGTGATTGATGGGTTTGCGAGGTATATAGTGCCTCCGGTTTCGTTCAGACCCAGAACGGACTTGCAAATGGACAGTGTGTCTGACATTGGAATTTATTCAGTGTGATTGATAGCCATCAGTTGCATGGTGTGAATTGCCTGTGTGGCATGCTAAGATGCAGTGATCAGGGCTTCTGTTGAAAAGCAAAGTCTTGTGGTGATGATCAAAGCACCACCTGTGTGGCGTAGCTTTGTGTATAACGTGAAATCGCGAGCCTCACACCCCGGTATGAACCAGAAACGGGAGAAGGCATCAGGGAGGGCCTGCGTTTCTTTCTAGCTAGAAGTGGTGTCAGTGGTTTTACACGCCCTGACAAGTTTGACTTATGTGGTTGTTACTGTTGCGAGGCGCCTCAGTTAGATCGGACGATCCAGGTCCGATGGAGTCATTCGTTGGCTCATTGACGCCCCAAAGGGCGGGGAAACGTAGTGTTTAGGCATAATAATCCACATCAGTGGACCGGCGCTGACGATCTAAAGTGTTGATGCGTTCTGATCCTTAGACATGGGCTAGAGCGTCTCGAATTCGGTAAGGACTATCTTTTGCCTTGGTTCATGACGGAAATCCAATTTCCAAATACGACATCGTGCGGTTTTGATTGTATATATATATATATGGCGACATGATATATGGTACCCATGCCGTCTATGATTGATAGTTATGATTGAAATTGTTTTTGAAACATATAAACACTAGTAATAATATCAAAATGCTTTTGTTTTATTCGTATCAATCATATTTTGGCCATTATAAGGTAAAACTCTATCCTCCGGATTGCGTTGCATTGTGTGATGGGAACTGAGTCTTATAATGGCTTCATTTTTATAAAAAGCATTGCGATGTTTAAAAGAATGGTTTGTTTTAAAGCACTGGCAATCCAATGGAGTAAACCCATTCCACGAAAGTGGCGTGGTCCTGTGATTAGCCATATTTTAAGTGTGTTGAGTAGATTTCTCATACCGGTCCCATGACTGACTCGTAGTTTGTTTCACTTTCAAACTCGGGTGCCCCTTTTTCTACATGGGTAGCCTTGTATTCAGGTTTAGCTGGCTTTCTCTGGATAGATGGAGCTGAAGATGGATTCTATCATTTATCTATTTTATGTTGTTCAGCTCCTATTGTACATTATGTTTGTTTTCCGCTGTAGACATTTATGTATAGCTGAACTGTATTTTTTACTAAGTATGATCCTGTATACCGTGTAACTTTGATGATTACGTTTATCCAGTACATTCTATTGTTCATTATTTGGTGTATTTATTTATTTATTTCTACTCTGCTGTTATCTGTTTATGTGTTATATTCCAAGAATTACCCTTGCCACCGTCAGTACGGGGTTTGTGGTCGTCTCATTTGATACCAACTGTGATAGCCCGTAACTTCCCCGGTAAGGAAAGCCCGGATTACCATGAGAACACAACAAAATAGAACGCAAACAGAAGAACATTTCGTTGTTAGTCACAACAATTCCATCAGAATACAAGAATATACAGAGTATGAATAAATATTACACATTTGACAAATATCAGAGATTATAATAAATTACATAGCAGCGGAAAATAATACAAAACACAACTGAAAGTAATACACGGATACAGAGCTTTTCGAGCATCGTTCCAGCTGTAAATCAGGATCCTGTGAATATAAATCTGCAAAACCAAAACTAATAGCTGCCCGTGTCGAAAATAAGGGCACCCATAGTTTAGGTTAAAACAATAAACTCCAGGTCAGTCATGTGACTGGTGTGAGAACTAAAAAAGTTATTTAAAGCTTTACTTTAAAAGAGAGTAATTCAAGGGACCAGCCGTATAACAGGGAACGGGTTTCCTCCCAAGAACACCAGTGCATATAAATGAACAGCGCAATGCTTTTTCCGAAAAATGAAGCTATTATAAGACCCAGGTCCCATCACACAATGCAACGCAAGCCGGAGGATAGGGTTTTCCCTTATAATAGCCAAACATGCTTGGTATGTTTAAAAACAAATCATTTGATACTATTATAAGTGTATAGTGTCAAAACAATTTCAATCATAAATATCAATCATAGATGGCATGGGTACCATATATCATGTCGCCATACTAGTTCTACAATTAAAATCGCAATATCACGTATTGGAAATTGGATTTCCGTCCTGAGTCGAGGCAAGGGGCAAGCTCTTCTCCGATTCGAGACACTCTAGCAAATATCCTAGGACTACACACTCTGGGCAACCCTTGGATCTTCAGGGCAGGTCCTCTCTTACGTTTGAGGATTGGCAATTCCTGAACACACGTTTCCCGGTCCTTACAGACCTTAAATCGAGGCGCCTCGCATCCAACAACCACATAGGTGAAAAGTATATAAATGTCAGGGCTGGTAAGTCACTGACACAACCAAAGCTAGAAAGAAACGTCGTGCTCTCCCTGCAGTCCTTATCCCGTTTTTAACTCGTACTGAGGTGTGAGGCTCGCGAATTCACGTTATACACAAAGCTGCGCCACAAAGGCCGTGCTTTGATCACCAACCACAAGACTTTTCTTTTCAACAGAAGCCTTGATCAATTGCCACTTAGGCGTGCCACACAGGCAATTCATGCTATGCGACTGATATATATCGATATATAACCTCTGAGCTCGTACATCTCAGAGAAGGGCGTTAAGCAAGAGAATAAATTCTCCGCCGCCAAATAGATATATATTTAATAGAAATCAATCAACACAGAATAAAATCCAATGTCAGACACACAATCCATTTACACGTCCGTTCTTGGTCTGAACGAAACCGGAGGCACTTTCCTCGCATATCCATCGATCTCCAAGTACGTCTGGACGATCACCAACTATTTCCATCTTCTTGGGTGTACAACCCAATCAATATCATCAGTAATTATCCAAACGTTGTGAAGACTTCCGGTCTTCAACCACCGTCTTCATCTTCGACTTATCGTCGAATTGTTTATTCAGAATGGGTATAAACCCAGCCTTTCTGAATGACCCGCGTATATAATAAACAAATGTTACACAAACACAACATACGCCTCATTCCAATTCATCAGTCACTAACCGTAAATTAGCAAGAGAACCATTTCCCAAATATTAACCCCGAAGGCCGAAACCAACATCAGATCAATACCTAGGAAACCATTCTTCTTAGCTAACCTATAGTTAGTTCCTAAATTTCACATTCTTAGGGAAAGGTTCCCATTAATTTTATCAAAGATAAATTCTTTTAAATTTATTCTTTAATCTTCCTTTGGATGTCATTTCAAACCATGTTAAGGTTTTCCAAACTAGTCGGGATTAACGAACCACACCGAAGTAATTATTTATTTTATTTCTCAATCCCGACTTATTCATCCCATCAAGCAAAACTGGTAATACTCCATATCTAACACCACGGTGTTATCGGTAAAATTAATTACCATTTCACGTTCAAATCTAATTAAAGATTTAACTATCGCTTTGGAGCAAAACTAGTGATACTCCATTCTCGCTCACTTTCCAAATTTGATAATTTAAATTATCAATTCACATTTCAATCTAATTACAGATTCATTAAAACTCCTTTTACTGGGTTAAAGAACTAATGTCATTTAAAACACAGTTCACGATAAACCCACATCACATTCTATTTATTATCGGGTTAAAGAACAAGTGTTATTTAAAACACCATTCACGATAAACCCACAAATCAATTCTAATTCAATTCTAATTAAATATATTAGAAATTCTGGTTATTTAAAACCCATTTCAAATCCAATTTATTTATTTAAAAATAAATAAATTATTATTCTAGTTCAAAACTAGTTCATTTCAATAAGAATCTATTTTTATCTTTACAAAAGTGGGATTTTTCATCCCAGTTCTTCACAAATCATTTCTTTTGATTTTACACAAATAATTAATATTTTTAATAATTTTATTAAGGCCCGTACAGTCGATTTCCATCAACGGCCATCGAACTGCACTTTCAGTGACCTTTTCTGAAATTGATTTGGACATATCTCCAAATCCAATCGTTAGATTTCAAATTTCTAATCTTCGTTAGAAAGCTCTTTTCGATACGAACCCAACGGTTCCGGTTTTAGGAGAATCCCACGGTCGGATCTCCCGTACTGTTCATTCGAAGTCAATGGTCGAAATTCACGAACTGCCGCAGCGCGGCGCGTTCTATTCAGGCCATTATATGTATAATATAGATATTATATATATTTCGTCGATTCCCTTTTAAAACGTATTTTATAAATCGTTTTAAATACGTTTTCGAAATGATTTCCACTTCATATTCAATTTCGAATCAAAATTGAATATTCCACATCATCGATATGCAAATGATAATATTTTCAAAACGTTATATTTTGAAATCACTTATTTTCTATATTTGTTATAAAAACGAGTATAATCAATATAAATATCGTTCGCGTCAAAATGACACATCTCTAATTAACACGACTTTATATTTTTCAATAACTTTGTTATTCTATTCAACAAATGAATATTTATTCTATTCAACACATGAATCTATATTTTTTTAACACCTGACAAATCTCAACAAATGAGTACTGTCAACGTGTGACTATTTTTGTTATTTAATATATTTTATAAAATTAAGATTTCCATTGTTAAATTTTTAATCAAACTCTAATCGTAAATTAGTAAGAGAGCAATTCCCTAAATATTAACCCCGAAGGCCGAAACCAACATCAGATCAATATCCAGGAGACCACTCACCTTATCTATTTTCCATTTAGTTTCAAATTTTATATATGATAAAGATGTAAATTTTATTGTTAAAATATTTCGTTCAACACATGACTAGTCTCAACGAATGAGTACTGTCAACACATGAACCTTTATTTTATAATATTCTTTATTTTTCCAATTGGAATGAGTGTAACGACCCAGATTTCGCTCGACCCCAATCGATCGCAAGATCGATTAAGACTGTTCAAAACCCGTGTACGTTAACTTTGGGCATACAACACATCAGAACAACAACACAGACTTTTATAACATCAATAATAAATGTTACATCAGAGTATAGAATATATCATAGTACATCGATAAATAATACAGCGGAAGATACATCTAAAATAAATTAAATCCATTGCAGCGTAACTAATCTCAGCGGAAAGCCATCAATATTCTGGACCTAGCTTCAGACTTCAATCCAGGATCCTGCTTAACTATATCTGCAAAAAGCTACTTGATTGCCCGTGTGGAAAGATGGCACCCGAGTTTGCAAAGTGAAACAAACTACAGGTCAGTCATGGGACTGGTGTGAGAATTCTTAACTTAACCTATCTAATAAGTAGGCTAATCACAGGACCACGCCGCTAATGCGGAACGGGTTTACTCCATTGGATTGCCAGTGCATAAATAAAGTAAATTGTCAGATAACGCAATGCTTTTTAGAAAAATGAAACCATTATAAGACCCAGGTCCCATCACACAATGCAACGCACACCAGAGGATAAGGTTTTACCTTATAATGGTCAAAAGATGCTTGATACGTAGAAACGATATTATTATTAGTGTGTATATATATATTTAAAACATTTCAACATAAATGTATTAATCTTAGACGGCATAGGTACCATATACTATGTCGCCATATATAAGTTTACAATCAAAGTCGTAATGTCGTATTGGAAATTGGTTTTCTGTCATGAAATCGAGGCTAGGGATCGTCCTCTTCCGATTCGAGACACTCTAGCAAATGCCTCAGGATCACACCTATGGGCAACCCTTGGAACAGTAGGGCTGGTCCCCACCTAACAGTAGTGGATTGGCAATTCCTGAACATACGTTTCCCGGCCCTTTTGGACCGATGATATGACCACTTCTGGCCTATAAAAAAAAACGAGGTACCTAAATCCATAATCCACATAGTAAAATGCCGGGCCGTGTCAAAACCCAAACATCACTTCTAGCTAGAAAGAAACGTATGCTCTCCCTACGGTCCATATCCCGTTTTTGACACATACCGGAGTGTGAGGTTCGCGAAGTCACGCTATACACAAAGTTATGCCTAAACAGGCTATGCTTTGATCATCAACCACAAGGCCTACTTTTCAACAAAGCCTTGATCATTTGCATCATAGCATGTCACATTGTCAGACCCTACCATATTATTGATCATCTACCAATATATATATATATATAACCTCTAAGCTCATACGTCTTAGAGAAGGGTGATAAGTAAAGAATAAATTCTTCATCACCAAACAGAAATATATAATCAGTAGCGTTCAACAAATACAGTAGAAAGAAATATAACGTCAGACACGCAATCCATTTACAAGTCCGCTCTGGGTCTGAGCGAAACAACGTGTCCGTCGATCTCCAAATGCATTTGGACGATCATTACTAAATACCTTGCCTTGGAAGGCCAATCCCAATTCAAGATACCAGTCATCATCATCCCAACGATGTGAAAACCTTCGGTCTTCAATCACCGTCTTCATCTTCGACTCTTGATCATCGTGATGATTATTTAGAATGGGATAAACCCGGTCTTTCTGAATAACTCGCATATTTTGGGATTAAAAACAAATATTGGAAAATCACACATTTCGTCACATTCCAGCTCAAAATATTCTTTTAATAAGATATTCGTTTTAAAAGATTCTCCTTAATTTTATCAAAGATAAACAATGAAAATAAAATCTATAAATCAATTTCCAAAATATGGAATGCCATAGAAATCAAATCAATACATAATCGATATAGATTTCTGTATCAGACTAATAATATAAATGGAATAACGGCAAAGCCTCTTAAATTCCATATATAATACCGGTCTTCTTTTACAGAAGCCCATCTCGATTATTACCATTTCCACTTAATCTCCATTTAATATATTAAATTGGGAAAACTTGATTTTTAGAAAATGCCTTTTTAAATCTATAAAATAGATTCATAAGTTCCAAATAATAATTTCAATGTAAATTGGATTAAAGGACAAATATCGTTTAAAACATCGTCCACGGTAAATCCACTTCACATCTCAATTTATTTCATATCACAAAATATAATTGCTAGTAATCTTTTAAAAACATATTTTAAAATAATCATAAAAATATTCTTTATATAAAGACTCTAAATGAGGAGTATTCTTATATTACAAATTCTTTATCTTTTACAAATATTCTTTGTTTTAACATATAGTTGATTAAAAATATATTATGAGAATATATGCACTATATATAATAAGAATTTCTAATGTAAAAATATTCTTATTTAAAAGAACACCTGAATCGAAATGCGACTCAAACATTTACCACATAATTTGGATTATATGGATTTCATACACATCATCAAATCATCCATTTACATCCAAAGTGTAAATTCCACTGTTTAAGTGTTAAAATTAAATAATAACGCTCATCGAAGCCTGTCGATATAACGATCAACATACAACTGAATATTGGGATTAGTGTATATAAATTTTCATCCCAACACCCGTGTGGGGTTTCAACCAACAAACAAATTATAAACTAATTTGTGTACTTGGGCGGTGTGTGAAAATTATCGTCCCAATCACATACACAAGTCGGGTAACTTGTGAATGGAAGTGTAATACACCATACATATAATGATGACTAGAAAATATCTCTATTTCAATGAATGAATAAGCATAATAACTTTGTCCCTATTGACAAATTCTATTTTGCTAATTTAAACTCTAAACAAAAATCGTTATTTTGTTTTGGCAATTCTAATGAGACAAAATGAAAAATATTTTGATTTAACTAACCTATCTTGACAAGTATATATCTTGCCAAACATATTATATATATATATATATATATATATAAATTGCTTCAACTAATTCATTTTGACAAAAATGAATATTTCTGACAAAATGTATAATTTGGTGTAACTAGTATAAATTGACTAAAATGAATAATTATTTTTAACTAATGTAAATTAACAAAAATGAATAATTGGTTTTAACTAATATAAATTTTCAAAAATGAATAATTTGAGTTTCAATTCAAATAAAATATTCCAGTGCTATATTTTGTTTCATTCTTTTAATTTAGACAAAATGGGTGTTTTTGTCTATTTTACTTTAATAATGTGAATGTTTAGTTATTAAAATGTAACTTTTAAATTCTATCTTTTATTTCAAACAATCTTTATTCATATCAAAGTTATAAATCAAGAATATAATTTTCAATCTGATGGTTTGTTTGCATTAATGAATTGCAAACAAAGATGAACTTTATTTTAAGGTTTTGTTTGCAACAAGGAATGCAAATAACAAATGTAACTTTTATTTTTATTAAAAGTATATTGAGTGAATGTAAAAAGAACCTCATTTCCCAAGTGTATTTACGTTATTGAATGTAAGTAAAGGAAACAAATTTTATTTAAATGAGTATTTGCATTTATGAATACAAACAAAGAATAGTTTTGTTTACAAATTATATTTACACTAGTGAATAAAAATAAAAGAACAAAATTTATTTTCAAAGTATAATTTTAAACAAATTCTGTTAAATGTATAAAAGTGTGTACATTGGGGTTGGAAAATGTAGATAAAGAAAATAGACTATAGTTTCATTGAATATTTACATTGATAAATGCAAACAAAATAATAAACCTTAATTTTCAATGCATATATATATTGATAAATGCAAACAAAGAAATAAACTTTATTTTCAATATATGTATGTATTGCATTGGTGAGTGCAAACGAATAATTTGTTTCAATATACATTTGCATTGGTAAATGCAAATAAAAGAACAATTTCTATTTACTACATATATTTGCATGGCTGAATGTAAATAGAAGTACAAACTTTATTTTCAAAACATGTTTACATTTGCGAATGCAAATAAAAGAACAAAACTTTATTTCCAATATGTGTTTGCATTTGTGAATGCAAATAAAAGAATAAATTTTATTTTTAATGTTTATTTACATTAGTAAATGCAAGATAAAAGAATAAACTTGAATTTCAATATATATTTCCATTTGAAAATGCAAATAAAAGAATAGTTTTTATTTCAAAGTATATTTGCATTTGAAAATGCAAATAAAAGAACAATTTCTATTTTCAAAGAATATTTGCATTTTGAGATGCAAATGAAAAGTAAACTTTTAATCTCTATATTTATTTGTATTGTAGAATGCAAATAAAAAAAAGTGTACTTTCATTTCCAACATTTTATTTACATGGAGGAATGCAAATAAAAAGTAAAACTTATATTTCTATGTAATATTTGCATTGTAAATGCAAATAAAAAGAATGATTATGACTTTATTTGCTATGCATATATTTGTGTTAAAAGCACAATAGAAAGAATAACTTTATTTACTATGTAATATTTGTGTTGAAAACACAAATAAAAAGAATAACTTTATTTCAATGTTCATATTTGTGATGAAGACACAAATAAAAGTGACTCCAATTCTATGATATATTTGTGTTGAATACACAAATGAAAAGAAGCAATTTAATTTCAATGTTATTATTTGTGTCGAGGGACAAATAAAAGAATGGTTCAATTTCTATGTTATTATTTGTGTTGAAAAACACAAATAAAAGAATGGCTCTTTTATTCAAAAGTAAATTGTACAAATAAAATGTATTGTTTGATCTTGTTCTTTCATTTAACAAAAACAATGTTAAACAAAAATTCCTTTCCCAAATTCAGGTTTTTATTTACATATATAAAATGTAAATAAAAATATCATTTTAAATTTTACAATTTACCAAAAATGTAAATAAAATAATCTCTTTCAATCCTATGTTTAAATCCTTTCTAACATTTTATTTTAACATAAAGAATATTTTATGTTTAGCCACATTTCTAACCTTTTATTTTAACATAAAAAGAATATTAAATGTTTCCCATATTTTTCTATTAGCACAATGAATATTTTGTTTTCATACTTTTCTATTTAACAAAATGAAGATTTTGTTGTCGTCGCTTCTAACACAACGAATCATATATGTAATATATTTGTTTGCCGTCAATTCTAACACAACAAATCATATATGTAGTATATTTGTTCATTGTCAATTCTAACACAACAAATCATATAAGTGATATATTTGTTGATTTAATACAGATATATTCATACAATAACAGATCTAAGCAATACAGTACAAAACAATTCATCAAATCACAGACAAAAATTCACTACATCACAGTTTTGCATATATAACACACAAATAGACGTTTAACAGCAATACAAAAATTAATTTAATTAATTAAATGTTTAAAATCAGGAATTCTCAATTGATATGGCTAAAAATTTGACTATCTCAGAATCAGCTCTGGTCCGTGTCATCGCGAAGCTCTCGGAAAGATGAGTCCAACGCAACTTACGGTTCGTCAATCGGACCTCGTATGAGAGAGATATTAATTTTTAAAGATCGGATAAATTAAATATTAAATAAATTAATAAAATATGATTATACCATCTTCTTCCCCGTCGTATATCGTTTTCAGCCGAACCCATTATCCACCGTGAAAGCTTCTACACGCATCTCCAACCGGACCACCGTACTCCGATCAGAATACTCCACCTCGTCGGCCTCCCCGAGACCCGCCTGCGCACCGAGCATGGGGCAACTCGGTGGTCCCCAGCGCTGCCAAAACCCCCTCCAACGTCGGCTATTCTCAGCCAAATTCCGACCACCACGCTCCACTAAACCCGATCACATCCGTACAGATTTAAACAGCTCGATCTCCTCTTCGATTTGATATGTGATTTGCTGAATTTCCTAGAACGGATTAAAAGTTATTGAGGTTTGAAAATCGGACAATTCTGGCCATTGAACAGACCCGGCGGCTGGCCATTGAAATTAGGGTTAGGGTTTTATTTTCGGATTTTTTATTATTTTATTATTAAAAATGTGTTATAAAGGTGAAAATGCGGGCTGTCTCCGAATTGGGCTTGCTTACTGTCGATCTTAATGTTTTGAGGCCTTCTGAACGCAATGGGATGGGTCTCGGGGTCCAATTCCGAAATCTGTAGAAAGTTTTATTTAAATTTACATTAAAAATTTATTAATTAAATATTTACCGTACATTTAAATATGCCGGGGCCACATATGACCTCAGAAAATTCTTAAAAAAATATTTTTAGCTTTCTTATGACGATATGAATTCAACAAAATTATTTTCGTCAAATTCTGAGACTGTTTGAAAAATGGCTATTTTTAAGGCGTTTAAATTTAACTGAAATAGTCAAAACACATTTTCTCTCGCCACGCTCACATATTAATTCAAAAAATTCTGAAAATTGAAACCTAGCAATAATTTGACATTCCGGTTCCAACAAAAGTGGTTTCGTCGAAAACGGAGGTCGTTTGAAAATGACTATTTTCAAGGCCAATATATTTAATATTAAAAATACATTTTAAACAAATAATTTCCGAAACTCAAAATATATAAGTGTTTACTGTTTTTCAATGCAGAAACATCATTCCGAACTCAATGGAAGTGATTTCGAGTCGAAATTCCTTCATATGTGAAAAGTAGCCTTTCGGGCCATATATATATTATATATATAAATTCTACAGCGACCTTTCTAAAAATTGAATTGGCCATAACTTTTGATTTTCGCTATGAAATTTCAATTTTTTAGATCCGTTAGAAAGATATGGTTAAACAGATGTAAATATTTCTGGTTTCACTCAATTCTGTTTTATTTTGAGTCATGTACATTCAATTAAAGTTCAAAATCAAATTTTAAAACTACCGCGCCATTTCTTACTCCTTTTATATTTAAATTAAATTTATTCGTTCTAACTTCGTTCAAAATAAATTCTGGCCATTATTATTTAAAATAAATCAATTTATATTTTCAAAATTCATTAAAATTTTCTAAAATAAATTTTTTAAATTGGTTCAGAATTTGCGGGTTGTCACAATCTCCCCCACTTAAAATCCTTTCGTCCTCGAAAAGAAAATGAAGATAAAGTTGTTTATTTAACTAATTTAATTTTCATTCTTTAATTGTTTAATAATCTTGTTAGCTGAACTCATATTCACACAACACAATCATCAATCAATTAGTTGATTAAAATTTCAAAAAAATATATAATTTTTATATATTCAAAAATCATATTTTCAAAAATCATATTTTCAAAAATCAAATTATATATAATAGCAAATACGTTAATTATGAATTCTTCTTCACTCTGACTCATTCTAGGGCATTTCTAACCCCATCTCTAATGAGTATTCTCATTCTAGGATACTGCTGATTCTATCTCTAATGAGTATTCCTATTGGATATTACTAATCCAACCTCTGATGAGTCTTCTGTTTAGTTCTAACGAGTTGTACCCAAAAGATTTGAGCTAACCTCGCTCTGATACCAGCTGTAACGACCCAGATTTCGCCCGACCCCAATCGATCGCAAGATCGATTAAGACCGTTCAAAACCCGCGTACGTTAACTTTGGGCATACAACACATCAGAGCAACAACACAGACTTTTATAACATAATTAATAAATGTTACATCAGAGTATAGAATATATCAGAGTACATCGATAACTAATACAACGGAAGATACATTTAAAATAAATTTAATCCATTGCAGCGGAACTAATCTCAGCGGAAAGCCATCGATATTCTGGACTTAGCTTCAGACTTCAATCCAGGATCCTGCTTAACTATATCTACAAAGAGCTACTCGACTGCCCGTGCAGAAAGAGGGCACCTGAGTTTGCAAAGTGAAACAAACTACAGGTCAGTCGTGGGACTGGTGTGAGAATTCTTAACTTAACATATCTAATAAGTAGGCTAATCACAGGACCACGCTGCTAATGTGGAACGAGTTTACTCCATTGGATTGCCAGTGCATAAATAAAGTAAATCATCAAATAACGCAATTCTTTTTAGAAAAATGAAACCATTATAAGACTTAGGTCCCATCACAAAATGCAGCGCACACCAGAGGATAGGGTTTTACCTTATAATGGTCAAAAGATGCCTGATACGTAGAAACGATATTATTATTAGTGTGTATATATATATTTAAAACATTTCAACATAAATGTATTAATCTTAGACGGTATAGGTACCAAATACTATGTCGCCATATATAAGTTTACAATCAAAATCGTAATGTCGTATTGGAAATTGGTTTTCTGTCATGAAATCGAGGCTAGGGATCATCCACTTCCGATTCGAGACACTCTAGCAAATGCCTCAGGATCACACCTATGGGCAACCCTTGGAACGGTAGGGTCGGTCCCCACCTCATGGTAGTGGATTGGCAATTCCTGAACATACGTTTTCCGGCCCTTTTGGACCTATAATATGACCACTTCCGGCCTATAAAAAAACGAGGTATCTCAATCCATAATCCACATAGTAGAATGCCGGGCCGTGTCAAAACCCAAACACCACTTCTAGCAAGAAAGAAATGTATGCACTCCCTACGGTCCATATCCCGTTTTTGACTCATACCGGGGTGTGAGGTTCGCGAATTCACGCTATACACAAAGCTATGCCTAAACAGGCTATGCTTTGATCATCAACCACAAGGCCTGCTTTTCAACAAAGCCTTGATCATTTGCATCTTAGCATGTCACATTGTCAGACCCTACCATATTATTGATCATCTACCAATATATATATAACCTCTAAGCTCATACGTCTTAGAGAAGGGTGATAAGTAAAGAATAAATTCTTCATCACCAAACAGAAATATATAATCAGTTGCGTTCAACAAATACAGTAGAAAGAAATATAATGTCAGACACGCAATCCATTTACAAGTCCGCTCTGCGTCTGAGCGAAACAACGTGTCCGTCGATCTCCAAATGCATTTGGACGATCATTACTAAATACCTTGCCTTGGAAGGCCAATCCCAATTCAAGATACCAGTCATCATCATCCCAACGATGTGAAAACCTTCGGTCTTCAATCACCGTCTTCATCTTCGACTCTTGATCGTCGTGATGATTATTCAGAATGGGTTAAACCCGGTCTTTCTGAATAACTCGCGTATTTTGGGATTAAAAACAAATATTGGAAAATCACACATTTCGTCACATTCCAACTCAGAATATTCTTTTAATAAGATATTCATTTTAAAAGATTCTCCTTAATTTTATCAAAGATAAACACTGAAAATAAAATCTATAAATCAATTTCCAAAATATGGAATGCCACAGAAATCAAATCAATACATAATCGATATAGATTTCTGTATCAGACTAATAATATAAATGGAATAACGGCAAAGCCTCTTAAATTCCATATATAATATCGGTCTTCTTTTACAGAAGCCCATCTCGATTATTACCAATCGATTTTCCACTTAATTCCTATTTAATATATTAAATTGGAAAAACTTGATTTTTAGAAAATGCCTTTTTAAATCTATAAAATAGATTCATAAGTTCCAAATAATAATTTCAATGTAAATTGGATTAAGGACAAATGTCGTTTAAAACATCGTCCACGGTAAATCCACTTCACATCTCAATTTATTTCATATCACAAAATATAATTGCAAATGCTAGTAATCTTTTAAAAACATATTTTAAAATAATCATAAAAATATTCTTTATATAAAGATTCTAAATAAGGAGTATTCTTTATATTACAAATTCTTTATCTTTTACAAATATTCTTTGTTTTAACATATAGTTGATTAAAAATATATTATGAGAATATATGCACTTTATATAAAAAGGATTTCTAATGTAAAAATATTTTTATTTAAAAGAACACTTGAATCGAAATGCGACTCAAAATTTACCATATAATTTGGATTATATGTATTTCATACACATCATCAAATCATCCATTTACATCCAAAGTGTAAATTCCACTGTGTAAGCGTTAAAATTAAATAATAACGCTCATCACAGCCTGTCGATCTAACGATCAACATACAACTGAATATTGGGATTAGTGTATATAAATTTTCATCCCAACACCCGTGTGGGGTTTCAACCAACAAACAAATGATAAACTAATTTGTGTACTTGGGCGATGTGTGAAAATTATCGTCCCAATCACATACACAAGTCCGGTAACTTGTGAATGGAAGTGTAATACACCATACATATAATGATGACTAGAAAATATCTCTATTTCAATGAATGAATAAGCATAATAACTTTGTCCCTATTGACAAATTCTATTTTTCTAATTTAAACTCTAAACAAAAATGGTTATTTTGTTTTGGCAATTCTAATGAGACAAAATGATAAATATTTTGATTTAACTAACCTATCTTGACAAGTATATATCTTGCCAAACACACACACACACACACACACACACACACACACACACACACACACACATATATATATATATATATATAAATTGCTTCAACTAATTCATTTTGACAAAAATGAATATTTCTGACAAAATGTATAATTTGGTTTAACTAGTATAAATTGACTAAAATGAATAATTATTTTTAACTAATGTAAATTAACAAAAATGAATAACTGGTTTTAACTAATATAAATTTTCAAAAATGAATAATTTTTAATGTTTATTTACATTAGTAAATGCAAGATAAAAGAATAAACTTGAATTTCAATGTATATTTCCATTTGAAAATGCAAATAAGGGAACAGTTTTTATTTCAAAGTATATTTGCATTTGAAAATGCAAATAAAAGAACAATTTCTATTTTCAAAGAATATTTGCATTGTGAGATGCAAATGAAAAGTGAACTTTTAATCTCTATATTTATTTGTATTGTAGAATGCAAATAAAAAAAAGTGTACTTTCATTTCCAACATTTTATTTACAAGGTGGAATGCAAATAAAGAGTAAAACTTATATTTCTATGTAATATTTGCATTGTAAATGCAAATAAAAAGAATGATTTTATTTCTAAGTATATATTTGTGTTGAAATACAAATAAAAAGAATGACTTTATTTGCTATGCATATATTTGTGTTAAGAACACAATAGAAAGAATAATTTATTTACTATGTAATATTTGTGTTGAAAACACAAATAAAAAGAATAACTTTATTTATATTTGTGATGAAGACACAAATAAAAGTGACTCCAATTCTATGATATATTTGTGTTGAATACACAAATGAAAAGAAGCAATTTAATTTCAATGTTAATATTTGTGTCGAGGGACAAATAAAATAATGGTTCAATTTCTATGTTATTATTTGTGTTGAAAAACACAAATAAAAGAATGGCTCTTTTATTCAAAAGTAAAATGTACAAATAAAATGTATTGTTTGATCTTGTTCTTTCATTTAACAAAAACAATGTTAAACAAAAATGCCTTTCCCAAATTCAGGTTTTTATTTACATATATGAAATGTAAATAAAAATATCATTTTAAATTTTACAATTTACCAAAAATGTAAATAAAATAATCTCTTTTCAATCCTATGTTTAAATCCTTTCTAACATTTTATTTTAACATAAAGAATATTTTATGTTTAGCCACCTATCTAACCTTTTATTTTAACATAAAAAGAATATTAAATGTTTCCCATATTTTTCTATTAACAAAATGAATATTTTGTTTTCATACTTTTCTATTTAACAAAATGAAGATTTTGTTGTCGTCGCTTCTAACACAACAAATCATATATGTAATATATTTGTTTTCCGTCAATTCTAACACAACAAATCATATATGTAGTATATTTGTTCGTTGTCAATTCTAACACAACAAATCATATAAGTGATATATTTGTTGATTTAATACAGATCTATTCATACAATAACAGATCCAAGCAATACAGTACAAAACAATTCATCAAATCACAGACAAAAATTCACTACATCACAGTTCTGTATACATAACACACAAACAGACGTTTAACAACAATGAAACAATTAAATTAATTAATTAAATGTTTAAAATCAGGAATTCCCACCTTGATATGGCTGAAAATTTGACTGTCTCGGAATCAGCTTTGGTCTGCGCCATCGCGAAGCTCTCGGAAAGACGAGTCCAACGCAACTTATGGTTCGTCAATCGGACCTCGTATGAGAGAGATATTGATTTTTAAAGATCGGATAAATTAAATATTAAATAAATTAATAAAATATGATTATACCATCTTCTTCCCCGTCGTATATCGTTTTCAGCCGAACCCATTATCCACCATGAAAGCTTCTGCACGCATCTCCAACCGGACCACCGTACTCCGATCAGAATACTCCGCCTCGTCGGCCTCCCCGAGACCCGCCTGCGCGCCGAACATGGGGCAACTCGGTGGTCCCCAGCGCCACTAAAACCCCCTCCAACGTCGGCTATTCTCGGCCAAATTCCGACCACCATGCTCCACTAAACCCGATCACATCCGTATGGATTTAAACAGCTCGATCTCCTCTTCGAATTGATATGTGATTTGCTGAATTTCGTTGAACGGATTAAAAGTTATTGAGGTTTAAAAATCGGACAATTCTGGCCGTTGAACAGACCCGGCGGCTGGCCATTGAAATTAGGGTTAGGGTTTTATTTTCGGATTTTTTATTATTTTATTATTAAAAATGTGTTATAAAGGTGAAAATGCGGGTTGTCTCCGAATTGTGCTTGCTTACTGTCGATCTTAACATTTTGAGGCCTTCTGAACGCAATGGGATGGGTCTCGGGGTCCAATTCCGAAATCTGTAGAAAGTTTTATTTAAAATTACATTAAAAATTTATTAATTAAATATTGACCGTACATTTAAATATGCCTGGGCCACATATGACCTCAAAAAATTCTAAAAAAAAAATATTTTTAGCTTTCTTATGACGATACGAATCCAACAAAATTATTTTCGTCAAATTATGAGACTGTTTGAAAAATGGCTATTTTTAAGGCGTTTAAATTTAACTGAAATAGTCAAAACACATTTTCTCTCGCCACGCTCACATATTAATTCGAAAAATTCTGAAAATTGAAACCTAGCAATAATTTGACATTCCGGTTCCAACAAAAGTGGTTTTGTCGAAAACGGAGGTCGTTTGAAAAATGACTATTTTCAAGGCCAATATATTTAATATTAAAAATACATTTTTAAACAAATAATTTCTGAAACTCAAAATATATAAGTGTTTACTGTTTTTCAATGCAGAAACATCATTCCGAACTCAATGGAAGTGGTTTCGTGTCGAAATTCGTTCATATGTGAAAAGTAGCCTTTCGAGCCATATATATTATATATATAAATTCTACAATGACCTTCCTAAAAATTGAATTGGCCATAACTTTTGATTTCCGCTATTAAATTTCAATTTTTTAGATTCTTTAGAAAGATATGGTTAAGCAGATTTAAATATTTCTGGTTTCAGTCAATTCTGTTTTATTTTGAGTCATGTACATTCAATTAAAGTTCAAAATCAAAATTTAAAACTACCGCGCCATTTCTAACTCCTTTTATGTTTAAATTAATTTTTTTCATTCTAACGTCATTTAAAATAAATTCTAGCCATTATTATTTAAAATAAATCACTTTATATTTTCAAAATTCATTAAAATTTTCTAAAATAAAATTTTTAAATTGGTTCAGAATTTGCGGGTTGTTACAATGAGGCCCAATCAATTACTATATAATGTTAATTATATGGATTCCATACAACACATGTATATAATAGCAACGATAAATAACCAACCATCATCCAAAGTGCACCACACAACTGCATAAGCATTAAATATAAATATCTAACGCTTATAACAGTCTGTCAATCAATCGATTGACATACAACTAATTATTGGGATTAGTGTATGTCATATATCATCCCAATACCCGTGAGGGGTTTCAATCCACAAACACTGAATTTTATTTGTGCAGTTGGGTGATGTATAAAATTTATCGTCCCAATCAATGTCCTTCAAATAGGTGTACATTAACAAACCGTCCGGTTTGTAAATGAATATTTATTTATTCACATTCATGTTAAAAATTATATTTTTAACGATGAATTCCTTTATTTCAACACATGAATTTCTACTCAGTTCATTTATTCAATAAAATGATATTTTTATTTTTCTAACTTATTTTAGAAAATTTCAGCGGCATAACGGCACGATACTAGAAACGGGACAAGGCCTAGCCTTATCCCCGGTCTAATAATGACCCACGCCATACACATACCAATTTAAATCAATTCCATTTCACCAAACAACCAAATTCAAATCAATCATCCAATCAACTACACAACCAAACAAACAAGTCATCCATGGTCCGTGGACGACGGCTGTCGGGTATAACTAAGCACCGTCTGCATCCTAGTATATCTGTTAACTAGAAAATAAATTAAAAGTGAGGAGTTCTCACCTAAAAGCTAAACCAAACGTCGCGACTCTTCTTATGTAGAAATCTTGGTCGTGCTCGCCTTTTGTCAATTTCGTTGTCCGTAGCCCCTGCATAAATAAAAATCACATTTTTATATTGTTGTTATGCATATAAAAATTCTATTTTTATAATCACTCTATATGGATAAAAATCACATTTTTTTATTGCTACTATATAGATAAAAATTCTATTTTTATACCGCTCCTCTCTAAATAAAGATTATATTTTTATCACGCTATTCTCTATGTAAAAATTATATTTTTAATACTTCTACTTTATAAAAATTATATTTTTATATTTCACATATGATAAAAATCATATTTTTATCATTCCTATAATATAAAAATCATATTTTTATTTTATACATTCGTCAAAAAACATAGAAGCTTTAAAGCGGAGAACTCACATTTTTCTAATGCCCGGATTCGCTGTTCTGGTTCCAGAATTTGCAAGCGAGCTTCCATCTTCACACCACCTTTCTTTCTAGCTTAAATGCGCCATTCCGAACAACTTTCGCCTAGTGGTCTTCCTCCTGAAAATGTGCCATTTCGCCGGAAATCGCGAAAAGACAACATTTTAACAGTGTTTGAACTGCAGACTTTGGACGCGTTTTCCCGACAACCCCGCAATGAAAAATGGTACTATCATATACCAAATCGAAGATAAAATCGTGCTCTTCGACTTTGGTCTTGAGAAACTTTGGCTAGAAATGCACGGTTTAGGAGTTATTCGCGAAATAGTGAAAGGGTGTTTTGTGCAAAACGAGAAATTAGTGAAAAATGTGATTTTTGAGGAGGGGCCCACGGCCGAAATTGGGGGGCCTAAGGGGAGCGCCGGACCTGATTGGAGGTGGGGAGGCCGCTGGTGGTGGCGGTGGGGCGCGGGAGTTGGAGAAGGGTTTGTAGAAAAGGAGAGAGAGAAGGAAGAGGAGGAAGAAGAGGAGGAGGAGGTGGCGCCGGAAGGGAGGAGGAGCGGCGGCGGTGGGTGGCCGGAGGAGCTAGGGGCGGCAACCCTCTTGGAGGAGGAGGCCATTTATTTTCTTTTTGGAAGAAAGAGGAAGAAGAAGAAAGTGAGAAATGTAAAAGAGGAAAAGTGATTATATGCTCGTTTCTCGCCCATCGTCCGAACGCCGACGATATCCAATTGCTGCGGATTTCGGACACGACATAGTGGACATGAAGACGAGTCCAATTAAACAAGTTTCGTCGAATTCCGAGTTCGTTTGACCGTCCGTTAAAATTCTCAAAAATGCTCAGATAAGCTCTAAAAATGCGATTTTGGCGCACCATTTCTTCTTGCATGCTCACATGCTAACCCCAAAAATCATGCCCTTTTGGATTTAACCATTATTAGATGATACGAATCCAGAAAAAAAAAACGAAATCGAATTTTGAGGTCGTATCAATAATGTACCTTTGTAAAATGACTGCATGTTTTACCCTGAACTGTTTTAGCTCGCACGGCCACATACTAACTCCGTTCAACACGTCCTTTGGAACTCAACAATTATTTGTCATTATGAATCCAGAAAATTTTATCTCGTCGAATTCTGAGCTCATATGCAATATTTCACTTTTTAAGGGCTATTTTTTGCTAACCGAAAAGCTTCTGCCAATTGCCACTATTCCGAATATCGGAATATATCAAAGCTTATACTTTTCGGAGTTCTAAACGGCATTTTGAACTCAATGGAAGTGGTTTCGAGTCCAAATTCATCCGTATGCAAAATATGACTTTTTGGGCCATGTACAATTTCCATAGCGACTATTCTGAATTTTCAACTGGGCATAACTTTTGATTTCCGCTATGAAATTTTGATTTTTCAGATTCGTTGGAAAGATATTCTCAATTAGATTCTAATATTTTTGGTTTCGCCAAAATCTGGCTTATTTTGAATCCTGTACATTCATTTGAATTTTGAAATCGAATTATCGAACTACCGCGCCATTTTCAATTCCTTTTATAATTATAAATAATTATTTATATTCTAACAACGATCTATACGAATATATACGTTCTAATTCTATTCAAAATAAATTTTCGTTGATATTATTTAAAATAATTCATTTTAAATAATCAAAATTCATTAAAATTGTCAAAATAAAATTTTTAAATTGGCTCAGAATTTCCGGGTTGTTACAATCTCCCCCACTTAAAACTTTTCGTCCTCGAAAAGGAAAGAAGCCGAAAGTTGTTTTACAAATCAACTCAACTTCCATTGTTTCCTTTACGGCTTAAGTTCTTCAACTTTTCAGTTTCTAAGAACTTTTCCAAATTTTTCAAAAATTTGGCTAACACCCTAAATTTTCGAAAAATTTCGCCATAACCTCCTTTGTACGGGGAGGGGTTTTTAAATTTATTGGGCCGTATTAGGTACCCAATAAATCCTATAAAGCATACACATATTTATAGTGATATATTCTAGTGTTTACAGGGGAGCGTGTATAGATAATAACTCCAGAGAATAAATTCTTGTCACCCTATCTAAGCCTGAGGGAGTGTGTATTTTTAATTGCTCCAAAGAATAAATTCTCGTCACCTCGTCCCGTGTGGGAAATAAATAATCCATGTGTCGTATCTAATAACTAGAGAGACGTGATTATTGTCAACTCCAGACCCGTGGCAGGTTTTTATTATTCTGGCAATTTACCGTTACATTTTATATGGTCCATATCAGTCATCGGTTCAACCTGTAATATATAGTCATCGCCATACTAGCCTCTCGCTCGTATGGTAAATATTCAACGTCGTCACACAAGCTCCAAATGCTTATGTGGTATATGATGAAGTATGCCTATCTTCAAGAAGTATGCCATGTACTGTAGTGCAAAATTAATTGTTACTATCCTATGGCGACATTTATTATTATACACAGAATAACCAGCACTCCGCATCCAATGGCATTCACAGGAGTTGATATAATAATAAAATTGCGCATCCAACTCATTAAGGTTTACCTATTTGTCGGGCACACAATTAAATTCTTTACTCAACAGCTAATCCATATACCTATTCAATGTAAGTACATGTACATGCATGCAAATACGATAAATTTTCAATACAATTCACTATTTGCTACAATTTGGTATAGGTTCAACTTTTAATTAATCAAACAATAATCAAACAACACAACCATCAATCAATTAGTTGATTATTGATTATTGTTTCAAATTCATAATTTTGATATATATACAAAAATCACATTTTTGATGCCAATTCATAACAATGTATTCTAGCTATATTTTGGTTCTCACACCAGTCTAATGGAAATATATAGATATCACACCTTCGAAGCACGAACATAAATACTGATGATGTCCGGACATCACCAGAATTATCCCCAAGCGACTAGAGTGTGATTCTATATCTATCCAGTATATTAAAACTTCGAATATACGTTCATGACGCGTATATGCAAAACCTTTATATACTCGATTGTCCAAATTCAATACAAATAAAATATTCAAATTCGTATAATTGAATTTAACTTTCAAAACAAAATTGTTTCCATTTGAAAAATATACTCTTCACACTCGTTCTAGGATACTACTGATCCTATCTCTAACGAGTCATTCTAATTGGATATTTCTAATCCAGTATCTGATGAATTCTTTCGTTCGGTTCTAATGTGTCTTGTTCTCGAGCTCTGTAAACCTCGCTGTGATACCAACTGTGATGATACCGCGAAATCCGGTAGGCTTTGCGACCATCCCTTCATCCTCCAGTACAGCAGGTAAAACCTACCGTGGCTCACACTGGTCCCCCAGTCCCTTGTTTTACGGCGACCCTCTCGAGCCTCCCGGCCACTACCTAACCAACCCTCAACAGGGACATGTAGGGGTAAGAGTCTCCCGTTCGCCACCAAACCGCGAAGCGAGAACCCTCTATCATGCGTACCCAGCCTACTCAGGACCGGCAACAAGAACCGATGATACTC
The DNA here is from genome assembly GCA_030737875.1 of Allium sativum. NCBI lineage: Eukaryota > Viridiplantae > Streptophyta > Magnoliopsida > Asparagales > Amaryllidaceae > Allium > Allium sativum. Next base: position 890,735,819 of record CM060912.1, on the reverse strand, counting down.
CATTCTCGCTCACTTTCCAAATTTGATAATTTAAATTATCAATTCACATTTCAATCTAATTACAGATTCATTAAAACTCCTTTTACTGGGTTAAAGAACTAATGTCATTTAAAACACAGTTCACGATAAACCCACGTCACATTCTATTTATTATCGAGTTAAAGAACAAGTGTTATTTAAAACACCATTCACGATAAACCCACAAATCAATTCTAATTCAATTCTAATTAAATATATTAGAAATTCTGGTTATTTAAAACCCATTTCAAATCCAATTTATTTATTTAAAAATAAATAAATTATTATTCTAGTTCAAAACTAGTTCATTTCGATAAGAATCTATTTTTATCTTTACAAAAGTGGGATTTTTCATCCCAGTTCTTCACAAATCATTTCTTTTGATTTTACACAAATTATTAATATTTTTAATAATTTTATCATGGCCCGTACAGTCGATTTCCATCAACGGCCATCGAACTGCACTTTCAGCGACCTTTTCTGAAATTGATTTGGACATATCTCCAAATCCAACCGTTAGATTTCATATTTCTAATCTTCGTTAGAAAGCTCTTTTCGATACGAACCCAACGGTTCTGGATTTAGGAGAATCCGACGGTCGGATCTCCCGTATGGTTCATTCGAAGTCAATGGTCGAAATTCACGAGCTGCCGCAGCGCGGCGCGTTCTATTCAGGCCATTATATATATTATATATATTTCGTCGATTCCCTTTTAAAATATATTTTATAAATCATTTTAAATACGTTTTCGAAACGGTTTCAACTTCATATTCAATTTCCAATCAAAATTGAATATTCCACATCATCGATATGCAAATGATAATATTTTCAAAACGTTATATTTTGAAATCACTTCTTTTCTATATTCGTTATAAAAACGAGTATAATCGATATAAATATCATTCGCGTCAAAATGGCGCATATCTAATCAACACGGCTTTATATTTTTCAATAACTTTGTTATTCTATTCAGCACCTGAATCTATATTTTTTTTAACACCTGACTAATCTTAACAAATGAGTACTGTCAACACGTGACTATTTTTGTTATTTAATATATTTTATAAAATTATGATTTCCATCGTTAAATTTTTAATCAAACTCTAATCGTAAATTAGTAAGAGAGCAATTCCTTAAATATTAACCCCGAAGGCCGAAACCAACATCAGATCAATATCCAGGAGACCACTCACCTTATCTATTTTCCATTTAGTTTCAAATTTTATATATGATAAAGATGTAAATTTTATTGTTAAAATATTTCGTTCAACACATGACTAGTCTCAACGAATGAGTACTGTCAACACATGAACCTTTATTTTATAATATTCTTTATTTTTCCAATTGGAATGAGGCCCAAACAATTACCATATAATGTTAATTATATGGATTCCAAACAACACATGTATATAATAGCAACGATAAATAATCAACCATCATCCAAAGTGCACCACACAACTGCACAAGCATTAAATATAAATATCTAACGCTTATAACAGTCTATCAATCAATCGATCGACATACAACTAATTTTTGGGATTAGTGTATGTCATATATCATCCCAATACCCGTGAGGGGTTTCAATCCACAAACACTGAATTTTATTTGTGCAGTTGGGCGATGTGTAAAATTTATCGTCCCAATCAATGTCCTTCAAATAGGTGTACATAAAAAAACCGTCCGGTTTCTAAACGAATATTTAATTATTCACATTCACGTTAAGAATTATATTTTTAACGATGAATTCCTTTATTTCAACACATGAATTTCTACTCAGTTCATTTATTCAATAAAATGATATTTTTATTTTTCTAACTTATTTTAGAAAATTTCAGCGGCATAACGACACGATACTAGAAACGGGACAAGGCCTAGCCTTATCCCCGGTCTAATAATGGCACACGCCATACACATACCAATTTAAATCAATTCTATTTCACCAAACAACCAAATTCAAACCAATCATCCAATCAACTACACAACCAAACAAACAAGTCATCCATGGTCTGTGGACGACGGGTGTCGGGTGCTACTAAGCACCGTCTGCTTCCTATTATATATGTTAACTAGAAAATAAATTAAAAGTGAGGAGTTCTCACCTAAAAGCTAAACCAAACGCCACGACACTTCTTATGTAGAAATCTTGGCCGTGCTCGCCTTTTGTCAATTTCGTTGTCCGTTGCCACTACATATATAAAAATCACATTTTTTATATTTTTACTATGCATATAAAAATTCTATTTTTATAATCACTCTATATGGATAAAAATCACATTTTTATATTGCTACTATATAGATAAAAAATCTATTTTTATACCGCTCCCCTCTAAATAATGATTATATTTTTATCACGCTATTCTCTATATAAAAATTATATTTTTAATACTTCTACTTTATAAAAATTATATTTTTATATTTCACATATGATAAAAATCATATTTTTATCATTCCTATAATATAAAAATCATATTTTTATCATTCCTATAATATAAAAATCATATTTTTATTATACTACATTCATCAAAAACAATAAAATCATTAAAGCGGAGAAAACTCACATTTTTCTAACGCCCGGATTCGCTGTTCTGGTTCCAGAATTTGCAAACGACTTCCATCTTCACACCACCTTTATTTCTAGCTTAAACGCGCCATTCTTAGCAACTTTTGCCTAGTGGTCTTCCTCGTGAAAATGTTCCATTTCGCCGGAAAACGCGAAAAGACAGCATTTTGACAGTATTTGAACAGCAGACTTTGGACGCGTTTTCCCGACAACTCCGTAATGCAAAATGGGACTATCATATACCAAATCGAAGAGAAAATCGTGCTCTTCGACTTTGGTCTTCAGGAACTTTGGCCAGAAACGCACGGTTTAGGAGTTATTCGCGAAATAGTGATAGGATGTTTTGTGCAAAACGAGAAATTAGTGCAAAATGTGATTTTTGAGGAGGGGCCCACGGCCGGAATTGGGGGCCTGAGGGGGGCGCGGGATCAGATTAGAGGTGGGGAGGCCGCTGGTGGTGGCGGTGGGGCACGGGAGTTGGAGAAGGGTTTGTAGAAAAGGAGAGAGAGAAGGGGGTGGCGCCAGAGGGGAGGAGGAGCGGCGGCGGTGGGTGGCCGGAGGAGCTAGGGGCGGCAGCCCTCTTGGAGGAGGAGGCCATTTATTTTCTTTTTGGAAGAAAGAGGAAGAAGAAGAAAGTGAGAAATGTAAAAGAGGAAAAGTGATTATATGCTCGTTTCTCGCTTATCGTCCGAACGCCGACGATATCCAATTGCCGCGGATTTCGGACATGACATAGTGGACATGAAGACGAGTCCAAATAAACAAGTTTCGTCGAATTCCGAGTTCGTTTGACCGTCTGTTAAAATTCTTAAAAATGCTCAGATAAGCTCAAAAAATGCGATTTTGGCGCACCATTTCTTCCTGCATGCTCACATGTTAACCCCAAAAATCATGCCCTTTTGGATTTAACCATTATTAGACGATACGAATCCAGGAAAAAAAACGAAATCGAATTTTGAGGTCGTATCAATATTGTACCTTTGTAAAATGACTGCATGTTTTACCCTGAACTATTTTAGCTCGCACGGCGACATACTAACTCCGTTCGACGCGTCCTTTGGAACTCAACAATGATTTGTCATTATGAATCCAGAAAAATTTATCTCGTCGAATTCTGAGCTCATATGCAATATTTCACTTTTTAAGGGCTATGTTTTGCTAACCGAAAAGCTCCTGCCAATTGCCACTATTACGAATATCGGAATATATCGAAGCTTATACGTTTCGAAGTTCTAAACGGCATTTTGAACTCAATGGAAGTGGTTTCGAGTCCAAATTCATCCGTATGCAAAATATGACTTTTTGGGCCATGTACAATTTCCATAGCGACTATTCTGAATTTTCAACTGGGCATAACTTTTGATTCCCGCTATGAAATTTTGATTTTTCGGATTCGTTGGAAAGATATTCTCAGTTAGATTCTAATATTTTTGGTTTCGCCAAAATCCGGCTTATTTTCAATGCTGTACATTCATTTGAATTTTGAAATCGAATTATCGAACTACCACGCAATTTTCAATTCCTTTTATAATTATTTATATTCTAACAACGATCTATATGAATATATACGTTCTAATTCTATTCAAAATAAATTTTCGTTGATATTATTTAAAATAATTCATTTTAAATAATCAAAATTCATTAAAATTGTCAAAATAAAAATTTTAAATTAGCTCAGAATTTCCGAGTTGTTACATTGGCATTACTGAATTTAGCTGTGAGGTTGAGTTTAAACTAAAAGAAGGTTGGATACACACACACACACACATATATATATATATATATATACACACACACACACACTCATGTTGATTGCTATATGTGTATATAAATATGCTGCAAACTTGTAAATTGTAGCAGATAAGAATTTCCTTTGTATTCACACTTGTTATGTGTACATATCAATAAACAAACATGTTTGTTTCTAGTTTGACTTGATGTAATAATCACTATGTCATTGACACAAATAAAGACATGTATGTTGTCTACCATATTCATGTATAGTTACAGTATCTATGTGAGACATAGATAAGTAATACTACGAGCACATACTTACTTTATGTTGTGTTGTTTAAACAGGATAGTATGCAGATACTGAAATAAATTAATGCATCAACGCATGGATAAGTCCAAGATGTAGCTTTATTCAAACAAGCTAGTGTATATATTGATGTACGATCTTGGAGCAAAAGCAGTTTTGCAGATCTGAAGGCCTGTATGAATATGTATATCATGTTTGTGTGAGACTAGTGACAATACATTATGTATAATCCTTTATATAAATATATGATATTGTTTATTGTATGAGAGTCTGTAATTATAATGTTCTTTGAAGCTGTCATTTCAATTGTCATATTTTCCCCTATTATTCCCTATTAAATACGAATTAATACATATTTGGAATTATGGCAGTATACATGAAATGTAGTTGTTGTAATATATGATATGATGAGTGTTCATTTGTTTTTCTTCTTTTGATCATGATGATATGTATTTTATTATGACCCTAGACGTTTATTCAGTTCTGATGTGTGTGTGTGTGTGTGTGTGTGTATATATATATAATGTATATGGTCAGTCTCTTATTATAAAACTGGGTTCTAAATTTTTTAGGCATGGGCATGATATAAATCTAGAAAATGTATGGTTACATAAAACTTCGACCATATGTGTATAATTTATACAATAAAAGTTGTATTAACCAAAATTTTGAAATGTTCAAAATTATATAGGCATGCTTGCTTATATATAATGTTGAATTTAAATATATATTGTATATATTTAAATCTAATTAATATTACAAATATAAAATACATATATATTTAATATATGTAAATAACTCTGACATTGTTCGCCGCTATGAATTATAAATTCCCTTTAAAGCAAAATTTTGTTATATTAAGTCATGGTGACATCTTCCAATAATATACTCATCATTGTCCAAAATCACTGGATGTAACTAACGTCAAAGCATTGTATAGTTTTAATTTTGGTTATATGTGATGGAGTAAATTAATGTGGTGCTCCAACCTATTATTGGGTCTGACTTAACAAGGCTGCAAAATAGGATTATGGCCTTAGAGACAATAGTATGAATTATTCTATATTTTGAGCAAATGAACAATACTGAACAAAATGTTCATCATGCGATCCAAGAATTATATACGATATAATTGACATAAGATGTCAACCTAAAAGGTTGTGTTTTGGGTTTAGCCAAAGCTGGGTCAAGGCATGACTAGATATGGATCTTGGAACACCATTATATATATATACTGGTATATGTATATATAAACAAAGCGATGTTAATTTGAGTGGGAGCATATTTTAGTTTAAATTATATATTAATATAAATATAAAGTTTGATCGTCAAAAATTCTGTATTTATGTTAAATAAATATAATAGAATCAGTTAATATTTATTATCCGCTGTAGATATTAAATAACAGATAACTCCGATAAATTAAATTTGTTCTTGAGAAGGATAAATTGAATTAAATCAAATTTCTTGACTAACATTGAAATTTGAGGATTGTCCTCAAACAAATTAAAATGTAATTGTTCTAATAAATATAGAGGATCTAAAATAAAAGTTAAAGTGTGACTTCAAGTGAATAAGATATAAATGTTATAAAATCTACTTACACATCTATAGTATTAGATAGTAGATATGAATAACATAAGTGTATGTGAATTTATGGAAATTGCAAAATAAGTAAAAATCTGATAAAATGACAAGTGGACTTACGATTCGAAATGAAGCAAATGTTGCTGAATTGTCCATAGGAAGTTGATTCTTGTTGTATATGTTGGCTTAATTAAATAAAATAATTATTATTATGAAATTCCGCTTAAAATAAATGTTATAATAGATCTTAATTATTCAAGTTTGAATTTCATTTGTAATAAAAGAATAATTGTTATTCATTTTATTTAAATGAAATATCATATGGAATTTCACAAATAGTTAATGATCTTTGTAAATCCTTAACTATAATGTACCGGACATTAATAATTAGTGGATTAAATTTAGTGATTTTAATCCAACATACCTTTAGTATTACCGATTAGCCCAATAAACAAGTGTATAACAAAACTCCATAATGATGGAATTTTGAGATCATTTGATTTTTAATTATATGAAGAATACAACTCTTTTTTATTTGGTAAAATAACTGGATCCCCTTTCACTTGACATAGTGATTGAGCGATAAGTATTGGGTCTCATACATAATGATGTATATGGATCAATGAATACATAAACTAGAGGCGGGTTTTATTACTTCATTATATTTACTAATGATATCCGTAGATACGGATCTGTCTATCTTATGAAACACATATCAAAATCCTTTGAAAAGTTCAAAGAATTCAAAATGAAGTTAGAAACCAATTTTAATAGAAAATAAATACTTTTCAAACAGATCGAAAGAGAATATTTAAGCTAATTATTTAATGACCATTCAGATGAGTTTGAAATTGTTTCACGACTCACTCCACCTAGAACACCATATTGAAATGGTGTGTCTGAAAGGAGTAATCACACCTTATAAGATATGGTACGACCAAGATAATTCATATAGATCTTCCAATAAATTAAATTTAGTACAATTGCATTTAAATCCCGCTAAAACGATTTTAAAGAAGCCATTTAAGATATGTACTAGGAAATGTCCTAGTGTGTCTAATTTGAAGATTTGGGATGTAAGGCATTTGTTAAACGTCCCTCCTCTGATAAGATCGAACCCAAATCAAATAACTATTTTGTGTAATACCCACAATAAACAAATGGATATTATTTCTATTAATCCTCTGAGAATAAAACGTTTTTTTGCTCGAATTGGTATCCATTTTATGGAGATCCGGTCAATAAGATACCGATGGAAATGAAATAGAAATTGAAATGTCTCAAAAGCCACATAATGTCATTGAATCTTGTATAGACAAGAAATTGAGTGGGAGTGACACAATAATTCTAATGTTATTTGATAACACATTATAAATAATGTTAGTTTAAAAACAAGAAATAAATACTGATTCTAAGAAAGAAAAGGTTTGGATTAAGAAGTTCATGATTGAACTCAGTTCATTGTTGATCGAATGATATACATTGCATTAACAATATGGCTATTGTTCATGCCTAAAACATTAAACTAATCATCAATTCAAACATATATTTTAAGAAATATAATTCTTATGTGAAGTTTTTCACATAAGAAATAAACATATTTGCAAAGTTACAAAAGTTGTAATGTTGTAGACCTACAAAATTAAACTCTGTCGCAGTAGAAGTTTAATAGTCACACTAGTTTCATGAGTATACGATACGTAAATGATTGACGCTAGTGCAAGTGGGAGATTGTTAGAGTTTATGCCCTAGAGGCAATCCATTTGATGTGATAAATAACAATGTTGTTGTTATTATTTTATTCGGAATAAAATAACATTCTATTATATTATATTTAATGCGTAATATAAATATTAATATAATAGAAGTCCTTAGAATTATAATATGGAATTATATAATTCGAGTACGACTTGAATTTGTGTTACGTCCCGAAATCCCCCTTACGGGAAACCGTGGACTGTACTGAGGACAAGACAGATCGGAACGCAAACAGAAGAACATTTCATTGTATATTACAACAATTCCATCAGAATACAAGAATATACAGAGTATGAATAAATATTATACATCATAAATATCAGAGATTACAATACATTACATAGCATCAGAAAAATAATACAATACACAACTGAAAGAGATACACGGATACAGAGCTTTCCGGATATCATTCCAGCTGTAAATCAGGATCCTATGAATATAAATCAGCAAAACCACAACTACTAGCTGCCCATGTCAAAATAAGGGCACCCAGAGTTTAGGTTAAAAAAATAAACTCTAGTTCAGTCATATAACTGGTGTGAGAACTAAAACAGTTATTTAAAACTTTACTTTAAATCAGATATATCAAGGGACCATGCCGTATAACACGAAACGGGTTTCCTCCCAAGAATACCAGTGCATATAACAAAACATCGCAATGCTTTTTGGAAAAATGAAGCTATTATAAGACCCAGGTCCCATCACACAATGCAACATAAGCCGGAGGATAGGGTTTTCCCTTAAAATAGCCAAACATGCTTGGTACATTAAAAACAAATCACTTGATACTTTATAAGTGCATAGTGTCAAAACAATTTCAGTCATAAATATCAATCATAGACGGCATGTGTACCATATATCATGTCGCCATACTAGGCTCTACAAATAAAACCGCAAAGTCACGTATTTGGAAATTGGATTTCCATCTATGAACCGAGGCCAGGGATCGTCCTCTACCAATTCGAAACGCTCTAGCCCGCCCCTCAGGCAAGCGCGCAGACAAGCCTTGGATCGTCAGGGCCAGTCCACCGATGTGGATTATTATGCCTGAACACTACGTTTCCCCGCCCTTTGGGGCGTAAATGAGCTAAATGACTCCGTCGGCTCCACACAGTCACCGATATATCCGAGGCGCCTCGCAACAGCAACAACCACACAGGTGAAAATAATATAAATGCCAGGGCTGGTAGGTCACTGACACCACCCTAGCTAGAAGGAAACGCATGCCCTCCCTGATGTCCTCTCCTGTTTCTGGTTCACAACAGGGGTGTGAGGCTCGCGAATTCATGTTACACAAAGCTATGCCACACTGGCGGTGCTTTGATCATCAACCGTAAGACTTTGCTTTTCAACAAAAGCCTTGATCATATTGCCACTTAGGCATGCCACACAAGCAATTCACTCCATGCGTTTGATATCCAATAATATATAATCTCTGAGCTCGTACGTCTGAAAGAAGGGCGTTAAGCAAGAGAATAAATTCTCCACCGCCAAATAGATATACATTTAATAGAAATCAATCACACAGAATAAAATCCAATGTCAGACACACAGTCCATTTACAAGTTCATTCTGGGTCTGAACGAAACCGTAGGTACCTTGTACCTCTCATATCCATCGATCTACAAGTACGTCTGGACGATCACCAACTGATTCCCTCCTCTTGGGTGTACAGCCCAATCAAGATCATCAGTAATCACCCAAACGATGTGAAGACCTCCGGTCTTCGACCACCATCTTCATCCTCGACACCACGTCGAATCAGTTATTCAGAATGGGATAAACCCGGTCTTTCTGAATAACTCGCGTATATAATAAACAAGTGTTACACAAACACAACATACGCCTCATTCCTATTCAGTATATTCTTTTATTCAAATATTCTTATACTTTGGGAAAGGTTCCCAATAATTTTATCAAAGATAAATTCTTTAAAATTATTCTCTAATCTTCTTTTGAATATCAATTCAAACTAGTCGGGATTAGCGAACCACACCGAAGCAATCATTTATTTTATTTCCCAATCCCAACCTATTCATCCCATGAAGTAAAACTGGTAATACTTCATATCTAACACCACGGTGTTATCGGTAAATTCAATTATCATTTCACGTTCAAATCTAATTAAAGATTTAACTATCCCCTGGAGCAAAACTGGTGATACTCCATTCTCGATCATTCAAATCTAATTAAAGATTCATTAAAACTCCACTTGGTTTTAATCTTCTCAGTATCAATGATTGTTTAACTTGGGAAATCATATCCTGTGTTTAACTGGGTTAAAGAACCAATGTCATTTAAAACACGGTTCGCTATAAACCCAAAATCACATTCCATTCCAATTCAATTATTGAAACATCTGGTTACTTTTAAAACCCTTTTAAATCCAATTTATTTATTTAAAAATAAATAAATTATTATTCTAGTTCAAAACTAGTTAATTTCGATAAAAATATATTTTTATCTTTTCAAATATGGAGTTTTCATCCCAATTCTTTCCAAATCATTTCTTATGATTTTACACAAATTATTACTATTTTTAATAATTTTATCAAGGCCCGTACAGTTGATTTCCATCAACGGCCATCGAACTGCACTTACAACGACCTTTTCCCAATTTGATTTGGACATAATTCCAAATCCAACCGTTAGATTTTAAATCTTTAATTTTCTTTAGAAATCTCTTTTCGATACGAACCCAACGGTTCCAGTTTTAGGAGAATCCGACAGTCGGATCTCCCGTAATATCCATTTGAAGACAATGGTCGAAATTCACGAACTGCCGCAGTGTAGCGCGTTCTATTCAGGCCATTATATATATATATATATATATATATATATATATATATATACAATACATATATTATATATATTTCGTCGATTTCCTTTCTAAACGTATTTTATAAATCGTTTTAAATTCGTTTTCAAAACGATTTCAACTTCATATTCAATTTCAAATCAAAATTGAATATTCCATATCATTAATCTATAAATGACAACATTTTCAAAACGTTATATTTTGAAATCAATTCCTATTCGATATTCATTATAAAAACGAATAAAATCGATATAAATATCGTTCACGTCAAAATGGTGTCAATCTAATCAACACGGCTTTTATTCAACACATGAATGTTTTCTTCTATTCAACACATGAATGTTTATTTTATTCAATACATGAATATTTATTCTATTCAACACATGAATTTGTATTATTCAACACATGAATTTGTATTATTCAACACATGAATTTCCATTCTATTCAACACATGAATTTATATTATTCAACACATGAATTTTCATTCTATTCAACAAATGAATTTATATTATTCAACACATGAATTCACATTCTATTTTTTATTTTCCAAATTAGAATGAGGCCCAATCAATTACCATATAATGTTAATTATATGGATTCCCTACAACACATGTATATAATGACCACGATAAATCATCAACCATCATCCAGAGTTCACCGCACCACTGCATAAGCATTAAATTTAGATAAGTAACACTTACACAGTCTGTCAACCCATCGGTCGACATAATACTAAACAATTGGGATTAATGTACGTCAATATCATCCCAACACCCATGTGGGGTTTCAATCAATCAAACACATATTTTATTTGTGCAGTTGGGCGATGTGTAAAATTTATCGTCCCAATCTTTATCAGTCAAATCGGTGTACATAAACAAATTGTTCGATTTGTAAATGAATATTTATTTTATTTCAACACATGAATATATATTTTTTATTTCAACACATGAATATATATTTTATTTCAACACATGAATATATATTTTATTGCAACACCTGAATATATATTTCATTTCAACACATGAATATATATTTCATTTCAACACATGAATATATATTCTATTTCAACACATGAATATATATTTTATTTCAACACATCAATATATATTTTATTTCAACACATGAATATATATTTTATTTCAACACATGAATATATATTTTATTTCAACACATGAATATATATTTTATTTCAACACACGAATATATATTTCATTTCAACACATGAATATATATTTTATTTCAATACCTGAATATATATTTTATTTCAACACATGAATATATATTTTATTTCAGCACATGAATATATATTTTATTTCATCACATGAATATATATTTTATTTCAACACATGAATATATATTCTATTTCAACACATGATAATATATTTTATTTCAACACATGAATATATATTCTATTTCAACACCTGAATATATATTTTATTTCAACACATGAATATATATTCTATTTCAACACATGAATATATATTCTATTTCAACTCATGAATATATAATTTATTTCAAAACATGAATATATATTTTATTCTCACATTAAAAATTATATTTTTAACTATAAAATATTTATTCAATCCACTATACACAATCATTTCTCATAACACATCAATCAAACAAACAAGCCATCCATGGTCTGTGGACGACGAATGTCGGGTGCTGCTAAGCACCGTCTGCATCCTAGTATATATTTCAACTAGAAAATAAATTAAAAGTGAGAAGTTCTCACCAAGAGCTAAACCAAATGCCACGACTCTTCATATGTAGGAAATCTTCGTCATGCTCGCCTTCTGTCACTTTCGTCGTCCGTATTCACTACATATATAAAATCCAATTTTTATATCGCTGCCTCATTTATAAAAATCAAATCTTTATCCTGTTAATATCTAAATAAAAATCACAATTTTATTTGTTCACTTTCCATATAAAAATCGAATCTTTTTTTAATGATAAATATTGAATCTTTTTAATGGTAAAAATCGAATTTTTATATCACTCTTCTTCTAATAAAGATTATATTTTTACAACTCTACCTAAATAAAAATCATATTTTTATTCTACATAAAAATCGTATCTTTATTCTACTATCATATAAATAAAAATCACTTCTTTTACAGAATAAAAATCATTTTTTTTACATGCTACCAGTATAAAAATCATACCTTTGATATGCTACAAGCATAAAAATCATATTTTCAATATGCTACAAGCATAAAAATCATATTTTTATTATGCTACAAGCATAAAAAAATCTAAACTTTCCTATATAAAAAAATAAACCTTTTTATTAAATAAAAATCATACTTCCTTTGAATAACAATCAAAGAAAATATATTCTTGAAATCGAAGTAAATCTTTTTTCTCTAATGTAGGAAATCTAAATTTTCTAATAATAAAAATTATAGCTCTAAATTTTCTACATAATAAAAATTATAACTTTATAATTTCTACATAATAAGAACTATAAATAAACACTCACAGTTGGATTTTAGGGGTGGAGCTTTCGAATTGGGAGGGAGTCGGCGTCAGCGATCTGAAGGGGGTTGTGGGGCATCACATCGGGGGTGTAACGACCCTGGCGAGTTCGACGTCCGGACTTCGACAATAATACACCAAACCCATATTACTTGTCAAAATCTAAGTGTCGAAAACACCGGATAGTTATTAGAAAGAAGGTAGAGGGTGAGATAAGAAAGAAAGAAATATTAGAATAGAAGAAGAAGAAGAACCACACAGAGTCTCACATCGCAACGGAACAAAATATAATATAAAAATAATATTTATTGAGAGCTTGAAAGTACTTACAAATATCAGAGTACAGCTTACAGCCAACACATGGACAGTTATAATAATCTGTCCCCATATACAACACACAGCGGAATAATATAACACCATACGTCTGAACTTTTCCAGCTCGTCTCTTCACTTCGCAGTATCCAATAACCTGAACCTGTACAACCCGGTCTAACCCGAGCATTTCAAATACCGGGTCAGTCTGGTGAACCAGAGTGAGAACAACTCGCACAGTTTAAGGGGATCATCCAACTTGATTTTAAAGTTCAAAAATCTTTTCAAAAGAAAAGGATAATAGTAAGACCGGCCCACACATAAACACGGACGTTTTTTTTACCTTACTATAACCCAAACCAGTTTTGAAATCATATCTTGTCTGATATTATGATAGTGTCTAAACACAAATAAATATCAATCTAGTGGAACGCTTGCATCTCACGCTCCACCTATATAGTATACAATCAAAAACCGTGGCGCTTATTGGAGATTGGATTTCCGACCTTGACAAGGTATGGGACCACCTTCCGCTCGTGTATCTCTAGAGGCGAATACACTGGGTTCAACAAGAACGTCTTGCAACCCGGCCCTCACATGACCGACCACTCATTTCGCTTGAGTGTATCGAATGTATATCACCAACGGTTGGACTCAAACCACCGTTCCCGAATGGGCAGAATAGATAGAATAAGAAACAAAAGGAATTTCTCTAGATAGGTGATTATACACCCTAATGGGAGCGACCCACATAGCCATGCTGCCTGCCCGATTTTTGTCATTTCTCGGTTGTGAAGCTTGAGGTCATAACGTATCTCTTGGAACACCTGTCCGCCATTCACTTTGAATGCCACATCGTCATATCCTCCAGAAATCACTAATTGATTTCCACAAAAATAATCGGGTTGATAAGTGAAGAGAAGGTGTCTTCTCCGCCGCCACAAAAATACGTTTGAGGAAATCAACATACGTAATCTCTTTTGGAAATACTCTGTCAGACATCCGTCCATACAAGTTGTCCTGGGACTGGACAAACCGAAGGCACTCTCCTACTGCATCCAAGGGATCAGTAGCGAGTAGTCCTTGCAACCCGTAAAGTTCAACCACGACCGAATCACGTCAGAATATCTCTGGTTGTACGGCCAGAGAATATTCGACAGTAATCCTTCCGCTTATGAAGATCCACGGTCTTCGATTGCTCTATCTTGCACAACATCTGGATATCTTCAACGTTTACGTATTCATTGGACGGAATGGTTTTCGAATATAAATTCGATCCCGGTCTTTCCGTACCAACAATCGTATTGGCCAGATTTGATAATCGATTATTTATCTATCAAATGAACATCCATTCAATCATGAAAATGAATTCATCGATTCAGTACTCAGCAACATTTGGCCCTTCTAATCAAATGATTAATTCAACTTCTAAACCTTTATATATTTCCAAATATAGTATTTACCTTTTGGTAATATTCTCAAACCCTCTTCAAATCTCCATTAGTTGGGAAAACATCTTATAACTATATCAAATTTATTATTTCAAACGTTTGTCATAACTTTGCTTTTTTTTTTCTTTTTTTTTTTGTTCTAAAACTGCAGAATCGATTCACTTAACATTGTAAAATAATCATTACGAAACCTTTGTTTCCGTTTGCTTGAACACCAAAACCGCCACTTATCCAATTCTAAAACATGCTAGTCTCGTTAATCCTATTCAAAACATTCGTTCTTTAAATTAATTAATAACATAATTAATTTAAAATGAATTCCATTTAATTGTTTCTTGAACAATTAACCAACCCTTAACTATTTCATTAGTTCTGCTCGTCTTCTTATAAATCTCAGTGGCGTAAGCCTTTGATTTGCAAACTATTTGAAAATACTTAAATCTTATAAAAACCAATAATAACCCTTAATTTCCTTTATTGAGTTTTTATTTAAATATATAGATTTAAAAATCTATCTTCGATAACAAAATAAATTTCATAACTTTATTACCGTCGATTCAACCGACGGTAAATCAATATTTGTAACACCATTTATTTTTAGGCCAACTGTTGCCAACTACCCAACCAATACTGTTTATTGGTTAAAACAAAATAAACGTTGAATTTAGATTCAACGATCAGTAATCAAGTTAATCAATCAATCATATCAGTTAAACAGTTCATATAATCGTAATATGAAAATAAATAATAAATGTGAGGAATCCAGTTGGATCCCTCCAACCTGTTTTCCCTGCAAACAAATACGTTAGCTCAACAATACCAGATAAAATTTTCAACCATCAAACAGTAATCCAAACACCCATCAACCAATTAACGATCATAACACACAAATATTTAAACCCAACTTATATAAAATATAAGTGGGATAAGAACTGAGTGAGTTGAACTCACCTTGATTTGTTTACCGCTGGAACTGTTCGTTTTAAATAACTCACAGCTACGCACAAATCTGTCTAAACCAGCTTCATCGCCGTGCTTGTCGATACAGATATGCCCATACTTATTTCCTTCAACTCCATCACTGTATGATAACATCGTGGATTTCATACGGTATTCGCCTTATTTAAATTAATATTATTAAAACTTAAATACTAATTTATTTCTTACTAATCTCCGGTTAACGTTGTGTTTTAAGGATGGCTAGGCACATTACTAACTTATATACCCTTAATTAGGCTCCTTGTCAACTATGTGTAAAGGAATTAGGTGTAACCGAAACTCTTGGTCACTGTATACTATTCATTAGGCACATGTGACTTAACCGGTATATTATTACAAAGATTTGGGTACATTAGGACTTAGCATATTTCCAATATCAGTTAGGCATTTGTAATAATTAAACACTTGGGGACGTTACTACCTTTAGCGTTTTCGATATACTCCATATTATATACTTTGGGTAGGCATGTAAACTTGATCAGGGGTAGTAACTAACTCAGACATGTTAAGGTATCTTAATATTATAATAGCTTAAATATATAAAAACCGAAACCTGTACTATACTTAAGCTACCATTATAGTATTCGTATATTAAGTTATTTCTATCAGGCATGCTACTCTTCAGGCCACGTTAGTTATAAAATATACTATTTTAATTAAATCACATACTATGTTAAGCCTTCAAAAGGATTAGGCTGTACATAATACCGATTAGTTTCTAAAACCAAAATTAGGCATTTATAAAGTATAACTTGATTAGCTCATTATTAAGGTGATTAAACACTTTAATTTTCTCACCTGCTCTTATATTCTTTCTTCACCAGCTCACGCCCTCCAACGCCACACACCAGTACCCCTTACTTCACCAGCGCCATCCCGCCACAGCCGAACACCGACACTACTCCTTCAACGCTCCTCCATGCAAACACTCCCTCAAAGAAGTCACCGTCTGCACTGAACTCTACCGCCATCTTCACTGTAGCGCCCTTCTCCTCCACTGTTTCTCTTTTCCCTCTTGCTCCTACATCCACTCCTGATACCGTATCCTCCCCTATCATCCGTTGCGCATCCATCTCTCCCCTTCTTCAAACACCCACTGACATGAACTCCCCCACGCCAACACCTTCAGTCAACGCTCCATCTCCATGCAGTAAGACCATGCACCGTTTCCAGAGCCTTGCCACTCTTTTGTATCTCCCCTTGCCGTACTTCTCATTTGCTCACTTTTTTTTTTTTCGAAACCTGGTGCTGCTCTCTTATTTTTATTTTATTTTATATTTTGTTGCCATTGCTTTTCGGCATGAGTGGTAGTGTGTAAAAACTGTGAAGTAGTGAAGGGTATTTATAAGTGCAGAACCGTGGTATCCAAGTTTTAGGCTGGTAGCGTTTTAGGGTAGGCTCGAGGAAGGAAACAGGTATATGTGGGAAAGTTTCATGTGTATGTACAATGAAATAGGGTCTGTCTTGGTCTCGAAACAACTGGGCATGCATTGATGTTTTCATCTCCACTGTCAGGTCTCGGTTTGCATGTGCCTCCAGTGTGTGGTTGAATCCATCTGAAGATGTCGATTGATTTGATAACCCATGCAAAAAGGCAAGAACAAGGATAGTTGGGCGTTCAGTCTATATGGGTGGTACAACGTAGACAAGGAAACAGTGTACAGTTTCTATGATAGGTGCAGGTTGCGTCCTTTAATCTATTGTGTTCCCTTTTCAGTTGGCAAGTATTTTCTAATATACGGCATGGACCTCAACAGCTTAACCATTAAGTTATATACTTTATTTTATTAGGATATTTATTTCGGTCGCTTATCGTTGTCTACCGCTTATTGTTGTCTCCGTTATGCAGAATACTTATTTATTTACGGACTGTTGTGGACAAAAATAAAAATACTGTTGTGTCCAGCGAGCTGCCACGGTTCCAAAAATATAATAATATCGGTAGTTTAACTCATATTGTGAAACCCCAAAATATCGATATAGGGTGCCAAATACCCCAAATAACAAGTTGTGTGTTTAATTAATTAAAAATTACAGTAAAATTCTAAAAATTAAATTATCATTACGTCTCAAAAGAATCTTGTCTAAATTCGAAACTGATACGCATGAAATTTTAAAACGTAAATTACGAAATATCGCTACGCTTACGAGTTTGAATTATAATTATATGTTTAGACCTCGTTCAATAAACGAATTATAATTTATAAATCTATTTATAAATTTAAATTAAATTAAATTAAATATTGACCACAAAAATACGGGACGTTACATTCTTTCCCCCTTAAAAGAATTTCGTCCCCGAAATTAGTAAGGTAGAAGAAATGTTACAAATCTCATATGCTTTCAAAAATTCGACGTATAATAACTTGGAAATCAATTCATTCAACGCCTTTGTTAAACCATCGAACACTCACCCAATCTCACCCATAATCAATTACTAATGCATACCAACAAAATCAATCCGATTGAATCTTATATCAATTTTATTATATTTACTTGCTTGTATTCAATTGGGCTTATAATCACCAATTAAACCAATATCCAATTAATTTAAGTAATTCAATTTCCCAATTCCAACTCGATTTTATTTAACTTTAGTATCCATTCTTTAAATTAACTTAACCAAGTTATGTTCAGTTAACTGTTTCAATTCTGATTGTATTTCAAAGATCATCCATGCTGATCTTATTTAACTTAGCTCCAAGTTATATTCTAAACTATTCAATCTCATTTACTAATATGAGAAACCTTTTGGTTATACTAAACCAATCCAAATTTTAATCAAATTTGAATTCTAATTAAATCAACCAAACAAATGAATAACTCCACCATTTGATCGAATTATTTTCTTTCTATACAAAAATATATATCGGGCAAAAATATTTCATTTACCCCTTTTAGAAAACAACATCGTGTCAATTACCGGTTCAATGCTTCTCAACACTTGAATCGATAAAACAACACAATATAAACCATTTGTATATAAAATTACAAATACGCGCTCTCCTATATATACACTCAAACTCAATCTAGGGTATTACAAACCCCATCTCTATCGAGTTACGCCACAGAGCCAAGGTTATTACTAAACCAATAGCTCTGATACCACTGTAACGACCCTGGCGAGTTCGACGTCCGGACTTCGACAATAATACACCAAACCCATATTACTTGTCAAAATCTAAGTGTCGAAAACACCGGATAGTTATTAGAAAGAAGGTAGAGGGTGAGATAAGAAAGAAAGAAATATTAGAATAGAAGAAGAAGAAGAACCACACAGAGTCTCACATCGCAACGGAACAAAATATAATATAAAAATAATATTTATTGAGAGCTTGAAAGTACTTACAAATATCAGAGTACAGCTTACAGCCAACACATGGACAGTTATAATAATCTGTCCCCATATACAACACACAGCGGAATAATATAACACCATACGTCTGAACTTTTCCAGCTCGTCTCTTCACTTCGCAGTATCCAATAACCTGAACCTGTACAACCCGGTCTAACCCGAGCATTTCAAATACCGGGTCAGTCTGGTGAACAAGAGTGAGAACAACTCGCACAGTTTAAGGGGATCATCCAACTTGATTTTAAAGTTCAAAAATCTTTTCAAAAGAAAAGGATAATAGTAAGACCGGCCCACACATAAACACGGACGTTTTTTTTACCTTACTATAACCCAAACCAGTTTTGAAATCATATCTTGTCTGATATTATGATAGTGTCTAAACACAAATAAATATCAATCTAGTGGAACGCTTGCATCTCACGCTCCACCTATATAGTATACAATCAAAAACCGTGGCGCTTATTGGAGATTGGATTTCCGACCTTGACAAGGTATGGGACCACCTTCCGCTCGTGTATCTCTAGAGGCGAATACACTGGGTTCAACAAGAACGTCTTGCAACCCGACCCTCACATGACCGACCACTCATTTCGCTTGAGTGTATCGAATGTATATCACCAACGGTTGGACTCAAACCACCGTTCCCAAATGGGCAGAATAGATAGAATAAGAAACAAAAGGAATTTCTCTAGATAGGTGATTATACACCCTAATGGGAGCGACCCACATAGCCATGCTGCCTGCCCGATTTTTGTCATTTCCCGGTTGTGAAGCTTGAGGTCATAACGTATCTCTTGGAACACCTGTCCGCCATTCACTTTGAATGCCACATCGTCATATCCTCCAGAAATCACTAATTGATTTCCACAAAAATAATCGGGTTGATAAGTGAAGAGAAGGTGTCTTCTCCGCCGCCACAGAAATACGTTTGAGGAAATCAACATACGTAATCTCTTTTGGAAATACTCTGTCAGACATCCGTCCATACAAGTTGTCCTGGGACTGGACAAACCGAAGGCACTCTCCTACTGCATCCAAAGGATCAGTAGTGAGTAGTCCTTGCAACCCGTAAAGTTCAACCACGACCGAATCACGTCAGAATATCTCTGGTTGTACGGCCAGAGAATATTCGACAGTAATCCTTCCGCTTATGAAGATCCACGGTCTTCGATTGCTCTATCTTGCACAACATCTGGATATCTTCAACGTTTACGTATTCATTGGACGGAATGGTTTTCGAATATAAATTCGATCCCGGTCTTTCCGTACCAACAATCGTATTGGCCAGATTTGATAATCGATTATTTATCTATCAAATGAACATTCATTCAATCATGAAAATGAATTCATCGATTCAGTACTCAGCAACATTTGGCCCTTCTAATCAAATGATTAATTCAACTTCTAAACCTTTATATATTTCCAAATATAGTATTTACCTTTTGGTAATATTCTCAAACCCTCTTCAAATCTCCATTAGTTGGGAAAACATCTTATAACTATATCAAATTTATTATTTCAAACGTTTGTCATAACTTTGCTTTTTTTTTTTTCTTCTAAAACTGCAGAATCGATTCACTTAACATTGTAAAATAATCAATACGAAACCTTTGTTTCCGTTTGCTTGAACACCAAAACCGCCACTTATCCAATTCTAAAACATGCTAGTCTCGTTAATCCTATTCAAAACATTCGTTCTTTAAATTAATTAATAACATAATTAATTTAAAATGAATTCCATTTAATTGTTTCTTGAACAATTAACCAACCCTTAACTATTTCATTAGTTCTGCTCGTCTTCTTATAAATCTCAGTGGCGTAAGCCTTTGATTTGCAAACTATTTGAAAATACTTAAATCTTATAAAAACCAATAATAACCCTTAATTTCCTTTATTGAGTTTTTATTTAAATATATAGATTTAAAAATCTATCTTCGATAACAAAATAAATTTCATAACTTTATTACCGTCGATTCAACCGACGGTAAATCAATATTTGTAACACCATTTATTTTTAGGCCAACTGTTGCCAACTACCCAACCAATACTGTTTATTGGTTAAAACAAAATAAACGTTGAATTTAGATTCAACGATCAGTAATCAAGTTAATCAATCAATCATATCAGTTAAACAGTTCATATAATCGTAATATGAAAATAAATAATAAATGTGAGGAATCCAGTTGGATCCCTCCAACCTGTTTTCCCTGCAAACAAATACGTTAGCTCAACAATACCAGATAAAATTTTCAACCATCAAACAGTAATCCAAACACCCATCAACCAATTAACGATCATAACACACAAATATTTAAACCCAACTTATATAAAATATAAGTGGGATAAGAACTGAGTGAGTTGAACTCACCTTGATTTGTTTACCGCTGGAACTGTTCGTTTTAAATAACTCACAGCTACGCACAAATCTGTCTAAACCAGCTTCATCGCCGTGCTTGTCGATACAGATATGCCCATACTTATTTCCTTCAACTCCATCACTGTATGATAACATCGTGGATTTCATACGGTATTCGCCTTATTTAAATTAATATTATTAAAACTTAAATACTAATTTATTTCTTACTAATCTCCGGTTAACGTTGTGTTTTAAGGATGGCTAGGCACATTACTAACTTATATACCCTTAATTAGGCTCCTTGTCAACTATGTGTAAAGGAATTAGGCGTAACTGAAACTCTTGGTCACTGTATACTATTCATTAGGCACATGTGACTTAACCGGTATATTATTACAAAGATTTGGGTACATTAGGACTTAGCATATTTCCAATATCAGATAAACTTAGGCATTTGTAATAATTAAACACTTGGGGACGTTACTACCTTTAGCGTTTTCGATATACTCCATATTATATACTTTGGGTAGGCATGTAAACTTGATCAGGGGTAGTAACTAACTCAGACATGTTAAGGTATCTTAATATTATAATAGCTTAAATATATAAAAACCGAAACCTGTACTATACTTAAGCTACCATTATAGTATTTGTATATTAAGTTATTTCTATCAGGCATGCTACTCTTCAGGCCACGTTAGTTATAAAATATACTATTTTAATTAAATCACATACTATGTTAAGCCTTCAAAAGGATTAGGCTGTACATAATACCGATTAGTTTCTAAAACCAAAATTAGGCATTTATAAAGTATAACTTGATTAGCTCATTATTAAGGTGATTAAACACTTTAATTTTCTCACCTGCTCTTATATTCTTTCTTCACCAGCTCACGCCCTCCAACGCCACACACCAGTACCCCTTACTTCACCAGCGCCATCCCGCCACAGCCGAACACCGACACTACTCCTTCAACGCTCCTCCATGCAAACACTCCCTCAAAGAAGTCACCGTCTGCACTGAACTCTACCGCCATCTTCACTGTAGCGCCCTTCTCCTCCACTGTTTCTCTTTTCCCTCTTGCTCCTACATCCACTCCTGATACCGTATCCTCCCCTATCATCCGTTGCGCATCCATCTCTCCCCTTCTTCAAACACCCACTGACATGAACTCCCCCACGCCAACACCTTCAGTCAACGCTCCATCTCCATGCAGTAAGACCATGCACCGTTTCCAGAGCATTGCCACTCTTTTGTATCTCCCCTTGCCGTACTTCTCATTTGCTCACTTTTTTTTTTTTTTCGAAACCTGGTGCTGCTCTCTTATTTTTATTTTATTTTATATTTTGTTGCCATTGCTTTTCGGCATGAGTGGTAGTGTGTAAAAACTGTGAAGTAGTGAAGGGTATTTATAAGTTCAAAACCGTGGTATCCAAGTTTTAGGCTGGTAGCGTTTTAGGGTAGGCTCGAGGAAGGAAACAGGTATATGTGGGAAGGTTTCATGTGTATGTACAATGAAATAGGGTCTGTCTTGGTCTCGAAACAACTGGGCATGCATTGATGTTTTCATCTCCACTGTCAGGTCTCGGTTTGCATGTGCCTCCAGTGTGTGGTTGAATCCATCTGAAGATGTCGATTGATTTGATAACCCATGCAAAAAGGCAAGAACAAGGATAGTTGGGCGTTCAGTCTATATGGGTGGTACAACGTAGACAAGGAAACAGTGTACAGTTTCTATGATAGGTGCAGGTTGCGTCCTTTAATCTATTGTGTTCCCTTTTCAGTTGGCAAGTATTTTCTAATATACGGCATGGACCTCAACAGCTTAACCATTAAGTTATATACTTTATTTTATTAGGATATTTATTTCGGTCGCTTATCGTTGTCTACCGCTTATTGTTGTCTCCGTTATGCAGAATGCTTATTTATTTACGGACTGTTGTGGACAAAAATAAAAATACTGTTGTGTCCAGCGAGCTGCCACGGTTCCAAAAATATAATAATATCGGTAGTTTAACTCATATTGTGAAACCCCAAAATATCGATATAGGGTGCCAAATACCCCAAATAACAAGTTGTGTGTTTAATTAATTAAAAATTACAGTAAAATTCTAGAAATTAAATTATCATTACGTCTCAAAAGAATCTTGTCTAAATTCGAAACTGATACGCATGAAATTTTAAAACGTAAATTACGAAATATCGCTACGCTTACGAGTTTGAATTATAATTATATGTTTAGACCTCGTTCAATAAACGAATTATAATTTATAAATCTATTTATAAATTTAAATTAAATTAAATATTGACCACAAAAATACGGGACGTTACAGGGGGTGATAGGGCGGTTAGGGTTCGGGAGGCGCGCCCGAAGTGGATGGAGGTGGAGGGAAGCGCGACAGGTCGAAGGCGGGGCAAACAGTGGTGGCGGGTTTCAATTCGGGGACTAGGGTTTTGTGGCTTCGCGAGTGGGAGCGCTGTGCATTCGAGAAAAAGGAGGGGGTCTGGTGGAAGAAGGGGCGGCGCGTTGAGGAGAGAGGGGGGGCGTAGGCGGCGCGGTCACCGCTGGCTCAATGAGGGGCTCCGTCGCCCCTTCTCTCTCTTCTTTTTTTATTTTATTTTGAAATGGCATTGACCGTATGGAGGAAGAGAGAGATAAGAGGAGGGCCATATATATTAATATATTTTATATTATTTTAATTTAATTTTTCCATAAAGAGCAACCTTTACATTCAAACTCAAATTCGAGCCCACCGACTGTCGTCCATAGCTAATTACCCCCATTCCGAACACAATGGGATATGTTTCACAAGCCAATTCAACCATTATGACCAGTTTCCGTTGAATTTAAAATATAAATCTTTATATATTCAATTTAAACGCACATTTCAATTTACCCGGGCCCCATACAGTCTTTAAAAATTCCCGAGGCCCCATACAGTCTTTAAAAATTCCCGAAAAATTATTTCTATCTTTGTATTGACGATACGGTCCTAACAAAACTAATTTCGTCAAATTCGGAGATTGTTTGAAAAATGGTCATTTTCTGGTCGATCGAAATTGACTAAAACTGTTAAAACACGTTTAACTTCACCACGCTCACATATTGATTTAGAAAATTATGAAAATTGGAAATCTAGCAATAATTTGACCTCCCGGATCCAACAAAAGTGGTTTTGTCGAAAATGAAGCTCGTTTGCAAAATTTTCATTTTAAAGGGCTTTATATATATATATATATATATATATATAATATAATATAAATTCCACGGCGACTTTTCTGAATTTTAAACTGGACGTATCTTACACTCTATAAATTGAAATTGTTAGTTTTTAGATCCGTTAGAAATATATGATCGAACAGATACAAATATTTCTTGTTTCGATCAATTCTGACTTATATTGAATTTGTATATTCATTTGAAATTCGAAATCGAATTTTCAAACGGCCGCGCCATTTCAGGCTTGTTATATAATTAAACTAAATTTATTCGTTTTAACTTCATCGAAAATAAATTTTTCGTCGTTATTATTTAAAATAATTCATTTTAAATGATCAAAATCCATTAAAATCGCCAAAATAAAAATTTTAAATTAGCTTAGAATTTTT
This sequence comes from Allium sativum, assembly GCA_030737875.1. NCBI lineage: Eukaryota > Viridiplantae > Streptophyta > Magnoliopsida > Asparagales > Amaryllidaceae > Allium > Allium sativum. Next base: position 890,710,469 of record CM060912.1, on the reverse strand, counting down.
GGGTTGTTACAATCTCGCCCACTTAAAAAAAATTCGTCCTCGAAAAGGAACGAAGGTGAAAGTTGCTTTACAAACCAACTCAACTTTCATTATTTTCTTTACGACTTAAGTTCTTCAACTTTTCAATTTCTAAGAACTTTTTCAAATTTTTCAAAAATTTGGCTAACACCCTAAATTTTCGAAAAATTTCGCCATAACCTCCACTGCACTGGGGACTTCGGGATATTTCAAATAGCCTCCCTTGGCCCTCACCAATCCAAAAAGAAAAATAAACAGCCAAGCGGCTAGCCAATCGGCTCATAAAATCATCAAAAACCCAATAAATTTGTAAACATGTACCTATTTGTTGGGCAAACAATTTTATTCTTCTGCTCTAGCCTCCTTGCTATGACCTGTTCAATGTAAGTACATGGATATGCAAGCAATTTCAAATAATTTTCAGTTCAGTTCAATATTTGATCAATTTGGTTATATGGTTCAAATTTTAATTAATCAACCAATAATCAAACAACACAGTCAGCAATCAATTAGTTGATTATCATCTCAAATTCATTATTTTGATACATAGTCCAAAAATCAGATTTTTGATACCAAATCACAACAATAAGCCCTATCTAGCTTTGGTTCTCACACCAGTCTAATGGAAACGTATAGAAATCCCACTTTCGTCACTCGAAAATAAATACTGGTGATGGTATACTTCATCATCAGGACCATGTCCGGGCGACTAGAGTGTGATTCTATATCTACCGATTATATTAAAACTTCAAATATACGCGGATCAGACGTATATGCAAAATCTTAATATACTGGATTGTCCAAATTCAATATAAAATAAATAATCAAATACGAATAATTGATTTAAATTTTCAATACAATTGGTTTTCAATTTTAATTACTCTTCACACTCGTTCTAGGATACTATTGATCCCATCTCTAACGAGTCATTCTGCTAGGATATTACTAATCCAATTTCTAATGAATTCTTTCATTTGGTTCTAACGTGTCTTGTTCTCCGAGATCTGTAAACCAAAGCTCTAATACCAAGCTGTTATGTCCTGAAATCCCCCTTATGGGAAATCGCGGATTGTACTGAGGACAAGACAGATCGAAACGCAAACAGAAGAACATTTCATTGTATATTACAACAATTCCATCAGAATACAAGAATATACAGAATATGAATAAATATTATACATCATAAATATCAGAAATTATAATACATTACATAGCAGCGGAAAAATAATACAATACACAACTGAAAGAGATATACGGATACAGAGCTTTCCAGATATCATTCCAGCTGTAAATCGGGATCCTGTGAATATAAATCTGCAAAACCAAAACTACTAGTTGCCCGTGTCAAAATAAGGGCACCCAGAGTTTAGGTTAAAACAATAAACTCCAGGTCAGTCATGTGACTGGTGTGAGAACTAAAACAGTTATTTAAAACTTTACTTTAAGTCAGATATATCAAGGGACCACACCGTATAACACGGAACGGGTTTCCTCCCAAGAATACTAGTGCATATAACAAAACATCGCAATGATTTTTGGAAAAATGAAGCTATTACAAGACCTAGGTCCCATCACACAATGCAACACAAGCCGGAGGATAGGGTTTTCCCTTATAATAGCCAAACATGCTTGGTACGTTAAAAATAAATCACTTGATACTATTATAAGTGCATAGTGTCAAAACAATTTCAATCATAAATATCAATCATAGATGGCCTGGGTATCATATATCATGTCGCCATACTAGGCTCTACAAATAAAACCGCAAAGTCATGTATTTGGAAATTGGATTTCCATCTATGAACCAAGGCCAGGGATCGTCCTCTACCGATTCAAGATGCTCTAGCCCGCCCCTCAGGAAAGCACGCAGACAAGCCTTGGATCGTCAAGGTCGGTCCACCGATGTGGATTATTATGCCTGAACACTACGTTTCCCCGCCCTTTGGGGGCGTAAATGAGCCAAATGACTCCATCAGCTCCATACAGTCACCAATATATCCGAGGCGCCTCGCAACAGCAACAACCACACAGGTGAAAATAATATAAATGCCAGGGCTGGTAGGTCACTGACACCACCCTAGCTAGAAGGAAACGCATGCCCTCCTTGATGTCCTCTCCCGTTTTTGGTTCACAACTGGGGTGTGAAGTTCGCGAATTCACGTTACAAAAAGCTATGCTACACAGGCGGTGCTTTGATCATCAACCACAAGACTTTGCTTTTCAACAAAAGCCTTGATCATATTGCCACTTAAGCATGCCACATAGGCAATTCAGTCCATGTGTTTGATATCCATCAATATATAACCTCTGAGCTCGTACGTCTCAGAGAAGGGCGTTAAGCAAGAGAATAATTTCTCTACCGCCAAACAGATATATATTTAATAGAAATCAATCACACAAAATAAAATCCAATGTCAGATACACAGTCCATTTAAAAGTTCATTCTGGGTCTGAACGAAATCGAAGGCACCTTGTACCTCGCATATCCATCGATCTCCAAGTACGTCTGGACGATCACCAACTGATTCCCTCCTCTTGGGTGTACAACCCAATCAAGATCATCAGTAATCACCCAAACGATGTGAAGACCTCTGGTTTTCGACCACCATCTTCATCCTCGACACCACGTCGAATCAGTTATTCAGAATGGGATAAACCCGGTCTTTCTGAATAACTCGCATATAGAATAGACAAGTGTTACACAAATACAACATACGCCTTATTCCTATTCAGAATATTCTTTAATTCAAATATTCTTATACTTTGGGAAAGGTTCCCATTAATTTTATCAATGATAAATTACTTAAATTTATTCTTTAATCTTCTTTTGAATATCAATTCATACTAGTCGGGATTAGCGAACCACACCGAAGTAATCATTTATTTTATTTCCCAATCCCAACCTATTCGTCCCATCAAGTAAAATTGGTAATACTTCATATCTAACACCACGGTGTTATCGGTAAATTCAATTACCATTTCACGTTCAAATCTAATTAAAGTTTTGACTATCGCCTGGAGCAAAACTAGTGATACTCCATTCTCGATCATTTCAATCTAATTAAAGATTCATTAAAACTCAATTTGGTTTTAATCTTCCCAAAAATCAATATCAATGATTGTTTAACTTGGGAAATCATATCCTGTCATTAACTAGGTTAAAGAACCAATGTCATTTAAAAAACGGTTCACTATAAACCCAAAATCACATTCCATTCCAATTCAATTATTGAAACTTCTGGTTACTTTTAAAATCCTTTTAAATTCAATTTATTTATTTAAAAATAAATAAATTATTATTCTAGTTCAAAATTAGTTAATTTCGATAAAAATATATTTTTATCTTTTCAAATATGGAGTTTTTCATCCCAATTCTTTCCATATCATTTCTTATGATTCTACACAAATTATTACTATTTTTAATAATTTTATTAAGGCCCGTATAGTTGATTTCCATCAACGGCCATCGAACTACACTTACAGCGACCTTTTCCCAATTTGATTTGGACATAATTCAAAATCCAACCATTAGATTTCAAATCTCTAATATACTTAGAAAGCTCTTTTCGATATGAACCCAACGGTTCCGGTTTTAGGAGAATCCGACGGTCGGATCTCCCGTAATTTCCATTCGAAAACAATAGTTGAAATTCACGAACTACCGCAGCACGACGCATTCTATTTAGGCCATTATATGTACAATATATATATATTATATATATTTTGTCGATTTCCTTTCAAAACGTATTTTATAAATTGTAATAACCCGGAAATCCGAACCAATTTAAAATTTTTATTTTGGCAATTTTAGTGATTTTGATTATTTAAAGTGAATTATTTTAAATAATAATGACGAAAAATTTATTTTCAACGAAGTTAAAATGAATAAATTTATTTTAATTATATAACGAGCCTGAAATGGCGCGGTAGTTTGTAATTTCGATTTCGAATTTCAAATGAATATACATAATTCATTTTAAGTCGGAATTGGACGAAACCAGAAATATCTAAATCTGTTTGACGATATCTTTCTAATGGATGTAAGAAACTATGATTTCACTTTAGAAGTTGTAAGATATGTCCAGTTTAAAATTCAGAAAAGTTGCTGTGGAATTTATATATATATATTAATATATTTAAAGGCCTTTGAAAATGGAAATTTTGCAAACGACCTCTGTTTTCGACGAAACCACTCTTGTTGGATCCGGGATGTCTAGTTATTGCTAGTTTTCAAAATTCATAATTTTTTGAATCAATATGTGAGCGTGGCAAAGGAAAACGTGTTTTGACAGTTTCAGTTGATTTTAATCGACTGGAAAATGATCATTTTTCAAACGGTCTCAGAATTTGATGAAATTAGTTTTGTTAGGACCGTATTGTCAATAGGTAATATATATTGTTTAAAATTAAAACCCTAATCTCGTTCTATTCAGTAGCCGCCACAAACAGATGGATGGCGGAAAAGCTCCAGAAGAAAATCCCTCCGATCTCCCTCTCCCCTCAATGATAATCGAAATTCCTGAATCAAAAATGGAGAGCTCTGCGCGAGCTTCAAGAGGGTATGGCGATGATCATATAACAATCGACATGGGGACTGATATTGGCAAGGAAAGGAGCTGACTTGCGAATGGTTTTTGGCGCCGGAGGGTATATCGAGTTCTACGCCGTCAGTGGAGGGTGGAGAGGGCGATTGCATTCCGGTCAAGCGTGGGAGGAGCTAGGTGAAACCCTTGGTGGTGGCAACGGGTTCCAGTAGTACGATTTTGCTCTAGCAAAACAACGAAGGGGGCGGGCAGATGTTTCTTCAATGAAGGTTAAGAAATCCTTAACTAAATTTGTTTATTAATTACCTTTGTTAACTAAGGGGAAAAAAATATGGTTAACCTTGTTTTTTTAAAAATAAAAATATACCTTGTTTATCAAAATTATCATGGTTTGTAAAAGGAAATTATCATAGTTTGAAAAATAGAATTATCATGGTTTGTAAAAGGAAATTATCATGGTTTGAAAAACAAAATTATCATGGTTTGTAAAAGAAAATTAGCATTGTTTTTAAAATAGAAATGGAAATATAAAAATATGATTTTATTTAGACAATACGATAATAAAAATATGATTTTTATTGTCAGGAAAATGAAGTAAAAATATAATTTTTAGCAAAGTAAAAATATAATTTTTAGCAAAATATAATTTTTAGTATTGAAATAAAAATGTTATTTTTACTATGAATAGCGTGAAAAGGATTGCGATGGAGTCAACTGGAATCAAATCCAGATCCGAACCGTTCAAAAATAAAGAATGACGGAGTGGAACCCCAAGGTGAGAACTCCTCACTTTTATTTTTATTTCTAGTTTGAAATATATACTAGGATGCAGACGGTGCTTAGCAGCACCCGACACCCGTCGTCCACAGACCATGGATGACTTGTTTGTTTGGCTGCTGTGTTGTGAAATTTGAGTGTGCGACGTGGAATGAAATAAAATATTTTATAGTGGAAAATTTTTTATAGTTAAAAATATGATTTTTAACGTATATATAAAATAAATATTTATAAACAAATCGGACGATTTGTTTATATACACTGATTTGACTGATATTGATTGGGACGATAAATTTTACACATCGCCCAACTGCACAAATAAAATCTATGTTTGATTGTTTGAAACCCCACACGGGTATTGGGATGATATATGACATACACTAATCCCAATAATTAGTTGTAAGTCGATCGATTGATTGACAGACTATTATAAGCGTTAAATATTTATATTTGATGCTTATACAGTGTAGAACGCACTTTGGATGATGGTTGATTGTTTGTTGTCATTGTTGTATACATGAATTGGATGAAATCCATATAACTGAAATTATATGGTAATTGACTGTATCTGATTCTAGTTCAGAATTATCAAACATTTTAAAATAATATTCAGTGAATATTGAAATGTGAAGCAGTGTTAAGTAGTTAAACGTCATTTTAACACAAACGAGAACTTTGTCGATTTTATTTGTTTTTAATGAATATTGAAAAGTGATTTCAATAATCGAATATTCTAGAAAATGAATTCGAATTGAATTGAATAGAAAACGAATTTAAATCGAATTGAAATTGAATTGAATAGGAATTCAAATCGAATTGAAATTGAATTGAATAGGAACTCAAATCGAATTGAAATTGAATTGAATAGGAATTCAAATCGAATTAAAATTGAATTGAATAGAATTCAAATCGAATTAAAATTGAATTGAAGCGAATTAAAATTGAATTGAATAGAATTCAAATCGAATTGAAATTGTATTGAATCGAATTGAAATCAAATTGAAATTGAATTGAAATCAAATAGAAATGAATGTAAAAAGGAATTTATACAGGAAAATTCAATTTTGATTAGAAATTGAATATGAAGTTTGAAATCGTTTCAAAAACGAATTTAAAACGATTTATAAAATACGTTTTGAAAGGGAATCGATGAAATATATATAATATATATATATTATATATATAATGGCCTGAATAGAACGCGCCGCATCGCGGCAGTTCGCGAATTTCGACCATTGACTTCGAATGGATATTGCGGGAGATCCGATCGTAGGATTCTCCTAAAATTGGAACCGTTGGGTTTGTATCGAAAAGAGCTTTCTAAATAATATTGGAAATTTGAAATCTAACGGTTGGATTTGGAGTTATGTCAAAATCAAATTTGGAAAAGGTCGTTGTAAGTGCAGTTCGATGGCCGTTGATGGAAATCGACTGTACGGGCCTTGATAAAATTATTAAAAAATAGAAATAATTTGTGTAAAATCATAAGAAATGATTTGGGAAGAATTGGGATGAAAAACTTCATATTTGAAAAGATAAAAATAGATTTTTATCGAAATGAACTAGTTTTGAACTAGAATTATAATTCTATTTATTTTTAAATAAATAAATTGAATTTGAAATGGTCTTAAAAGTAACCAGAATTTCCAATAATTGAATTGGAATGGATTTGAATCAAAATTGTCTTTGGAATGTTTCAATGTTGGATTTCGTGATTATACAGATATTGTTCTGGAAATTTGAAAGATACATTTATATCGTTATTTCCAATACGATATTTGTTGGTCGTAGAATTTGATATTGAATATAAGCCGATATATTTTCTATTCAGAGCCTTGGGTTTAATATCAAGTGTGATTTGGGTTTGTCGTGAATGGTGTCTTCATTAACACTGTTCTTAAGCCCAGTCGAGAAAAAGATTAAATCTTTTTATGTAGATTTAATGAAGTGTACCAATTAAATAATATTTAATTGGAATAGAATTGAATTGATTTTTGGGTTTATCGTGAATGGTGTTTTAAATAACACTTGTTCTTTAACCCGAGAATTAATGGAATGTGATCTTGGGTTGTCGTGAACGGTATCTTCAATAATACTGTTCTTAGACCCAACCGAGTTAAGAAAATCAGAAACTAACTGGAGATTAGTTAAGTTGAATGGTTTCTTGGGTGTTGATCTGATGTTGGTTTCGGCCTTCGGGGCTAATACTTAGGGAATTTCTCACCTGCTATTTTACAGTTAAAAGTTGATAGAATGGAATGTGATTTTAGGTTTATCGTGAACCGTGTTTTAAATGACATTGATTCTTTAACCCAGTTAAAGATTAAGACTAAGTGGAGTTTTAATGAATCTTTAATTAGATTGAAAAGATCGAGAAGGAGTGTCACCAATTTTGCTCCAGGCGATAGTTAAATCTTTAAATAGATTTGAACGTGAAATGGTAATTGAATTTACCGATAATACCGTGGTGTTAGATATGAAGTATTACAAGTTTTACTTCATGGGATAAATAGGTTGGGATTGGGAAATAGAATAAATGATTACTTCGGTGTGGTTCGCTAATCCCGACTAGGTTGATTTGATATTCAAAGGAAGATTAAAGAATAAATTTAAAAGAATTTATCTTTGATAAAATTAATGGGAACCTTTTTCTAAGAATTTGAAATTTAGAAACTAACTGTAGGTTAGCTAAGTTGGATGGTTTCTTGGATATTGATCTGATGTTGGTTTCGGCCTTCGGGGTTAATATTTAGGGAATTATTCTCTTGCTAATTTACGGTTAGTGACTGATGAATTGGAATGAAACGTATGTTGTGTTCGTGTAACACTTATTTATTATATACGCGAGTTATTCAGAAAGACCGGGTTTATCCCATTTTGACTAACTGATTCGACGTGGTGTCGAGGATGAAGACGGTGGTCGAAGACCAGAAGTCTTCACGTCGTTTAGGTGATTACTGATGATCTTGATTGGGTCGTACACCCAAGAGGAGGGAATCAGTTAGTGATCGTCCAGACGTACTTGGAGATCGATGGATATGCGAGGTACAAGGTGCCTCCGGTTTCGTTCAGACCCAGAACGGACTTGTGAATGGACTGTTTGTCTGACATTGGATTTCATTCTGTGTGACTGATATCGGTTGCATAGAGTGGTTTTCCTTTGTGGCATGCTAAGATGTAAATGATCAAGGCTTCTGTTGAAAAGCAGAGTCTTGTGGTTGATGATCAAGGCACGACCTATATGGCATAGCTTTGTGTAGCGTTGATTCGCGAGCCTCACACCCTGGTTGTGAACCAGAAACGGGAGAGGACTTCAGGGGGGACATGCGTTTCTTTCTACTTAGAAGTGGCGTCAGTGGTTTGACACGCCCTGACAAGTTTGACTTATGTGGTTGTTGGTTTGCGAGGCGCCTCGGATATATCGATGACTATGTGAAGCTGATGGAGTCATTGGTTGGCTCATTTACGCCCCCAAAGGGCGGGGAAACGTAGTGTTCAGGCGTTGTAATCCACATTGGTGGACCGGCCCTGACGATCCAAGGGGCAGTTGCGGATATTCCTAAGACTCGGGCTAGACAGTCTCGAATCGATAGAGGACTATCTTTTGCCTTGGTTCATAGATGGAAATCCAATTTCCAAATACGTGACTTTGCGGTTTTATTTGTAGAGCCTAGTATGGCGACATGATATATGGTACCCATGTCGTCTATGATTGATACTTATGATTTGAAGTTGTTTTATACACTATGCACTTATAATAGTATCAAATGATTTGTTTTAAATGTACCAAGCATGTTTGGCTATTATAAGGGAAAACCCTATCCTCTGGCTTGCGTTGCATTGTGTGATGGGACCTGGGTCTTATAATAGCTTCATCTTTATTTATCATTGCGCTGTTTGTTTTATGCACTGGTATTCTTGGGAGGAAACCCGTTCCGTGTTATATGGCGTGGTCCCTTGATTTAGCTAACTTTAAAAATAAAGATTAATAGCTGTTTTAGTTCTCACACCAGTCCCATGACTGACCTGGAGTTTATTGTTTTAACCTAAACTCTGGGTGCCCTTATTTTGACACGGGCAACTAGTAGTTTTGGTTTTGCAGATTTATATTCACAGGATCCTGGTTTACAGCTGGAATGATATCCGGAAAGCTCTGTATCCGTATATCTCTTTCAGTTGTATATTATATTATTTTTCAGCTACAGTAATGTATTGTAATCTCTGATATTTTTCTGTTCTGTAATATTTATTTGTACTCTGTATATTCTTGTATTCTGATGAATTGTTGTAATAAGCAATGAAATGTTCTTCTGTTTGCGTTCCTTCGTGTGTTGTTCTCATAGTATCCGCTCTTTCCTTCACGGGGAAGTTACGGGTTCTTACATAAATTATTTTAAATTCGTTTTCAAAACGATTTCAACTTCATATTCAATTTCAAATCAAAATTGAATATTCCATATCATTAATCTATAAATGACAATATTTTCAAAATGTTATATTTTGAAATCAACTCCTATTCGTATTCATTATAAAAATGAATAAATCGATATAAATATCGTTCACGTCAAAATGGCGTCAATCTAATCAACACGACTTTTATTCAACACAAGAATGTTTTCTTCTATTCAACACATGAATATTTATTTTATTCAATACATGAATATTTATTCTATTCAACACATGAATTTATATTATTCAACACATGAATTTTCATTCTATTCAACACATGAATTTTCATTCTATTCAAGACATGAATTTATATTATTCAACACATGAATTTTCATTCTATTCAACACATGAATCTATATTATTCAACGCATGAATTTTCATTCTATTCTTTATTTTTCAAATTAGAATGAGACCCAATCAATTACCATATAATGTTAATTATATGGATTCCCTACAACACATGTATATAATGACCACGATAAATCATCAACCAACATCCAGAGTGCACCACACCACTGCATAAGCATTAAATATAGATAAGTAACGCTTACACAGTCTGTCAACCCATCAGTCGACATACTACTAAACAATTGGGATTAGTGTACATCAATATCATCCCAACACCCATGTGGGGTTTCAATCAATCAAATACATATTTTATTTGTGCAGTTGGGCATTGTGTAAAATTTATCCTCCCAATCTATATCAGTCAAATCGGTGTACATAAACAAATCATTCGATTTGTAAATGAATATTTATTTTATTTCAACACATGAATATATATATTTTATTTCAATACATGAATATATATTTTATTTCAACACATGATTATATATTTCATTTCAACACCTGAATATATATTTCATTTCAACACATGAATATATATTTTATTTCAACACATGAATATATATTCTATTTCAACACATGAATATATATTTTACTTCAACACATGAATATATATTTTACTTCAACACATGAATATATATTTTACTTCAACACATGAATATATATTTTACTTCAACACATGAATATATATTCTATTTCAACACATGAATATATATTTTATTTAAACACATGAATATATATTCTATTTCAACACATGAATATATAATTTATTTCAACACATGAATATATATTTTATTTCAACACATGAATATATATTTTATTCTCACGTTAAAAATTATATTTTTAACTATAAAATATTTATTCAATCCACACAATCATTTCTCCCAACACATCAATCAAACAAACAAGCCATCCATGGTCTGTGGACGACGGGTGTCGGGTGCTGCTAAGCACCGTCTGCATCCTAGTATATATTTCAACTAGAAAATAAATTAAAAGTGAGAAGTTCTCACCATGAGCTAAACCAAATGCCACGACTCTTCATATGTATGAAATCTTCGTCGTGCTCGCCTTCTATCACTTTCGTCGTCCGTATTCACTACATATATAAAAATCCAATTTTTATATCGCTGCCTCATTTATAAAAATCAAATCTTTATCCTATTAGTATCTAAATAAAAATCACATTTTTATTTGTTCACTTTTCATATAAAAATCGAATCTTTTTTAATGATAAAAATCGAATCTTTTTAATGGTAAAAATTGATTTCTTATATCGCTCTTCTTCTAATAAAGATTATATTTTTATAACTCTACCTAAATAAAAATCATATTTTTATTCTATATAAAAATTGTATCTTTATTCTAATATCATATAAATAAAAATCACTTCTTTTACCGAATAAAAATCACTTCTTTTACATGCTACCAGTATAAAAATCATACCTTTAATATGCTACAAGCATAAAAATCATATTTTTAATATGCTACAAGCATAAAAATCTAAACTTTCCTATATAAAAATATAAACCTTTTTATTAAATAAAAATCATACTTCCTTTTAATAACAATCAAAGAAAATATATTCTTGAAATCGAAGTAAATCTATTTTTTTCTCTAATGTAGGAAATCTAAATTTTCTAATAATAAAAATTATAGCTCTAAATTTTCTACATAACAAAAATTATAACTTTATAATTTCTATATAATAAGAACTATAAATAAACACTCACAGTTGGATTTTAGGGGTGGAGCTTTCGAATTGGGAGGGAGTCAGCGTCAGCGAATTGGAGGGGGTCGTGGGGCGTCGCATCGGGCGTGACAGGGAGGTTAGGGTTCGGGAGGCGCGCGCTGAAGTGGGTGGAGGCGGAGAGAAGCACGGCAGGTCGAAGGCGGGGCAAACAGTGGTGGCGGGTTTCGATTCGGGGATTGGGTTTTGTGGCTTCACGAGTGGGAGCGCTGTGCGTTCGAGAAAAAGGACGGGGACTGGTGGAAGAAGGGGCGGCGCGCTGAGGAGAGGGGGGTGGGTAGGCGGCGCGGTCATCGCTGGCTCGATGAGGGGCTCCGTCGCCCCTTCTCTCTCTTCTTATTTTATTTTATTTTATTTTGAAATGGCATTGACCATATGGGGGAAGAGAGAGATAAGAGGGGGGTCACATATATTAATATATTTTATATTATTTTAATTTAATTTTTCCATAAAGAGCAACCTTTACATTCGAACTCAAAATCGAGCCCACCGACTTTCGTCCATAGCTAATTACCCCCATTCCGAACACAATGGGATATGTTTCGCAAGCCAATTCGACTGTCCATAGCTTAGAATTTTCAGGTTGTTACAATTTGAGATTATATAACATGATAAGTATTATAATTCTTAAATGTCCCTAGTCGAGTTTTATTGTTTATATAGGACAACAATAAAAGCGTTGAGACTAGTATGTTGATTGACTGATGATCACATCTCATTGATCATTAATATACGTGATATTAAAGTTAAGACATAAATACGTATTGGAGAATAGCGTATTGGGCCGACCCACCGTGAGATAACTACATGGAATATATTTAACAGTATCATAAGTTGTTCTCATAGTGACAGTGATGTAATGGTCCTCAGACCTGAAATCATTATGATTTTATTCGAGGATATTTGTGTTTTGATATCATCTAAAGTTACTCGTAACCAAGTAACGATAACAGTGATTATTGGATACATCTTGATTATGAATGATCAAGATTGAATTTAACCCTATGATATATTCGTAGTGATATCCATGGGCCTCTTGATTGAGTGAGACTATGAAATGCATGGCCATGCTCAACTATTGATTTGTTTATACGGTCGACTCATCGATCAAGAAAACGGATTAAATTATAAAGAGGATGATACGATCCATGCCTTGAGTTTAATCCAGGATATATTGGTTAAAAGGATTATATTACATTGGTCACAAAAGGTTGTATCGAATCGATAATATTTGTAACGACCCGGGAAAAGACAACCTTGATTATCCGATATACAACATATATCGAACATCAAGGGTCGACAATTACCGAATAGTTATTGAAAGAATTTAGAGGGTGAGGATAGATAAGATAGAAAATTAGAATAGAAGAAGAAAAAGAAGAACACAACATCAGAGTAACACGAATCTCACAACGGAACGAATAAAATATAATATATCACATAACTTGAAATCAAAAGCAGTATATGCATACAATACCATTATCAGAGTACAACCCTTGCATCACAACGGAAATAAACAATAGCTATATAAGTCCTGAAGCCTCCTGCTCCAAGCTCTCCAAGTCTATCTGTAAAATCCTGACTACTTGACTGCCCGTACAAATTTGGGCACCCAAGAGTTTAGGGAAAACAAAACAAAATAAAACTCTGGATCAGTCATGGTACTGGTGTGAGTAAACTCCAATCATTTGGTTTAACTTTTCAAAATCCTTTTCAAAAGAAAAGATAATCGTAAGACCAATCCACTCATAAATACGGATGGCTTTTACCTTACGATAACCCAAAACACTTTGGAAATCATATATTATCTGATAGTATAATAATGTCTAGTCACAAGTAATTAAAATATAGTAGAACGCTTGCATCTCACGCTCTACATATATAATATACAATCAAACTCGCAGGCACTTATTGGAGATTGGATTCCAACTTGACAAGGTATGGGACCACCTTCCGAACGTGTATCTCTAGAGGCAAATACACTGGGTTCAACAAGAACATCTTGCAACCCGGCCCACACATGACCGACCGCTCATTTCGCTTGAGTGTATCGAATGTATATCTCCAGCGGTTGGGATCAGCAACCGTCTCCCGATAAGGGACAGCATCGATAGATTTAAGAACAAAAGGAATTTCTCTAGATAGGTGATCATACATCCTAATGGGTGCGACCCACATAGCCATGCTGCCTGGCCGATTTTTGTCATTTCCCGGTGGATGAGGCTTGAGGTCATAACGTATCTTTTGATAGATCCCACCTCCATTACTTTGAATGCCACATCGTCATACCCTCCAAATCACAAATTGATTTCACCAAAAATACCACGGGTATACAGCTAAGAGAAACGAATTCCTCCGCCACCAAACGTAAGTACATTTGAAGAGATCAACTTACGCGATCCTTTGAATATACTCTGTCAGACATTCGTCCATTCACGTTTGTCCTGGGACTGGACAAACCGAAGGCACTATTCTGTAAATAGGATAGCCCTTGCATAACTCTGTCTTCAATATATTCAGCATACTTGATTCGCAACGCTTATGCCAATACGGAGTGGTTCTCTGGATAATAATCCGACCGGTCTCTCCATATTAACAACGTTAAAATGGTCAAAACTTTGATAGTCGGTGATTTAACTATCAAATAAAAACATGTCGGTGTGCAAAAAACGATATTATTTCCAGATGGAAATTCTATCGATCAATCATCATTCATCATCAAATTATCATAAATTTACCCTTTTCCTTATTCTTGTTTTCCTATATTTCTTATTTACTATATTTAGAAAATATACGTTATTAACAATGGAAAACAATTCCATTTCTCATTTTCTATATTCAGAAAACATTTCTGAATTTCATTTGGAAGACATTTCCAAATCTCCTTCATTGGGTTTAAACTGATGTTTGAATAAACATCGCTATGCCAACACCATCCATTTCGGTCATTAACTAAATTCACTTAACCCCTTTCACTCTCGAACCTTATCCACTTCTTAGTTAAAAACGAAGTCAATCAAGTTGGGGTATAATTACCTCTCAGACCTTAACTGAACAACATTTCTAACTTCGAAATAGACAAAGTTCAAACTTCACTCTTTAAGAAACTTCCTTGCGAACTTTCGGATTCTATTTATGAATCCACTTCCTTTACTGAATCATTTGATTATAACTATAAATGTTATAATTCCATGCTTTCAAAATATGTTAACTTAAATATATTTCCATATCTTAATTTGGATAAATAAACAACCAACTACTTTGTTAACAGATAATTAAAACTTGATTTGAAACGGAAAGTAAACATTACTTCCCTTGATTCGATATAATCGAATTTCCATGTATGATTCACTCTCGAATAATCACTATCCGATAATTCTCTTTCGAATAAACTACATTCGATTCCCCTGTTCGAATAACTAATATTCGATAATCCTTTTCTTCGAATAACTAATATTCGAAAAATCTCACTTCGGATAAACCATATTCGATAATTCTCTCCTTCGAATAACTATATTCGATTTAACACACTTCGAACGAACTATATTCGATTACTCTTCTCGAATAAACTATATTCGATAACTCTACTTCGGATAGGTGATATTCGATTAATTCCCTTTTTGACTAACCCTACTTAATTTACTAATACTCGACTAACTCGACTTAATTAACTTCTATTGATTAATTACTATTTGATTTAACACCATTTGCTTGACTCTAGATCGCAGCGATCACAATGGTTACGCCTGATTCCCCGAGGAAACATCCGACCGCCGTAGGCTATCTGCAACCCTGCGAATTACGCTAGCAGTCGTGCTAAATGGAAATTCATCCTTAAATAACTTTGTCTATTTTTAACTCTATCTCAAATAATTAGATTCGATCAATTCTAATTGAATAACTAATATTCAATTAACCCTTATTCGATTACTATATTTGAATAACTCTAGTTCGATTTGACTCAAAACGATTAACTCTAACTGATTAACTCTAACTGGTTAATTCTAACTGAATAACTCTAACTGGATAACTCTAACTGAATAACTCTAACTGGTTAACCCTAACTAACTAACTCTAACTGTTTAACTTTACGGTTTAACTCTGACAGTTTAACTTCAACGGTTTAACTCTAACAGTTGAACTCCAACTGTTTAACTCTAACAGTTTAACTCCAACTGTTTAACTCTAGTTGATTAACTCTTTTGAATTAATCCCTTTGACTTTTCTCTTTTGAATAATTCCTTTGAATTACCTCCCTTGAATAGATTCTTTTTCTATTCGTTTACTCAACAAATAACTATTCTCTTTTCGCTTCTATTTATTTAACAAATAAATATTCCCTTTAACTTTTCTATTTATTCAACAAATAAATATTTCTTTTAACTTTTCTATTTATTTTACAAATAAGTACTTCTGTCAACTTTTCTTTATTCCCTACATGAATGTTCCCTTTTCAATTCCATTTGTAAATACTTTTACGAATGTTTCCCTTTTTATTTCTATTTGTAATCGTTTCACAAATATTTCCCTTCTATTTGATTTCACCAATATTTTCCCTTCTATTTGATTTCACCAATATTTTCCCTTCTATTTGATTTCACCAATATTTTCCCTTCTATTTGATTTCACCAATATTTGTTTTTTTACAAATGCTTTGATTCTATAATCATTTTCTCTCATGAAATTCTCTTCCTTTTATATATAAAATCTATTGATTTTATATAAATAATTTATTTTCAAAATAAACTTTGAAAATCCCTTTTCACTTTCTAGTATCACTTATGGTATAAAAATACCAAATCAAAAGGTTCAATCATCATCCAAACACACAGGTTCAACGTCAGATGATATAACACATCATATATCAGAATATATGAAAAATGGTAAATAAATGTTGAGGAATCCTCCGACCTGTTTCCCTGCATCCAAAGATGTCAGTCAACATAAATAACATGGAGGTAAAATATTCAGATAAACAGAATCAATATTTCGATACGATTTATATATATCGTTATCGATATTTTCAATCAACTGACTAGCAGTTCAACCAAACAACCAATACACAGCAAATCAGCCAATATTTATCAATTCTAAAAATACTTTAGAGAAATATAAAGTGTTCAGAGTTAGTGAGATTTACTCACCTTGGACGGTTTATCGTTGAATAACGATAATCGGTCATTGATTTGGTTCAGACGTTAAATTTCACCATAAATCCAAACGAGCTCCAATCCACTTGCGGTCAGTTCCATTGCGTAGTGCTCGTCCATACAATCCCAACGGATCCTGTTTCGTTAAATTTCATTAATGTATGCAAAAGTTATGCTATTTACAATATTTACCTAATTTAAATGAATATATATTTAATTAAATTAATTAAATAATTTTTATCTTAAGTAATTTCTAATTGCGTTATTAGCCAAATTACCTTCCCTGCCCTTCTAAAAAATCATACTTTCCCATCTCTAGCCATATCCAATTTTTTTTTAAAATTGAAAAACCATTGTAATATTAATTAAATTTAATTTTCAAATAAAATATTTAAAAATATTCATTTAATTATAACTTAAAATTTTTAACCCGGATCAAAAATCTGCTTCCACTCATTTTAAAGTATTTTCCGATAAGAATCCAACGGTCCTTATTTCGTGGAAATCCGACTTGTTTTGAAAAAGTTATAAGCTTTTAAAGTTTATGGTTAAAAATTACGAAAATGCCCCTAGTCTGTTTTAAATTCAAATTAAATTCAAATTAAATTTTAAATTTAAATTAATCATCCCATCCGTCGGATCAGTTAGGGATAGCCAGGGAGAGCAGGAAACTATATTTTCCAAACTCAAGCCTTAGACACTATCCTCTCTGTCACCCTTAGAATGTTCTGATATTTATTTTTACAAATTCTATTTTAATTATAATATATATATATATATATTACACAAACAAATAAATAAATAAATATTATTAAAAAACTTACCCCGCGAAGCCTAAGCCTCTGCCTAAGAGTCCCTAGCTCCCTGTCTTGCCCTCCTTTCTCCATTCCTTCCCTTTTCCCTATTACCTAATATTTTATTATTATTTCTGCCATTGCCAAAGCTTGAAAGAGGAGGAGGAGGAGTGAGTTTAAAATGAAGGGGGGGGGCTATTTATAGCCGAAGGAGCCACATGGATTGCTGAGGTGGCGCGAATCCAACGGTCGAAAATGGATGGCTAAGATTAATCCTTAAATTAATTAAATTATAAATAAATTTAATAATTTATGAATAGTAAAGTGTGTTTTCTTAACCCTATTCGGACGTTAATTTGACTTACTTATTGATACCTTATCCAAAATCTTTTTCAACCATGTTGTTCAATTTTTCTTGCTCTTCAATACTATATAAAAATATATCAATTTTGAATTTGTTTGAACTTTCAAATAATTTAAATTCAAATTCAAAATAGTGTTTTGTGTTAGTTTCAACACTTTCTGGTCTCATGTTGGAGTATCAAACGATAACGGTTTTCAGAAATTCTTCCACCATCTGGTCCGGTTTTTAACGTACTTCAATCCTATGTATTCGAATCAAAAATCGGAGTTCGTTTAGATTTTCAAATAATTTATTTAAATTTTGTTTCCTTAATAACTTTCTATATCCATTATAGGATTTTCCCAGATTTCATATATAGCTAATATCCTATGTTTAGAATTTTCCTGGATAGGTCTCAGGTTCCAGTTTTGCCGTTAGCATTAGCAAATTCCAATTACCGTCAAAATTTAGTTCAAATTTTGGCCTTTTATTTTTTCTTTTCCACATACGGATGCCATTTTTGACGTAACTTGGTTGGTTACCTAATTTCATCATTTCGGATTTAATGAAACTGATTTCATCGAAAACCGAGTTCGTTAGCTACTACATCCTTTGTAAACGTACTATTTTAAATTAAAAATTTATCCTTTTATACTGCCAGTTCACATTATATTGCAGATCCACTAAATTTCTACCATTTCGGAATAAAATAAAATATTCAAAATTATTGAAATTAAACCATTTAAAATTCCAAAACAATAAAACATTTTTAAATATTAAACTAAATGGTCAAAAAATCTGGGCCGTTACATTCTTTCCCCCTTAAAATAATTTCGTCCTCGAAATTGCTAAGGTAGAAAAATGAACTTTATAACTAGGTTAAAATTATTTGGTTACTCTGATTTCACTAAACCAATCTATTCTAATTAATTTATTAATTTATTTCTATAAACGAAAATTTTCAAAAATTCTGAAAATTTTCTAACACTCGAAATTTCTGAAAAATTTCGCCAGCACCTCCTTTGTACTGGTCAATAGCTCAAACTCCAACTCGCCTCCCTAGGCCTTCTTCAACCCAAAAGAAAATCAAACAACCAAGTAGCTTGCCAAACAGGCTCATAAATCTCATCAAACTCATATGAGTGTGTACCTTTTTTGTCGGGCATCCAACTTGTAACAACCCGAAAATCTGGGCCAGTTTAAAATTTTTATTTTGGCAATTTTAGCGAATTTTGATTATTTAAAATGAATTATTTTAAATAATATCGACGAGAAATTTATTTTGAATATAATTCGAATGTATATATTATACGCGTCGTCGTTAGAATATAAATATTTATATATAATTATAAATAGAATTGAAAATGGCGCGGTAGTTCGATAATTCGATTTCAAACTTCAATTGAATGTACCGGGTGCAAATCAATCCGGATTTTAGTGAAACCAAAAACATTAGGATCCATTTGTGAATATCTTTCCAACGAATCCGACAAATCAAGATTACATAGCGGGAATCAAAAGATATGTCCAGTTGAAAATTCTGAATAGTCGCTATGGAATTCAGGCCCTTAAAAATAGGCATTTTGCAAACGACCTCGGATTTCGACGAAACCACTTTTTTTGGGTCCGTGATGTAAAGTTATTGCTAGGTTTCAAATTTCATAATTTTTCGAATCAATATGTGAGTGTGGCAAAGGAAAACGCGTTTGACCAGTTTCAGTTGATTTTAATCGACTGGAAATTGGCCATTTTTCCAACGGTCTCGGAATTCGATGAAACTAGTTTTGTTAGGACCGTATCGTCAATACGAAGCTAGAAAATATTTTTTGAGAATTTTTAGAGTTAGTATGTGACCCCGGTAATTTGAAATGTACGTTTAAAATTCAATATAGTGATTTAAATGTAAATTTAACGGAAACTGATTGTAACAGCCGAATCAGCCTACGATACATATCCCATTGTGTTCAGAATGGGGGTAAAACGCTATAGACGACAGGCGGTGGGCCTCGTTACGAGGTCGTATGTAAAAGTCAACTATTAGCAAAATAAAATAATTAAAAAAAATATCTTCCTCTCCTTTTTATCAGCTGGCCCCCCCTTCAAAATCAAATCGACAGAAAAAAAAAGAGAAAAACCGAATCGCAATTGCCTCCAGACCACGCCCACCGCCGTCCTCAACCGTGACCGCCGACCTCCCCTCCGCCTCACTCCCCCCTCGGCCAACCTCCCCGTCGCTTCTCCCATTCCATCCCCTAAGCCGACGCGAAGCCCTCTGGTGACCTCGACGAACCCCAAGCGCCGGAAAACCCTATCCCCGACCGCTAGAGCTCCGGTGCCGACCCCCTTGGCTCCAACGACGAGAGCAGTTCTTCCCCCCTCCCTTCACTACTCCTCCCCTGCTCAGAAATTAGTGAGTACTTTAATTTTTCAATTTAATTTTCAGTTGAGAAAAGATTATATTTTTATAGTAATAAAAATATGGTTTTTATATTTTTAAAGTAATAAAAATATGGTTTTTATATTTTTAAAGTAATAAAAATATGATTTTTATATTTTTATTAATCTTTACTATTTAGAAGATGTAGAAATATGATTTTTGCTTAAATAGGAAAGGGTATATTTTTAGAAAAGAAAAAAAATAAGATTTTTGCTTTCGTGAAGTTCGGATTTTTAATATCTAAAAGTTCGGATTTTTAATATTAGAAAAGGCGAAATCTTTATAATAGAAAAGGAGAAATCTTTATAATAGAAAAAGCAAAATCTATATTTTTATAAAGGCGAAATCTTTATAATAGAAAGGGCGAAATCTTTATAATAGAAAAAGCGAAATCTATATTTTTATAAAGGCGGAATCTTTATTGTAGAAAAGGTGAAAGATCTATTTTTGAAAAGGCGGAAACTTTATATAGAGAATAGCGTAGTAAAATAGAATTGTTATCCATATAGCGTGATAGTAAAAAATTCGATTTTTATATATTGAATAACGAAGTAAAAATTCGATTTTTATACATTGAATAACGAAATAAAAAGATGATTTTTATATATTGAATAGCATAGTAAAAATATGATTTTTAAATTGAAAGTGAATAAATAAAAAAATGTGATTTTTATTTTAAAGAATCAAAATATAAAAATGTGTGATTTTTATATATGTAGTGGCTACGGGCAACGAAGATGACGAAGATGCGATAGCGATGAATATTTCTATCAATGAAGTGCCGTGGAGCTAGGATAGCTTTCTGTGAGAATTTCTCACCTTTCAATTTCTTTTTCTAGTTATATACATATACTAGGATGCAGACGGTGCTTAGTAGCACCCGACACAATCGTCCACAGACCATGGACTTGTTTGTTTGGTTGCATAAATTAATTAGATGATTTGATTTGAAATTGATTTATTTGGTGAAATGAATGGATTGATTGATGTGTGAATGGCGTGGGCCTTCACTAGACCGGGGATAAGGCTAGGCCTTGTCCCGTTTCTAGTATCGTGCCGTTATGCCGCCGAAATTTTCTAAAATAAGTTAGAAAAATAAAAATATCATTTTATTTAAAGAATGAACTAGATAGAAATTCAAGTGTTGAAATAAAATATTTTATCGTTAAAAATATAATTTTTAACGTGAAGCGAATAAAATAAAATATTCATTTACAAACCGGACGGTTTGTTTATGTACACTGATTTGACTGATATTGATTGGGTCGATAAATTTTACACATCGCCCAACTGCACAAATAAAATCTGTGTTTGATTGTTTGAAACCCCACACGGGTGTGGGGATGAAACTTGAAGTTCACTCATCCTGATTGATTAAATATGTCGATCGATTGATTGACAGGCTGCTATAAGCGTTAAATATCTATATTTGATGCTTATACAGTGTAGTGCACTTTGGTTGATGGTTGATTATTTTTCAATGCTATTATATACATGTGTTGTATGAAAATCCATATAATTAACATTATATGGTGATTGATTGGGCCTCATTCCAATTTAGAAAATAAAGAATATTATAAAATAAAGGTTCATGTGTTGACAGTACTCATCTATTGAGATTGGTCATGTGTTGAACGAAATATTTTGATAATAAAATTTACATCTTTATCAATATAAAATAAAGGTTCATGTGTTGACAGTATTCATCCATTGAGATTGGTCATGTGTTGAACGAAATATTTTGATAATAACAACTATTTTGAAAAAGGAAATATTTGAAATAGAATATTTGAAAATAGAAATTTATGAAGCCGTGTTGATTAGATTGACGCCATTTTGACGTGAACGATATTTATATCGATTTTATTCATTTCGAAATGAATTGAATATAAAACGATTTCGAAATGAATTGAATAGAAAACGATTTCGAAATGAATTGAATTGAAAACGATTTCGAAATGAATTGAATTGAAAACGATTTCGAAATGAATTGAATTGAAAACGATTTCGAAATGAATTGAATTGAAAACGATTTCGTAATGAATTGAATTGAAAACGATTTCGTAATGAATTGAATTGAAAACGATTTCGAAATGAATTGAATTGAAAACGATTTCGAAATGAATTGAATTGAAAACGATTTCGAAATGAATTGAATTGAAAACGATTTCGAAATGAATTGAATTGAAAACGATTTCGAAATGAATTGAATTGAAAACGATTTCAAAATGAATTGAATTGAAAACGATTTCGTAATGAATTGAATTGAAAACGATTTCGAAATGAATTGAATTGAAAACGATTTCGAAATGAATTGAATTGAAAACGATTTCGAAATAAATTGAATATAAAACGATTTCGAAATGAATTGAATAGATAACGATTTCGAAATGAATTGAATTGAAAACGATTTCGAAATGAATTGAATATAAAACGATTTCGAAATGAATTGAATAGATAACGATTTCGACATGAATTGAATTGAAAATGATTTCGAAATGAATTGAATTGAAAACGATTTCGAAATGAATTGAATTGAAAACGATTTCGAAATGAATTGAATTGAAAACGATTTCGAAATGAATTGAATTGTGAACGATTTCGAAATGAATTGAATTGAAAACGATTTCGAAATGAATTGAATTGAAAACGATTTCAAAATGAATTGAATTGAAAACGATTTCGAAATGAACTGAATTGAAAACGATTTCGAAATGAATTGAATTGAAAACGATTTCGAAATGAATTGAATTGAAAACGATTTCGAAATGAATTGAAAACGATTTCGAAATGAATTGAATAGATAACGAATTTAAATTGAATTGAATATAAAACCAATTCGAATTGAATTGAAAACGAATTCGAATTGAATTGGAAACAAATTGAAATGAATTCAAATTGAATTGAAATTTGAATTGAATAGAAATGAATTTTAAAACGAATTTATAAAGAAGAATTCAATTTTGATTTGAATTGAAATGGAAGTTGAAATTGCTTTTGAAACGAATTTAAAACTATTTATATAATTCGTTTTAAATAGAAATCGACGAAGTATATATTATATATATTATATGTATAATATAATGGCCTGAATAGAATGCGCCGCGCCGCGGCAGTTCGTGAATTTCGACCATTTATTTCAAACGGACATTACGGGAGATCCGACGGTCGGATTCCCCTAAAACCGGAACCGTTGGGTTCGTATCGAAAAGAGCTTTCTAACGAATATTAGAAATTTGACATCTAACGGTTGGATTTGGAGATACGTCCAAATCAAATTTGAAAAAGGTCGCTGTAAGTGCAGTTCGATAGCCGTTGATGGAAATCGACTGTACGGGCCTTGATAAAATTATTAAAAATAGTAATAATTTGTGTAAAATCATAAGAAATGATTTGTGAAGATTTGGGATGAAAAACTCCATATTTGAAAAGATAAAAATAGATTTTTATCGAAATGAACTAGTTTTGAACTAGAAATATAATTCTATTTATTTTTAAATAAATAAATTGAATTTGAAAAGGGTTTTAAAAATAACCAGAATTTTCAATGATTGCATTGGAGTGGATTTGAATCGAAATTGTCTTCGGAATATTTCAATGTTGGAATTCGTGATTATACAGATGTTGTTAGGGAAATTTGAAAGATATATATTTATATCGTTATTTCCAATATGACATTTGTTAATCGTAGAATTTGATATTGAATATAAGCCGATATATTTTCTATTCAGAGCCTTGTATTGAATATCAAATGTGATTTGGGTTTGTCGTGAATGGTGTTTTCACTAACACTGTTCTTGAACCCAGTTGAGAAAAGATTAAATCTTTTTATTTAGATTTAATGAAGTGTACCAATTAAATATTATTTAATTGAAATTGAATTGATATTGATTCTTGGGTTTATCGTGAATGGTGTTTTAAATAACGCTCGTTCTTTAACCCGATAATTAATGGAATGTGATTTTGGGTTTATCGTGAACCGTGTTTTAAACGACACTGATTCTTTAACCCAGTTAACGATTAAAAATAAGTGGAGTTTTAATGAATCTTTAATTAGATTGAAATAATCGAAATGGAGTATCACTAGTTTTGCTCCAGGCGTTAGTTAAATCTTTAATTAGATTTGAATGTGAAATGGTAATTGAATTTACCGATAACACCGTGGTGTTAGATATGAAGTATCACCAGTTTTACTTCATGGGATGAATAGGTTGGGATTGGGAAATTAAAACAAATGATTACTTCGGTAAGGTTCGTTAATCCCGACTAGTTGAATCGAAATTCAAAAGATGAGTAAAGAATAAATTCAAGAAATTTATCTTGGATAAAATTAATGGGAACCTTTCCCTATGAATGTGAAATTTAGAAACTAACTGTCGGTTAGCTAAACAGAATGGTTTTCTGGATATTGACCTGATGTTGGTTTCGGCCTTCGGGGTTAATATTTGGGGAATTATTCTCTTGATTAATTTACAGTTAGTGACTGATGAATTGGAATGAGGCGTATGTTGTGTTTGTGTAACACTTATTCAAAATATACGCGAGTTATTCGGAAAGACCGGGTTTATCCCATTCTGAATAACTGATACGACGATAAGTCGAAGATGAAGACAATGGTCGAAGACCGGAGGTCTTCACGTCGTTTGGGTGATTACTGATGATCTTGATTGGGCTGTACACCCAAGAAGATGGAAACAGTTGGTGATCGTCCAGACGTTCTTGGAGATCGATGGATATGCGGGGTACTAGGTGCCTCCGGTTTCGTTCAGACCCAGAACGGACTTGTAAATGGACTGTGTGTCTGACATTGGATTTTAGTCCGTGTGATTGATCTCTATTAAATATATATCTGTTTGGCGGCGGAGAATTTATTCTCTTGCTTAACGCCCTTCTCTGAGACGTACGAGCTCAGGGGTTATATATTGATGGATATCAAACGCATGGAGTGAATTGCCTGTGTGGCATGCCTAAGTGGCAATTGATCGAGGCTTCTGTTGAAAAGCAAAGTCTTGTGGTGATGATCAAAGCAAGGCCTTTGTGGCGTAGCTTTGTGTAATGTTTGCTTCGCGAGTTTCACACCCGGTATGAACCAAAAACGGGAGAGGACGTCAGGGAGGGCATGCGTTTCTTTCTAGCTAGAAGTGGCGTCGGTGGTTTTACATGCCCTGACGAGTTTGACTTATGTGGTTGTTGCTGTTGCGAGGTGCCTCGGATTGATCGGTCGTTCTCGAACCGATGGAGTCATTTAGTTGGCTCGTTTACGCCCCATAGGGCGGGGAAATGCATGTTCAGGGTTTAAGTTTAATCCACATCGGTGGACTGGCCCTGAGGATCCAAGGGTCGATGCGCTCTGACCCTGAGGCTCGGGCTAGAGAGTCTCGAAGACGGTGAGGACTATCTTTTGCCTCGGTTCATAGACGGAAATCCAATTTCCAAATACGTGACATGTGCGGTTTTATTTGTAGAGCCTAGTACGGCGACATAGTGGGATGGGGCGCTCATGCCGCCTATGATTAATACTTATGATTTGAAGTTGTTTTATACACTATGCACTTATAGTAGTATCAAATGATTTGTTTTAAACGTACTAAGCATGTTTGGCTATTATAAGGGAAAACCCTATCCTCGGCTGCGTTGCATTGTGTGATAGGACCTGGGTCTTATAACAGCTTCATTTTTCTTTATTTAGCATTGCGCTGTTTGTTTTATGCACTGGTATTCTTGGGAAGAAACCCGTTCTGTGTTATACGGCGTGGTCCCTTGATTTACCTAACTTTAAAATAAAGATTATCTGTTTTAGTTCTCACACCAGTCACATGACTGACCTGGAGTTTATTGTTTTAACCTAAAGTCTGGGTGCCCTTATTTTGACACGGGCAGCTAGTAGTTTTGGTTTTGCAGATTTATATTCACAGGATCCTGGTTTACAGCTGGAACGATATCCGGAAAGCTTTGTATCCGTATATCTCCTCTAGTTGTGTATTGTATTATTTTCCGCTGCTATGTATTTAAATGTAATTTAAATCTCTGATATTTCTGTGTAATATTTATTTGTTTATACTCTGTATATTCTTGTAATCTGATGCATTGTTGTAATATACAATGAAATGTTCTTTTATATGTGTTCTGTTGTGGCTTGTTCTCGAACTATCCGCCGCTTTCCTTTATGGGGAAGTTACAGGTTTTCACACAACTCTTCTATCAATTTAGCATATACCATTATCATCCCAATCAAACTCCCAATCACTTTTATCTTCAACACAACCATCCGCTTATAACCAAGCCAAATTTCAATCAAACTGCAATTCCAATCTCAATTCAAATTTCTTGTTCAACCATCCATTTCTATCCCAGATTATCTCTAATCTAGTCCAATTCTACTTGATACCATTCTATTTCAGTTCAACTCAATTTCCACTGATTTGCCTTCAATTCAATTTCAAATTTGCTTTCACAAATTTCTATTTAATTTGTGTTTATTTCAATAATCTGTACCTGGGAGTTTCAAATAGCTTTGCCTTTTCCAAAAATCAAATATCCCTTTGGAATATCAAAACAACTCGGTTTCTCAAAACAATTCAAAAACAAAATCTTCGGTAGTAATCCGTCACTTACAAACTCGAAAATGAGCACCGATGATGTCCGGATCAATATCGGAATTTATTTTCCAGCTATCGAAGTGAGTTCAATACTATAGCACTTTCAAAACCCATTTTTAAACATTTTCATTTTGAAATTCATTTCAAAATATCCCTTTTCAATGCTCTTAACAAATTTAAAATCTCCCAGGATTTTAAAATTCACATACATTCAATTTAATTCCATTTACAACGCTTATTCAAATTTTAGCAATTTTAATTCCAATTCTGAACTTAAATTCAGATTTAATTCATCTGATTTCATATATTTCACTTATATGAATTTTGATTTGTTATTTACATAACCATTTCACATTTTATAATCTTATTCGATTATAATCACAACCAACACATCCAATATACTATAATAATTTCTAATATCTATACTTTGCTTATATCAAAATATAATTTGGGTAAAATTATTTCATTTACCCTTTTTTTCAAAACATATCGTGTCGACCCATCGTATTCAAGTGTTTATAAACTCCTATCGATACAGTGGATCAAACTGATCGACTAGAACTCATAAACGACTCAACCAATAAATCTCCACGGTATAAAATCATTTTATATAAAATAACAAATACGTTCACTATTATATATACACTCAAACTCAGTCTAGGGCATTACTAACCCCATCTCTACTGAGTCACGCCACAGAGCCAAGGTAAATCACCCAACCTTCAGCTCTGATACCAACTGTAACGACCCGGGAAAAGACGACCTTGATTATCCGATATACAACACATATCGAACATCAAGGGTCGACAATTACCGAATAGTTAATGAAAGAATTTAGAGGGTGAGGATAGATAAGATAGAAAATTAGAATAGAAGAAGAAAAAGAAGAACACAACATCAAAGTAACACGAATCTCACAGCAGAACGAATAAAATATAATATATCACATAACTTGAAATCAAAAGCAGTATATGCATACAATACCATTATCAGAGTACAACCCTTGCATCACAACGGAAATAAACAATAGCTATATAAGTCCTGAAGCCTCCTGCTCCAAGCTCTCCAAGTCTATCTGTAAAATCCTGACTACTTGACTGCCCGTACAAATTTGGGCACCCAAGAGTTTAGGGAAAACAAAACAAAATAAAACTCTGGGTCAGTCATGGGACTGGTGTGAGTAAACTCCAATCATTTGGTTTAACTTTTCAAAATCCTTTTCAAAAGAAAAGATAATCGTAAGACCAATCCACTCATAAATACGGATGGCTTTTACCTTACGATAACCCAAAACACTTTGGAAATCATATATTATCTGATATTATAATAATGTCTAATCACAAGTAATTAAAATATAGTAGAACGCTTGCATCTCATGCTCTACATATATAATATACAATCAAACTCGCAGGCACTTATTGGAGATTGGATTCCAACTTGACAAGGTATGGGACCACCTTCCGAACGTGTATCTCTAGAGGCAAATACACTGGGTTCAACAAGAACTTCTTGCAACCCGGCCCACACATGACCGACCACTCATTTCGCTTGAGTGTATCGAATGTATATCACCAGCGGTTGGGATCAGCAACCGTCTCCCAATAAGGGACAGCATCGATAGATTTAAGAACAAAAGGAATTTCTCTAGATAGGTGATCATACATCCTAATGGGTGCGACCCACATAGCCATGCTGCCTGCCCGATTTTTGTCATTTCCCGGTGGATGAGGCTTGAGGTCATAACGTATCTTTTGACAGATCCCACCTCCATTACTTTGAATGCCACATCGTCATACCCGCCAAATCACGAATTGATTTCACTAAAAATACCACGGGTATACAGCTAAGAGAAACGAATTCCTCCGCCACCAAACGTAAGTACGTTTGAAGAGATCAACTTACGCGATCCTTTGAATATACTCTGTCAGACATTCGTCCATTCACGTTTGTCCTGGGACTGGACAAACCGAAGGCACTATTCTGTAAATAGGATAACCCTTGCATAACTCCGTCTTCAATATATTCAGCATACTTGATTCGCAACGCTTATGCCAATACGGAGTGGTTCTCTGGATAATAATCCGACCGGTCTCTCCATATTAACAACGTTAAAATGGTCAAAACTTTGATAGTCGGTGATTTAACTATCAAATAAAAACATGTCGGTGTGCAAACAACGATATTATTTCCAGATGGAAATTCTATCGATCAATCATCATTCATCATCAAATTATCATAAATTTACCCTTTTCCTTATTCTTGTTTTCCTATATTTCTTATTTACTATATTTAGAAAATATACGTTATTAACAATGGAAAACAATTCCATTTCTCATTTTCTATATTCAGAAAACATTTCTGATTTTCATTTGGAAGACATTTCCAAATCTCCTTCATTGGGTTTAAACTGATGTTTGAATAAACATCGCTATGCCAACACCAACCATTTCGCTCATTAACTAAATTCACTTAACCCCTTTCACTCTCGAACCTTATCCACTTCTTAGTTAAAAACGAAGTCAATCAAGTTGGGGTATAATTACCTCTCAGACCTTAACTGAACAACATTTCTTACTTCGAAATAGACAAAGTTCAAACTTCACTCTTTAAGAAACTTCCTTGCGAACTTTCGGATTCTATTTATGAATCCACTTCCTTTACTGAATCATTTGATTATAACTATAAATGTTATAATTCCATGCTTTCAAAATATGTTAACTTAAATATATTTCCATATCTTAATTTGGATAAATAAACAACCAACTACTTTGTTAACAGATAATTAAAACTTGATTTGAAACGGAAAGTAAACATTACTTCCCTTGATTCGATATAATCGAATTTCCATGTATGATTCACTCTCGAATAATCACTATCCGATAATTCTCTTTCGAATAAACTACATTCGATTCCCCTGTTCGAATAACTAATATTCGATAATCCTTTTCTTCGAATAACTAATATTCGAAAAATCTCACTTCGGATAAACCATATTCGATAATTCTCTCCTTCGAATAACTATATTCGATTTAACACACTTCGAACGAACTATATTCGATTACTCTTCTCGAATAAACTATATTCGATAACTCTACATCGAATAGGTGATATTCGATTAATTCCCTTTTTGACTAACCCTACTTAATTTACTAATACTCGACTAACTCGACTTAATTAACTTCTATTGATTAATTACTATTTGATTTAACACCATTTGCTTGACTCTAGATCGCAGCGATCACAATGGTTACGCCTGATTCCCCGAGGAAACATCCGACCGCCGTAGGCTATCTGCAACCCTGCGAATTACGCTAGCAGTCGTGCTAAATGGAAATTCATCCTTAAATAACTTTGTCTATTTTTAACTCTATCTCGAATAATTAGATTCGATCAATTCTAATTGAATAACTAATATTCAATTAACCCTTATTCGATTACTATATTTGAATAACTCTAGTTCGATTTGACTCAAAACGATTAACTCTAACTGATTAACTCTAATTGGTTAATTCTAACTGAATAACTCTAACTGGATAACTCTAACTGAATAACTCTAACTGGTTAACTCTAACTAACTAACTCTAACTGTTTAACTTTACAGTTTAACTCTGACAGTTTAACTTCAACGGTTTAACTCTAACAGTTGAACTCCAACTGTTTAACTCTAACAGTTTAACTCCAACTGTTTAACTCCAGTTGATTAACTCTTTTGAATTAATCCCTTTGACTTTTCTCTTTTGAATAATTCCTTTGAATTACCTCCCTTGAATAGATTCTTTTTCTATTCGTTTACTCAACAAATAACTATTCTCTTTTCGCTTCTATTTATTTAACAAATAAATATTCCCTTTAACTTTTCTATTTATTCAACAAATAAATATTTCTTTTAACTTTTCTATTTATATAACAAATAAGTACTTCTGTCAACTTTTCTTTATTCCCTACATGAATGTTCCCTTTTCAATTCCATTTGTAAATACTTTTACGAATGTTTCCCTTTTTATTTCTATTTGTAATCGTTTCACAAATATTTCCCTTCTATTTGATTTCACCAATATTTTCCCTTCTATTTGATTTCACCAATATTTTCCCTTCTATTTGATTTCACCAATATTTGTTTTTTTACAAATGCTTTGATTCTATAATCATTTTCTCTCATGAAATTCTCTTTCTTTTATATATAAAATCTATTGATTTTATATAAATAATTTATTTTCAAAATAAACTTTGAAAATCCCTTTTCACTTTCTAGTATCACTTATGGTATAAAAATACCAAATCAAAAGGTTCAATCATCATCCAAACACACAGGTTCAACGTCAGATGATATAACACATCATATATCAGAATATATGAAAAACGGTAAATTAATGTTGAGGAATCCTCCGACCTGTTTCCCTGCATCCACAGATGTCAGTCAACATAAATAACATGGAGGTAAAATATTCTGATAAACAGAATCAATATTTCGATACGATTTATATATATCGTTATCGATATTTTCAATCAACTGATTAGCAGTTCAACCAAACAACCAATACACAGCAAATCAGCCAATATTTATCAATTCTAAAAATACTTTAGAGAAATATAAAGTGTTCAGAGTTAGTGAGATTTACTCACCTTGGACGGTTTATCGTTGAATAACGATAATCGGTCATTGATTTGGTTCAGACGTTAAATTTCACCATAAATCTAAACGAGCTCCAATCCACTTGCGGTCAATTCCATTGCGTAGTGCTCGTCCATACGATCCCAACGGATCCTGTTTCGTTAAATTTCGTTAATGTATGCAAAAGTTATGCTATTTACAATATTTACCTA
This sequence comes from Allium sativum, assembly GCA_030737875.1. Lineage (NCBI taxonomy): Eukaryota > Viridiplantae > Streptophyta > Magnoliopsida > Asparagales > Amaryllidaceae > Allium > Allium sativum. The sequence goes on along the minus strand of CM060912.1, from coordinate 890,678,439 downwards.
ATTTAAATGAATATATATTTAATTAAATTAATTAAATTATTTTTATCTTAATTAATTTCTAATTGCGTTATTAGCCAAATTACCTTCCCTGCCCTTCTAAAAAATCATACTTTCCCATCTCTAGCCATATCCAAATTTTTTTTTAAATTGAAAAACCATTTTAATATTAATTAAATTTAATTTTCAAATAAAATATTTAAAAATATTCATTTAATTATAACTTAAAAATTTTAACCCGGATCAAAAATCTGCTTCCACTCATTTTAAAGTATTTTCCGATAAGAATCCAACGGTCCTTATTTCGTGGAAATCCGACTTGTTTTGAAAAAGTTATAAGCTTTTAAAGTTTATGGTTAAAAATTACGAAAATGCCCCTGGTCTGTTTTAAATTCAAATTAAATTCAAATTAAATTTAAAATTAAGTTTAAATTAATCATCCCATCCATCGGATCAGTTAGGGATAGCCAGGGGGAGCAGGAAACAATATTTTCCAAACTCAAGCCTTAGACACTACCCTCTCTGTCACCCTTAGAATGTTCTGATATTTATTTTTACAAATTCTATTTTAATTATAATATATGTATGTATATATATATATATATATATATATATATATTACACAAACAAATAAATAAATAAATATTATTTAAAAACTTACCCCGCGAAGCCTAAGCCTCTGCCTAAGAGTCCCTAACTCCCTGTCTTGCCCTCCTTTCTCCCTTCCTTCCCTTTTCCCTATTTCCTAATATTTTATTATTATTTCTGCCATTGCCAAAGCTTGAAAGAGGAGGAGGAGAGTGAGTTTAAAATGAAGGAGGGGGGGTGTTTATAGCCGAAGGAGTCACATGGATTGCTGAGGTGGCGCGAATCCAACGGTCGAAAATGGATGGCTAGGATTAATCCTTAAATTAATTAAATTATAAATAAATTTAATAATTTATGAATAGTAAAGTGTGTTTTCTTAACCCTATTCGGACGTTAATTTGACTTACTTATTGATACCTTATCCAAAATCTATTTCAACCATGTTGTTCAATTTTTCTTGCTCTTCAATACTATATAAAAATATATCAATTTTGAATTTGTTTGAACTTTCAAATAATTTAAATTCAAATTCAAAATAGTGTTTTGTGTTAGTTTCAACACCTTCCGGTCTCATGTTGGAGTATCAAACGATAACGGTTTTCAGAAATTCTTCCACCATCTGGTCCGGTTTTTAACGTACTTCAATCCTATGTATTCGAATCAAAAATCGGAGTTCGTTTAGATTTTCAAATAATTTATTTAAATTTTGTTTCCTTAATAACTTTCTATATCCGTTATAGGTTTTTCCCAGATTTCATATATAGCTAATATCCTATGTTTAGAATTTTCCTGGATAGGTCTCAGGTTCTAGTTTTGCCGTTAGCATTAGCAAATTCCAATTACCGTCAAAATTTAGTTCAAATTTTGGCCTTTTATTTTTTTCTTTTCCACATACAGATGCCATTTTTGACGTAACTTGGTTGGTTACCTAATTTCATCATTTCGGATTTAATGAAACCGATTTCATCGAAAACCGAGTTCGTTAGCTACTACATCCTTTGTAAACGTACTATTTTAAATTAAAAATTTATCCTTTTATACTGCCAGTTCACATTATATTGCAGATCCACTAAATTTCTACCATTTCGGAATAAAATAAAATATTCAAAATTATTGAAATTAAACCATTTAAAATTCCAAAACAATAAAACATTTTTAAATATTAAACTAAATGGTCAAAAAATCTGGGCCGCTACAATATTATTATAATTTGGGTAGCAGCGATGTATTACTAGATGCCGCTCATAGTTTATGATTTAAATTATTTCCAACGTTGTAATAACCTATAGGGTCACACTATAGAACGTTGTAAAGGAGAATTTATTTTAGACAAATAAAATATCAATGTGTTGATATTTTATTCGATGTTGGAATGAGTATTCATTTGGGTTCCTCTTTGATAGTAAAAGGTTTTATTTAAAAAGGAACACATATATTCCTTTAAAAACACGGCTAAAACCTTAGGTATTATGTACACAGATAAGATCGAACCAAAAACAGGGCGAATACACCTCTTCCTAAACCTAGAATAAAATGGCGGCTAGTATTGTATCTCGTTTCACTCTCCTGCTCAATTCGATTGAAATGGGGAAACGTTCTAGTGGATACCGATGGAGTCTTGACACTTGAAGGGCTATCGAATCGATCCTTCACAATCCTTTCAGACTCGAAATTAATCACTTCATCCATCAATTCAAAACCGCAGGTATATAATTTGAACTCAATTTAATCGATATTGTTTGGATCCTAGTTATAGGATTTTATTTTTCGTTGTGCTTAATCAATAAAACCTATATGTCCCTAGTACAAGCCTACCTATTATATTTCACTCACATTCGTGCAATTAATTTTAGTAGGTTATATTCTCTGTTCATCACGTTTTCCCTTCGTTCATTGTTGTTTAAGTGAACCATTACTGTTGTAATTTTTCTCTATTTACCGTCTTGTACATTTTTATTATTACAGGAATCATTTCACATACTTTATTAAATTCATTGGTGGAAATGTACAAAAGTATATTTCCATAATATAAATCAATTGAGATCCATAATTGCAAGCTAATTTTTTTATTGTTATATCATTTATATATATTTGTTAGTATGCAATACGACGAAAACCCCTATTTCACATTGATCCCCATTGCTTTTCTTTTTCTTGCAACTACGTTCTTTGTAATTTACCATAATGGATTCCACTACTAATTCCCTTTTCCTGAGTTATATATTATTTCCTGTTTTCTTACACAATTCCTTTTCCAATATAATTATGACAAATTTCTATACAAAATTAGGCTTACTAATTCTTCCTCCACAATTTCCACAATTTTCTTCAATCTTTCTCAGTCCAACATTGTAATTTTATTCTCAATAATATATTTTTGGAATATAAACATTTTACCATCAAATTTACATTCTTAGGAGTATACATACAATCATCATCAAATTTAAAATCTTATTATTACAGTAATTTCTTAATCCCAAACAGAAGATATAAGAATATATTTACACAACAGTAATATTCTTAACGCATTTAGGAAATGAATTACATCACAATTACAACAATTACAATTATTCATTACTTTAAGAATTACTGGAAATTAAACGATAAATATACCATTACCAAAAGGCATAATTTAAATTCACTCACCTGTATGCTTTCCAACTCCAGAATCTGATTCTGAATAATTAACCATGGTTTCTCCCTAATTTGATTCAATACTTTAATAACCACAGAATTACAATTCAGAACCCAAAAGAAAACAAAAGAATTGAACTGGAATCAGATCCATGAAACTTACCTTGTACGAAAAGGAATTTTGAGCGCCTACAATCCTAAGCTATGAATTTCATTCTCCAATTCTTGTTTCTGAAGGCCTAAGCTAATTTAATTTGATTCAGAAAAGGATTGGAGAAGAAATGAAATGGCAAGGCTTACTTGTATGCTAAAAAAATAATGAGTTTGACGGCTAGCCCTAGACGTTTATTTATAGTCACTCAAAAGAATCCGGTCCGTTAGATTCATGGACAGTAAATTAGAACCGTTGCTCAAAAGAAAACTACTTATTCTCTCTCTTAAATAAATATTCACGTTTGGATAAAGTATGTATAGGTCTTTAAATGCAGTGGTTAATTCTTGCCTATTCTCTTTCTTAACGTTATAATTTTAACGTTCTGATTTAATTTCTTTCCCTACTTTTTAGCCTTATCCATTTCAAATTTCAAACGTGAAATTAATACGCTTATATAAATTTTTCTCGTTTTAACTTTCTACGTGTTTATTTCTTTTTTATTTCAATGAACATTGTTTATAACATTTATTTCTATTATGTTACACGTTACTTTTAATGCACATTAATTCCTTTTCAAATGCCCATCATTAATATATTAATATGCACGTATTTATTTTAAATTGAAATGCAACTTAATTGTATTATTTTAGACTTTCTTCTATTACATATTTTGTGCCATTTATAACATGCACTGATTTTTACATTGATTATGACATGCATTATCAATTAATAGGAACATTTCAATTTTAATGTCAATTACTTTCCTCTTTTGACTATCCATTTATTTCAATATCAAATGTAAATTTTTCTAGGAATTTATGTACATACATAAATATATAAATTATATTTACATACAAATATTTTCCAATGTTAAACTTTGTACGTTCGTAAATTTTCCGTATGAACTCCGTTCAGAACATATTATATATGTAAATCTATCCGAAAAAAGCAACAAATGCAATGGTACATGATCCGAAGTCCAATTCTGAAAATTCCAAGAATGTCTATTTTTCATCGATTATTTTTTATAATTATTTAATTGAATTAATATTATAAAAACGAGACATATAGGCACGCGCTTCGCGCGTGGTGATGGCACGCGCGAAGCCATTCAACAAAATAAAAATATGTCGTTAGTACATGATCTGGTATATTTCTTGCCCATTTTATTTTTCTGCATATTTGTTTGCTCCATGGTTTCTTTTTATTTTCCAATTTTCATTACTGCGGATTAATTTTCTTCTTTTTCTAATTCATGCATGTTAATTCATGTGACCGTTATTCAAAACATTTATTTTTATTTCTAGTTTTATTGAAAAAATTCCATTCTTAACACGCGTGCACATACTCTTGAAATAAATATTCCCACACATACGCGTGATTTTTCCATTTATGATGCGCATTTATTTTCGAATTCAAACATACGCGTGATTTAATTCCATTTACGTTACCCTTCCAGATTTAATTGTCTGTTTTCAAATTTTAACGTTATTCTCATTTACGTCTCTATTAATGTTATTAATGATGTGCATGGCTAATTAAAGGAATATTGCTATTTAACTTTAATTACTTTCCGTTTCTTTCTTGATTTAATTCCTTTTATCGTATGTGTTTGTTTTTAGTAAAGGGCATTTTTGGTAGTTTGCATGTACACCAAAAAGTGTGACACCAAACCTATTCCGATTATTAGTAAAGACGAGGGTTGTTACAACAGACCTGCCTTCGGGGGTGCAGCTTCGGTAGTCCACCCCAAAGGCTCATCTTAGAGTATCCTTACATCTCATATAAGTCTCGCAGTTCTCTCCAGCCTCATAGAAATGTTGGATGTGCATCCGTTATATTAAAACGTCTACGATGATCTACTTCGTTTGGCCCTTTATCCAGACTCCATTTAAACTGCTCCAAATGCACCTCACTATTTTATTAAACCCTATGTCTAATTTTTACTATGTGTTTATCTTACTTTTCTTTCCTTTTATTATAACATCGATTAGCATTACCTACCCAATTTTCTCTAATTCGACCTTTATTTAATTGCTTATTAACTTTTATTGGTCACTCATTTTTCCCAATCAGCATTTGTAGCCGGAACGGATCACTACTATTACATACTTATTAAACTTAAGCCCATGCATAAGTTTTATTTATAACAAGCCTTTCTTATTTTCTCCTTTCTTTCTTTTTAATTACAACGCTCGTGTTACAATTTTACTCACAACAGATTACATTCTTTTTTCTTTTATTATGATTTTCTAACATATTAACACAATTCTTATTTATCATAGTAATTTGTTAATTTCCTATTACATTTTAAATTATGACACATGTCATAGTTTACTGCAAATTCTCATTAATTTGTGTAGCTCAGTCTATTTTATTATTGGAAGTCTACAATGTGCACACATGTTTACTTTAATTTAATTCTTTTTTATTTCAACTTGTTCCCAAAGTAACAGGCTTTATTTTATTCTTCATGTGCATAAAAGAAGGATTAAATCTATGTTTTTTAATTAGCATTAATATAATTAGACATTTTTAGAATATGTGTAATTTATTACAGAAAAATTGTAAATAACTGAATTATCAACTTTTGTTTATTAAGTTCTTTTTCTTCTTTCTTTTATTCCATGTTTTCTCACTTAAAATTAATTCTAGGTTTGGTCATAGGTATTAATCTTACACAACTTTGGTCACAAAAACTATGTCATAATTTATTTCCTTAATTTAATATTATGCTAGGAACTGTATCACATAATTGAAAGATACTTCTTGCTTTTTTAATTGTTGGATTAGTTCAAAATATAGTAACTTTCCTATTTTACGATAATCCCCTTTTTCCTTAATCTTATCCTTGCAATTATATTTATTTTTTCCTCATAATATTCAATTATAGAAATACATTCATTTTTTCTAACCAAACAACTAACCTAATACTATCTTCTAACCCAACTTATTCATTGAATTCCATTTTCTATGTTCCCTAAATTCTGATAATTTACTCTAAATGTCTTACTTTTTATGCTTATGTCTTTTTTCATAAAACCACGGTCTCAACATATAACCACTTAATTGGATTTTATTCCACCATACTAAGAGTTTTCTTATAAGCACGCTTTTACTGTTCACAGTTTAATAAGGGATAAATTTTCCACAACGATTTCCAAATGAAATTTATATCAGATTCAAAATTAAAAGGGAATCAAATGGTAATATATATCACTGGCATAAAAGACTAATATTTTAAATCCACTCACCTATAAAAAGCACTCCAAGTTCTAGATCTGATTTGAATCCAGATTTACTATTCATAATCTTTCCTCTTTGTAAAACTATTTGAATCCACAAACTAGAACATACACTGATTTATAAATGTGGATCTAAAAGATAAACTAACAAAATTCAAATATAAAAAACTTACTTTATACGGATAGAGGCCTCAGATATCTATATCCTAAATTTGCAGTTTCTACCTCCAGATCATGAATCAGAAAGTCTAAATCTAATATATTCAATTTATGAAGAACTGGAGTAGAAAAGAAATGTCAGGGCATCCACGCTTATTTAGAAAAATACGGGCTTGAAGGCTATCCCTACATATTTATTTATAGATGTACAAAACAACGTCGTTAGTTCGACTTAAACAGAGAAAATCTGTGCATTCCATTTTTTGTTTAATTGTTATGTATTCACTTCTTTGTTTTGGATGTGGATGTTATGTAATTAACACTATTAATCTTCCAACATTGAGAGACTTAATTTCATTTATGATGCACGTTTATTTTGAAATTCAAATGCATGTTATTTCTTGAATTTCTACATATACATACATATATGTATATATATCTAAAATAAATATATGCATACGCATTTACATGCGCATTAACGTTAATTGATTCTTATTTAATGTTAAATTTTTATGATGCCAATTATAGTGTTTATTCTTGTGTAATGTTTATGGTGTCAATTTAAAACATTTATTAATTCTTGTGTAATGTTAGATTTATTAATATGCTAACGTTAATAAATTCTTTCTAATTCCCAATTTTAATATTTTCATGACGCGTGTTAACTTTCAAATTCAAATGCTTTTTGCTTCTAAAATTTATACTTATATATATATATATATTATATAATAAATATATATATACATATGCACTTACATGGTGTTACCATTCCTGAATTAATTTTTTCGCTTCAAACTTTAAACTTACATTCTATTTATTAATTTACAATGTGCTATTAATTAACTTCTATTCGTTCTTTTACAACCTTACATTTTACTTATATATTAATTTATAACGTGCTATTAATTAACTTCCATTAATTCTTCTACAATGTTACATTTTACTTAATTCTATTTATATCTTTGTAATGTTATGTTTGCATAACTGTAGCTTTTTTTACTTTATTCTCATTTATTTTACACGTTCATTTTTTCAAATTTAAATGTGTTTCATTTTTGAAATTAATATGCGCATATATTTATAAAATAAATATATTTACGCATATTTACACATATAATTATTTTCCAACACAAAACTTTAAATGTCGGTAAATTTTCTGTACGAATTCCGTTTGGAACATATTATATATGTAGATTAATCAGAATTTTCCATGAACACAATGTTCGAGGCTAAAATTTTGACAATGTCAAAAATGTAAATTTTCTTATTTTACATTTAGTGCAATTATTTTATTATCTAAAAATGTAGGATGTTACAAATTGTATGTATGCTATTATGAATGCTTGTATGCTATTATAGTTATTTATACAATTACTAGTTGCATGGTTGGTTAATTTCTTAGTTTATTAAAAAACGTCGTTCGTTGTCGATACAGTACTAGGATAATTCCATTTGACAAAGTTTCGTGTATATCGATCGAATGCACACACAATGACGAGTCTAAGAATATGATAGATTTTGCATATTGATTAAACCCATAAACAATGAAATTTGACTCAATGGGTAAATATTTTGAGGAATATTAGGACTGTTGATTGAAGGACGACGGACTTGGTTATGTTCTTCGGACTTCAAGAAAAACATCAGACGCTTTCATTTGTTTGCATTAGTCACTTTTGGCTAAGTACACGATCATTAATATTTATTAGCTACTAAGAAATTGGTCAATATCTACCATTATTGATGTTAGTTGATTTGGCCAATTTTGATATGGATAATGATGAGGTTACAAGGATCGAAATGATTACTCTCTGATCAGTAGTTTGGCACTAAGACAAGGATGGGACGCTTCGACATGATGGTTTCATCACTCAATGATGATGGATTTATAATGTAGTGGTGGCTTCAAGGACTCTGAGATGTTAATTAGGTTACGACGAGTTGGACTGATGGAACTATCAGAGAATGGTTATAGGATGAATGATATCCATAAGGGAAAAGACAAATCTTGGCTACATTACTTTAGCAATGATTATCTAGGATGGTTCCTAGCCGCAACGACGTTCGGTGGGAGTTATATGGGAAATTTTTATACAAGCTCAATTTCAGATGACATGTGCAAAAGGATTATTGATATTCATAAGTTTCAATGGATCGCTACGCCAAAAATCAAATGAGACAGCTGATATGCAACGTTGTCCGATTGAATATCTATCCATCGTCTTTCTCTGTGTTGTCTCATTTTATATCAAGCCACAGATATACCCCCATCGTCTGATATGCACTAACACATCAAGAGAAAATAAACCATACATTGTCTAATGTTATAGTATCATTTCTAAAATTTACTACTAAACAACATATAAATATTGACTAATACGTATATTACTTACAATTATGTTATATTTGCAAAATGAAATAATGATCAATTTTATTTAAACAAATATTATTTTCAAATCAAATTCAAATACAATACAACTATCACTATACTTAAATTTTCAAATACATTACAACTTTCACTATACTTATGTTTTCAAATGCAATACAACAATACAACTTTTCTGTACAATCTCATATATAACATTATTTTTATTAGCACTCACTTACACTGACTCGAGTTTATATTTGATATTGATCTTCATTTACTTGCTCCATCTTGTGTACAACTATCTCTTATAACTGTCAAATAAACAACACAATAAAATGGAAAAAGAAGCAAACCTAAATTGCAAAAATTAAATTAAATTTGAATATTAATATTGCCTCAGTTTATGAGTTTATTTTCTCTTCATGATTTAGATAGGGACATTGATTAAATCTCACGGACTATTTCAAAGGTTAAGCCCGAAGGCTCAACATAGTGCAAATGTGCATAAGGCCAAGCCAAAGCCTCCTCGGGCTCAACTCACGAGCATAAGGAAATGCAACTCAACTCATACATACATGCATATATATATATATATATACATATATATATATAGAGAGAGAGAGATGCATTATATACCAAGTTTGTGTTGCAAATGCAATTAGAGAAAATCAATCTATTTTTGGCACAGAGTTCTCATCAAGCTGTTGCAGTAGTATATGTATATAGTGATATATTTTTCAGTTGTAAAGGAAACAAATCTAAATTGTAAACCAAACATCAACCAATATCAGGCAACAAAATCCACAAACATCAACCAATATCAGGTGTAAAGCAAACCAAACATCAACGATTATCAGGCAACAAGATGCAAGATCCAAAAAGTCATAAAGTAAAATGTAAGCAGAACCAGGTGCAAGCATAAGGAATTTCAAGATCAAAATCACAGGAAATAAAGTAAAAAGGTAATTCTTTTCAAAATCAAAGGCCGAAATCAACAAGTATAAAGGAAACAAATCAAGGAAGCGGTCACAACATATGCGACAACAAATTCATCAATCAAGGCACATAGTTTGAGCAAGTAATCGACAATCAGAATCAGACAGTAAGGGTTTTTTACCCTATAAATTTCACCCATTCATCATTGGAAAATATCTAAATCTAGACAACGCAAAAAGGTAAAAATTCATACCTTTCTTAATTGAGCTCGACAAGGAGGAGAGGTGACTAAAGCTACTGAGAATCGAAGCAACGATGAAGTATTCACACATCAAAGTCGCGATTTGGTAAGAGACAAGAAGCCCTAAATTTCTAGCATCCACCCATTTCCAACATTAAAGTCGCGATTTGATAAGAGATGATAAGTGAGAGAAGAGTGAATGTATTCGATTTAGTTTTGAGAGTGAGATTAAAGGGTTTTGCTGATTTTGTTTTGAGAGGGAGAGAAGAGGGAACACAAAATATTAAGTGGGAAATAATCTCAAGAAGGCATCCACCAAAATATTAGAGGGGAACAAAATAAAAAGAGCACCCATGAAATAATTAGGAGGGAAAAGATGGAGCTAAAACTAAAAAATTTGATAACTTAAATCAGACGACATATAAATTGTTGTTTAAATTCTAAGGTTGTACAAAGAGAATTCACATACTTATTCAAACAAAAGGGTATTGTTTCCATATGTTGTGTGAAACAGTGGAAAATGTTGGGGCAATAGAAAATCAAGCACATGTTTTGTGATCACTGTTATCTAATTCAATTTTTGGCGTAGTGGGCGCCCGTGTATCAAGGGTATATGTGATGGCACCCACTGGAGCAACGTTGGCTCATGGATACATCAGTTGAGGAAATGCCGACTTATGGGGCAATGATGGCTCCTGTATCATACCATGTATCGATTCTCCATACCTTAGACTATGGGATAGTCTAATCCTAGGCTAATGAGTGAAATGGATTCAAGTATTGTGAAATCGAGATGTTGTGTAGTCATAGCTATGGGATTATTGTACGAGTATCATATATCCAATACATTAAGTGAGTTATTATGAGGATGGATGATGGATGTTATGTTTCCTTGTTTCTTTATCACCTTAGACCTTGGACATATAGTACACCTATGTGATTATCTTAGTATATATTCGATGTTATGTTCAAAATTTATGGATGCGGGGATAAGTCGGGTACGATTCCCATACCCTCTGTTTTATATACTATTATGACGTTTGTAGCATTTTAAATTGTTTATTGCTGACACCAGACTATTGTCTAACTTAAGATTTTATCTTCTGCTTCATATTATCTTGGATACGCTTGAATGAGTAGACTAAAAAGTAGGTATAAATGACATATATGGATGGACTAGTAGGTGGGAAGGTCTTTTTATAAGAAGCATTTTCTCATTATTGTTTATCTAACTGCCACTATGGAGCCTTGATAGTGTTTGACTTGTTATTGTTTGAGATAGTTTATCAATTGATTTTTTTCCACTTATATAAACTCTATTTCTATTTCGTATAATTATATAATCCTACGTACTCTGATTCAATGGTTCATGAAGTTCGGTATTTCGCCAGTTTTTTGTTTGTGGTGACTATTATATTTTACTCGATGCGATGTGATATTTGCGATAGGTGTTGTGATTGTTTTATGTTTCTTTCTTTTTCTTCTTTTTATTCACCTTTACTCTTTTCTATTTCTCTTCTTTTCTCTTAATTTTTACCTATTGACAATCATCCTACGTCTACCAAGTGCTTATGCAATGCAATATTAGATTATATGAGCATTATTGGTGTATGACGATCTTCATAGCTTCCCTTAAGCATCATAGGACAACATCTTAACTTTGACCACCATCAAACATGTTCTCATCTCGTCTATTCCATCCAATTTTCCCAAAATAACGTCAACTCCTAAATTCATATATATATATATATATTCATATGCCTTGTTTAATTGCTTTTTTGATCGTCCAAATTCCCTTTTTGGAAACTTTCCCACTCGTATGTTTTATCCAATGTGGATAGATATCTAACAAAAACTCTCAACTATTCCTACAAAAAAGTTGTCATGGTTCTGTATTGTTCCCCTAACAAAAGCAACAAGTCACACCGTACCTTTGAAAAAAGCATCACCATAAAACCACCAATCCCGATACCACACAAAATCTTCGATGTAAGCATGTTATACTACAATTCGTGGCTTAATGCATTTCTACTACTCTGTCTATGATATGCAGTTAAAGTGTTTAGCAATTCTATAGCGATGGAGCCATAAAAGGTTATAGTGGGGATATAGCCAAAAATAGTAGATGTGCAAAAAAAATTTAATAGATATAAAAAAAGTTGTTAATTTGTTCGTATTCTTATGTCATTCATGTATAAATAGAGATATTGTTTAATCTTACAACAAAAAAGAAGAATATCATGATTCATGCAGTATTGGTTTAGTAACTGTAATAGATTTCTAACCTACGTTGATTATTTCTATCCTTTGGTTTTTGTTCTAAATTTATTGGTTTGGTTTAAGAAAGATCTAGTAAATACAACATTTTGTATTAATTTTGCTAAAGCAGATGCTTAAAAAACCATGATTTAGCAGGGGCTCAAAATGAATATACTATTCATTATGACTAAATTCAAAAAGCATAACAGTCGAAGAGTGCTATGTGCCATAGCAGAAATTTTATAGAGATTTAGCATGGCTTTAACCGCATGGTGCCTATATAACATCCATGCTGATCGCATTTGGACTGTTAGTCAAGATTAATTGTTTCAAGAAAACTTGATATTCAAAGCATTTATTTAATCCTTTCAAAGCATGATTTTCATGAATATTAATTAGGGATCCCATGCATATATACAATTATTAAATTCACTTTACTTGGAATCTAGATTCTTATTCATTTTTTTCTCTTGCAAAAGCTATTAATCTTCCCTCTTTGTGATTTTTTTTTCAAAAGCGATAAGATAAGAAGCCATAATAGGCATAGATCCTTCTAGATCCAACCACTCCATTTTATGTGTTATTTACATAAGTACACTATATTTGCTCATTTGTCCTCCTCATTTTGAAATGTACATCCTTTTTAATGTGTACTATTCACTACTTATCTTCTTCAGTCATAGTTTATAGGTCAGGTAAATTTCTAGTCAAAAGTATCATCATTATAGTGTAACATAGCATTTCTAAATCCATTTATTATAACATAGTTGATCTAGTATTTACTATTTCATTATCGTTGCACTCTTCGTTCGTTGATGCTAAATGTTTTTTGTATATCTTTTGCGAAAGCGTACATAGGTGGACTAAATAAAAATAGGAAAGAAAGATCACCTTTATCTTAACCACTTTTTGGTTAAATTGTATGCATTTTGTAACCATAAACAACTACATTAAAGATATTACTAATTAAAATCGTTATATTCCATTTTATCTCTTTATCCCCACAACTCTATTTTTATGCTATAAAATAATAAATTCCAATCTAAGCCTCAGTAGAAAATAATTTCAACAAAACAGTAGAAATTTTATAATTTTTACGACTAATGACTTCTTAATACATATCTTGTTACTATATCCATTTTTAGTGAACATTAGGTCAACTCAATCATACGTTTTGCCTCTTACATTGTTTGTTAAAAAAATTCCTCCAATTTTGAATGCACAGGTCTAAAGATTAAATATCTATAATCTTTTATTTCATTGACGTTATCTATTTTTTGCATTGAAGTTACATATTTGCATAGTTGTAATTAAGAAATTCTTAATTTCCATTATAATTTTCTTAGAAAAATTATACACAAAAAGATCAAAATATTTAAAGGAAAAAAAATCATTTTTAACCTGGTGCTTTCTTCTTCAACATCCCTTATAAGGCACTCTAGATTCTTTTCATTATAAATTTTCTGTCTATTTTCTAAATAATTAGTGATATATTATTTATGTAAAATTCCGACAGTTTTGATTTCAATGTTGTTTGACTTTTTAACACTCTGTTTATAAGGATTTGTAAATTTGTGTTTAACCCATTTCGTGAAAATATTCCTCTTTATTCGATTTTAGTGCAGTTGACATAATTGCTTAAATTTTCTTTTGTCTACCGATTGGCTCTATGAAAACGTGTAACAGCATACCTTGAAACTGGCTTGGTTTTTTATTAGGAGAAACTCCATTGAACCTAGACACATTCTACAACTAGTTGTTTGTTTGTAAATAAAAATAATAATGCATAAAGTTTTCTATCTTCATGTTTTGATTCTTACAATGAAAGGATAAGATATAATACCATAAATAATACCCATATCTTCTAAAACTCAAATGTCAGAAAAATACAACATAATATCCCATAACATCATCATATATCTAAAATGATTCGAATCTTCCTGCAAAGGAATAGATGTCTCTGAACACATTGAGGAAAATGGTAAATTCATGGACGAAATAGAAAATAATAATTGACATAATAAAAAGAAAAACCCCTAAAAATGTGCAACACGCTCCTCTTAAAGTGTTGATATGGATCCAGAGCAAAATCAAATGAATATAGTAGCATGGACCTTTAGGGGTTTGAATGCTCCAAACAAATAGTTTGAAGTATTCAAATTTCTTAACAAATATAGTCCATCAATGGTAGTCTCCTAGAAAATAAGTTGAGCAATGACATGATAGTTAAATTAAAATATAATATGCACGTTAATTGGAAATATGTGGATAACAATGTATGTGGTTGTAAATGGCGAATTCTCATTTTCTGGGATTCTAATCATTGGTCTATCAACATTGAAGCCATTCGGTGTAGCAAATTTCTTTTATTGCAAATAATTTGTGTAATGACCCACATTTTCAGCGGTATAATAATTGATTAATTTAATTATTTGAACGGTCATTAAAAGGATTTAATGGTCGTTGAATTAAATAATGGTGAATATTTAATTAAAATAATAAATTAGTAATATATTTAATTCTGAATTAATCAGAATTGGCTAAAATGGCGATATGGTGTGAACAGGATCATCTGTGATATTTAATTCAGTTTAGAATTGAATTATAATAACGAATATGTTATTTGAACGAAGATTTGAACGTACAATTTTATTTTAATTAAAATCGAACTCGAAATGGCACTGCAGTTCGTAAATTAGCAATTCGAACTTTAACTGAATGTACATGATTCGTTTTAAGCCGGATTTCTGTGAAACAAGAAACGTGTGGAGCTAGTGGAGTATATCTTTCTAGTGGAAGAGAAAAATCAGGATTTCGTCATGTAGATTTTGAGATATGTCCAAATCAAAATTTAAAATAGTCGCTATAGAATCGTTTATCGACCATAATGGTTTATTCGATATAACTAGTGATCGGGTTTGAATTTAGACAAGATTCTTTAGAGACGTAGTGATAATTTAATTTTTAGAATTTTATTGTAATTTTTAGTTAATTAAATAAGCAACTTTTTATTTGGAGTATGTTGCACCCTATATCAATATTTCGGGGTTTCACAGAATAAATTAACGGACCTATATTATTTTACTTTTGGGATCGTGGGACATTGCTCGTATCATTGGTATATTTTTTTGTCCATAGTGGCCCTTAAATGATTAATTGAGTTAATTATCGAATATAAGAATATAAAGCTTTAATACCCTACTCAACAACTAAACATAATTTCATTTCTTTGGCCATTCTCCTTCCAAGCTTCAAATTTCTCAGCCGCACCTTTTTCCTTGGTCCTCAAAACAATACGTGTTCTCCACAAATCCACAAAATAATACTATCTAAAATCTATAAATAACCGTGCTTCTACCTAAACCTAAGTCTTCGGTCAAGAATTTGTGCCGCCAAAAAAACATAATGAAACGAGAGCAAAAGCCTCGTTTGAAATTCAAGAATAATTCGGGGAAATTTCTACAAATCACGAAACAACGTAGTTGGAATCGCTAGGAGAAGAGAATCATCCTGGTATCCATTTTGATGAGTTCGATGATGGTGTTCGCGATTGGGTTTGTGAGCAGTAAAATTAGGGTTGATCTTTAAACGAAATTCAAGCTTTGATTCTTGAAATGGGTGTGGTATTTGTGGTAAGGAGATGGACTGGAATCTCGTGAAGGAGTTTGGGAGTGTTCAGTGGTGCTTGTGTTCGGTCTCTGTACAGGAAACCGCGAGGACGAAACTGGGACGCTAAGTGCGAGTGAAACAATGTTGACATGGTGAGGTAAAGGTTGGATGGAGGAGTGAAATGAGTGTTTGGGTTGGGAAGACTGTGGAGAAATGGTGGAGATAAGTGGAGATCTGCGTTCGAAAATGGTGGAGAAAACGATGAAGAATGAGGCTTGGAATCGATCGGAAATGGCACTGTACTGTGCGTGTTGAATTTCTGGTACTGGAGGGTTTAATCGGAAAAGAAAGGATGAGTGGTTATGGGTTTTTGATAGGGAGGACTGGGCCGGAATTTTGGGTAAAGCCTAAAGTAAATTATTCATGTTTATTTTTAATTTAAATTGTACGTTAACTTATAAAATGTATAACTTCATCATACGATATCAGAATCAGACGAAACAAGATCCGTTGGGATCATATAGACGTTGGTTATGCCATGGAGCTGAAGGGCAGAGAATTCGAGCTCGTTACAATTTATAGCAAAATAAATTGTCCGTCTGAATCAAGCGATGGTTATCGTTATTAACGATGATCGTCCAATGTGAGTAAAACTCACTAACTCTGTTCAGTTTATGTTTTTATAAACTGTACTATATTTTTGATAAATAATGATTGATTGCCGTGGATTGATTGTTTGGACTGTTAAATAGATTTGATTGAAAACGTAGATACAGTTATATATAAAAATCGTCGATCAAATAATGATTCTGTAAATCAGTATATTTCATGCGAAATGAAATTGATGTCATTTATGTTGATTAACATCTGTGGATGCAGGAATACAGGTTGGAGGAATCCGACTGGATTCCTCAACATTTATTTTACTGTTTATTATATATCGTGATATATGTTGTGATATAAAATCGATTATTGATTTTATATGTTTTGATGAGATTGATCATGTTATTCGGTATTTTAAATACCATAATGAATACTGGAAAGTAGAAAGGGAATTTTCACAACGTATATTAAAAATGAAATATTTATAAAATCATAGGATTTTATAAGAGAAATATTTAGTTAGAAAATAAATAGGTTATAAAAAGGAAATTATTTATAATAGAATAGGATGTTATAAAAAAGGAAATTATTTATAACGGAATAGGATGTTATAAAAAAGGAAATTATTTATAACAGAATAGGATGTAAAAAAAGGGAAAACGTTATAAAAAGGAAACCGTTATATAAAAGGAAAAACGTTGTTAAAAGGAAATCCTTATAAGGGGAGAAACGTTATTAAAAGAACATTTATAAAGTGAAGAACTGTTACTAAAAGTAAATCTTTATAAATGAATGAACGCTGTTAAAAGGAAATCTTTTTAAATGGATAAACGTTATAAAAAGGGAAATCTTTATAAAGCCAATAAAGTAAATCGAATATTAGTTATTCAAAAGGAGTTAATCAAATAGAGCTAATCGAATTAGAGTTAATTGATTAGAATTAAGTAAATCAAATTAGAGTCGAGTTAAGTAAATCGATTAGAGTTAAGCTAATCGTACAGAGTTAATCAAATAGAGTCAACCAATTAGAGACTAGTTAGAGTTAATCAATTAGGGTTGACCTGTTAAGTTAAAGTTAATCAGTTAGAGTTAAAATGATAGGGTTAATTAATTAGAGTTAATCAAATTTGAGTTAATCGAATATTAGTTATTCGAATAAAGTTAAAAGGAGTTCTGGAATGTTATTTATTCGAATAGAGTTAAATAGAGTTATCGAATATTAGTTTATTCGAATAGAGTTAAAGGAAAGGAGTTATCAGTTATAGTTTAATCGAAAGGAGCTATCGATTAGTTTAATCGAAGGGAGTTAATTGATGTTAGTTTAATCGAAGGGAGTTAATCGATATTAGTGTAATCGAAGAGAGATTAATCGAATATTGGTTATTCGAAAGGAGTTAATTGGATATAGTATATTCGAAAAGAGAGATTATCGAATATCGTTTATTCGAAAGAAAGTGTATCGAATATAAGATATTCGAGGAGAGTTAAATCGAATATTGGTTATTCAAAAGGAGTTAATCGAATATAGTTTATTCGAATAGAATTAAAGGAGTTAATCGAATATAGTTTATTCGAATAGAATTAAAGGAGTTAATCGAATATAGTTTATTCGAATAGAATTAAAGGAGTTAACCGAATATATTTATTCAAAAGAAGTTAAGTGATAAAAGTTAATCAAATAGAGTTAATCGATTAAAGTTAAATCCAAAGGAGTTAATCCAATAGAGTTAATCGAATATAGTTTATTCAAAGAAAGGTTTTCGAATCTAGTTATTCGAAAGAGAGATTATCGAATATAGTTATTCTAAGGGAGGAGTTATCGAATAGAGATTATTCGAAAAAGAGTTACATAAGGAAATTGTTAAAGGTTTAAAAGACAAACTTTGTCTATTCTGAAGTAAAAACATTGTTCAGTTAAGGTCTGAGAGGAAATTATACCCCAACTTGATTGACTTCCTTCTTAACTAAGTAATGGTAAGGTTTGATAGTGAATGATGGTTAAGTGAATTTAGTAAATGGTTGGAGTTGGCATAGCGATGTTTTATTTAAACATCTGTTTAAATCCAATGAAGAAGCTTTGGAAATGTTTTCCAAATAAGAAACCAGAAATGTTTTCTAATAAAGAAAACAAGAAATGGAAATGTTTTCCATTGTTAATAACGTATATTTTCCAAATTTAGAAAATAAGAAATATTGAATATATAGAAACAGGAGATGGAAAAAATGAATAAGTTAAATAAAGAGATAAATGTTCAACGATGATTGATCGATATAATTTCCATTTGGAAATAATATCGTTGTTTGCACACCCGTTTTTCTTTGATGGTTAAATCACAAACTATCGAAGTTTTGAACATTTTAATGTTGTTAATATGGAGAGACCGGTTGGATTATTATCCAAAGAACCACTCTGTATTGGCATAAGCGTTGCGAATCATATATGCCAAAGATAATTGAAGACGGAGTAACGTGCAAGGGCTATTGTATAAGTCTTAGATAACAGTGCCTAAGATGGATGTATTGAATAGTGCCTTTGGTTCATCCTGTTCCTGGATGACTTGTATGGATGAATGTCTGACAGAGTATTCCCAGAAAGGTCACGTACATTGATTTCTTCAACCGTACCAAGGCTGGAAGCTGAGAAGGAAACTTCTTTAGCTAACACATAATGTACTGTTGTAGGCATCAATTAGTAATTTTCGATGGATCTGACAATGTGGCATACGAAGTGAATCTGATGTGATGATAAAGCGTAACCTCAAGCCTTATCAACCGGGAAATGACAAAAATCGGGCAGGTAGCATGGCTCTGTAGGTCGCACCTATTAGGGTGTATAATCACCTGATATAGAGTTTCATTTACTTCTCAAAAATCTATTGTTGATGCTGTCCCATTCAGGAAACAGTTGTTGATCCCAACCGTTGGTGATATATATTCGATACACTCAAGCGAAATGAGTGGCCGGTCATGTGTGGCCGGGTTGCAAGATGTTCTTGTTGAACCCAGTGTATTCCTTTCTAGAGGTACACTAGCGAAAGGTGGTTCCATACCTTGTCATAGTTGGAAATCCATTACCCAATACGTGCTTGCGGTTTTGATTGTATACTATATATGTAGAACGTGAGATGAAAGCGTTTCTGCTAGATGATTATTATAGTTGTGGTTGATAGACATTATTATAATATCAAAAGGTTTTGATATAAAGATATTTCGGATTCTCATAAGGGATAAACCCATTCCGTTATACGGCGTGGTCTTATGAGATATCGTTTACTTGCTCAAACCGTTTTAAACTATTTTACTCACACCAGTCCCATGACTGACCCAGAGTTTGTTTTGTTTTGTTTTCCCTAAACTCTTGGGTGCCTAATTTTGTATGGGCAGTCAAGTAGTCGGGATTTATAGATATACTTACAGAGCTTGGAGCAGGAGGCTTCAAGATCGTATAGCTATTGTTTATTTCCGCTGTGTTGTAAGTGCTCTACTTTGAAATGATATGTATATTCAAGTACAGATTTATATTTCAAAGATATGTTATCAATTGTATGTTATTCGTTCCGCTGTGAGGTTCGTGTTACTCTGATGTTGTGTTCTTCTTCTTCTTCTATTCTAAGTTTCTATCTTATCTTTCCTCACCCTCTGTTTTTTCTATTAGTTTTCTGATTTTCTAGTGTAATTGGGGTTGGACTTGTGTTATTTGGTCAGCTCAAATTGGACTGGAATTTCGGGTCACTACAGTTGGTAACAGAGCTTAAGTTAAGAATTACCTTGGCTCTGTGGCGTGACTCAGTAGAGATAGGGTTAGTAATACCCTAGATTGAGTTTGAGTGTATATATATGAGTGCGTATTTGTAATTTGATATAAAGTGGTTTTATATTGTGGAGATTCATTGGTTGAGTTGTTTATGGGTTTTGGTTGATCGGTTTGATCCACTGTATCGGTAGGAGTTACTAAACACTCGAATACGATGGGTCGTCACGATATGTTTTGAAAAGAGGGTAAATTAAAATAAGTTTACCCAAAGTATATTTTGACATAAAGAAGTATATATATTAGATATATTGGTTGTTATTATAATCGAGGAAGATTATAAAGTGAAATGGTTATGTAAATAATCGATCAGAATTCATATAAGTGCAATATATGAAACTGAAATGAATTAAATCTGAATTTAAACCAGAAATTGAATTAAAACTCTGGAAAATTGGATAAATATTTGTAAATGGATTTGGATTAAAAATAAGGAAAATTTAAGATCCTGGGAGATTTTAAATTGTTTTACAAGTAGTGTGAATTATATTTTGAAATGAATTTCAAAGTGGAAATGTTTAGAAATGGTTTTATAGTATTGAACTCACTTCGATCGCTGGAAAATAGATTATGATGATGACAGCTGCATCATTAGTATTCATTTCGAGTTGTAAGTGACCAATTACTACCAGAGATACTGTTTTGAATTTGTTTGGGAAAGACAAGTTGTGTTGAATTTCAAAAGGGAAAAGTTGATTTTTGAAAACAGTAAACTGTTTAAAAACTCCCAGGGAAAGACTGTTTGAATTAAAAACAAATTTAACAGAAATTTGTGAAAGCAAATTTGAATTAAAGTAAAGCCAGTAAAGTGGTAACTGAGATTGAATTAGAATGATATCAAGACAAATTGGATTGTGATATTCAAATTTGAAGTGTAATGTGATAATCAAGTTAGGAGTTGCGAATCGAGAAGAAACTCGAGTTGAAATGGTATTTGGCTCGGATATAAGAGAATGGTTGTGTTGTGGATAAAAACAGATTGGAATTTGATTGGGATGACCCTTGGATCCGCTAAATTGATAACAGGTGGAAAGGATATAATGATATGCCGACAAAAGGTACAAGTTTATATTTCTATTGGATATAAGATTTATGAGCCGAATTGGCAAGTCGCTTGGCTATTTGATTTTCTTTTGGGATGGAGATGGCCCAGAGTGGCGAGTGGTGGTTTGACGTATTGACCAGTATAAAGGAGGTGCTGGCGATTTTTTTTGAAAAGTTAAGGCATTGGAAAATTTTCAAGATTTTTGAAAATTTTCGTTGGTAAGAATAAATTAATAATTTAATTGAAATTAAATTGGTTCAGTTGAAACTGAAGTTAAGAAGTGAACAAATATATTCTCACCGGTCGATAGGGTTTGTTTTCTACCTTAGCAATTTCGAGGACGAAATTATTTTAAGTAGGGAAGAATGTAATGACCCGCATTTTCAGCGGTATAATAATTAATTTATTTAATTATTTGAAAGGTGATTAAAAGGATTTAATGGTCGTTGAATTAAATAATGGTGAATATTTAATTAAAATAATAAATTAGTAATATATTTAATTCTGAAATAATCAGAATTGGCTGAAATGGCGATATGGTGTGAACAGGATCATCTGTGATATTTAATTCAGTTTATAATTGAATTATAATAACGAATATATCATTTGAATGAAGATTTGAACGAATAATTTTATTTTAATTAAAATCGAGCTCGAAATGGCGCTGCAGTTCGTTAATTGGCAATTCGAACTTCAACTGAATGTACAGGATTCATTATAAGCCGGATTTTTGTGAAACAAGAAAGTGTGGAGCTGGTGGAGTATATCTTTCTAGTGGAAGAGAAAAATCAGGATTTCGTCGTGTAGATTTTGAGATATGTCCAAATCAAATTTTAAAATAGTCACTATAGAATCGTTTATCAACCGTAATGGTTTATTCGATATAACTAGAGATCGGGTTTGAATTTAGACAAGATTCTTAAGAGACGTAGTGATAATTTAATTTTTAGAATTTTATTGTAATTTTTAGTTAATTAAATAAGCAACTTTTTATTTAGAGTATGTTGCACACTATATCAATATTTTGGGGTTTCATAGAATTAGTTAACGGACCTATATTATTATATTTTTGGGATCGTGGGACATTCTCGCTCATTGGTGTTTTTGTCCATAGTGGCCCCTAAATGATAAATTGAGTTAATTATCGAATATTAGAACATAAAGCTTTAATACCCTACTCAACAACTAAACATAATTTCATTTCTTTGGCCATTCTCATTCCAAGCTTCAGAATTCTCAGCTGCACCTTTTTCCTTGGTCCTCAAAACAATACGTATTCTCCACAAATCCACAAAATGATTCCATCTAAAATCTATAAATAACCGTGCTTCTACCTAAACCTAAGTCTTCGGTCAAGAATTTTTGCCACCAAAAAAACATAATGAAACGAGAGCAAAAGCCTTGTTTGAAATTCAAGAATAATTCGGGGAAATTTCTACAAATCACGAAAGCAACGTAGTTGGAATCATTAGGAGAAGAGAATCATCCTGGTATCCATTTTGATGAGTTCGACGATGGTGTTTGCGGTTGGGTTTGTGAGCAGTAAAATTAGGGTTGATCTTTAAACGAAATTCAAGCTTTGATTCTTGAAATGGGTGTGGTATTTTTGGTGAGGAGATGGACTGGCATCTCGTGAAGGAGTTTGGGAGGGTTCGGTGGTGGTTGTGTTCGGTCTCTGTACAGGAAACCACGAGGACGGAACTGGGACGCTGAGTGTGAGTGAAACAATGTTGACATGGTGAGGTAAAGGTTGGATGGAGGAGTGAAATGAGTGTTTGGGTTGGGAAGACCGTGGAGAAATGGTGGAGATAAGTGGAGATGTGCGTTCGGAAATGGTGGAGCAAACGATGAAGAATGATGTTTGGAATCTATCAGAAATGGCACTATACAGTGCGTGTTGAATTTCTGGTACCGGAGGGTTTAATCGGAGAAGAAAGGACGAGCGGTTATGGGTTTTTGATAGGGAGGAGTGGGCCGTAATTTTGGGTAAAGCCCAAAGTAAATTATTCATGTTTATTTTTAATTTAAATTGTACGTTAACTTATAAAATGTATAACTTCGTCATACGATATCAGAATCAGACGAAATAAGATCCGTTTGGATCATATATACGGTGGCTACACCATGGAGCTGATGGGGAGAGAATTCGAGCTCGTTACAATTTGTAGCAAAAGAAATTATCTGTCTGAATCAAGCGATGGTTATCGTTATTAACGATGATCGTCCAATGTGAGTAAAACTCACTAACTCTGTTCAGTTTATATTTTTATAAACTGTACTTTATTTTTGATAAATAATGATTGGTTGCCGTGGATTGATTGCTTGGACTGTTAAATAGATTTGATTGAAAACATAGATACAGTTATATATAAAAATCGTCGATCAAATAATGATTCTGTAAATTAGTATATTTCATGTGAAATGAAATTGATGTTATTTATGTTGATTAACATCTGTGGATGCAGGAATACAGGTTGGAGGAATCCGACTGGATTCCTCAACATTTATTTTACTGTTTATCACATATCGTGATATATGCTGTGATATAAAATCGGTTATTGATTTTATATGTTTGGATGAGATTGATCATGTTATTGGGTATTTTAAATACCATAATGAATACTGGAAAGTAGAAAGGGAATTTTCAAAACGTACATTGAAAATGAAATATTTATAAAATCATAGGATTTTATAAGAGGAATATTTAGTTAGAAAATAAATAGTTATAAAAAGGAAATTATTTATAACAGAATAGGATGTTATAAAAAAGGATATTATTTATAACGGAATAGGATGTTATAAAAAAGGAAATTATTTATAGGATGTAAAAAAAGGGAAAACGTTATAAAAAGGAAACCGTTATATAAAAGGAAAACGTTGTTAAAAGGAAATCCTTATAAGGGGAGAAACGTTATTAAAAGAACATTTATAAAGTGAAGAACCGTTACTAGAAGTGAATCTTTATAAATGAATGAACGTTGTTAAAAGGAAATCTTTTTAAATGGATAAACGTTATAAAAAGGGAAATCTTTATAAAGCCAATAAAGTAAATCGAATATTAGTTATTCGAAAGGAGTTAATCAAATAGAGCTAATCGAATTAGAGTTAATCGATTAGAATTAAGTAAATCAAATTAAAGTAAATCGATTTGAGTTAAGTAAATCGATAAGAGTTGAGCTAATCGTATAGAGTTAATCAAATAGAGTCAACCAGTTAGAGACCAGTCAGAGTTAATCAATTAGGGTTGACCAGTTACAGTTAAAGTTAATCAGTTAGAGTTAAAACGATAGGGTTAATTAATTAGAGTTAATCAAATTTGAGTTAATCAAATATTAGTTATTCGAATAAAGTTAGAAGGAGTTATCGAATGTTGGTTATTCGAATAGAGTTAAATAGAGTTATTGTAACAACCCGCTATTTTATTTTATGATTTAAATCGATATTTTTATTTTGAAAATATTTTATAATTTCTCGTAACGGGAATTTGATATTTGAAATACGTACAGTGAGATATAGCAGTAGTGAAAATTTCATCGAAAAATTTGAAAGTTTTTCGATCGTGCAATTTTCAGTGAAATGCAGCGCATAACCGTTCAAATTTTATCGATTTTAAAATCTTTCCGAATCCAGTTCGGACAAACTTGAAAAATATTATATTCATTGCCAGTAATCCAACGGCGGAATTCGTTTCGCGAAAAACGGACGTTTGACATTCGTTTTCCATCTGCATTTTTACGTTTAAGGGGTCCGTAACGCGTTTTTGAACAGAGCATCCTGGCACTGCAAATTTTATACCGTTGTGTCCATCTCGTCACGCTGATTTCCGCAATATATTCATTTGTCAGATTCGGTGTTCGGTTCGCGCTGAAATTATGAAAATGCTTGCACAGTTCATTTTTGAGACAGAGCCATTTGAGTTCGATGTGTCCTTTTTCCGATCTTACATACTTTTCTAGACATTTTGGGTCTGCAAAACCCGTCCTTTTATTTTGCTAAGCCACCCGTTTTTTTTTTTCTAAACCTTAGTAGTGGGGCACATTATTCTTTGTTCAAACCATAAATTTCAAACCATTCATGCTTTGTTCCTTACGTTCCAACCATTCATTTTCCAACTTTTCAAATGCATGTTCAAGTCCCCACGTACAAAACCATTCATTATAAACATGCAAGGACGGTTCCATTTTTTAATTTTTTTCTTTTCCTTGTACTCTTTGTTTCCATACAAACTACGTGGGTTCATATTGCTTTATTTAAAATGTTCCCTCTCTCTTGTTTACTATTTCATGCGCAAACTCTTTTCTTAGTCTCTTTATATTTGATGTTCAGACTTTCAACTTGGAAAGGAAACCTATACAAACCTTTGTTATTAAGTTAGATGCCTTTTGAAAATCATTTTGTTTATGTTTATGAGTCTATGAGTACGGTTCCAATATCCTGCATGCAGAACACATATTTTAATTTTGAAACATGACATTTTTAAAGTTATTTTTCTCTAAATATGCTACTTTGTTTCCACTTGCTCTTTTGCCCATTCACCATTTCAGGGAAAAAAAATGGAGAAAAGTATTTGACATAAATTTCCTTATGCGTGCATGATAATTCACTTCCTGATGCCATCATACAACTTCTACCCCATCCATTTTCTTCTCCTTTGCTTACTGTTTCTATGGTACCCTTATTTCCAAGCCACCGGGTTTGCCACCATCAAGACGTTGGTTCCCTCCGCCTCGCCTGACCTGGCTGCCTCCGACTTGTCGTTGGTTGTGGCACAAACCTCTTGTCAAATCAATGAATCATATCTTTCCAGCGCATTTGTTTATTTTACTTTGCCGAGTTTGGGACTTTTCCCTTAAAAAAAATGTGGATTTGTTTACCGAATTAAACAACGGCTCGTAAGTAATTAGATTCGAAATGCATCTTGTCAGCTCATGTACCTTTTCTCTCCCCATTTAACGGTTCCTCCTTACCACGTCCTTTGGTATTTTGAATACCACTTCTTTTGATTTAAACCCTTTCCCTTTGTGAATATAAACCGCATCCGTCCCATTTCTTTTCCCCATCTTCTATTTATTTGCACCGTGAACACTACTGCTCTCCTAATTTTCTCTTCGCCATGTTTTTTTTCCTCACCAAAAATCATCCCTTGTTCTCCCTTCTCTTTTCTGCATTCCTTCCCATCGTTTCCCTTTATCCCACCAGCGCACTCAAGCGAACCTCCTCGCCAACCCCATAGCTCCTCACATTAGCCGGTCCGAGCCTCTCACGAAAGTCGACCTTCCACCGGCCTGCGGTCACCTTACCCTACCGAACCCCGTTATTGAGTCTTGTTCCCATTTTCATGTGTGCGTGTGAGACTGTGTGTGTGTGAATTTATATTCGGGGTATGCGTGTGTATGGTAATAAGTGTGTGTGTGCGTGTTCTTGTCTGCAAGTGTTGAGTGCGTTCGGTGTTGTGTTTATGTATGCGTGATGTGTAGTCTGTGTGTTGGGGATGAATGGCGTGAGTGTTAAATATATTTAATGTTTGTGTTTGTTGTATTTTGTGCGAGTATTTATTTCGTGAGTGATTTTACTTTGTATGCGTGTGTATATATATATATATATATATATATATATATATGTATGTATGTATATATGTATATATATTTCAACGATTATTTGCATATATATATTTTGCAAAGGTATATATTAATTGATGTATTGTTTGTGTTGCGTATTTGTAGTGTGTGTTGAATTTCAATATATTTTATAAATTTATTGTGTTTACGCATATAGAAATATTTATATAATTTTTATAAAAGAATTTTGTGTTTATTTTATTTTATCGAATTGAATTTGGGTTTGAGTTTTGAAATCGTCCCAAAAACCCAATACCGTACCATCCAAAACTCAAGTGTTGCTCCGATCCATTGAGACATTCGCTAACCTCCTCTTATAAAAATAAATATGTTGAGTGGTTGCTGTAATCGAATCTATTCTGAGTCATGCCTAGGAGTCGTCGTTTCAGTTCGGTATCAATTCGTCTGTTGTCTCCAATCTGTGCCACGAAAGGTGAGTTTATCTCACACCTGACTCACATTCATTTCATGGAGGTTAGATCAATCATTTGAACTGTTATGAAATGTATAGGGCTGCTAGTAGAAATTGTTTTGTTTATTATGTACAATTTCATATGTGACACAATATTTATAATGACACATAGGTGCACTGATTTTATATACTGTGACTGTTACTATGTGATTGTTGTTTGTGATTGTTGATACCCTAGTTTGGGAAAAATCACTAAGGGTTGAAATGATACATACCCGAACGGACATTAGAATAGGGAAAAATCGTTATGGGTTGAAATGATAGACCTGAACGATTTTTACTGAATTTGGGATCGCGGGTTGAAATGATAGACCCGTTGAAATTTTATAAATTGCGGGTTGAAATGATAAATATCCGTATCACTTGACCATAGGATAGAAAACTATATACGGACACTGTTGGTCGTGTTTTTGAAGTATTTTGATTTGGAAATTTGATTTTTTTTAATAATAACTTAAGATTTATTTTAATTTATTTTTATATATTTATATTTTAAATTTAAATTTCTATAATTTTGAATTATTTGATTTAAAATGATTTTAATAAGTAAATACGGATCTAAAGCTTATTTAAGTTTTTAATTATAATTTATTTATTTTAAACTATATAATTTAATTATATAAGTATTTTTATCTTTTTATAGTATTATGAATAATTATTTTATATTTATTTTCTATATTAATTTAATTGTATATATGCTTATAATCTATATTCTAAATAATTTTAGAAGTTCATAAATAAATATACATATATATATATATATATATCTATTTTCAAAATTTATTTTCTTATATATATTTTAAACTTTAATAATAAGTGTCAAGATGGATAGGTTAGATTTCGCGATTTAAATTCTAAGTTTAAAGATGTAAATCTGTATAACGATACTTGTATACCGAATGTGCTCATATTAAGTTATGAATTCGAATTGGTATGAACTTTTAGTAAAGATGAATTTGAATTGCGTAAATTGATGTTCAAATTGAAATTTATTATTGATATGAAATTGAGTTTGAATTGTTTTAAATTATGAACTTTGATAAGAAATGAATGTGAATTGGGTAAATTGGTTTATTTTAAATTTATAATCTATATGAATTGAATTCAACTTTAAGTGAGTTAACATGAATTGGAATATATATATATGTAGATGTTATATGCAGAATTGATTCTTATATCGTTTGGTTTGAATTAAGAATTTGCTAAATCGATGTAAAAAGAATGGTTTTAAATCGTAATTTGTTTGAATGGAAATATAAGATTTTGATTCAAAATGTAGAAGTAACAATTTTGAACTATATGACTTTAATTATAAGTACGATATAATTTGTTTAAATTGAAATATAAGTTTTGACTTGAATCGTATATTCGAATTCGAACCAAAATGTTAGATTTAAATGAATCGACTTGAAACGATTTCTTATAAAGGAAATTTTTGAATAATTTGAATTGTTTCGAACTTGAATTCTTGAGAATATAAACCGAATAGAAATATTACCAAAGTTAAATGTTTGGTATTAAGTTAAATGGAAATTAAGACCTTTACGATATGATTTCTAAATCGATTCGATTTAAGTGAATGAGTTTCAAAATTTTAACATAATTGTAGTTAGATATTTAACTTTGAATTCATATTCGAATATGAGATTTCGTATAAATGATTTTATAAAGTGATTTATAAAATAATGACCATGAAGTGAAAATTGTAAATGATTGGTTGTTAAAGAGACCGGGATCGGCTATTGTCATACTCTCTGCCAATAACGAAAACCACTTTAACAACTGTGTACGCAGTGGAGTTCCAGAATGAAGGGGATGATTTGGCGAACGACTCTATTTTTTTTTCATTTCATATTAATTACGAGACCCTGACTACCTTGAGTCAGCTTGATGTGGCTAAAACAGGAGCTATGCACGGACCAAGTGAGGTCATACCTCTTATCGAGCAAACTTCTTCGATATTATTCTATTACTGTTGAGATTCGATTTGGGCCCTTTTGATTATGGGAGTGTGTATCGAGGTGGGCGGTAGTAGCTACTATGCGTTACCACCAGTCCGGCTCTACAAACGGTGAATCCACCCTGGCATTCCTTGCGTGCCTTGTCACATGCCTTATACGATCCCACTATGATTTTGATTTGTACTGTTTTATATGGAGTGCCCTCTGATCAACCTCCAGTTTATGGAGGAATTACGGTACTGTATATGCTATGGGAATATATAAACGGTGTAAGGGTAATCATGGTAATCCCGCTAACGCTATTTTGATATTTTTACTTTACTGATAGACACTATTGTATATAGCGTATTATACTATATAGTATTAGTTTGACGGATCCTTAAAGGATGGTGATCCCAAACATCCTTTAAGTTACTAATTGCATTTCATCAAACATTTCATTTGAGTTGATTTACTTATATGAGAATGTTAGTCCTGATCCGAGTTGTTTTGTTTTGCATTATTGCTCAGGTCAGATCGAGTATTACAGCTTTGAGATTCACTTTCGGAGTCGGAGTCTATATTAGATTTGCTCACCTTTATCTACCTGTTCAGTTGATCCAGTTCCATCTATTCTTGTCGTTTCTATTTCAAATTGTTATCATTTATTTATGTATCTGAAATTTAGTGTATCATACTTCCGCTGTATTATCTTGTAAACTCTATTGTTAATTTTATTTGGTAGCTTCATGAACTACTAATGTATTATGTATTTTCCGCTGCGAGATATTATATTACACTGTGTCTGTGATTTGTGATTCTGTGATTTGTTCTATTTACCTCAGAAGCTAATAACATTCTGTCATTTTGAACGGTTTGAGTTGGTTAATTACTGGCTTGAACCGGATGAAAGACGGTATGTTACATATGGTATCAGAGCTTTGGTTTTATGAAAGCTTTAGCCAATGAGGTAAAAACTCATTAGAGATAGGGCAACAATACCCTAGAATGAGTGGAATCAGTCACATAATCCTTCTTGAGAGAGCGTATTTGGAACGTATAAATGATTTTAAAATGTTTTAAACAAATATTTTCGGATATATATATATATATATATATATTTGTTTAAATCTTTTCTGAAAGTCCCTTTCCAATTGAATCCATCTTCCTTCGTAGATCCTCTTTGATTAGGTTCTTTCGTTCGTTCAGCTTTTAACTCGAAGTCTCTTACTTACCCTTGTCCATTACAAGGTAAGAAGTAGAAAGAGAGTATAAATCTTCTAGCGAATTCATCCTTATTAAATATCGGTTTGAAATAAATATTATAATATAAGCTTTTCTTGATTAAATATTGAAATTTTGATATATTTGTGCAAGACGTATATTTGTAAATAATATTATGTTTTGGTAATACCAATATTCTGAAGATGATGCTTATACTTTAAGGTTTTATATTTTATAAATTATATACTTTGAATAAGATTTAAAGGCATAGGTTTTGCAAGAAATGATTTTATCTTGGTTGAATAATATTATTGTTTATAAATGTATGTATATATTAGAACGTATAAATTTAAATTTGTTTATAAACAATTTTATTTGTGATATATGTATATATGTTAAATATAAATAACATTGATTTGAAAATCGTTATGATAGTATAAAATAATATTGTTATGTATTTGATCTAATAATAATATTGTCAGTATATTTATTTTGATTTAAGTTGAATTTTAATAAATAAATGAGTGGGGGAGAGATATAATTTTCCCTACATTAAATTTTAATGATTTGATATCTATTATTTATAACATACAATTTGGAAATTTTGTATATATTCTGTTTAAATATAGAAAGATGTTTTGAGTACTTACCTGACGTTAAAATTGGCCTATCGAATACCTAGTGATTTGGATATACGTCTGATCAACGTATGTGTTAAATCCTATGTGTATTAGATAGATATAATGTCACACTCTAGTCGCTTGAAAATGATTTCGGTGATGACCGCGGCATCATCGATATCTATTTTTAGGTTTCGACAGTGGGATAGATATATATCGCCAATCGAGACCTCAAGTGAATACTTGAAACTATTTTGAAATGTTTGAGAATATATTAATTTTTGATTTAAATGTATATTTCAAAATCATATATATGTATGAGGGAAAAAAATATATGAGCCATTTGGTTTAAATATATTATTTAATTACTATTGTTTTCTACCTCGTTCCTTTTCGGGGACGAAAAGTTTTGAGTAGGGGAGACTGTAACAACCCGCTATTTTATTTTACGATTTAAATCAATATTTTTATTTTGAAAATATTTTATAATTTCTCGTAACGGGAATTTGATATTTGAAATACATACAGTGAGATATAGCAGTAGTGAAAATTTCATCGAAAAATTTGAAAGTTTTTCGATCGTGCAATTTTCAGTGAAATGCAGCGCATAACCGTTCAAATTTTATTGATTTTAAAATCTTTCCGAATCCAGTTCGGAAAAACTTGAAAAATATTATATTCGTTGTCAGTAATCCAACGGCGGAATTCGTTTCGCGAAAAACGGACGTTTGACATTCGTTTTCCATCCGCATTTTTACGTTTAAAGGGGTCCGTAACGCGTTTTTGAACAGAGCATCCTGGCACTGCAAATTTTATACCATTGTGTCCATCTCGTCACGCTGATTTCCGCAATATATTCATTTGTCAGATTCGGTGTTCGGTTCGCGCTGAAATTATGAAAATGCTTGCACAGTTCATTTTTGAGACAGAGCCATTTGAGTTTGATGTGTCCCTTTTCCGATCTTACATACTTTTCTAGACATTTTGGGTCTGCAAAACCCGTCCTTTTATTTTGCTAAGCCACCCGTTTTTTTTTTGTTTTTTTCCTAAACCTTAGTAAGTGGGCACATTACTCTTTGTTCAAACCATAAATTTCAAACCATTCATGCTTTGTACCTTACGTTCCAACCATTCATTTTCCAACTTTTCAAATGCATGTTCAAGTCTTCACGTACAAAACCATTCATTATAAACATGCAAGGACGGTTCCATTTTTTATTTTTATTTTCTTTTCCTTGTACTCTTTGTTTCCATACAAACTACGTGGGTTCATATTGCTTCATTTAAAATGTTCCCTCTCTCTTGTTTACTATTTTATGCGCAAACTCTTTTCTTAGTCTCTTTATATTTGATGTTCAGACTTTCAACTTGGAAAGGAAACCTATACAAACCTTTGCTGTTAAGTTAGATTCCTTTTGAAAATCATTTTGTTTATGTTTATGAGTCTATGAGTACGGTTCCAATATCCTGCATGCAGAACACATATTTTAATTTTGAAACGTCACATTTTTAAAGTTATTTTTCTCTAAGTATGCTACTTTGTTTCCACTTGCTCTTTTGCCCATTCACCATTTGAGGGGAAAAAATGGAGAAAAGTGTTTGACATAAATTTCCTTATACGTGCATGATAATTCACTTCCTGATGCCATCATAAAACTTCTACCCCATCCATTTTCTTCTCCTTTGCTTACTACTTCTATGGTACCCTTATTTCCAAGCCACCGGGTTTGCCACCATCAAGACGCTGGTTCCCTCTGCCTCGCCTGACCTGGCTGCCTCCGACTTGTCGTTGGTTGTGGCGCAAACCTCTTGTCAAATCAATGAATCATATCTTTCCGGCGCATTTGTTTATTTTACTTTGCCGAGTTTGGGACTTTTCCCTTAAAAAAAATTGTGGATTTTTTTACTGAATTGAACAACGGCTCGTAAGTAATTAGATTTGAAATGCATCTTGTCAGCTCGTGTACCTTTTCTCTCCCCATTTAACGGTTCCTCCTTACCACGTCCTTTGGTATTTTGAATACCACTTCTTTCGATTTAAACCCTTTCCCTTCGTGAATATAAACCACCTCCGTCCCATTTCTTTTCCCCATCTTCTATTTATTTGCACCGTGAACACTACTGCTCTCCTAATTTTCTCTTCGCCATGTTTTTTTCCTCACCAAAAATCATCCCTTGTTCTGCCTTCTCTTTTCTGCATTCCTTCCCATCGTTTTCCCTTCATCCCACCAGCGCACTCAAGCGAACCTCCTCGCCAACCCCATAGCTCCTCACGTTAGCCGGTCCGAGCCTCTCACGTAAGTCGACCTTCCACCGGCCTGCGGTCACCTTACCCTACCGAACCCCGTTACCGAGTCTTGTTCCCATTTTCATGTGTGCGTGTGAGACTGTGTGTGTGTGAATTTATATTCGGGGTATGCGTGTGTATGGTAATAAGTGTGTGTGCGCGTGTTTTTGTCTGCAAGTGTTGAGTGTGTTCTGTGTTGTGTTTATGTATGCGTGATGTGTAGTCTGTGTGTTGGGGATGAATGGCATGAGTGTTAAATATATTTAATGTTTGTGTTTGTTGTATTTTGTGCGAGTATTTATTTCGTGAGTGATTTTACTTTGTATGCGTGTATATATAAATATATATATATATATGTGTATATATGTATATGTATATGTATATATATTTCAATGACTATTTGCATATATATATTTTGCAAAGGTATATATTAATTGATGTATTGTTTGTGTTGCGTATTTGCCGTGTGTGTTGAATTTCAATATATTTTATAAATTTATTCTGTTTACGCATATAGAAATATTTATATAATTTTTATAAAAGAATTTTGTGTTTATTTTATTTTATCGAATTGAATTTGGGTTTGAGTTCTGAAATCGTCCCAAAAACCCAATACCGTACCATCCAAAACTCAAGTGTTGCTCCGATCCATTGAGACATTCGCTAACCTCCTCTTATAAAAATAAATATGTTGAGTGGTTGCTGTAATCGAATCTATTCTGAGTCATGCCTAGGAGTCGTCGTTTCAGTTCGGTATCAATTCGTCTGCTGTCTCCAATCTGTGCCACGAAAGGTGAGTTTATCTCACACCTGACTCGCATTCATTTCATGGAGGTTAGATCAATCATTTGAACTGTTATGAAATGTATAGGGCTGCTAGTAGAAATTGTTTTGTTTATTATGTACAATTTCATATGTGACACAATATTTATAATGACACATAGGTGCACTGATTTTATATACTGTGACTGTTACTATGTGATTGTTGTTTGTGATTGTTGATACCCTAGTTTGGGAAAAATCACTAAGGGTTGAAATGATACATACCCGAATGGACATTAGAATAGGGAAAAATCGTTATGGGTTGAAATGATAGACCTGAACGATTTTTACTGAATTTGGGATCGCGGGTTGAAATGATAGACCCGTTGAAATTTTATAAATTGCGGGTTGAAATGATAAATATCCGTATCACTTGACCATAGGATAGAAAACTATATACGGACACTGTTGGTCGTGTTTTTGAAGTATTTTGATTTGGAAATTTGATTTTTTTTAATAATAACTTAAGATTTATTTTAATTTATTTTTATATATTTATATTTTAAATTTAAATTTCTATAATTTTGAATTATTTGATTTAAAATGATTTTAATAAGTAAATACGGATCTAAAGCTTATTTAAGTTTTTAATTATAATTTATTTATTTTAAACTATATAATTTAATTATATAAGTATTTTTATCTTTTTATAGTATTATGAATAATTATTTTATATTTATTTTCTATATTAATTTAATTTTATATATGCTTATAATCTATATTCTAAATAATTTTAGAAGTTCATAAATAAATAAATATATATATCTATTTTCAAAATTTATTTTCTTATATATATTTTAAACTTTAATAATAAATGTCAAGATGGATAGGTTAGATTTCGCGATTTAAATTCTAAGTTAAAGATGTAAATCTGTATAACGATACTTGTATACCGAATATACTCATATTAAGTTATGAATTCGAATTGGTATGAACTTTTAGTAAATATGAATTTGAATTGCGTAAATTGATGTTTAAATTGAAATTTATAATTGATATGAAATTGAGTTTGAATTGTTTTAAATTATGAACTTTAATAAGAAATGAATGTGAATTGGGTAAATTTTTTTATTTTAAATTTATAATCTATATGAATTGAATTCAATTTTAACATGAATTGGAATATATATATATATATATATATATATATGTAGATGTTATATGCAGAATTGATTCTTATATCGTTTGGTTTGAATTAAGAATTTGTTAAATCGATGTAAAAAGAATGGTTTTAAATCGTAATTTGTTTGAATGGAAATATAAGATTTTGATTCAAAATGTAGAAGTAACAATTTTGAACTATATGACTTTAATTATAAGTACGATATAATTTGTTTAAATTGAAATATAAGTTTTGACTTGAATCGTATATTCGAATTCGAACCAAAATGTTAGATTTAAATGAATCGACTTGAAACGATTTCTTATAAAGGAAATTTTTGAATAATTTGAATTGTTTCGAACTTGAATTCTTGAGAATATAAACCGAACCGAAATATTACCAAAGTTAAATGTTTGGTATAGAGTTAAATGGAAATTAAGACCTTTACGATATGATTTCTAAATCAATTCGATTTAAGTGAATGAGTTTCAAAATTTTAACATAATCGTAGTTAGATATTTAACTTTGAATTCATATTCGAATATGAGATTTCGTATAAATGATTTTATAAAGTGATTTATAAAATAATGACCACGATGTGAAAATTGTAAACGATTGGTTGTCAAAGAGACCGAGATCGGCTATTGTCATACTCTCTGCCAATACCGAAAACCACTTTAACAACTGTGTACGCGGTGGAGTTCCAGAATGAAGGGGATGATTTGGCGAATGACTCTATTTTTTTTCATTTCATATTAATTACGAGACCCTGACTACCTTGAGTCAGCTAGATGTGGCTAAAACAGGAGCTATGCACGAACCAAATGAGGTCATACCTCTTATCGAGCACACTTCTTCGATATTATTCTATTACTGTTGAGATTCAATTTGGGCCCTTTTGATTATGGGAGTGTGTATCGAGGTAGGCGGTAGTAGCTACTATGCATTACCACCAGTCCGGCTTTGCAAACGGTGAATCCACCCTGGCATTCCTTGCGTGCCTTGTCACATGCCTTATACGATCCCACTATGATTTTGATTTGTACTGTTTTATATGAAGTGCCCTCTGATCAACCTCCAGTTTACGGAGGAATTACGGTACTGTATATGCTATGGGAATATATAAACGGTGTAAGGGTAATCACGGTAATCCCGCTTACGCTATTTTGATATTTTTACTTTACTGATAGACACTATTGTATATAGCGTATTATACTATATAGTATTAGTTTGACGGATCCTTAAAGGATGGTGATCCCAAACATCATTTAAGTTACTAACTGCATTTCATCAAACATTTCATTTGAGTTGATTTACTTCTATGAGAATGTTAGTCCTGATCCGAGTTGTTTTGTTTTGCATTATTGCTCGGGTCAGATCGAGTATTACAGCTTTGAGATTTACTTTCGGAGTCGGAGTCTATATTGGATTTGCTCACCTGTATCTACATGTTCAGTTGATCCAGTTCCAGCTATTCTTGTCGTTTCTATTTCATGTTGTTATCATTTATTTATGTATCTGAATTTTAGTGTATCAGACTTCCGTTGTGTTATCTTGTAAACTCTATTGTTAATTTTATTTGGTAGCTTCATGAACTACTATTGTATTATGTATTTTCCGCTGCGGGATATTATATTACTCTGGGTCTGTGATTTGTGATTCTGTGATTTTCTCTATTTACCTCAGAAGCTAATAACATTCTGTCATTTTGAACGGTTTGAGTTGGTTAATTACTGGCTTGAACCGGATGAAAGACGGTATGTTACAGTTATCGAATATTAGTTTATTCGAATAGAGTTAAAGGAAAGGAGTTATCAGTTATAGTTTAATCGAAAGGAGTTATCGATTAGTTTAATCGAAGGGAGTTAATCAATGTTAGTTTAATCGAAGGGAGTTAATTGATATTAGTTTAATCGAAGAGAGATTAATCGAATATGGGTTATTCGAAAGGAGTTAATCGGATATAGTTTATTCGAAAAGAGAGATTATCGAACATCGTTTATTCGAAAGAAAGAGTATCGAATATAAGTTATTCGAATTGAGTTAAATCGAATATTGGTTATTCGAAAGGAGATAATCGAATATAGTTTATTTGAATAGAATTATAGGAGTTAATCGAATATAGTTTATTCGAATAGAATTAATGGAGTTAATCGAATATAGTTTATTTGAAAGAAGTTAAGTGATAAGAGTTAATCAAATAAAGTTAATCGATTAAAGTTGAATCCAAAGGAGTTAATCCAATAGAGTGAATCGAATATAGTTTATTTGAAGAAAGGTTTTCGAATCTAGTTATTCGAAAGAGAGATTATCGAATATAGTTATTCGAAGGGAGGAGTTATCGAATAGAGATTATTTGAAAGAGAGTTACGTAAGGAAATTGTTAAAGGTTTAAAAGATAAACTTTGTCTATTCCGAAGTTAAAACGTTGTTCAGTTAAGGTCTGAGAGGTAATTATACCCCAACTTGATTGACTTCCTTCTTAACTAAGGAATGGTAAGGTTTGACAGTGAATGATGGTTAAGTGAATTTAGTAAATGGTTGGAGTTGGCATAGCGATGTTTTATTTAAACATCTGTTTAAATCCAATGAAGAAGCTTTGGAAATGTTTACCAAATAAGAAGCCAGAAATGTTTTCTAACAAAGAAAACAAGAAATGGAAATGTTTTCCATTATTAATAACATATATTTTCCAAATTTAGAAAATAAGAAATATTGAATATACAGAAACAGGAGATGGAAAAAAGGAATAAGTTAAATAAAGAGATAAATGTTCAATGATGATTGATCGATATAATTTCCATTTGGAAATAATATCGTTGTTGGCGCACCTGTTTTTCTTTGATGGTTAAATCATAGACTGTCGAAGTTTTGACCATTTTAACATTGTTAATATGGAGAGACCGGTTGGATTATTATCCAAAGAACCACTCTGTATTGGCATAAGCGTTGCGAATCATATATGCCAAAGATAATTGAAGACGGAGTAAAGTGCGAGGGCTATTGTATAAGTCTTAGATAACAGTGCCTAAGATGGATGTATTGAATAGTGCCTTCGGTTCATCCTGTTCCTGGATGACTTGTATAGATGAATGTCTGATAGAGTGTTTCCAGAAAGGTCACGTACATTGATTTCTTCAACCGTACCAAGAGTGGAAGCGGATAAGGAAACTTCTTTAGCTAACACATAATGTACTGTTGCAGACGTCAATTAGTGATTTTCGATGGATCTGAAAATGTGGCATTCGAAGTGAATCTGATGTGATGATAAAGCGTAACCTCAATCCTCATCAACCGGAAATGACAAAAATCGGGCACGTAGCATGGCTATGTAGGTCGCACCTATTAGGGTGTATAATCACCTGATCTAGAGTTTCATTTACTTCTCAAAAATCTATTGTTGATGCTGTCCCATTCGGGAAACGGTTGCTGATCCCAACCGTTGGTGATATACATTCGGTAGACTCAAGCGAAATGAGTGGTCGGTCATGTGTGGTCGGGTTGCAAGATGTTCTTGTTTAACCCAGTGTATTCCTTTCTAGAGGTATGCTAGCGAAACGTGGTTCCATACCTTGTCATAGTTGGAAATCCATTACCCAATACGTGCTTGCGGTTTTGATTATATACTATATATGTAGAACGTGAGATGAAAGCATTTCTGCTAGATGACTATTATAGTTGTGGTTGATAGACTTTATTATAATATCAAAAGGTTTTGATATAAAGATATTTCGGATTCTCATAAGGGAAAAACCCGTTTCGTTATACGGCGTGGTCTTGTGAGATATCGTTTACTTGCTCAAACTGTTTTAAACTTTTTTACTCACACCAGTCCCATGACTGACCCGGAGTTTATTTTGTTTTGTTTTCCCTAAACTCTTGGGTGCCTAATTTTTTACGGGCAGTCAAGTAGTCGGGATTTACAGATATACTTGGAGAGCTTGGAGCAGGAGGCTTCAAGATCATATAGCTATTTTTTATTTCCGATGTGTTGTAAGTGCTGTACTTTGAAATGATATGTTTATTCAAGTACAAATTTATATTTCAAAGATATGTTATCTATTATATGTTATTCGTTCCGCTGTGAGGTTCATGTTACTGTGATGTTATGTTCTTCTTCTTCTTCTTCTATTTTAAGTTTCTATCTTATCTTCCCTCACCCTCTAATTTCTTTCATTAACTATTCGGTTATTTTCGATCCTTAGATGTTCGATATGTGTTGCATATCAGATAACTAAGATCGCAAATTTCCGAGTCATTACAATTTGGGAGGACTTTCTTGTAGATTAACCTTCATCTATGCTATTAATTATATTCTTGATCGAGGAAAGCTTTGGCGTGAAGTCTCTGAAGAATCCATTAATATGAATATTCTTGGCTTATTCTAGGGGATTTCAACAATATTGTGTCCTTAAATGATAAAAAGGGGGACCATTGTTCCTTTTAGACATATATCAGGTCTTCTTGACTGTGTTGCCATTTCCAGGTTGATGAACATCCCGATTTCTGGATTTATGTATACTTAGAGAAAAAAAGGTTTAGTTACAAAAAACTGACAATGTGACTTGTAACCATATGTTCCTAGAAAAATTCCCTCAATTATCTGCGTTTGGTGTTGCGAATCCTATTGTAATGACCTGTATTTCTACGGGTAATAATGAATTTATTTAATTATTTAAATAATGATTAAGAGAATTAAATTATATATATTATTTAATTAATTTAAATAATAGAATAATATATTTAATTTCTGAAATAATAAAAAATAGTGAATTCACACTATAGTGTGAATTGGATTATTTAAAATATATAATTCAGTTTAGAGTTGAATTATATAAACGAATATATTTAAATAACGACTGTTGAAACGCATAATTATATTCTAATTATAATCGAGCTCGAAATGGCGTGGCAGTTCACTATTTGGCGTTTTGAACTTCAACTGAATATACAAGGTCCGTTTTAAATCGGATTTCTGTGAAACAAGAAACGTATGGAGCTGGTGAAGTATATGTTTCTAGTGGAAGAGAAAAATCGGGATTTCATCGTCTAGATTTTGATTTATGTCCAAATCAAATTCTCAGAAAAACAGTGCCATAACCTTTTAAAAACCATAACAGTTTATTTAATTATTTCTATTTTTAATTAAATATCGATATAACTCTAAAGACGAAATATCAAGTTAGAAATCCATATAGGATTATTCTGCAGCTATATGGTATTCCACTGTGAATATATACGATAATATAAATTTATTTATATTTAATTTAATTATATTTAAATATATTTATTTATTTAAATAGGTTATTTAGAGCTTTAAAAATAGCCAGTATTGCAAACGACCTCCTTTTTCGATGAAACTAATTTTGTTAGATCCGCAATGTCAAATTATTGTTAGATTCCAAGTTTCGTGATTTTTAGAGTCACTGTGTGGCCGTACGGATTTTTAATGTGAAAAACAGTCGATATTCTGACGTTTAAAAATACGCTGTGCGAGCAAACGGAGTCGGAATTCGACGAAACCAGTTTCGTTGGGATCGTAATGTCGAACTTTAGCTACATGTCCATTTTCGTTATTTTTGGGTACCATATGTGGTCATACAAATTTTTAAAGACTGAGAAATATAACGATGGCTTAAAATTTAATATAAAGAAAATATTTTAAAAAGAACTTCCTATAAATACCACAATTATCCTAACTTAAAGCTAATCTCATCCTCAGGTCAAACACAAGAGAAAAACCGCAGCAAGTATTTTTCCTTCCAAGGAAAAATTTCGATCCTCTTCAAATCAAATAAAAATCAAAAGAAAATCTATAAATTAGAATTTATATATATTTGTAATCCTCTGGTGATTCTCTTTGATCCAGTCTAAGTTTAGTTGGGTTCGAAGTGTTTTTCGTTCGATGGATTTTCTACAGTCGAACTTAGGGTCGAGGAGTTCGACAAATTAAAGCGTTAATACATGCTTTTGATGTGTTTTTGGGGTTCGGTAGATCTATGGAGCTTGTATGCTAAATGTTGGGGGTTTCGGTGATATTTTTGTTCGGTGATACTACGTGTGGCGAAGGAGCAGGTCTGAAGTCGCGACCAACATGGTTGTTGCGAGCTGTGTATCTTGAGGATGAGGGAAAGGAGGAGAGAAAAAGAAGATGATTGAAAGTCATTTCAGTCGATTATGTGGTGAGTAGAAGAAGCAAAGAGGAAGAAGGATCACGTTTTGGTGGGTTCAAATGTTTACTGGAGTTTGGAATTCGGGGAAGAAGCTTTTAAATGGGTCTGGGCAACAAGGAAGTAAATGGGCCGAGGAAATTAATGGGGTGAGGCCCAAAAGGGAATTAAAATTTTTAGTTTTGATTTTATTTAATGTATGTAAACTTCGAAGTGTTATAACCCTATCATACAATATCATAATCAAGTGAAACAGGGTCCGTTACGATCGTATGGACGACGTCTACAAC
Organism: Allium sativum; assembly: GCA_030737875.1. Taxonomy (NCBI): domain Eukaryota; kingdom Viridiplantae; phylum Streptophyta; class Magnoliopsida; order Asparagales; family Amaryllidaceae; genus Allium; species Allium sativum. The sequence continues at coordinate 890,636,245 of CM060912.1, read as the reverse complement.
ACGGAACTGACGAGGAGTGAATCAAAGCTCGTTACAATTTATTGCAAAATAAATTGTTCGTCTGAATCAACAGACGCAAATCGTTATTTAACGGTTAACGCGAAATGTGAGTAAAACTCACCAACTCTGAACAGCTCTATTTTTATAACGTATTCTTAGAACTGGTAATTATCTGTTGATTGTTGTGTGTTAACTGTTTGGTTGAATTGCTTATGTATTGGTTGAAATTATAGATAACGATATATATATATATATATAAATCGTTAATCAAATATTGATTCTGTTTAGCAGAATATTTCATATTGAAATGAAATCAATGTTAATTATATTTTTTAACATTTGTGATGCAAGGAAACAGGTTGGAGGGACCCAACTGGGTTCCTCAATATATAAAATACTATTTTATTTCATATATTTTGATATATGATGTGATATATAATCTGTTGTTGATTATGTGTGTTTGAATGATATCGATCACTGTTGTTTGGTATTTTAAATACCGTAAGAAAACCCTGGGATGAAAAAGGAAAATTTCAATAACTATATTGAAATAAAATATTATATAAAATCGGAAGATTTTATATAGAAGGAAGATTTCAAACTGTATATTGAAATAGAATATTTATAAAATCAAAGGATTTTATATAAAGGAATTGTAACACCCCGAATTTTAGTTAATACTAAAATTCACTAATTATAGGATAAATAATCTCAGACGTGGGAATTGGGGGTAACGGGCTGCGTTATTGCGTTCGTCTCGGAAAAATACGCGAAATAGAGTCCGAGTTTTCGAAAATCGGAGTCCGTATGGCCCGGTTATGGCCCGATGAAGTTTGCAGAAAATTCAAAACTAAAACAGATTTAAAAATTTTAAAATTCAGATTTGGAATGGGCCAGGCGGGGTCAGGCGGGAAGCTTCCCGCCCAACCCATGTCGACAGGGCTGTCGACAGGCCTGTCGACAGGGGTGTCGACATGCCTGTCGACTTGCCTGTCGACAGGGTGGCACCGTTCAGTGAACCTGGGTGCACCAGGTTGCACCAGGTTGGGTTCTAGGCTGGCTTGGAGGGCTGGTTCTAGAGATTTCCTTAATCTAAGGGTCCTAATCTAATCTAGGGTTAATCTAAGGGCCTAAAACACTCTCCTAATCTATAAATACACCCTAAACCTACCTTAATCCTTACCAAAAATAGAAATAATGGCCTCATGCCGCCAAATTAAATCCTAAGAGAAGCCTCCACTAATCTAAGAAGAAAGTTGCAAGCTAATTCCTCTCTAATCATTCTCTAACCATCATTATCTTCATAGTTAGCAACTAATTCTACTTCATAAGGTTGCTAATCTTGAGTTTGGTGAGTTTCTATCACTTTAACATCAATTGTTAAAGTAAGTAGATAGGGTGTAATGAGACTTATGGTCTTAAATGCGGATTAGTGAGTTTGAATCGTGTATAATGATATGTTACTCCATGTTGTTCTATGTTTATGCATATTTGATAAGTTGGTTTATGCATGCTTAATAAGTTGATTTATGCATGTTTAACAAGTTGATATATGCATGTTTAACAAGTGGATTTATGCATATTTAATAAGTGGAATTATGCATATTTAGCAAAGTGAGTTATGCAAGTTGAAAGTGATATGCAAGTTAAGTATATGTTTAAATGCAAGTTGAAAGTGATATGCAAGTTAAGTATATGTTTAAATGCAAGTTGAAAGTGATATGCAAGTTATGCATGCTTATGCAAGTGTATGGATGCTTATGCAAGTCATGTATATGTTTAAATGCAAGATTTATGTGATATGCAAGTTATGCATGCTTATGTGAGTATATGAATGCTTTTGCAAGATATGTGTATGCTTAAATGACATGATATGTAAGTTATGCAAGTATATGAATGCTTATGCAAGTATGTGGATGCTTATGCAAGTATGTGAATGCTTATGCAAGTTATGTGTATGCTTAAATGCATGTTTAACATGTTATGCAAGTTATGAGAGTGACTATATGCAAGTTCAACATGTTATGCAAGATATGTGTATGATGATATGCAAGCTCATATGCAACATGTTATGCAAATCATGTGTATGATAATATGCAAGTTTGGGTTATATGTAGTTAGGTTAATATATGCTCATATATGCAAGTTGACATCCTCTTAACCCATGACAAAGTTGTATGCTAAACCCATGATATTTGTGATGATCTTCCCCTTATTATGTCATGTAACGAGAACGATTTACGTGGGGAACGATGGGGTTGGTAAATAAGTTAATAAATGAATGATTGGGTATGATTAAGCATACCATGAAAATAAATTACCATAAGTGGGAATTTACCTATTGAGTTAGGTCTACCCCATGGGAATTTACCTATTGAGTTAGGTCTACCCATGTTATGGAAAACTTGATATTAATTAGGGATAATTAATATGGGGGTGATTAATTAGGTGTAATTAATCGACTAAGACACGAGGTTGGACTCATTTGTAGTGTAAAACTGCCCGGACCCGACCGGCTTAACCAGTTGCTACAAATGTCAGCCCAATGTGAGAGGTCTTAGCCATAAATTAAATACGTGATTAAGGTAAAGACACGAGGTTAGACTCTGTTATGACGTAAGACTGCCCGGATTCTACCGGCTTAACCAGGCGGTCATAACAGCCAGTCTAATGTGGGAGGTCTTTACGGGAGATCACGGTCTTAATTAATTAAGAAACACTTAACCATAATAGCATGTAGTGGGACATGAGGGGTTAAGTGGGTGCCTTGGGTGGCATGAGGAAATTTGGTGGTTGCCTTGGGTGGCATGTGGAATCTAGTGGGTTGCCTTGGGTGGCAATAGAAAATACGATTAGAATACTTAACCAAGTGGAAACATGTAATTAAACATGATTAAAGGGTTAAGTGGGATACACTAGATATTTGACAAGCTTAAGTGGGTAGCTTGTGGGGGCCCATTTCAACCAATATCCCAAACGTATCTTTGTGGGCTCGACCCATGTCGAGTGACGGGACACGCATATTGGGCTTGATTATAAGAGGCCAAAACGGGTTAGCGGTGGCAACGCAAGTCCAACGGGTTTCATATGCGTGTGTGGGCCCGGGCTGGTAGATAAGCCGTTGTTGCATCGTGTAGATATAAAGCCGTGCACCGTTAGTATTGGGTAGCCACTTTAGGGAAGTGATACACCCCACTGTGGGACCAGCACGGGTATCTACGGTAGGGAGCCGATCGCTTGGGGAGTAGTGGGTACACCTAATGAAGATAGGGGCAGACGGCACCTATGTAGGGGTACACGAAACTACTGGGTAAGAATTACTGGGTACACCTAGTGGAGATAGGGGCAGACGGCACCTACGTAGTGGGCTAGGGGTACATGAAACTACTGGGGAAACTTTCTAAGACCTTGGAAGGGATCAACCTTTAAGTAGGAATGACTGGTGTGGTGCAGTTAGTAATTATCCTTGGGTGGGTAGATGCGTCCTGACGGTTATCTTAGTTTATCCTAAGTCTACCAAGCTACTTAGTGTAGCCATTCATCCCCAAATATTACCGTAGGTCAAGTTTATGTCTTCTCTGGTTACTTTAATGATTGTATTGTTAAAGTTATAGGACTCACTCAGACTTATGTCTGACCCCGTTGTTTTTATCTTTTTTTCCCAACCCTCAGGTCCTACGGTAGATCCTAGCAGTAGTAGAGCTTGATCGGATTGCTGTTCCAGTCTTTAGGAGCTTGGGTAGATGTAAAGCTCCAGTTATCCAGTTATCTTTTCTTTTGTCATGGCTATTGTATGAGAGAGTGGGATTATATACTTCTTTATTTTGACAGATATTGTACTTGACTTTTATCATGGTTTTATGATGTAACCAGACATGTTTATTTCCGCTGTTATGAGATGTTTTCAAGTACTATTTATATCTGTCTTGGTGAAATTTTTCCTGTTCTATATTCACTAAAATACTCCACCGATGCTATGGCATTCCCTTATGAGTGACCATAGCGGGCGTGGGGTGTTACACTTGGTATCAGAGCAAAGGTTACCGGAACAGATAAAATTTTTAGAAAACTATTTTTCTAAAACATTTTTGGAAAAGATATTTTCAAAAACATGTCTTCTAAGAGAAAAGTTTTTGAAAGAAAAGCATAATCCCCAATAGCCATATCTATATCCTTCGAATTCTCCATTTTGAATCTTTCCTTTTTCGTTTCAGCATGGCCGAGAATCTTAATCTTCCGGAAGGTGTGACGGTACCAGTATGGTATAGGAGATTGATGGAGGCTAGGGCCACCACTACGGGTCCAGCAAATGTTCCTCCACCAACCGTAGCACCCGATCTTCCTCCTCCCCCTCCTCCTCGCACGGATACTTTTGCTAAGACTTGCAAGGAATTTAAAGCTATGGGAGGGAAACCTTTTCAAGGATCTGAAACTTTTGTGGAGGCTAGAGATTGGCTTAAGGAGGTGGAAGAGTTGATAGATATCTTTGAGATGGAAGAAGGGAAGAAAGTCAAGTTGGCTGCTTGGTTAATGAAGGGAGAGGCCTCATTCTGGTGGGAGGTTACTAATGGAGAACGCCCCGTTGACTCTTGGGCGGATTTTAGGCAAAGATTTGTGGCAAAGTTTCTCTCAAGGGCGGAGGAAAACTTGTATATGGAAAGATTCTTGACTCTAAAGCAAGGAAATCTTTCAGTGAAGGAATATGTTAACAAGTTTAATCAATTGTCAAGGTTTGGCCTAGATATGGTGAATACACCGGAGAAGAAGGCTTTGCGGTTCGTGAAAGGCTTGAATGAACCTATGCATGGGTTGGCTATGACTCACATCCCTATGGGGGCCACCTTTGAGAAGCTAGTTGACATGGCACTCATGTATGAGGAAGAGAAGGGTCCTAATGCTAATAAGGAACCCGAGAATAAGGGAGATCAAAAGAGACCTCAACAACAGCAAAGCAAAGGTGGGAAAGGCAACGGTGGAAAGAATAAGAAGAAGAGGTGTTTCAATTGTGGGACACCTGGCCACCTAAGCAAGGATTGTCGCAAGAAGAAGAAGACCGGCTGCTTCCACTGTGGCGAAGCAGGGCACTTAGTGAAGGATTGCCCTAAGAAGGGGCAAAGGACGGGATCTACCTCAGGAGGACAGGTGCAAGCTCTTATGGCACCGAGTCAGGCTAGGGGGCAAGTACAGGCTCTCGCGGTTCCCCCGATTCAGGAGAGAGGTAGAACTATTTCCGTTGAAAGTCTGGTTTTTCTATTTGACCATCCTGTCCGTACATTGTTTGATTCAGGCGCATTGCATTCGTTTATTTCATCATCATTAGTTGAGTTACTGCACTTAGACACCAGTCTGGTAGATGATCCCTTGGTTGTTTCAAATCCAATTGGGGGCTCCACTTATTTGTCCATGATATGTTTGGGTTTGAAGATTTCTATACTTAGCATTGAGTTTAGATGTGATGCTTTTGTATTGGGCTTCACAGGCTATGGGTTGATTTTGGGGATGGACTGGTTATCCAGTAATGGTGCCGTTCTTGATTGCGAAAGGAGAGTTGTTAGGCTGATGACCCGCTTGGGTAACACTCTCGAGATTTCTTGTAATCCCAGGGACTCTGTTATGCTAAGTTATCTTGAATCGCTTGACGCTTCGGTCGAGAGTTTGCAATCTGTTAGAGTGGTCCGGGAATATCCGGATGTGTTTGAGGAGGTGAAGGGCTTACCTCCGAAGCGGGAGATTGACTTCCGAATATATTTGGTGCATAATGCTAAACCGGTATCTTTACTAGTGCGCCATATGGATCCTCGTGAGAGGAGGGAACTCCATAAGCAAGTAGGGGAGTTGCTTGAGAAGGGGTTCATAAGACGGAGCATATCGGAGTGGGGTGCTCCGGTAGTATTTGCTACGAAGGCAGATGGGTCCCTCAGACTTTGTGTAGACTATAGAGAACTCAACAAGCTCACAAAGAAGAATAGACACCCATTGCCGAGGATAGATGATCTTTTCGATCAGTTGGTTGGCGCTTCAGTATTTTCTCAGTTGGACTTGGCCACGGGGTTTCATCAGTTGAGGGTGGCTGAGGATAGCATAGACAAGACTGCCTTTAGAACTCCGGATGGTTTCTATGAGTGGCTGGTGATGCCATTTGGGTTGACGAACGCCCCTGCATACTTTGTTGATTTGATGAGTAGGGTGTTCAGGGAGTTCCTTAATAAATTTGTGGTGGTCTTTGTGGATGATATCTTAGTATTTTCTAAGAGTGAAGAAGAGCATGCCCTACATCTTGGGGAAGTGTTGAGGACTCTTCGAGCACATAGCCTTAAGGCTAAATTCTCTAAATGTCACTTCTGGAGGAAGGAAGTACGATTCTTGGGGCACGTGGTCTCCAAGGAAGGGATAGCTGTGGATCCCGCGAAGGTAGTATCAATCCAGGATTGGAAGGTTCCGAAGAATGCTACCGAAGTAAGAAGTTTCTTGGGGTTGGCGGGTTATTATAGGAAGTTCATTAAAGACTTCGCGAAGATATCAGCCCCATTAACCCGCTTAACAAAGAAGAATCTTGTTTTCTCATGGGACGTAGATTGTGATGATGCGTTCCGACGGTTAAAGAGAGCTTTAACCACCGCTCCAGTTTTAGTGTTGCCAGATGGGAGCAAGCCATTTGTTGTCTATACCGATGCCTGTGGGACAGGACTTGGCGCAGTCTTAATGCAGGAGGGAAGGGTAATAGCCTATGGTGGAAGGCAGTTGAGGGCACATGAGAAAAATTACCCTACCCATGATCTATAGCTGGCCGCTATTGTTTTTGCGCTTAAGATTTGGCGCCATTATCTTCTTGGTGAGAGATTCGAGTTGTTCACTGACCATAAATCTCTGAAGTACTTGTTCTCTCAGAAGGATCTAAACTTAAGACAGCAAAGATGGATGGAGTTTTTAGCATCCTATGACTTCGAGATATCGTATACCCCTGGCAAGGGTAACGTGGTGGCGGACGCCTTGAGCAGGAAGAGGTTGTCCTTGAGTCCATTATTCGTGGAACGACAAAGCTTGGAATTTATCTCGATGTTTGATTTCAGACCTTCCATTGATTATGTACCCGGTTTGCTAGCTTCCTTGGAAGTTAGGCCTACTCTTTTGGGGCGGATTGGAGAGGCACAGAGGGGCGACCCACAGTTGGTTGAGTTAGTAGAGAAGCTCATAAGGGGGGAGTCGTCCAGCCATTTGAGTAGGTACACCCTAGACGATAGAGGGTACTTGCGTAGAGACGGTAGACTTTGTGTACCGCAAGACGAGGATTTGAGGAAGGCTATTCTTGATGATGCACACCGTTCTAGGATGACCATTCACCCCGGTGGGGACAAGATGTACCAAGACATGAAGAGGGTTTTCTTCTGGGCCGGTATGAAGAAAGATGTGGCCGAGTATGTCGCTCGATGTTTGGTGTGCCAGCAAGTGAAGGCGGAGCAAAGGAAACCAGGTGGGTTGCTTCACCCATTGGAGGTTCCGCAATGGAAGTGGGATAGCGTCTCGATGGATTTTATTGACGGGTTACCCAGGTCGAGGAAGGGTAATACAGGAATTTGGGTGGTGGTAGATAGACTTACTAAGAGCGCCCATTTCATACCTGTGAAGAGCAAGAGGACCGCTCCATGGCTAGCTTCTGTATATCTTCGAGAGATAGTTCGATTGCATGGGGTACCCTCTAGCATAGTTAGTGATCGAGATCCTATCTTCACTAGCGAGTTCTGGAGAAGTTTGCAAGAAGCAGTGGGGACTCAATTGTGTCTGAGCACCGCATATCATCCTCAGACGGACGGCCAGACTGAGAGGGTGAATCGTGTTCTAGAAGACCTTTTGAGACTTTGTATCTTAGATTTTGGAGGTACATGGGAAGAGCATCTTCCATTAGTGGAGTTCGCATATAATAACAGCTTTCAGTCCAGTATTGGTATGGCTCCTTTCGAAGCTCTCTATGGAAGGCCTTGTCGATCACCTACATGTTGGTGGGAATTTACGGATAAGATCTTGCTGGGGCCTGATATGGTTAGGGAGACTTCTGAGAATATTGACTTGATTCGAAGAAGGATGAAAGCAGCGCAGGATAGGCAAAAATCTTATGCGGACAAGAGAAGGACGGATCTTGAGTTTGAGGTTGGGGACATGGTTTTTGTTAAGGTATCTCCGTTGAGAAATGTTGTTCGCTTCGGATCCGTTGGGAAGTTAGCACCAAGGTTTGTTGGGCCGTTTCCTATTAAGGAAAGGATTGGACGGATGGCATATAGGGTGGAGTTGCCCGACAGACTTAGTGGTGTTCATGATGTATTCCATGTATCACATCTGAGAAAGTGCTTACATGAGACCGCAGAGGTGGTAGAGCCAAGCTTGCTTAGAGATGTAGAGGTTGAGCGTGATGCGACGATTCGACGAGCTCCTACTCGTATCCTTGGGTCAGAGACTAGGAAACTGAGGAATCGAGAGGTTCAGCTAGTCAAAGTGCAATGGGGAGAAGATGAGAGCAACGCGACTTGGGATACGGAAGCGAAGATGCATTCATCGTACCCATTTCTTTTTGAGGGTATGTCTTTACTTTCTCCTTTATCACTTGTCTAGTACTTATCTTATCTTTGGTATGTCCTCTCGTTAGTACCTTTGACCTTTAGATAGGGTAAACCTATGGTTGAAACATGTGTTTGAGACATGTTATGGTTGATGGATGCAAGTGTTTGCTAGTGGTTGCTCGTGGATGCATATACACACACTCTAGGCACTAGATCGGCTCAGTCACTTCATATTGCATATTGCATAAGATTGTGTGTAGGAAGATATATTTATGGATGTATAATGGTTGTGTTATCACATGGATGATGCATTTTGGTGAATGATTGTGCACTCATGTAGATATTGTATGTGTCGATAGGGATCTCTCGCATACATAATGGATGCATGGCACTATCATGGTTTGCATATGTTCATACATTAGATAGGGAACATATACACACTTTTTGCATATGCTCATACATCATTAGAAACTGTTTAAGGACAATGGATGCCCGTGGTTGATGATTTGAGTAGATGGTTGTTTGGTTGGTAGGATATGCATTCTCCTTAGCTTAGAGATTTCGGGGACGAAATCCTTTAAGGAGGGGAGAATGTAACACCCCGAATTTTAGTTAATACTAAAATTCACTAATTATAGGATAAATAATCTCAGACGTGGGAATTGGGGGTAACGGGCTGCGTTATTGCGTTCGTCTCTGAAAAATACGCGAAATAGAGTCCGAGTTTTCGAAAATCGGAGTCCGTATGGCCCGGTTATGGCCCGATGAAGTTTGCAGAAAATTCAAAACTAAAACAGATTTAAAAATTTAAAAATTCAGATTTGGAATGGGCCAGGCGGGGTCAGGCGGGAAGCTTCCCGTCCAACCCATGTCGACAGGGCTGTCGACAGGCCTGTCGACAGGGGTGTCGACATGCCTGTCGACTTGCCTGTCGACAGGGTGGCACCGTTCAGTGAACCTGGGTGCACCAGGTTGCACCAGGTTGGGTTCTAGGCTGGCTTGGAGGGCTGGTTCTAGAGATTTCCTTAATCTAAGGGTCCTAATCTAATCTAGGGTTAATCTAAGGGCCTAAAACACTCTCCTAATCTATAAATACACCCTAAACCTACCTTAATCCTTACCAAAAATAGAAATAATGGCCTCATGCCGCCAAATTAAATCCTAAGAGAAGCCTCCACTAATCTAAGAAGAAAGTTGCAAGCTAATTCGTCTCTAATCATTCTCTAACCATCATTATCTTCATAGTTAGCAACTAATTCTACTTCATAAGGTTGCTAATCTTGAGTTTGGTGAGTTTCTATCACTTTAACATCAATTTTTAAAGTAAGCAGATTGGGTGTAATGAGACTTATGGTCTTAAATGCGGATTAGTGAGTTTGAATCGTGTATAATGATATGTTTGTAACAACCCGTAAAATCTGGGCCAGTTTAAAATTTTTATTTTGGCCATTTTAGCGAATTTAGATTATTTAAAATGAATTATTTTAAATAATATCGACGAGAAATTTATTTTGAATATATTCGAACGTATATATTATACGCGTCGTCGTTAGAATATAAATAATTATATATAATTATAAATAGAATTGAAAATGGCGCGGTAGTTCGATAATTCGATTTCAAACTTCAATTGAATGTACCGGGTGCAAAACAATCCGGATTTTAGTGAAACCAAAAATAATGGAATCTAATAGTGAATATCTTTCCAACGAACCCGAATGATCAAAATTTCTTAGCGGGAATCAAAAGATATGTCCAGTTGAAAATTCTGAATAGTCGCTATGGAATTCAGGCCCTTAAAAATGGACATTTTGCAAACGACCTCGGATTTCGACGAAACCAGTTTTGTTGGGTCCGTGATGTAAAGTTATTGCTAGATTTCAAATTTCATAATTTTTCGAATCAATATGTGAGCGTGGCAAAGGAAAACGCGTTTGACCAGTTTCAGTTGATTTTAATCGACTGGAAATTGGCCATTTTTCTAACGGTCTCAGATTTCGACGAAACTAGTTTTGTTAGGACCGTATCGTCAATACGAAGCTAGAAAATATTTTTCTAGAATTTTTAAAGTTAGTATGTGACCCCGGTAAATTGAAATGTACGTTTAAAATTGAATATATAGATTTATACATTAATTTCAGCGAAAACTGAGCGTAACAGCCGAACTGGCTTATGAAACATATCCCATTGTATTCGGAATGGGGGTAATTAGCTAGGGACGACAGTCATTGGGCCTCGTTCGGAGATCGAAATTTAAAGTTACTTTATGGAGAAATTAATTATTTAAATAATTAAAATATTATATAACCCCCTTGAGCTCTCTCTTTCCTCACAAGTCAAACCACGGTCAAAATATAAAAAAAAAAAAAAAAAAAAAAAACCCCTTCCAGTTTCAGATCGCGACGCCTCTTCCTCCCCCTTGCTGACGCCGACGATGGACCGCCGCTCCCCCCTAAAGTCGCGCCTTCCTCTCCCCTCTAGCTCATCTCCTTCCTCCCTTCGAATCGAAGACGAAAACGCCAGAGCTTTCCCCCCCCACAGTGATGACCGCCGACGAACTGAAGGCCGCCCCAACCCTCCGCCTCCTCCTGCCGCCGACCCAGAGCCACCCGAAGCCTCTCCGATGGTGGTGAACCCCCCCCTTTCGAACTGTAAGTTTTTACTTTATTTATAAAACTGATTTTTACTTAATTTATAAAACTGATTTTGTTAATATTAAAAACCGATTTTTATGTTTTTAAAATTCTGATTTTAGGTAGGTTTAAAACTGAATTTTATTTTAGGTTTAAGACTGAATTTTATTTTAGATTAGAAAACTGATTTTTAAATGATTTTTAAACTGAATTTTTAAATAAGGCAAAAACTGTATTTTTATTTTTTAAGTTATGAAAAAACTGCATTTTTATGAAAGCGAAAAACTGATTTTATTTTGAACTTTAAAATAGGAAAAAAAGTTTAATCTTTTAGTAGAAAAAGATTTGAACTTGCAAAAGAAAAAAAAATTCGATTTTTATATATTGAATAGCGAAGTCAAAATTCGATTTTATATATTGAATAGCATAGTAAAAATTCGATTTTTACATATGTAGTGGCTACGGGCAGCGAAGATGACGAAGATGCGATAGCGATGAAGATTTCTATCAATGAAGTGCCGTGGAGCTAGGATAGCTAATCGGTGAGAATTTCTCACCTTTCTATTTATTTTCTAGTTATATATATATACTAGGATGCAGACGGTGCTTAGTAGCACCCGACACAATCGTCCACAGACCATGGACTTGTTTGTTTGACAGTTTGGTGATTGATTGCGATATTGTTTGAATGTGGTTTGTGGTGTGAAAAATCGAATCGATAAATTGGTTAGGATTAGACGTGCGCCGTTATAAGGCGAAGGAGTAAGGCTAGGTTAGATCCTTACTCCAAAGTTTGCGGTTTGCATAACGAATTGATTTGATTGATGTGTGAATGGCGTGGGCCTTCACTAGACCGGGGATAAGGCTAGGCCTTGTCCCGTTTCTAGTATCGTGCCGTTATGCCGCCGAAATTTTCTAAAACATGTTAGAAAAATAAAAATATCATTTTATTGAATAAATGAATTGAATAGAAATTCATAGGTTGAAATAAAATGTTTTATCGTTAAAAATATAATTTTTAACGTGAATATGAAAATAGTGAAGTGAATAAATAAATATTCATTTACAAACCAGATGGTTTGTTTATGTACACTTATTTGAATGATATTGATTGGGTCGATAAATTTCACACATCGCCCAACTGCACAAATAAAATCTGTGTTTGATTGTTTGAAACCCCACACGGGTGTTAGGATGAAATATGCAGTTCACTCATCCTGATTGATTAAATATGTCGATCGATGGATTGACAGGCTGTTATAAGCGTTGAATATCTGTATTTGATGCTTATGCAGTGTAGTGCACTTTGGTTGATGGTTGATTATTTTTCAATGCTATGATATACATGTGTTGTATGAAAATCCATATAATTAACTTTATATGGTAATTGATTGGGCCTCATTCCAATTTGAAAAATAAAGAATATTATAAAATAAAAGTTCATGTGTTGACAGTACTCATTCATTGAGATTGGTCATGTGTTGAACGAAATATTTTGATAATAACAACTATTTTGAAAAAGAAATATTTGAAATAGAATATTTGAAAATAGAAATTTATGAAGCCGTGTATGGACGCCATTTTGACGTGAACGATATTTATATCGAATTGAAAACGATTTCGAAATGAAATGAATTGAAAACGATTTCGAAATGAATTGAATTGAAAACGATTTCGAAATGAAATGAATTGAAAACGATTTCGAAATGAATTGAATTGAAAACGATTTCGAAATGAATTGAATTGAAAACGAATTCAAAATAAATTGAAAACGATTTCGAAATGAAATGAATTGAAAACGATTTCGAAATGAATTGAATTGAAAACGATTTCGAAATGAAATGAATTGAAAACGATTTCGAAATGAATTGAATTGAAAACGAATTCAAATGGAATAGAAAGCGAATTGAAATGAATTCAAATTGAATTGAAATTCGAATTGAATAGAAATGAATTTTAAAACGAATTTATAGAGAAGAATTCAATTTTGATTTGAATTGAAATGGAAGTTGAAAATGTTTTTGAAACGAATTCAAAACTATTTATATAATTCGTTTTAAATAGAAATCGACGAAATATATATTATATATATTATATATAATATAATGGCCTGAATAGAACGCGCCGCGCCGCGGCAGTTCGCGAATTTCGACCATTTATTTCAAACGGACATTACAGGAGATCCGACCGTCGGATTCTCCTAAAACCGGAACCGTTGGGTTCGTATCGAAAAGAGCTTTCTAATTAATGTTAGAAATTTGAAATCTAACGGTTGGATTTGGAGATACGTCCAAATCAAATTCGAAAAAGGTCGTTGTAAGTGCAGTTCGATGGCCATTGTTGGAAATCGACTGTACGGGCCTTGATAAAATTATTAAAAATAGTAATAATTTGTGTAAAATCATAAGAAATGATTTGTGAAAGTTTGGGGTGAAAATCTCCATATTTGAAAAGATAAAAAAATGGATTTTTATCGAAATGAACTAGTTTTGAACTAGAATTATAATTCTATTTATTTTTAAATAAATAAATTGAATTTGAAATGGTTTTGAAAATAACCAAAATTTCCAATGATTGCATTGGAGTGGATTTGAATCGAAATTGTCTTCGGAATATTTCGATGTTGGAATTCGTGACATTACAGGTGTTGTTATGGAAATTTGAAAGATATATATTTGTATCGTTATTTCCAATACGACATTTGTTAGTCGTAGAATTCGATATTGAATATAAGCCGATATATTTTCTATTCAGAGCCTTGTATTGAATATCGAATGTGATTTGGGTTTGTCGTGAATGGTGTCTTCACTAACACTGTTCTTGAACCCAGTTGAGAAAAGATTAAATCTTTTTATTTAGATTTAATGAAGTGTACCAATTAAATGATATTTAATTGGAATTGAATTGGTATTGATTTTTGGGTTTATCGTGAACAGTGTTTTAAATAACACTTGTTCTTTAACCCGATAATTAATGGAATGTGATTTTGGGTTTATCGTGAATCGTGTTTTAAATGACACTGATTCTTTAACCCAGATAATGATTAAAACTAAGTGGAGTTTTAATGAATCTTTAATTAGATTGAAAAGATCGAGAATGGAGTATCACCAGTTTTGCTCCAGGCGATAGATAAATCTGTAATTAGATTTGAATGTGAAATTTAGAAACTAACTGGCGGTTAGCCAAGCAGAATGGTTTTCTGGATATTGATCTGATGTTGGTTTCGGCCTTCGGGGTTAATATTTGGGGAATTATTCTCTTGATTAATTTACGGTTAGTGACTAATGAATTGGAATGAGGCGTATGTTGTGTTTGTGTAACACTTATTTAAAATATACGCGAGTTATTCGGAAAGACCGGGTTTATCCCATTCTGAGTAACTGATACGACGATAAGTCGAAGACGAAGACGATGGTCGAAGACCGGAGGTCTTCACGTCGTTTGGGTGATAACTGATGATCTTGATTGGGCTGTACACCCAAGAAGATGGAAACAGTTAGTGATCGTCCAGACGTACTTGGAGATCGATGGATATGCGGGGTACTAGGTGCCTCCGGTTTCGTTCAGACCCAGAACGGACTTGTAAATGGACTGTGTGTCTGACATCGGATTTCATTCTGTGTGACTGATATCGGTTGCATAGGATGGCTTGCCTGTGTGGCATGCTAAGATGCAAATGATCAAGGCTTCTGTTGAAAAGCAAAGTCTTGTGGTTGATGATCAAAGCACGACCTTTGTGGCGTAGCTTTGTGTAACGTTTGATTCGCGAGTTTCACACCCGGTATGAATCAAAAACGGGAGACGGACCTCAGGGAGGGCATGCGTTTCTTTCTAGTTAGAAGTGGCGTCAGTGGTTTTACACGCCCTGACGAGTTTGACTTATGTTGTTGTTGCTGTTGCGAGGCGCCTCGGTTATATCGGTTTCGGCCGAATGCATTCTGGTCGGCTGACGGACCAGACTTACACCCCATAGGGTGGGGAGACGTATTGTTCAGGCATAATAATCCACTCCGTGTGGACCGGCCCTGACGATCCAAGGGGCAGTTGCGGCTGTTCCTGAGGGGCGGGCTAGAGCGTCTCGAATCGGTTGAGGATCTTGCCCCTAGCCTCGGTTCATAGATGGAAACCCAATTTCCAAATACGTGACATTTGCGGTTTTATTTGTAAACCTATATATGGCGACATAGTGGTATGGGGCATTCATGCCGCCTATGATTGATACTTATGATTTGAAGTTGTTTTATACTCTATGCACTTATAATAGTATCAAATGATTTGTTTTAAACGTATCAAGCATTCTTTGGCTGTTATAAGGGAAAACCCTATCCTCGACTGCGTTGCATTGTGTGATGGGACCTGGGTCTTATAACAGCTTCATTTTTCTTTATTTAGCATTGCGTTGTTTGTCTTATGCACTGGTATTCTTGGGAGGAAACCCGTTCCGTGTTATACGGCGTGGTCCCTTGTTTTACCTAGCTTTGAAAATAAAGATTTATAACTGCTTTAGTTCTCACACCAGTCACATGACTGACCTGGAGTTTATTGTTTTGACCTAAACTCTGGGTGCCCTTATTTTGACACGGGCAGCTAGTAGTTTTGGTTTTGCAGATTTATATTCACAGGATCCTGGTTTACGACTGGAACGATATCCGGGAAGCTTTGTATCCGTATATCTCATTCTAGTTGTGTATTGTATTATTTTCCGCTGCTATGTATTTAAATGTAATTTAAATCTCTGATATTTCTGTGTAATATTCTTTTATACTCTGTATATTCTTGTAATCTGATGCATTGTTGTTATATACAATGAAATGTTCTTCTATATGCGTTCTGTTGTGGTTTGTTCTCGAACTATCCGACGCTTTCCTTTACGGGGAAGTTACGGGTCTTCACAGTTGGTATCAGAGCTTTGGTTTACAAAGCAGAGAACAAGACACATTAGAACCGTACGAAGGAATTCATCAGATATTGGATTAGTAATATCCAATGGAATGACTCGTTAGAGATGGGATCAGTAGTATCCTAGAACGAGTGTGAAGAGTATATTTTTAAAATGAAAACGATTTTTGATTTGAAAATTTAAATCAATTATTCGTATTTGATTATTTATTTTATATTGATTAGGACAATCCAAAATATAAAGATTTTTGCGTATGCGCCTAGCTAGCGTGTATTCGAAGTTTTAATATATTGGATAGATATAGCACCACACCCTAGTCGCCCGGAGATGATATTGATGATAGCGATCGCATCATCAACATTTATGTTCGTGTTTCGAAGGTTTGATATCTATATATTTCCTATTGACTGGTGTGAGAACCAAAATTAGATAGGGCTAATTGTTGTGATTTGGCATCAAAAATCTGATTTTTGTATATATATCGAAATTATGAATTTGAAACGTTAATCCACTAATTGATTGAAGTTTGTGTTGTTTGTTTAATTGTTTGCTAATTTTGAACAATTATGCCTAATTGAATCAAATATTGAACTCTATTGAAAATTGGTCGCATTTGTTTGCATATACATATATATCATTGAACAGGTCATAGCAAGGAGGCTAGAGCAGAGAATAAAATTTGTTTGCCCGACAAATAGGTACATGTTTATTACATAATTTACTGTTTTGTTTGGGTGATGATGATTTTATGAGCCTATTGGCTAGCCGCTTGGCTTTTTCTTTTTCTTTTTGAGATCTGAAGGACCGGGAACGCTATTTGCAATTTCCCGATGCTCCCGGTGCAGGGGAGGTTATGGCGAAATTTTTCAAAAATTTAGGGTGTTAGCCAAATTTTTGAAATTTTAAAAATTCTCAGAAACTAAAGAGTTGGAGAATGGAAGCCAGATCAAATGTGGAGCTGAATAATCAAACCACTTTCGACTTTGTTCCTTTTCGGGGACGAAAAGTTTTAAGTGGGGGAGATTGTAACAACCCGTAAAATCTGGGCCAGTTTAAAATTTTTATTTTGGCCATTTTAGCGAATTTAGATTATTTAAAATGAATTATTTTAAATAATATCGACGAGAAATTTATTTTGAATATATTCGAACGTATATATTATACGCGTCGTCGTTAGAATATAAATAATTATATATAATTATAAATAGAATTGAAAATGGCGCGGTAGTTCGATAATTCGATTTCAAACTTCAATTGAATGTACCGGGTGCAAAACAATCCGGATTTTAGTGAAACCAAAAATAATGGAATCTAATAGTGAATATCTTTCCAACGAACCCGAATGATCAAAATTTCTTAGCGGGAATCAAAAGATATGTCCAGTTGAAAATTCTGAATAGTCGCTATGGAATTCAGGCCCTTAAAAATGGACATTTTGCAAACGACCTCGGATTTCGACGAAACCAGTTTTGTTGGGTCCGTGATGTAAAGTTATTGCTAGATTTCAAATTTCATAATTTTTCGAATCAATATGTGAGCGTGGCAAAGGAAAACGCGTTTGACCAGTTTCAGTTGATTTTAATCGACTGGAAATTGGCCATTTTTCTAACGGTCTCAGATTTCGACGAAACTAGTTTTGTTAGGACCGTATCGTCAATACGAAGCTAGAAAATATTTTTCTAGAATTTTTAAAGTTAGTATGTGACCCCGGTAAATTGAAATGTACGTTTAAAATTGAATATATAGATTTATACATTAATTTCAGCGAAAACTGAGCGTAACAGCCGAACTGGCTTATGAAACATATCCCATTGTATTCGGAATGGGGGTAATTAGCTAGGGACGACAGTCATTGGGCCTCGTTCGGAGATCGAAATTTAAAGTTACTTTATGGAGAAATTAATTATTTAAATAATTAAAATATTATATAACCCCCTTGAGCTCTCTCTTTCCTCACAAGTCAAACCACGGTCAAAATATAAAAAAAAAAAAAAAAAAAAAAAACCCCTTCCAGTTTCAGATCGCGACGCCTCTTCCTCCCCCTTGCTGACGCCGACGATGGACCGCCGCTCCCCCCTAAAGTCGCGCCTTCCTCTCCCCTCTAGCTCATCTCCTTCCTCCCTTCGAATCGAAGACGAAAACGCCAGAGCTTTCCCCCCCCACAGTGATGACCGCCGACGAACTGAAGGCCGCCCCAACCCTCCGCCTCCTCCTGCCGCCGACCCAGAGCCACCCGAAGCCTCTCCGATGGTGGTGAACCCCCCCCTTTCGAACTGTAAGTTTTTACTTTATTTATAAAACTGATTTTTACTTAATTTATAAAACTGATTTTGTTAATATTAAAAACCGATTTTTATGTTTTTAAAATTCTGATTTTAGGTAGGTTTAAAACTGAATTTTATTTTAGGTTTAAGACTGAATTTTATTTTAGATTAGAAAACTGATTTTTAAATGATTTTTAAACTGAATTTTTAAATAAGGCAAAAACTGTATTTTTATTTTTTAAGTTATGAAAAAACTGCATTTTTATGAAAGCGAAAAACTGATTTTATTTTGAACTTTAAAATAGGAAAAAAAGTTTAATCTTTTAGTAGAAAAAGATTTGAACTTGCAAAAGAAAAAAAAATTCGATTTTTATATATTGAATAGCGAAGTCAAAATTCGATTTTATATATTGAATAGCATAGTAAAAATTCGATTTTTACATATGTAGTGGCTACGGGCAGCGAAGATGACGAAGATGCGATAGCGATGAAGATTTCTATCAATGAAGTGCCGTGGAGCTAGGATAGCTAATCGGTGAGAATTTCTCACCTTTCTATTTATTTTCTAGTTATATATATATACTAGGATGCAGACGGTGCTTAGTAGCACCCGACACAATCGTCCACAGACCATGGACTTGTTTGTTTGACAGTTTGGTGATTGATTGCGATATTGTTTGAATGTGGTTTGTGGTGTGAAAAATCGAATCGATAAATTGGTTAGGATTAGACGTGCGCCGTTATAAGGCGAAGGAGTAAGGCTAGGTTAGATCCTTACTCCAAAGTTTGCGGTTTGCATAACGAATTGATTTGATTGATGTGTGAATGGCGTGGGCCTTCACTAGACCGGGGATAAGGCTAGGCCTTGTCCCGTTTCTAGTATCGTGCCGTTATGCCGCCGAAATTTTCTAAAACATGTTAGAAAAATAAAAATATCATTTTATTGAATAAATGAATTGAATAGAAATTCATAGGTTGAAATAAAATGTTTTATCGTTAAAAATATAATTTTTAACGTGAATATGAAAATAGTGAAGTGAATAAATAAATATTCATTTACAAACCAGATGGTTTGTTTATGTACACTTATTTGAATGATATTGATTGGGTCGATAAATTTCACACATCGCCCAACTGCACAAATAAAATCTGTGTTTGATTGTTTGAAACCCCACACGGGTGTTAGGATGAAATATGCAGTTCACTCATCCTGATTGATTAAATATGTCGATCGATGGATTGACAGGCTGTTATAAGCGTTGAATATCTGTATTTGATGCTTATGCAGTGTAGTGCACTTTGGTTGATGGTTGATTATTTTTCAATGCTATGATATACATGTGTTGTATGAAAATCCATATAATTAACTTTATATGGTAATTGATTGGGCCTCATTCCAATTTGAAAAATAAAGAATATTATAAAATAAAAGTTCATGTGTTGACAGTACTCATTCATTGAGATTGGTCATGTGTTGAACGAAATATTTTGATAATAACAACTATTTTGAAAAAGAAATATTTGAAATAGAATATTTGAAAATAGAAATTTATGAAGCCGTGTATGGACGCCATTTTGACGTGAACGATATTTATATCGAATTGAAAACGATTTCGAAATGAAATGAATTGAAAACGATTTCGAAATGAATTGAATTGAAAACGATTTCGAAATGAAATGAATTGAAAACGATTTCGAAATGAATTGAATTGAAAACGATTTCGAAATGAATTGAATTGAAAACGAATTCAAAATAAATTGAAAACGATTTCGAAATGAAATGAATTGAAAACGATTTCGAAATGAATTGAATTGAAAACGATTTCGAAATGAAATGAATTGAAAACGATTTCGAAATGAATTGAATTGAAAACGAATTCAAATGGAATAGAAAGCGAATTGAAATGAATTCAAATTGAATTGAAATTCGAATTGAATAGAAATGAATTTTAAAACGAATTTATAGAGAAGAATTCAATTTTGATTTGAATTGAAATGGAAGTTGAAAATGTTTTTGAAACGAATTCAAAACTATTTATATAATTCGTTTTAAATAGAAATCGACGAAATATATATTATATATATTATATATAATATAATGGCCTGAATAGAACGCGCCGCGCCGCGGCAGTTCGCGAATTTCGACCATTTATTTCAAACGGACATTACAGGAGATCCGACCGTCGGATTCTCCTAAAACCGGAACCGTTGGGTTCGTATCGAAAAGAGCTTTCTAATTAATGTTAGAAATTTGAAATCTAACGGTTGGATTTGGAGATACGTCCAAATCAAATTCGAAAAAGGTCGTTGTAAGTGCAGTTCGATGGCCATTGTTGGAAATCGACTGTACGGGCCTTGATAAAATTATTAAAAATAGTAATAATTTGTGTAAAATCATAAGAAATGATTTGTGAAAGTTTGGGGTGAAAATCTCCATATTTGAAAAGATAAAAAAATGGATTTTTATCGAAATGAACTAGTTTTGAACTAGAATTATAATTCTATTTATTTTTAAATAAATAAATTGAATTTGAAATGGTTTTGAAAATAACCAAAATTTCCAATGATTGCATTGGAGTGGATTTGAATCGAAATTGTCTTCGGAATATTTCGATGTTGGAATTCGTGACATTACAGGTGTTGTTATGGAAATTTGAAAGATATATATTTGTATCGTTATTTCCAATACGACATTTGTTAGTCGTAGAATTCGATATTGAATATAAGCCGATATATTTTCTATTCAGAGCCTTGTATTGAATATCGAATGTGATTTGGGTTTGTCGTGAATGGTGTCTTCACTAACACTGTTCTTGAACCCAGTTGAGAAAAGATTAAATCTTTTTATTTAGATTTAATGAAGTGTACCAATTAAATGATATTTAATTGGAATTGAATTGGTATTGATTTTTGGGTTTATCGTGAACAGTGTTTTAAATAACACTTGTTCTTTAACCCGATAATTAATGGAATGTGATTTTGGGTTTATCGTGAATCGTGTTTTAAATGACACTGATTCTTTAACCCAGATAATGATTAAAACTAAGTGGAGTTTTAATGAATCTTTAATTAGATTGAAAAGATCGAGAATGGAGTATCACCAGTTTTGCTCCAGGCGATAGATAAATCTGTAATTAGATTTGAATGTGAAATTTAGAAACTAACTGGCGGTTAGCCAAGCAGAATGGTTTTCTGGATATTGATCTGATGTTGGTTTCGGCCTTCGGGGTTAATATTTGGGGAATTATTCTCTTGATTAATTTACGGTTAGTGACTAATGAATTGGAATGAGGCGTATGTTGTGTTTGTGTAACACTTATTTAAAATATACGCGAGTTATTCGGAAAGACCGGGTTTATCCCATTCTGAGTAACTGATACGACGATAAGTCGAAGACGAAGACGATGGTCGAAGACCGGAGGTCTTCACGTCGTTTGGGTGATAACTGATGATCTTGATTGGGCTGTACACCCAAGAAGATGGAAACAGTTAGTGATCGTCCAGACGTACTTGGAGATCGATGGATATGCGGGGTACTAGGTGCCTCCGGTTTCGTTCAGACCCAGAACGGACTTGTAAATGGACTGTGTGTCTGACATCGGATTTCATTCTGTGTGACTGATATCGGTTGCATAGGATGGCTTGCCTGTGTGGCATGCTAAGATGCAAATGATCAAGGCTTCTGTTGAAAAGCAAAGTCTTGTGGTTGATGATCAAAGCACGACCTTTGTGGCGTAGCTTTGTGTAACGTTTGATTCGCGAGTTTCACACCCGGTATGAATCAAAAACGGGAGACGGACCTCAGGGAGGGCATGCGTTTCTTTCTAGTTAGAAGTGGCGTCAGTGGTTTTACACGCCCTGACGAGTTTGACTTATGTTGTTGTTGCTGTTGCGAGGCGCCTCGGTTATATCGGTTTCGGCCGAATGCATTCTGGTCGGCTGACGGACCAGACTTACACCCCATAGGGTGGGGAGACGTATTGTTCAGGCATAATAATCCACTCCGTGTGGACCGGCCCTGACGATCCAAGGGGCAGTTGCGGCTGTTCCTGAGGGGCGGGCTAGAGCGTCTCGAATCGGTTGAGGATCTTGCCCCTAGCCTCGGTTCATAGATGGAAACCCAATTTCCAAATACGTGACATTTGCGGTTTTATTTGTAAACCTATATATGGCGACATAGTGGTATGGGGCATTCATGCCGCCTATGATTGATACTTATGATTTGAAGTTGTTTTATACTCTATGCACTTATAATAGTATCAAATGATTTGTTTTAAACGTATCAAGCATTCTTTGGCTGTTATAAGGGAAAACCCTATCCTCGACTGCGTTGCATTGTGTGATGGGACCTGGGTCTTATAACAGCTTCATTTTTCTTTATTTAGCATTGCGTTGTTTGTCTTATGCACTGGTATTCTTGGGAGGAAACCCGTTCCGTGTTATACGGCGTGGTCCCTTGTTTTACCTAGCTTTGAAAATAAAGATTTATAACTGCTTTAGTTCTCACACCAGTCACATGACTGACCTGGAGTTTATTGTTTTGACCTAAACTCTGGGTGCCCTTATTTTGACACGGGCAGCTAGTAGTTTTGGTTTTGCAGATTTATATTCACAGGATCCTGGTTTACGACTGGAACGATATCCGGGAAGCTTTGTATCCGTATATCTCATTCTAGTTGTGTATTGTATTATTTTCCGCTGCTATGTATTTAAATGTAATTTAAATCTCTGATATTTCTGTGTAATATTCTTTTATACTCTGTATATTCTTGTAATCTGATGCATTGTTGTTATATACAATGAAATGTTCTTCTATATGCGTTCTGTTGTGGTTTGTTCTCGAACTATCCGACGCTTTCCTTTACGGGGAAGTTACGGGTCTTCACAATGTTACTCTATGTTGTTCTATGTTTATGCATATTTGATAAGTTGGTTTATGCATGCTTAATAAGTTGATTTATGCATGTTTAACAAGTTGATATATGCATGTTCAACAAGTGGATTTATGCATATTTAATAAGTGGAATTATGCATATTTAGCAAAGTGAGTTATGCAAGTTGAAAGTGATATGCAAGTTAAGTATATGTTTAAATGCAAGTTGAAAGTGATATGCAAGTTAAGTATATGTTTAAATGCAAGTTGAAAGTGATATGCAAGTTATGCATGCTTATGCAAGTGTATGGATGCTTATGCAAGTCATGTATATGTTTAAATGCAAGATTTATGTGATATGCAAGTTATGCATGCTTATGCGAGTATATGAATGCTTTTGCAAGATATGTATATGCTTAAATGACATGATATGTAAGTTATGCAAGTATATGAATGCTTATGCAAGTATGTGGATGCTTATGCAAGTATGTGAATGCTTATGCAAGTTATGTGTATGCTTAAATGCATGTTTAACATGTTATGCAAGTTATGAGAGTGACTATATGCAAGTTCAACATGTTATGCAAGATATGTGTATGATGATATGCAAGCTCATATGCAACATGTTATGCAAATCATGTGTATGATAATATGCAAGTTTGGGTTATATGTAGTTGGGTTAATATATGCTCATATATGCAAGTTGACATCCTCTTAACCCATGACAAAGTTGTATGCTAAACCCATGATATTTGTGATGATCTTCCCCTTATTATGTCATGTAACGAGAACGATTTACGTGGGGAACGATGGGGTTGGTAAATAAGTTAATAAATGAATGATTGGGTATGATTAAGCATACCATGAAAATAAATTACCATAAGTGGGAATTTACCTATTGAGTTAGGTCTACCCCATGGGAATTTACCTATTGAGTTAGGTCTACCCATGTTATGGAAAACTTGATATTAATTAGGGATAATTAATATAGGGGTGATTAATTAGGTGTAATTAATCGACTAAGACACGAGGTTGGACTCATTTGTAGTGTAAAACTGCCCGGACCCGACCGGCTTAACCAGTTGCTACAAATGTCAGCCCAATGTGAGAGGTCTTAGCCATAAATTAAATACATGATTAAGGTAAAGACACGAGGTTAGACTCTGTTATGACGTAAGACTGCCCGGATTCTACCGGCTTAACGAGGCGGTCATAACAGCCAGTCTAATGTGGGAGGTCTTTACGGGAGATCACGGTCTTAATTAATTAAGAAACACTTAACCATAATAGCATGTAGTGGGACATGAGGGGTTAAGTGGGTGCCTTGGGTGGCATGAGGAAATTTGGTGGTTGCCTTGGGTGGCATGTGGAATCTAGTGGGTTGCCTTGGGTGGCAATAGAAAATACGATTAGAATACTTAACCAAGTGGAAACATGTAATTAAACATGATTAAAGGGTTAAGTGGGATACACTAGATATTTGACAAGCTTAAGTGGGTAGCTTGTGGGGGCCCATTTCAACCAATATCCCAAACGTATCTTTGTGGGCTCGACCCATGTCGAGTGACGGGACACGCATATTGGGCTTGATTATAAGAGGCCAAAACGGGTTAGCGGTGGCAACGCAAGTCCAACGGGTTTCATATGCGTGTGTGGGCCCGGGCTGGTAGATAAGCCGTTGTTGCATCGTGTAGATATAAAGCCGTGCACCGTTAGTATTGGGTAGCCACTTTAGGGGAGTGATACACCCCACTGTGGGACCAGCACGGGTATCTACGGTAGGGAGCCGATCGCTTGGGGAGTAGTGGGTACACCTAATGAAGATAGGGGCAGACGGCACCTATGTAGGGGTACACGAAACTACTGGGTAAGAATTACTGGGTACACCTAGTGGAGATAGGGGCAGACGACACCTATGTAGTGGGCTAGGGGTACATGAAACTACTGGGGAAACTTTCTAAGACCTTGGAAGGGATCAACCTTTAAGTAGGAATGACTGGTGTGGTGCAGTTAGTAATTATCCTTGGGTGGGTAGATGCGTCCTGACGGTTATCTTAGTTTATCCTAAGTCTACCAAGCTGCTTAGTGTAGCCATTCATCCCCAGATATTACCGTAGGTCAAGTTTATGTCTTCTCTGGTTACTTTAATGATTGTATTGTTAAAGTTATAGGACTCACTCAGACTTATGTCTGACCCCGTTGTTTTTATCTTTTTTTCCCAACCCTCAGGTCCTACGGTAGATCCTAGCAGTAGTAGAGCTTGATCGGATTGCTGTTCCAGTCTTTAGGAGCTTGGGTAGATGTAAAGCTCCAGTTATCCAGTTATCTTTTCTTTTGTCATGGCTATTGTATGAGAGAGTGGGATTATGTACTTCTTTATTTTGACAGATATTGTACTTGACTTTTATCATGGTTTTATGATGTAACCAGACATGTTTACTTCCGCTGTTATGAGATGTTTTCAAGTACTATTTATATCTGTCTTGGTGAAATTTTTCCTGTTCTATATTCACTAAAATACTCCACCGATGCTATGGCATTCCCTTATGAGTGACCATAGCGGGCGTGGGGTGTTACAGGAATATTTATAAAATCAAGGGATTTTATAAAGGAAATTATTTGTAAAACAAATATAAAAGAGAAATATTCGTAAAACGTTTACAAATAAAATAGAAAGGAGATATTTGTAAACCATTTACAAATAGATTTTGAAAAGGAGATATTTGTAAACCATTTACAAATAGATTTGAAAAGGAGATATTTGTAAACAATTTACATATAGATTTGAAAAGGAGATATTTGTAAACCATTTACAAATAAGTGGAAAGGAAATATTTGTAAAACATTTACAAATGGAATTAAAAAGGAAATGTTTATTTAGAAAATAAATAGGGTTATAAAAAGGAAATGTTTATTTAGAAAATAAATAGAGTTATAAAAGGGATTTATTGGGAAATGAAAAAAGAATGTCATATAAGGAAATATTTGGCAAATGAATAGAATTTTACATCAGGAAAGTTTAGACCCGTGCTTCGCACACAAGTACAACATGGTATAGATTTAAAGCAAAGATTTTAAATGGAATCTGTTCTAACCAATCGATTGAGAAGATTAATTTATAAATAATATTTTATAAATTAAATAAAATATTTATCATTGGATAAATAGTATATATAAGTCAGGACTCATATAGAGAAGTAAGAATCGATTTCAACATCGATATTTGAAACTGAATATGGACGTAGAGTTAATCAAAGGAGTTAATCGAATATTAGTTATTCGAAAGGAATTATCAAATACTAGTTATTCGAAAGGAATTGTCGAATATTAGTTATTCGAAAGGAGTTATCGAATATTAGTTATTCGAAAGGAATTATCGAATATTAGTTATTCGAAAGGAGCTAATCGAATATTAGTTATTTGAAAGGAGTTAATCGAATAATAGTTATTCGAAAGGAGTTAATCGAATATTAGTTATTCGAAAGGAGTTAATCGAATATAGTTTATTTGAAAGGAGTTAATTGATAAGAGTAAATTAGTTAGAGTTAATTGAAAAGAGTTAATCCAACAGAGTTAATCCAGTAGGGTTAATCAAGTAAAGTTAATCCAATAGAGTTAATCAAATAGAGTTAATAAAATTGAGTTAATCAAATAGAGCTAACTAATAAGAGTAAATCGATTAAAGTTAATCGAATAGTATTAATTGAATAGAGTTATTCGAATATAGTTTATTCGAAGAAGAGAGATTATCGAATATAGTTTATTCGAAGGAAAGAGTTATCGAATAGAGATTTATGCGAAAGTGAGTTATGTAAGGAAGTTTGTTAAAGGTTTAAAAGATAAACTTTGTCTATTCCGAAGTTAAAACGTTGTTCAGTTAAGGTCTAAGAGGTAATTATACCAACCTGATTGACTTCCTTCTTAACTAAAGAATGGTTAAGGTTTTATAGTAAAGGATGGTTAAGTGAATTTAGTTAATGAGTGAAATGGTTTGTGTTGGCATAGCGATGTTTATTTAAACATCAGTTTAAACCCAATGATGGAGTTTTGGAAATGTTTTCCAAATAAGTATCAGAAATGTTTTCTGAGAATAGAAAATAAGAATTCAAAATATATGGAAACAGGAGATAAGTAAATTAATGAACTAAAGAGATAAACGTTCAATGATGATTAATCGATATAATTTTCATTTGGAAATAATATCGTCGTTTGCACACGTGATAGTTAACTCACCGACTATCGAAGTTTATGACCCTTTTAACGTTGTTAATATGGAGAGACCGGTTGGATTATTATCCGAAGAACCACTCTGTATTGGCATAAGCGTTGCGAATCATATATGCCAAAGATAATTGAAGATGGAGTAAATTGCAAGGGCTGTTGTATAAATCTTAGGTAAAGATTGCCTAAGATGGATGTACTGAATAGTGCCTTTGGTTTGTCCAGTCCCAGGACAACTTGTATGGGAGAAGGTCTGACAGAGTATATCTAATAGATCGCGTAAGTTGGTCTCTTCAAATGTATTTACATTTGATGGCAGAGGAATTCGTTTCTCTTAGCTGTATACCCATGGTATTTTTGGGGAAATCAATTTGTGATTTGGCGAGTATGACGATGTGACATTCAAAGTGAATAAATGTGTGATCTGTCAGAGATGAGCGTGGCTTCTAGCCTCACAACTGGGAAATGACAAAAATCGGGCAGGCAGCATGGCTATGTAGGTCGCTCCCATTAGGGTGTATAATCACCTGATCTAGAGTTTCATTTACTTCTAAAAATGTATTGTCGATGCTGTCCCATTCGAGAAAACGGTTCCTGATCCCAACCCTTGGTGGTATACATTCGATACACTCAAGCGAAATGAGTAGTCTGTCATGTGTGGCCGGGTTACAAAATGTTCTTGTTGGACCCAGTGTATTCCTCTCTAGAGGTACACTATCAGAAGGTGGTTCCATACCTTGTCATAGTTGGAAATCCATTATCCAATAAGTGCTCGCGGTTTTGATTGTATACCATATATGTAGAACATGAAATGAAAGCGTTTCTGCTAGATGATTATTATATTGTGGTTGATAGACACTATTATAATATCAAAAGAATTTTGATATAAAGATTACTTTGGATACTCATAAGGGAAAACCCTTTCCGTTATATGGCGTGGTCTTATGAGATATCGTTTTATTGCTCAAACTGCTATAAATTGTTTTACTCATACCAATCCCATGACTGACCCGGAGTTTATTTTGTTTTGTTTTCCCTAAACTATTGGGTGCCCAATTTTATATGGGCAATCAAGTAGTCGGGATTTACAGATATATTTGGAGAGTTTAAGCAGGAGGCTTCAGAATTATATAGCTATGGTTATTTCCGCTGTGTTGTAAGTGTTGTACTTTGGAAATGATATGTATATTCAAGTACGGATTTATATTTCAAAGTTATGTTATATATTATATGTTATTCGTTCCGCTGTGAGGTTAGTGTTACTCTGATGTTGTGTTGTTCTTCTTCTTCTGTTCTAAGTTTCTATCTTATCTATTCTCAACCTCTAATTTCTTTCATTAACTACCGGTATTTTCAATCCTTGGATGTTCGATATGTGTTGTATATCGGATAACCAAGATCGACTTTTTCCGGGATGTTACAGTTGGTATCAGAGCTTAAGGTTAAGTAATTACCTTGGCTCTATGGCGTGACTCAGTAGAGATGGGGTTGGCAATACCCTAGATTGAGTTGAGTGTACATATACGAGTGAACGTATTTGTAATTGGATATAAAAATTGTTTTATATTGTGGATATTCATTGGTTGAGTTGTTTGTGGGTTCTGGTCGATCAGTTTGATCCACTGTATTGGTAGGAGTTTCTAAACACTCGAATACGATGGGTCGACACGATATGTTTTGAAAAAAAGGGTACATGAAAATAATTTTACCCGAAGAATATTTTGATATAAAGGAAATATATATATTGGATTTATAATATACTGGATATATTGGTTGTTATTATAATCGAGTAAGATTATAAAATGCGAAATGGTTATGTAAATAGCCAATCAGAATTTATATAAGTAAAATACGTGAAATCAGATGAATTAAGTCTGAAATTTAAACCAGAATTGGAATTAAAACCCTAGAAATTGGAAAAGTGTTTGTAAATGGAATTGAATTAAATATATGAGAATTTTAAAATCCTGGGAGATTTTAAATTGTTTTACAAAGCAATGTGAATGGTATTTTGAAATGTATTTCAAAGTAGAAGTGTTTAGAATGGTTTTGAAAGTGATATAGTATTGAACTCACTTCGATCACTGGAAAATAACCCTGATGAGTGTGGCCACATCATCAGTGTTCATTTTCGAGTTTCTAAGTGATAGATTAAAACCAAAGATTTTGTTTTCGAATTGTTTTGAGGAAACAAGTTGTTAAGAAATTCAAAGGTTCTGAATTGGTAATATGATTTCAAATTGATTTGAAATAAACCCAGGAATTTAAATTCTGGAATTTAAATTCTGGAATTTAAATTTAACTTGTTAAGTTAAATAAATCGAGATGGTAAAAATAAATAAATAAGTAAATTAGAATTTAACTTGAGATAAGTTGAATAAAACTGGAATTGGATTAAAACCAGTTACGTGGAAATTGAATTGAAAATAGAACGATACTGAGTAAGATTGGATTTTGAATATAATTTGACTCAGGTAAGTAAATGGATTGATTTTTGAATTAAAAATCAGATTTGAGTTATGAGATAAAGGTAACTAATTAGAGGGAATTAATTTGTTAATGAAATATGGAATGATAACTTAACTTGGTTAAGTATATTGAATTAGTAAGTTAAGAGTTGAAATCAAGAATGGATCTTGAGGTTCAAATGGATTTGGTTTAGGGTATAAACAGATGATGTGGTTTGAGAAAAAATTGATTTGAGATCAAGTTGGAAATGTATCGGTATATGCTGAGTTGGTAGCAAGTAAAAGTGATATAATGACATGCCCGACAAAAAGGTACAAGTTTATATTTCATATGAGTTTTGTGATTTATGAGCTGAATTGGCAAGCCGCTTGCTGTTTGATTTTCTTTGGGTTGGAGATGTCCCAGAGAGGCGAGTTGTGGTTGTATCGATTGAGCCGTACAAAGGAGGTGCTGGCGAATTTTTTTGAAAAGTTAAGGCATTAGAAAATTTTCAGGATTTCTGAAAATTTTCTTTAGTAGGAATAAATATTTAATTGAAATTAAATGGGTTCAGTTAAAACTAAAGTTAAGAAGTGAACAAATAAGTTCTAACCAGTTAATATGGTTTGTTTTCTACCTTAGCAATTTCGAGGATGAAATTATTTTAAGTGGGGAAGAATGTAACGACCCGTATTTCTACGGTTAATAATTTATTTATTTAATTATTTAAATAGTGATTAAGAGAATTAAATGGTTGTTGAATTAAATATATAGATTATTTAATTAATTTAAATAATAGAATAATATATTTAATTTATAAAATAATAAAAAATAGTGAAATTCACAATATAATGTGAATTGGATTATTTAAAACATATAATTCAGTTTAGAGTTGAATTATATAAACAAATATATTTAAATAACAACCGTTGAAACGTATAATTATATTCTAATTATAATCAAGCTCGAACTGGCGCGATAGTTCGCTATTTGGCGATTTGAACTTCAACTGAATATGCAGGGTCCATTTTAAATCGGATTTCTGTGAAACAAGAAACGTATGGAGCTAGTGAAGTATATTTTTATAGTGGAAGAGAAAAATCGGGATTTCGTCGTGTAGATTTTGATTTATGTCCAAATCAAATTCTTAGAAAAACAGCGCCATAACCTTTTAAAAACCATAATGGTTTATTTAATTATTTCTATTTTAAATTAAAAATCGATATAACTCTGATGATGAAATATCGAGTTTGAAATCCATACAGGATTATTCTAGAGCTGTATGGTATTCCACTATGAATATATATGATAATATAAATTTATTTATATTTAATTTAATTATATTTAAACATATTTAAATATTTAAATAGGTTATTTAGAGCTTTAAAAATAGCCAGTTTTGCAAACGACCTCCTTTTTCGATGAAACTAATTTTGTTGGATCTGCTTTGTCAAATTATTGTTAGATTCCAAGTTCGTGATTTTTAGAGTCACTGTGTGACCTTACGGATTTTTAATGTGAAAAAAAGTCGATATTCTGACGGTTAAAAATACGTTGTGTGAGCAAACGGAGTCGGAATTCGACGAAACCAGTTTCGTTGGGACCGTAATGTCGAACTGTAGTTGCATGTCCATTTTCGTGATTTTTGGGTATCGTATGTGGTCGTACGAATTTTTAAAGACTGACACGTATAACGATGGCTTAAAATTTAATATAAAAATAAAAATAAAAAAATATTTAAGAAAAAACTTCCTATAAATACCACATCTGTCCTAACTTAAACCTAATCTCATCCTCAGATCAAACACAAGAAAAAAACCGCAGCAATTATTTTTCCTTCCAGGGAAAAATTTCAATCCTCTTCAAATCAAATAAAAATCAAAAGAAAAACTATAAATTAGAATTTATATATATTTGTAATCCTCTGGTGATTCTCTTCGATCCAGTCTAAGTTTTGTTGGGTTCGAAGTGTTTTTCGTTCGATGGATTTTCTACAGTCGAACTTAGGGTTGAGGAGTTCGACAAATTAAAGCATTAATAAATGTTTTTGATGTGGTTTTGGGGTTCGGTAGATCGAGTGGAGCTTGTAAGCTGAATGTTGGGGGTTTCGGTGATATTTTTGTTCGGTGATACTACAGGTGGCGAGGGAGCAGGTCTGAAGTCGCGACCAACATGGTTGTTACGAGCTATGTATCTTGAGGATGAGGGAAAGGAGGAGAGAGAAAGAAGATGATTGAAAGTCGTTTCAGTCGATTCCGTGGTGAGTAGAAGAAGCAAAGAGGAAGAAGGGTCATGTTTTGGTGGATTCGAATGTTTACTGGAGTTTGGAATTCGGGGAAGAAGCTTTTAAACGGGTCTGGGCAACAAGGAAGTAAATAGGTCTGGGAAAATAATGGGGTGAGGCCCAAAAGGGAATTAAAGATTTTAGTTTTTATTTTATTTAATGTATGTAAACTTCGAAGTGTTATAACCCTATCATACGATATCATAATCAAGCAAAACAAGGTCCGTTACGATCGTATGGACGACGTCAACAACAAGGAACTGACAGGGAGTGAATCAAAGCTCGTTACAATTTATTGCAAAATAATTTGTCCGTCTGAATCAATAGACGCAAATCGTTATTTAATGGTTAACGCGAAATGTGAGTAAAACTCACCAACTCTTAACAGTTCTATTTTTATAACTTATTCTTGGAACTGATAATTATCTGTTGATTGCTGTGTGTTAACTGTTTGGTTGAATTTCTTATGTATTGGTTGAAATTATAGATAACGATATATATAAATTATTAATCAAATATTGATTCTGTTTAGCAGAATATTTCATATTGAAATGAAATCGATGTTAATTATATTGTTTAACATCTGTGATGCAGGGAAACAGGTTGGAGGGACCTAACTGGGTTCCTCAATATATAAAATACCGTTTTGTTTCATATATTGTGATATATGATGTGATATATAATATGTTGTTGATTATGTGTGTTTGAATAATATCGATCACTGTTGTTTGGTATTTTAGATACCATAAGAAAACCTTGGGATGAAAAAGGAAAATTTCAATAACTATATTAAAATAAAATATTACATAAAATCGGAAGATTTTATATAGAAGGAAGAGTTCAAACTGTATATTGAAATAGAATACTTATAAAATCAAAGGATTTTATATAAAGGAATATTTATAAAATCAAGGGATTTTATAATGGAAATTATTTATAAAAAATATAAAAGAGAAATATTTGTAAAACATTTACAAACAAAATAAAAAGGAGATATTTGTAAACCATTTACAAATAGATTTGAAAAGGAGATATTTGTAAACAATTTACAAATATATTTGAAAAGGAGATATTTGTAAACCATTTACAAATAGAAGTGGAAAGGAAATATTTGTAAAACATTTACAAATGGAATTAAAAAGGAAATGTTTATTTAGAAAATAAATAGGGTTATAAAAAGGAAATGTTTATTTAGAAAATAAATAGAGTTATAAAAGGGATTTATTGGGAAATGAAAAAAGAATGTCATATAAGGAAATATTTGGCAAATGAATAGAATTTTACATCAGGAAAGTTTAGACCCGTGCTTCGCACACGAGTATAATATTGTATAGATTTAAAGCAAAGATTTTAAATAAAATCTGTTCTAACCTATCGATTGAGAAGATTAATTTATAAATAATATTTTATTGATTAAATAAAATATTTATCATTGGATAAATAGAATATATAAGTCATGACTTATGTAGAGAAGTAAGAATCGATTTCAACATCGATATTTGAAACTGTATATGGACGTAGGGTTAATCAAAGGAGTTAATCGAATATTAGTTATTCGAAAGGGATTATCGAATATTAGTTATTCGAAAGGAATTATCGAATATTAGTTATTCGAAAGGAGGTATCGAATATTAGTTATTCGAAAGGAGTTAACCACGGTTATTCAAAAGGAGTTAATCAAATATTAGTTATTCGAAAGGAGTTAATCGAATATTAGTTATTCGAAAGCAGTTAATCAAATATTAGTTATTCGAAAGGAGTTAATTGAATATTAGTTATTCGAAAGGAGTTAATCGAATATAGTTTATTCGAAAGGAGTTGATTGATAAGAGTTAATTAGTTAGAGTTAATTGAAAAGAGTTAACCCAATAGCGTTAATCCAGTAGGGCTAATCAAATAGAGTAAATCCAATAGAGTAAATTAAATAAAGTTAATAAAATTGAGTTAATCAAATAGATCTAACTGATAAGAGTAAATCGATTAGAGTTATTCGAATATATTTAATTGAATAGAGTTATTCGAATATAGTTTAATCGAAGAAGAGAGATTATCGAATATAGTTTATTTGAAGGAAAGAGTTATCGAATAGAGATTTATTCGAAAGAGAGTTACGTAAGGAAGTTTGTTAAAGATTTAAAAGATAAACTTTGTCTATTCCGAAGTTAAAACGTTGTTCAGTTAAGGTCTGAGAGGTAATTATACCCCAACTTGATTGACTTCCTTCTTAACTAAAGAATGGTTAAGGTTTTATAGTAAAGGATGGTTAAGTGAATTTAGTTAATGAGTGAAATGGTTTGTGTTGGCATAGCGATGTTTATTTAAACATTAGTTTAAACCCAGTGATGGTGTTTTGGAAATGTTTTCCAAATAAGGATCAGAAATGTTTTCTAAGAATAGAAAATAAGAATTTAGAATATATGGAAATAGGAGATAATAAATTAATGAACTAAAGAGATAAATATTCAATGATGATTGATCGATATAATTTCCATTTGGAAATAATATCGTTGTTTGCATATATTTTTTTCTTCAATAGTTAACTCCCCGACTATCGAAGTTTTTAACCCTTTTAACGTTGTTAATATGGAGAGACCGGTTGGATTATTATCCGAAGAACCACTCCGTATTGGCATAAGATAATTGAAGATGGAGTAAAGTGCAAGGGCTGTTATATAAATCTTAGGTAAAGATTGCCTAAGATGGATGTACTGAATAGTGCCTTCGGTTTGTCCAGTCCCAGGACAACTTGTATGGAAGAAGGTCTGACATAGTATATTTAATAGATCACGTAAGTTGTTCTCTTCAAACGTATTTACGTTTGGTGGTGGCAGAATTCATTTTTCTTAGATGTATACCCGTGGTATTTTTGGGGAAATCAATTTGTGATTTGGCGGGTATGACGATGTGATATTCAAAGTGAATAAATGTGTGATCTTTCGGAGATAAGCGTGGCCTCTAGCCTCACAACCGGGAAATGACAAAAATTGGGCAGACAGCATGGCTATGTAGGTCGCACCTATTAGGGTGTATAATCACCTGATTTAGAGTTTCATTTACTTCTAAAAATCTATTATCAATGCTGTCTCATTTGGGAAAATGATTGCTGATCCTAACCGTTGGTGATATATATTCGATACACTCAAGCGAAATGAGTGGTCGGCCATGTGTGGCCAGGTAGCAAGATGTTCTTGTTGAACCCAGTGTATTCCTCTCTAAAGGTACACTATCAGAAGGGGGTTCCATACCTTGTCATAGTTGGAAATCCATTACCCAATAAGTGCTCGCAGTTTTGATTGTAAACTATGTATGTAGAACATGAGATGAAAGCGTTTCTGCTAGATGATTATTATATTGTGGTTAATATACACTATTATAATATCAAAAGAATTTTGATATAAAGATTACTTTGGATACTCATATGGGAAAAACCCGTCCCGTTATACGGCGTGGTCTTATGAAATATCGTTTTATTTCTCAAACTGTTATAAATTGTTTTACTCATACCAGTCCCATGACTAACCTGGAGTTTGTTTTGTTTTGTTTTCCCTAAACTCTTGGGTGCCCAATTTTATGCGGGCAGTCAAGTAGTCAGGATTTACAAATATATTTGGAGAGCTGGAGCAGGAGGCTTCAGAGTAATATAGCTATGGTAATTTCCGCTGTGTTGTAGTGCTGTACTTTGGAAATCATATGTATATTCAAGTACAGATTTATATTCCAAAGTTTTGTTATATATTATATGTTATTCATTCCGCTGTGAGGTTCTGTTACTTTAATGTTGTGTTGTTCTTCTTCGCCTATTCTAAGTTTCTATCTTATCTATTCTCATCCTCTAATTTCTTTCATTAACTACCGGTATTTTCGATCCTTGGATATTTGATATGTGTTGTATATCGGATAACCAAGATCGACTTTTTCTGGGACGTTACACCTAGGAGTGATCACATCCTTGTTTCTGTTAGATTTAAAAAGGAGGATAATAGAGTCAGAAATATTCCTTTTAGATTTTTTTAACTCATGTTGTAGGTTTCTTGTTAGTGACAAGGGAAGGAGACATCTCGCATCCAATATCACATTAGATGAAATGCACAAACCTATTTTTTCTATTCCAGATGATAGAACCCAGGTAATGATGGCTTCATTGCTAAAATTTTCAAATTTTACTAGGACATGCTTAAAGATGGTATTTTGGAGCTGGTTCAAGAAGCGTTTAGTATGGGGAAGTTGGCAAAGGGAATAAATCACACATTTATCATTTGGTCCTGAAAATTGATAACCCTAAATGTATATCTAACTACAGGCTTATTGCTTCATATAACATGATTTATTAAATCATTTTCTAAAGTCATTTAAAACAGAATTAAACCTTACCTTAAACATTTGATTTTTGATAATCATTCGACATTCATTTCAGGTAGATATATATTTGAAAACATTTTGCTAGCTCATGAACAAATCAGATTTTTTTGGTAAAAAAGGTAGCAAAATATTGCATTAAAATCGATTTGCAAAAAGCATATAACATGGTTGACAGAAATTTTATCTGCCACATACTTGTTATGTAACGACGGTTGGAACAAAGTCCCCTTCCTTGCACGCATATGAGCTGGCACACAACTCCCATATAACAAAAGGAATCCCTGATGTTACGTGCCAACCAACTCATATTTGTACTCAACTCCTTCAATTTATTCCATAATGTGGGACTATTAATTCCAACCATTCATCCCTCCTTAACAACATGCGAGGCAATCCTAACAGTCTATCCCTTGACTCGCATCCTATGAGTTTCTTTTGAGAGCACAGCCTTGCCTGCATGGCCCAGTCCATAACCTTCGGCTTTGATACCACTGTTATGTAATGATGGTCAGAACAAAGCCCCCTTCCTTGCACGCATATGAGTTGGCACACAACTCCCATATAACAAAAGGAATCCTTATTGTTACGTGCCTACCAACCCATATTTGTATTCAACTTCTTTAATTTATTTCGTGATGTGGGACTATTGATATCAAAACCATCATTCATCCTTAACAACATGCGAGACAATCCTAATAGTCTCCCTCTTGGCTCGCATCCTACGAGTATCTTTTGAGAGCACTGCCTTGCATGCATGGCCCAGTTCGTAACCTTTGGCTCTGATACCACTGTTATGTAACAACAGTTGGAATAAAACCCCCTTCCTTGCATGCATATGAGCTGGCACACAATTCCCATATAACAAAAGGAATCCCTGATGTTACGCGCCTACCAACTCATATTTGTACTCAACTCCTTCAATTTATTCCATGATGTGGGACTGTTAATTCAAACCCATCATCCCTCCTTAACAACATGCGAGGCAATCCTAAAGTGTCCCCGTTGACTCGCATCCTATAAGTATCTTTTGAGAGCACTACCTTGCCTGCATGGCTCAGTCTATAACCTTCGGCTTTGATACCACTGTTATGTAACGACGGTCGAAACAAAGCCCCCTTCCTTGCACGCATATGAGTTGGCACACAACTCTCATATAACAAAAGGAATCCCGGTTGTTACGTGCCTACCAACTCATTTTTGTACTCAACTCCATTAATTTATTCCATGATGTGGGACTACTGCATCCAAACCATCATTCCTCCTTAACAACATGCGAGACAATCTGTAACACCACATATTTTCAATGAACATAAGAGTAACAAATCAGAGAATAATTAAATTGTAACAAAATAACTAAGTGAAACGTGTTAATCCATTGCATTCATCTCGAAATTCTACTTAGGATTGAGTCCAAGTTTGCGTAAATCGGACTCCGTATGAAGAAGATATGGCCTTCAGAAGTTTCAATAAAAACCAGCCCGAAATTCAAAATTCAGATTTCGAAATTCAAAACAGACACCCGGGCTAGGCAGGAAAATTCCCGCCCAGGACCCAGGTCGACACTAGGGTCGACATGGGGGTCAACCTGGGTAAACAGGTCGACACTAGGGTCGACCTCCCCCCTTTTCCAGATCCAGAGACAGATCCATTTTTCTGCACCTGGACGCCTTTCTGACCGGATTCGTGAGCTCTGACCTATTTAAACACCCCTAAACCTCACTTTCTATCCACACAATTTCATTCTGCCTCTATTCTAATTAAAAATAAAAATATCGTCGCTACTCTGCTGGAATGAAAACTAGAACTAGTGCATCTTTTTCCAATCTAAACAGAGTTAAAAGAGAACAATTATTTTCTAATCTAATCGATAGTCTACGCCAAAGTAGCGCTACTCAATGTCAGAATATAGATCCTAGAAATCAAGATTTACCTTTTTGATCGTGAGTACAGTTATTTTCAGATATGAAATTTAATAATTATATTGACATTTTTGTGAATCTAGATCTGAGGTTATGCATACTTTTCTGTGGATCTATCTTGATTGTGACTGTTCTGTATCTGTTCCCTCTTTTCTTCCTTTTTGTTTATAGCCAGGCTACCACGAGCCTATGCCAAATCTCATAAGAGATTAATGCATGAACGCTAAATTTTGGGACAAATAATGGATAATGCATAATTGGACATGACTGATCTTTGACTGATTTGAGAAATGGACATATGTTGTAAATTAGATCTAGATCTGTGTATACTCTGTAATTTGGAAGAAGAGGAATCATTGTATGATAACATGTGACTTGAAACTTGGGGACATAATGCATATTAAAATTAAGATCTGATTTTGAAATGTTATAATTTAAAGATCTAGATTTTTGTGTAAATTTTATGTAATGATTTATGACTTGAAAAAGGAATATGTGACTTGGGCATAGAGACCTATATTATAATACGATAACTATCAATGTGAATACGCCAAAAAGTGGATTTTCGGATATTTGGCATTAAAGGCTTTAATTTGGCATGATTCATATGATATATCATGATTTAGGGGCTTTTAGAGAATATTCTGTACTATGTAAAGTTTAACCAAAAATTTGGGCATATGTTGTATTATGAATTATGACCATGATTTAGGCATGTAAGTTTAGGCTTAATTTATGATTAGGCAAGATATGTAAATAGATTTTTAGAAATGTTTAATCTGTTGAATTGCCTAATCTGCTAAATGTGTTATCTGCTAAATCTGTTGAATATCCTAATCTGCTAAATTTGTTGAACTGCCTAATCTGCTAAATCTGTTTTCAGCTAAGTCTGTTGAATCGCCTAATCTGCTAGATCTATTATCTATTGAATTGCGTAATCTGTTGAAAGCTAAATAATTGTAATTTGGATATGAAAATCCGTAGGCTCGATCTAAAATTGAGTAAAACATGGAAATTTGATTAATCTACTGTAACCTATAAAGAAGTTTAGTCTGTTAAATGAACCGAATTAGTTTGATATCTGTATAATCTGTATTGGAATGAATTGGCTATGACACGAGGTTAGACTCTATTTGCGGTAGAAGCCTGCCCGGAACCAACCGGCTAAACCAACAACCGCAAACTGTCAGTCTAATGTGAGAGGTCGTAGGCATAACTAAAATATGCTTAGACACGAGGTTAGGTTTGGCTTGTGGCAGAAGTCTGCCCGGAACCGCCCGGCATATCCAGTGGCCACAAGCAACCACCTAATGTGAGAGGTCTATGCATTAATATTTAATTAATGCAAATTTAAGAGAAATGTGGTGTCTAAAAACGTGTTGGGTGGATAGGGTTAAACCAACTGGACTGATGAATCTAATAAACCCGTTTCATGAATTTGTAGGCCCAATACAAAGTTAGGCAATCTGTAAGTCTGTTAAATCCGTACATCTAATCTGTTAATATGAAAACTTGTTAACTTGATTGTCTGATCTGTGAACTAGTAATCTGAACTCTGTCTGAAACTTGTAAACAAGTTAATCTGAAATCTGCTAGTCTGGGGACCCAAGGTTAGGGTAAATACTTGTGTCATCTGTTGTTTGGGACCCATATTAGTCACTAACCCTTTCTGGTATCAGAACTTTGACCCCACACTATGTAAGGGTCCGGGCACGCTTGCTGAACTAATTATAAGCGGTTCATTCTGATAATGGCGAGGGGTGTTGATGGCGCGTTCCAACCGGGTCATGTGCGTGCATGGATCCAGTCTGCTCTGAGGATGTAAGACACCGTGACATCTGTAAATAGGTCTGCGCCAATAGGTTGCCACTTTAGGGAGTGATATGCCCTACTGTGGGACCGACACATGGTATTTATGTATTAGGGAGCCGATCATTTGGGGGTGGGACTTAAGGTACACTTAGTTCTGTCTGTTTCTGTTGGTACCTTCTGTTTCTGTTGGATGGTAACACCTGCCTGTTTCTGCGTGGTACCGTCTGTTGGGGTGGTAAAGGCACATTACTAGTGTACACCTAATTCTAACATTCTGTTTGCATAGGGATTATTTTGTTTCCTACTCTGATTCTGTTTCCGATTCTGTTTCCGTAACTTCTATCTGTTGGGGTGGTAAAGGCCCATTAGTTGGGTGGTAAAGGCCCATTATTAGCATTCTGTTTCTGTACCGTCTGCCTCTGTTCGGGTGGTAAAGGCCCATTACTAGTATTCTGTTTCTGTAGAGATTATTCTATTTCCGTTTCTGTTTCAGTTTAGACATTAGGGTAACACATAATCCTGTTATACTAGTATTAGTGCAGAGAAGTGAAAAGCTTAGCTTAGCCTATATCGTTCCGTTTCTTCTGTTAACCTGCTATTTCTGTTACAATTATCTCTCATCCAGTTTTGTTTACATGTCATGATATTATTATCTGTTTATATGCTGAAAGTCACTGGACTCACCAGACTTATGTCTGACCTAGTTTGTTTTGCCTCTTTTCTTTACTTCCGCCCCCCCCCCCCCAAGGTTTTCAGGGTGGAAACATAGGAGCTTGATTCAGATTCTCTCTGCTTGAAGTGTTTGAAGTATTGCTGGGCTTTGGCTCTATCTTTCCATGGCAGTTTATATTGGGGATTATGGCTTTAAAAACTATGCATTCTGAAGGCTTTTGTACAAGACCAATATTTATGTACTTGAATTCCGATATTGTGATTTTGAAAGATGTAACCAAACTTATTTCTATTTCTGTTGTAATAAAGTTATAAAATTTTCAATTACAACTTTATCTGTCTTGTAAATTTCTGTTCTGCCTACTAAAAACGCTTCACTAAAGTTAAGGCATTCCCTTCGCGAGTGACCTTAACAGAGGTGGGGTGTAACGCTTGGTATCTGAGCTGAAGGTTACCAGATTTGATAAAAAGTTTTCGAAAACTATTTTCAAAAAGGTTTAAAAAGGAAATATTTTCAAAAGTAGAGTTTATTTTGAAAAACATAATCCGAAAACCGAAAAGCCATATGCCTATCTTTCTATCCTTTGTTTTGAATCTTTCCTTTTTTTCATTTCAGCATGTCTAGGGATCTTAACCTTGCGGAGGGCGTACCGATACTTGGCTGGTTCAGGAGGTACCTAGAAGCTAGGGCTAATGAT
This sequence comes from Allium sativum, assembly GCA_030737875.1. NCBI lineage: Eukaryota > Viridiplantae > Streptophyta > Magnoliopsida > Asparagales > Amaryllidaceae > Allium > Allium sativum. The sequence continues at coordinate 890,594,610 of CM060912.1, read as the reverse complement.
GCGGTCCCAGCAGACGTCCCTCCTCCCCCAGCTGCAGCGGTTCCTCCTCCTCCGTGCCTGAATACTTTCCCGAAGATATGTAGAGACTTTCGAGCCATGGGTGGGGAGAACTTTAATGGAACTGAATCCTTCGTGGAGGCAAGGAATTGGCTCAAAGAAACTAAGGGTTTGTTCGTTATCTTTGAGATGGACGATAGGCAGAAGATACAGTTGGTGGTATGGTTGCTTAAGGACAAAGCTTCTTTTTGGTGGAAGGTCACAAATGGCGAGCATCCGGTAGAGAGATGGATGGATTTCAGCCATAGGTTCGAGATGAAATTTCTCTCACGAGCGAAAGAGAATCTATACGTAGAGAGGTTCTTGGCGTTGAAGCAGGAGAATTTATCAGTGAGAGAGTACGTCAACAAGTTTAATCAGTTGGCGAGATTTGGCTTAGATTTGGTAAATACACCGCATAAGAAGGCACCAAGGTTTGCTAAAGGTTTGAACGAGCCGCTACATAAATTGGTAATGTCCCACATTCCTATGGGGCTACCTTCGAGAAATTAGTTGACATGGCATTGATGCATGAAGAGGAAACCAAAAGTGAGAAGAAAGAAGAAAAGCTTGAAGGACCACAGAACAAGAAGGTGGGGCCCAAAACACAAAAGAAGGATGAGAAGTCTGAAGATAAGAAGGAGAAGAAGTTCTTTACTTGTGGAAGCTTGACCCATCCGAACAAGGAATGCAGAAAGAGGAAGGGCTCTTGCTTCAACTGTGGAGAAATGGGGCACTTCACTAGGGACTGCCCAAAGAAACGAGGACAAGAGCAGAGGGAAGGACCTACTTCGGGGGGCCAGGCGAATGCTCGCGAGGCTGGTGGATAGGAAAGAAATAAGAAAATTTATGTAGAAGGTTTAGTTTCCTTATCCGATTGTGGAGTTAAAACTCTTTCTGATTCTGGCATTTTGATTCTATAATTGAAACTCTGCACTTTAATACTAGTCTTGTTTCTGATCCCGCTGTAGACTCAACCCCATAAAGGTTATGACTCATTTGTTTATGATAAGTTGGGGTTTGAGGGTATCTGTGTTGGGCGTTATGTTGACTATGACACATACATTTTGGGTTTTTATCATGCTTAGTTTCCTAAGAATCATTTGATAATCTGATCTGTACCAGTTGTCTGTAAGTATCTGAATATTTCTGATACGGGTTTTTACTCGAAACGTGAAGTAGATTTCCAGTATAGCATTGTTTAATGGGAGTAATTCACTGGGTATCAATCTAATGTTGATTTCGGAATTTGGGGTTGATACTTAGGGAATTATTTTCTTAACCGATGTCTAACAGGAACAGAGCTCTTGTTTTAATCGTACTTGCTTCTGTCACTCAGTTGTATCATATCGATCGAATCTTCGACCTTTAGGTAGAAACTAATGGGTGTAAACATGTGTTTGAGACATGTTATGTTTGATGGTTGCAAGTGGATGCAAGTGGTTGCTAGTGGTTGCTTGTAGATGCATATACACGCACTAGGCACTAGATCGGCTCACAAACACTCTCATACTGCATATGGATGTGTGTGCATTTTTAAATTTTTTATGGATGTAAAATGGTTGACTCGGCACATGGATGTTGCATATGAATTAACGGTTGTGCGCTCATATTGAAATGATATGTATCAAATAGGAAATTGCATACATGCTGGACTCATGGCACTGACATAATTCGCATTGAGGAGGTCAACTGAATCAGTAGACCGCCTGATCTTGCATTAGATAAGAGACATATACACACACTTTTGCATATGTTCATACAACATTAGAAGTTTTCTAAGGACAATGGATGCTTGTGGATGATGGTTGAGTAGATGGGTGATTGGATGGTAGGACACATTCTTCCTAACTTGAAGATTTCGGGGACGAAATCCTTTAAGGAGGGGAGAATGTAACACCCCGTATTTTCTATGAACATAAGAGTAACAAATCAGAGAATAAATAAATTTTAACAAAATAATTAAGGGAAATGGATTACGCCATTGCGTTCGCCTCGAAATTCTGCTTGGAATAGAGTCCAAGTTTGCGTAAATCGGACTCCGTATGAAGAAGATATGGCCTTCGGAAGTTTCAATAAAGACTAGCCCGAAATTTAAAATTCAGATTTCGAAATTCAAAACAGACACCCGAGGTGGGCGGGAAAATTCCCGCTCAGGACCCAGGTCGACACTAGGGTCGACCTTATGGTCGACCTCCCCACCTTTTCCAGATCCGGAGACAGATCCATTTTTCTGCACTTGGACGCCTTTCTGACCGGATTCGTGAGCTCTAACATATTTAAACACCCCCTAAACCTCACTTTCTCTCCATACAATTTCATTCTGCCTATACTCTGCCTCTATTCTAATAAAAAATAAAAATGGCTTCGCTACTCTGCTGGAATCAAAATAAGAACTAGTGCATCTTCTTCTAATCTAAATAGAGTTAAAAGAGAACAACTATTTTCTAATCTAATCGATAGTCTATGCCAAAGGAGTGCTATTCAATGTTAGAATACAAATCCCAGAAATCGAGATTTACCTTTTCAATCATGAGTACAGTTATTTTCAGATATGAAATTTAATAATTATCTTGACATTTTTGTGAATCTGGATCTGAGGTTATGCATACTTTTTTGTGGATCTATCTTGATTGTGACTGTTCTGTATTTGTTCCCTCTTTTCTTCCTTTTTGTTTATAGCCAGGTTACCACGAGCCTGTTCCAAATCTCTTAACAGATTAACGCATGAACGTTAAATTTTGGGACAAATAATGGATAATGCATAATTGGACATGACTGATCTTTGATTGATTTGAGAAATGGACATATGTTGTAAATTAGATCTAGATCTGTGTATACTCTGTAATTTGGAAGAAGAGGAATCATTGTATGATAACATGTGACTTTAAACTTAGGGTCATAATGCATATTAAAATTAAGATTTGATTTTGAAATGTTATAATTTAAAGACCTAAATTTTTAGGTAATTTTTATGTAACGATTCATGACTTGAAAAAGGAACATGTGACTTAGGCATAGAGACCTATATTATAATAGGATAACTATCAATGCGAATACGCCTAAATGTGGATTTTCGGATATTTGGCATTAAAGGCTTTAATTTGGCATAATTCATATGGTATATCATGATTTAGGGGCTTTTAGAGAATATTCTGTATTGTGCAAAGTTTAACTAAAAATTTGGGCATATGTTGTATTATGGATTATGACCATGATTTAGACATGTAAGTTTAGGCTTAATTTATGGTTAAGCAAGATATGTAAATAGATTTTTAGAAATGTTTAATCTGTTGAATTGCCTAATCTGCTAAATGTGTTATCTGCTAAATCTGTTGAATTGACTAATCTGCTAAATCTGTTATCTACTAAATCTGTTGAATTGCCTAATCTGCTAAATCTGTTATCTGCTAAGTCTGTTGAATCACCTATCTGATAGATCTGTTATCTGTTGAATTGCCTAATCTGTTGATAGCTAAATAATTGTAATTTGGGTATGAAAATCCATAGGCTCGATCTAAGATTGATTAAAACATGGAAATTTGATTAATCTGCTGTAACCTGTAAAGAAGTTTAATCTGTTAAATGAACAGAATTAGTCTGATATCTGTATAATCTGTATTGGAATGAGTTAGCTATGACACGAGGTTAGACTCTATTTGCGGTACAAGCCTGCCCGGAACCAACCGGCTTAACCAGCAACCGCAAATTGTCAGTCTAATGTGAGAGGTCGTAGGAATAACTAAAATATGATTAGACACGAGGTTAGGTCTGGCTTGTGGTAGAAGTCTGCCCGGAACCGCCCGACATATCCAGCGGCCACAAGCTACCGACTTAATGTGAGAGGTCTATGCATTAATATTTAATTAATGCAAATTTAAGAGAAATGTGGTGTCTAAAAACGTGTTGGGTGGATAGGGTTAAACCAACTGGACTGATGAACCTAATAAACCTGTTTCGTGAATCTGTAGGCCCAATAAAAAGTTAGACAATCCGTAAGTATGTTAAATCCGTACATCTGATACGTTAATCTAAAAACTTGTTAACTTGATTGTCTGATCTGTGACTAGTAATCTGAGCTCTGTCTGAAACTTGTAAACAAGTTAATCTGATATCTGCTAGTCTGGGGACACAAGGTTAGGGGGAAATACTTGTGTCATCTATTGTTTGGACCCATATTAGTCAGTAACCCTTTCTGGTATCAAAACTTTGACCCTACACTATGTAAGGTACGGGCACGCTTACTAAACTAATTATAAGCGGTTCATTCTGATAATGGCAAGGGGTGTTGATGGCGCGTTCCAACCGGGTCATGTCTGCGCATGGATCTGGTCTGCTCTGAGGATGTAAGACACCGTGACATCTGTTAATAGGTCTGCGCCAATAGGTTGCCACTTTAGGGAGTGATATGTCCTACTGTGGGGCCGACACAGGGTATTTATGTATTAGGGAGTCGATCGCTTGGGGGTAGGACTTAGGGTACACTTAGTTCTGTCTGTTTCTGTTGGTACCGTCTGTTTCTGTTGGGTGGTAACACCTGTCTGTTTCTGCGTGCGACTTGGTGTTTGTCAAGATTTCTCCATTGAAGAGCGTGATACGATTTTGCAGGAGTGGCAAGTTAGCAACAAGATTTGTTGGTCCATTCCCAGTTCTAGAGCAAATTGGGAATTTGGCATATAAAGTTGAGTTAGAAGACCAGATGGCAGGAGTTCACAACGTGTTTCATGTTTCCCAAATAAGGAAATTCGTACACGACCCCGACGTGACTATTTCACATGATCAGTTGGATGATATCGAGGTTGAGCCCGAGGCGGTTGGGAACCGCAGGCCTATGCACATTGTTGGGAACGATACGAAGCAGCTTCGAAGGAAGGCGGTGAAATTAGTCAAAGTTCAGTGGGATGAGAATGAGAATGATTGTACTTGGGAGAAAGAGGAGAGCATTAGGAACACATATCCAGAACTCTTTGCCTGGTAAGATTAGAGTATCAATTTAGTCTTTCCGCATGCTAGGATAGGTTTGTTTTGTTTGTTTTGCATGATTGATTGTTGTATATGACTGGTAGGCATGCGGGATCCTTTGTATGTTTTGGGTTAAGGAATTTCGGGAATGAAATTTCTTAAGGGGAGAGTGTAACGACCCACATTCTACGCATCATAGGATCGTAGAATGTTTATTACATCGTCATGGAGGGTCGTATGGTCATGTTACTTTGGGAGACGACTATTGGGGTCATTTCCCATGTTCATGATTTTTGTCGATTTTTAAATGACCATTTTGCCCCCAGCTGATCTTTTTTTTACCATAACTTTTGACTGGAAAGGAATGTTGACCTGAAACCACTTCCATTGGATTCAGATGATGGTTTACAATTCTGTAGAGTGGTCACATTAGCCAAACGGACTCATCGTTTGGGAGATATGGCTGAAACAAGCTCCAGATGGTGACAAACAGCTTAATTGGGCTTAATCGGGTGATTAACAGCTAGGCCCAAAAGGGAATTTCGGGATTAGGAGTTTAAAAGGGCCGTCAGGGTTTGGAGAATATCTTTTTCTTAATTTTCAGCCGTCACTATTCATTCCTCTTAACCTAGCCATGGCCTCCAACATCTAAAACACCTTCTAACCACCGTTTAATCAAGTATTGACCTAATCTACATCAAATTAAGGACGAATAGCCCCAAAGCAAGATTAGAGCTGCTGTGTTGCATTGGGAACAGCACCAAACAGTGAATCATTTCAGATTTGGTATTTTGTTTATGGCCAAGGTGAGTGATTAGCAAGGTTTCTCACTAATTACGGTTAATTAGGGGTAATTAGTGTTGATTAGCAAATTTATACATTAATAAATTCTGGAAAAATATTTAAAAATTTCGAAATATTGTTTTAGACCTATGTTAGAAACTTGGGTTAATTTGGTTAAGTTTTACTAATCCTATCATTAGTTTTGCTTAAACATGCTTAAGGTAAAATATGGGGTTTTGGCTATGTTTGATCCATTTTAACCTATGTAGTTGTTGTTTTGGTGTTTGTGGTCACTTCTATTTGTTTTTATGACTATATGGTATACTTTATGATTTCTCAGAAAAGTTAGAATGGTCGAAAACGTCATCATATAGCGTAAAACAGTCGCTGGAAAAGTCGCAGGAAAATTGTGCAGGGTTTCGGATCGGATCGGTTGAAAGGGCTCCGGTCGGATAGTGGACTGGACAAGGGAGCACCGAACCGAACTGGAACTTAGCACAAGATAAAGCATGGTGAAAAGGAAGGCTATTGGGATCGTGTTGGAGTTGGGATTGGGCTGAAGCTTGGCGTGGGGATCGGATCGGATTGGAGCTAGAAAGTGGGATCGGATCGGAATGACAGGAGGGCATGGGATCAGATCAGACTAACTGGAGGGATAGAGGACCGAACCGTATCTAAGCAGAAGCACCTGAACCAAACCGAGTTGGAGGATGACACCCGAACCGAACCGAATGAAGGAGCTTAGCCAAACCACGATGGAGAATCTGAACCGAACCGAACTAGAAATCTGAGGATGATGTATAGCCGAACCGAACCAGACTTGAGCTACTTCTACTCGACGACTTCTTTTGAAGACCAACTCCAATTCGACCAAAACCCGAGATGCAAAGGTAGTCCAAGTGGGAAGTTTGTATTCAGGATCCAGTTGGGAACCAATGAGTTAACTTCATGATTGAACTTTGCTGCGGGACGTGTGCTAAGGGGTTGTCGATGTCTGTAACTTTGGATCACTATGTGTAGGGGGTACGTGAACGGATTCAGGGCCACAGTGGCCTAGGTACGACTAAAGAGCTATAGATCAATGAGGTGGGGTCATTTGTAAAGATTTGGTCATGACTCCATGGGGTAAGCTTGGTAGTAGCAGTAGTTGTACAAGTCGAACTCCGTCACTACTTCGATGGGTCTAGTGATTGACAGTGGTGGACATCATATGCTTTATGCACTGAGTGAGAGATGTGAGGATGATTGCTATGATTGATTGTTTGCTATCACTGTGACATGCACACCCCTCCCCCATTATCTTCACACCATCTGTTTAGTGGCACCTTAGAGTATTGTACGATATTTAGTGCTAACTCTTTGGTTGCAGGTCCAGGTTCAGGTATGGTTTAGTATACCTGTTATTGTTCTGTTTGATGCTTATCGCTCATACGAGACCTTTTGTCTGACCCAGAGTTTTATGTCTCTTCTTATTACTCTGGGTGCTCTCACGAGTAGGCTAGAGACAGGTTAGGTGGCATGCACGAGTAGCTGTACCAGAGGCGAGCAGGAGGCTTCCACATATGATACATATATATAGATATTCTCCCTGTGTTGCTGCGGTCACTACTTTGGGCATTAGTGGTGTACCTTTCTTTCTTTTGTTTAGAGACAATAATTTGGAAAGTTGTAATAAGTTGTATTTGGATTTCAACTACTCTGATGATGATGTTGATGTTGGTTTTAGTTATCAGCTTATGCACTATCTTGCCTGTTTTATGTCAAGTATATTATTATTATATTTTGTTCCATGCGCTGTGAGACATTCTACAGGTTTTCGATTAGTTCATTCTCTTCTTTCCTTTCTTTGGAGACCGTTCCGTGCTAGTCAGGCATGTGTACAACGCACTTTTAGAGGAAATGTCGGCTGGTGCGGGGCGGGCCGTCACACTTGTATCGGAGCTCTAGGTTGCGTAGTTAACCTAAGGAAGTTATCAGGGAGAGATAGTACACGTATATGAGAGCGCGTATTTGTGATTATATTGGTTTTAGAAGCTGTATATATATATTATTAGTATAGCTAAGGATGAAGTCGCACTGCACTGACACCACAAAGAGGATGGTTAATCGTTCTCTCTGTGCAGACTGAACGATGAGCCGATACGCAAGGGGTACTGGTAGAGGAGCCAATAATGGAAATGTTGCTGATATGAGGAAGATGTTTATTGACCTCATGAGGGAGATGCTTAGAGATGTGTAGAGGGCAGCTCCCAATGCTGGTAATGGTGGTGGTCCAACAGTGCAGGCGCCTAGAGTCGATTTTGCCAAGCTGAATGAGGATTATACTAGTCTTGGTGGGAAGTCATTCCACTGAACGGAATCGGCTACGCATGTTCAGGATTGGTTGGATAGCTGCGAGCATATCTTCGAAGACTTGGGTATTGAGGATGCGATGAAGAGAAGGCTAGCATCCCGTCAGCTGCAAGGACGGGCAATGAATTGGTGTAATGCTATAAAGGCAGCTACTCCCGAGGATTAGATTACTTGGGATCAGTTTAAGGCTCTCTTTAGCGATAAGTTCATTCCGGCTGCTCAGAAATCAAGGCTGTTTAAGAAGTTCTTGGAGCATAAGAAAAATGGAAGAGCTGTCTCGGAGTATATTGCCGAATTCGACACTTTGTCGAGATATGGGTTATCCCTAATAGATACCGTCGAGAAGAAGAACGAGAAGTTCATAACTGCCTTAGATGGATACTTGGGGGAAGGCTTATTAACCACATCGATGAGATGTTTGAGTCGATAGTGGGGAAAGCTTTAAGATCGAAAAGTCTTTACCCTAAGTCGAAGACTGAGGTCGCATCTGCAGAGGAGCCAAAACCGCAAGCAAGCGGTGGAGGCAAGAGTGGTTCTCAGAATAAGAGGAAGCAGAACCAGAAGAAGAAGAAAGATGTTGAGTGCTTTAGCTCTGGCAAGAAGGGTCACTATGCTAGTAATTGTCGAGCGAAGCCGGCAGACAGGAAGTGCTTCAACTGTGGCCAAGTGGGACATCACAAGGACAAGTGTCCGCAACCTCTGAAAGAAAAGCAGATGGTGAAAGCATATGCCCTTAATGTTATTCCCCAACTGCGGCAGATAAGGGAAAGAATGTCGTTATTCAAGGTATGCTTTCTGTTTATGATGTTCCTGTTAGAGTTTTGTTTGATACCGGAGCTTCCATTTCTTTCATATCTAGTGACCTAGTAGGTAGGTTGGGATTGGAATCTGAGGTTGTCGATAGACCTTTAGTAGTGACGAAGCCGATCGGTGGTTCAACTAACCTTAGGAATTGTCGTAATGTGGTCTTATCGAGTCATGGATGCATGTTTTCTTTTGATTGCTTTGTTTTGGGCTTTACTGCGTTTGGCATTATTTTGGGAGTCGATTGGCTCTAAAGATACGGGGTGGTGATAGACTGTGAGGGCTTTTTGGTGACAGCTAGAGCGAATGATGGGCGGAGGGTAGTGTTTGGTGGTCTACCTAGTGATGGGGTAATGGCTAGTTTTCCCGTGGTTGGCCAGTATCGGGACGTCTTCGAGGAAGTGACCGGGCTTCCACCACACTGAGAGATTGAGTTCCGTATTGATTTAGTGAAAGATACCAGACCTATAGTGATGCCACTTCGTCGTACGGCACCAAGGGAGCGGCGAGAGCTCGGGGTGCAAGTCAGCGATCTTTTGAAGAAGGGATTTATCAGAAGGAGTGTTTCTAATTTTGGAGCACCAGTTGTGTTTTCTACCAAGGCCGATGGTTCCCTTCGATTGTATGTAGACTACCGCGAGTTGAATAAGGTGACGGGGAAGAACAAGTATCCTCTACCACGGATAGATGATTTGTTTGATCAGTTGAGTGGCGCGAGAGTATTCTCTCAGTTGGATATCGCGATAGGTTTTCATCAGCTTAGGGTGGAAGCTGAGAGTATAGCTAAAATGGCATTTCGGACGCTGTCTGGATTTTATGAGCGGTTGGTCATACCATTCGGACTGACCAATGCACCAGTATATTTTGTGGATCTTATGAATAGGGTATTGAGATATCAGTTGAATAAGTTTATCCTTGTGTTCGTGGATGATATTTTGGTTTACTCGAGGACAGAGGAAGAACACAAGAAACATTTGAGGATAGTGATGGAGGTGTTGAGAAAACACCGATTGAAAGCAAAGTTTTATAAGTGTCACTTCTGGAGAAGGGAAGTGAGATTCTTGGGCTATGTTGTTTCAGAGAATGGTATTGCCGTGGACCCTGCGAAGGTGGCTACGGTACAAGATTGGTCTACGCCCAAGAATGCAACAGACATAAGAAGTTTCTTGGGATTAGCTGGATATTATCGTAAGTTTATCCGGGACTTTTCCAAGATAGCAGCACCATTAACTCAGTTGACCAAGAAGAATCAAGCTTTCGTCTAGGACGAAAAGTGTGAAAATGCATTCAAGAGTCTAAAGGAAAATTAGACATGTGCACCAGTGTTAGTCATTCCTAAGGGGAATGAAGAGATGGCAGTATATATGGATGCATGTGGTACTAGACTAGGTGCTGTATTGATGCAAGGAGGTAGGGTTGTAGCTTATGCAAGTCGGCAACTGAAACCGCACGAGAAAAGATACCCTACCAATGACTTGGAATTAGTAGCGATCGTGTTCGCATTGAAGATGTGGAGATATTATCTCTTGGGATAAAGATACGAGTTGTTTACCGATCATAAATCATTAAAGTGTCTCTTCTCTCAGAAAGATCTAAATCTTCGATAGTTAAGATGGTTAGAATTCCTAGCGTCCTATGATTTCGACATCGCATATACACCGGGAAAGGGCAATGCGGTGGCTGATGCATTGAGTAGAAGACATGCCAGTTTAAGGGCTATGTTTTTAGAATGGAAACAACTGGAGTACGTCGCTGGGTATAATTTCAGACCAAAGTGCGAATTGGATCTAGAAATTTTAGCAAGTTTGACGATCAGACCCACTTTGATTGAGCGGATTGGTTCTAGTCAGAGGGACGACCCTAACCTATTGAAAATAATCTCAAAGTTAGAGATGGGAATCGACGTAGAGATGAACAAGTATGGGCTTGATCGAGATGGATGGCTTAGAAAGAGTAGAAGACTTGTTGTGCCCAATGTCAATAGATTGAGAGATGAAGTGCTTAGAGAATGTCATCACTCAAAACTAACTATACATCCCGGTGGTAACAAGATGTACCGAGACATGAAGCGGACCTACTACTGGGAAGGGATGAAAAGAGACGATGGGAAGTTTATATCCAAATGCATGAATTGCCAGTTAGTTAAAGCTGAGCAAAAGAAGCCTAGTGGTTTGTTAAAACCATTAGAAGTTCCAGAATGGAAATAGGATCAAGTCTCAATGGATTTCATTGATGGGTTACCAAGGACTAGATCAGGCCATGATAACATTTGGGTGATTGTGGACCAATTGACCAAAAGTGCAAGATTTATACCCGTCAAGTCGAATAGAATGATAGCTAAGTTAGCCGAACTATATATGAAGTGAGTAGTAAGATTTCATGGAATACCCAAAGGCATTGTAAGTGACCGAGATCCGTTGTTCACTAGTGGAGTTTGGAAGAGCTTACAAGAGGCGTTAAGATCAGAATTACATCTTAGTACCGCTTATCTTCCTCAAACCGACGGGTAGACCGAGAGGATGAATCGAGTGTTAGAAGATCTTTTGAGAGCCTGTACATTGGATTTTGGTGGATCATGGGATGACCATGTGCATCTAGTAGAGTTTGCATATAATAACAGTTATCAATCCAGTATTGGTATGGCTCCATTTGAAGCTTTGTACGGGAGGCCGTGCAACTCACTGTCATGTTGGTTAGAGATCGGTGAGAAATATGTGCTTGGACCAGAAGTAATAAGAGAAACATTAGACAAGATCAAGGTAATCCAACAGCGAATGAAGGCTGCCCAAGATACGCAGAAGAGTTATGCTGATAAGAGGAGAAGAGAATTAAAGTTCTCCATTGGAGACTTGGTGTTTGTCAAAATTTCTCCATTGAAGAGCATGATACGATTTGGCAGAAGAGGCAGTTAGCACCAAGATTTGTTGGTCCATTCCCAGTTCTAGAGCAAATTGGGAATTTGGCATATAAAGTTGAATAACCAGACAAGATGACAGGAGTTCACAACGTGTTTCATGTTTCCCAATTAAGGAAATTCGTACACGACCCCGATGTGACTATTTCACCTGATCAGTTTGATGATATCGAGGTTGAACCCGAGGCAGTTGGGAACCGCAGGCCTATGCGTATTGTTGGGAACGATACGAAGCAGCTTCGAAGGAAGGAGGTGAAATTAGCCAAAGTTCAGTGGGGTGAGAATGAGAATGATTGTACTTGGGAGACAGAGGAGAGCATTAGGAAGACGTATCTAGAACTCTTCGCCTGGTAAGATTACAGTATCAATTTAGTCTTTCCGCATGCTAGGATAGGTTTGTTTTGTTAGTTTTGCATGATTGATTGTTGTATATGGCTGGTAGGCATGCGGGATCCTTTGTATGTTTTGGGTTAAGGAATTTCGGGGACGAAATTTCTTAAGGGGGGAGAGTGTAACGACCCGCATTCTACGCATCATAGTATTATAGAATATTCATTACATCGTCATGGAGGGTCGTATTGTCATGTTACTTTGGGAGACGACCATTGGGGTCATTTCCCATGTTCATGATTTTTGCCGATTTTTAAATGACCGTTTTGCCCTTAGCTGATCTTGTTTTGACCATAACTTTTGACTGGAAAGGAATTTTGACCTGAAACCACTTCCATTGGATCTGGATGATGGTTTACAATTCCGTAGAGTGGTCACATTAGCCAAACGGACTCATCGTTTGGGAGATATGGCTGAAACAAGTTTCAGATAGTGATAAACAGCTTAATTGGGCTTAACCGGGTGATTAACAGCTAGGCCCAAAGGGGAATTTCGGGATTAGGAGTTTAAAAGGGCTGTTAGGGTATGGAGAATACCTTTTTCTCATTTTTCAGTCGTCGCTATTCATTCCTCTTAACCTAGCCATGGCCTCCAACATCTAAAACACCTTATAATCACCGTTTAATCAAGTATTGACCTAATCTACATCAAATTAAGGAGGAAAAGTACCAAAGCAAGGTTAGAGCTGCTGTGTTGCATTGGGAACAGCGCCAAACAGAGAATCATTTTAGATTTGGTATTTTATTTGTGGCCAAGGTGAGTGATTTGCAAGGTTTCTCACTAATTACGGTTAACTAGGGATAATTAGTGTTGATTAGCAAATTTATACATTAATAAATTCTGGAAAAATATTTAGAAATTTCGAAATATTGTTCTAGACCTCTGTTAGAAACTTGGGTTAATTTGGTTAAGTTTTACTAATCCTATCATTAGTTTTGCTTAAACATGCTTAAGGGAAAATATGGGTTTTGGCTATGTTTGATCCATTTTAACCTATCAAGTTGTTGTTTGGTGTTTGTGGTCACTTCTATTTGTTGCTATGACTGTATAGTATGCTTTATGATTGCTTAGAAAAGTTAGGATGGTCGAAAACGTCGTCGTATGGTGTAAAACAATCGTTGGGAAAGTCATAGGAAAATTGTGCAGGGTTTCGGATCGGATCGGTTGAAAGGGCTCGGGTTGGATAGTGGACCGGGCAAGGGAGCACCGAACCGAACTGGAACTTAGCACAAGATAAAGCATGGTGAAAAGGAAGGCCATTGGGATCATGTTGAGTTGGAATCGGGCTGAAGCTTGGCTTGGGGATCGGATCAGATTGGAGCTAGAAAGTGGGATCGGATCAGAATGACAGGAGGGCATGGGATCGGATCAGACTAACTGGAGGGATAGAGGACCGAACCATATCTAAGCAGAAGCACCCGAACCGAACCGAGTTGGAGGATGGCACCCGAACCGAACCGAATGAAGGAGCTAAGCTAAACCACGATGGAGAATCCGAACCGAACCGAATGAGAAATCTAAGGATGATGTATAGCCGAACCGAACCAGACTTGAGCTACTTCTACTCGATGACTTCTTTTGAAGACCAGCTCCAATTCGACCAAAACCCGAGATGCAAAGGTAGTCCAAGTGGGAAGTTTGTACTCAGGATCCAGTTGGGAACCAATGAGTTAACTTCATGATTGGGCTTTGCTGCGGGACGTGTGCTAAGGGGTTGTCGATGTCTGTAACTTTGGATCACTATATGTAGGGGGTACGTGAACGGATTTAGGGCCACAGTGGCCTAGGTACGACTAAAGAGCTATAACCAATGAGGTGGGGTCATTTATAATGATTTAGTCATGACTCCATGGGGTAAGCTTGGTAGTTGCAGTAGTTGTACAAGTCGAACTCCATCACTACTTCGATGGGTCTAGTGATTGATAGTGGTGGACATCGTATGCTTTATGCACTGAGTGAGAGATGTGAGGATGATTGCTATGATTGATTGTTTGCTCACTGTGACATGCACACCCCTCCCCCATTATCTTTACACCATCTGTTTGGTGGCACCTTAAAGTATTGTACGGTATGCTTTATGCACTGTCTAGAGACAGGTTAGGTGGTATGCACGACTAGATGTACCGGAGGTGGGCAGGAGGCTTCCACGTATGATACATACACATATATATATATATATATATATATATATATTCTCCATGTGTTGCTGCGGTCACTACTATGGGCATTAGTGGTGTACCTTTCTTTCTTTTGTTTAGAGATCGTAATTTGGAAAGTTGTAATAAGCTGTATTTGGATTTCCGCTACTCTGATGATGATGTTGACGTTGGTTTTAGTTATTAGCCTATGCACTGTCTCGCCTGTTTTATGTCAAGTACATTATTATTATATTTTGTTCCATGCGCTGTGAGACATTCTACGGGTTTTCTATTAGTTCATTCACTTCTTTCCTTTCTTTGGCGACCGTTTCGTGCTAGTCAGGCATGTGTACAACGCACTTTCGGAGGAAATGTCGGCTGGTGCGGGGCGGGCCATCACAAGGTTAGACTCTATTTGCGGTAAAAGCCTGCCCGGAACCAACCTGCTTAACCAGCAACCACAAACGGTTAGTCTAATGTGAGAGGTCATAGGCACAACTAAAATAGGCTTAGACATGAGGTTAGGTCTGGCTTGTGGCAGAAGTCTGCTCGGAACCACCCGACACATCCAGCGGCCACAAGCTACCGACCTAATGTGAGAGGTCTAGCATTAATATTTAATTAATGCAAATTTAAGAGAAATGTGGTGTCTAAAAAAGTGTTGGGTGGATAGGGTTAAACCAATTGGACTGATGAATTTAATAAACCCGTTTCGTGAATCTGTAGGCCCAATACAAAGTTAGACAATCTATAAGTCTGTTAATTCTGTACATCTGATCTGTTAATCTGAAAACTTGTTAACTTGATTGTCTGATCAGTGAACTAGTAATCTGAACTCTGTCTAAAACTTATAAACAAGTTAATCTGAAATCTGCTAGTCTGGAGACACAAGGTTAGAGGGGAAATACTTGTATCATCTGTTGTTTGGGACCCGTATTAGTCAGTAACCCTTTCTGGTATCAAAACTTTGACCCCACACTACGTAGGGGTTTGGACACGCTTACTGAACTAATTATAAGCGGTTAATTTTGATAATGGCGAGGGGTGTTGATGGCGCGTTCCAACCGGGTCATGTGCGTGCATGGATCCGGTCTGCTCTGAGGATGTAAGACGCTGTGACATCTGTAAATAGGTCTGTGCCAATAGGTTGCATTTTAGGGAGTGATACGCCCTACTGTGGGGCCGACACATAGTATTTGTGTATTAGGGAGCCGATCGCTTGTGGGTAGGACATAGGGTACACTTAGTTCTGTTGTTTATGTTGGTACTCTCTGTTTCTTTTGAGTGGTAATACCTGCCTGTTTCTGCGTGGTACCATCTATTGGGGTGGTAAAGGCCCATTACTATTGTACACCTAATTCTAACATCCTGTTTGCGTAGGGATTATTCTGTTTTCGCCTCTGATTCCGTTTCCAATTCTGTTTCCGTAACTTCTGTCTGTTGGGGGTGGTAAAGGCCCATTAGTTGGGTGGTAAAGGCCCATATTAGCATTCTATTTCTGTACCGACTGCCTCTGTTTGGGTGGTAAAGGCCCATTACTAGCATTCTGTTTCTGTAGAGATTATTCTGTTTTAGTTTCTGTTTCAGTTTAGACATTAGGATAACACCTAATCCTGTAATACTAGTATTAATGCAGAGAAGTGAAAAGCTTAGCTTAGCCTATATCATTCTGTTTCTTCTGTTAACCTGCTATATCTATTACGGTTATCTCTAATCCAGTTTTATTTACATGTCATGATACTATTATCTGTTTATATGTTGATAGTCACTGGACTCACAAGACTTATGTCTCACCTAGTTTGTTTCGCCTCTTTTCTTTCCGTTTCACCCCCCCCCCCAGGTTTTCAGGGTGGAAACATAGGAGCTTGATTCAAATTCTCTCTGCTTGATGTGTTTGAAGTATTGTTGGGCTTTGGCTCTATCTTTCCATGGCAGTTTATATTGGGGATTATGGCTTTAAAAACTATGCATTCTGAAGGCTTTTGTACAAGACTGATATTTATGTACTTGAATTCCGATATTGTGATTTTAAAAGATGTAACCAAACTTATTTCTGTTTCTGTTGTAATAAAGTTATAAATTTTTTCAAGCACAACTTTATCTATCTTGTAAATTTCTGTTCTATCTACTAAAAACGCTTCACCAAAGTTAAGGCATTCCCTTCGCGAGTGACCTTAACAGAGGTGGGGTGTTACACAATCCTAACAATATTAAGGATGATGGGGTTTTCTAGACAGATTATAAAAATTATGAAAACTCATATTGCGATGCCTACTTATTCTATCTTGGTTCAAGGTTGTCCAAAATGTTTCATTTATAGTAACAGGGGCCTAATGCAAGGGACCCCTTATCTCCATATATCGTTTTTGCGTAGCTATGGAGTATTTTTCAATTTTAATGTGCAAAGCAGTGGAAGCTAAACAAATACAACCTATTTATAAAGTGGATCCTAAAATTACGCATTTGATCTATGTCGATGGTTTGACGATTTTCTGTAAATCTGATATCAAGGGCATGGAGGCAACTAAAATGGTTTTAGATTAAATGAAGGACTGTGACGATTTCAAAATCAATAATTTGAAATCTAAAGTGTTTTTCAATAGAGGGATGAACAACAAAAATTAGGTTCTTCATGTTTTAGACATGAAATAGGCGAATCTCCAAGTCAAATACTTGGGTGTTCCACTAGCTTATAATTATCTTCATTTCTCGGATTATGGTGCGCTTATAGACAAAATTAGGAAGAGAATGGACAAATGGGATAGTAGACTTCTTTCCATGGCCAGTAAAATTGAACTGATCAGGTCATTTATTACACCTGTGGTGTTATTCTGGATGTTAACTTATCAAATACCAGAGGCTATGATCACAAAAATAAATAGATTGTGTGCAAACTTTATTCGGGTCAAAAAAACATAAAATTGCTTGGGACACTCTATATACTCCTAAAGTTGAAGGAGGTGTTGGATTGCGTAATTTCAGGGACAATAAAACTACACCTGCACTTAAGTTGCTCTGGCATTTTGTTAATGGCATAGCCTTTGAGAAAACTAGATGGTCAACAGATATTGTGCTGGAAAAATTTTCTGGGTGATGGATATTAATAGTAATAGTTCGTGCACTCGAACAACTATACTTGGACATAGGCAAAAGGGTCTACAATGTATTAAGAAACGTATAGTCAATGTTCAAAATACAATGTTATAGTTTGACCCATAGCTAAATAGTAATAGTATGGTTAATATCCATGGGTGGGACAGTTTGAGTCTGTTTGGAGGTGATAATCTCTCGGTTAATAACATTACGCATAAAGGCATTTTCAATCCTAACTTTTTGTTGGCTATGAAACTTTTATCGAATCAGTTTAAGGACATAAATATCCATATAAATATGAACCAAGACTTTTGGAGTTGGAATGATAACCCGAGTGGTTTCTCTTTCCATTTGACTTGGGATATTTTGAGAACTCAAAAGCCTGAGCTGGACTATTGCAAAATTATTTAGCATATTATCAACAGCCCAAAAATGCCCATCCGCACTTATAAAGCCTATCTCTACCGATTAAGCACTAAAGATATTATGATTTGTTGAGGTTATGAAGTTGACCCTATATGTATATTGTACAATGAAGAACAAGAAAGCAAAAAATCACCTCTTTTTCCAATGTGCTTACTCTTCTTATCTCTGGACCAGATGTATAATAAAGATTGGCATTGCACCTTCTCTCAACAAACCATTGATCTTAGATGAAAATTAATGGATTTGAAGAATTCATTCGCCGTTGTGGACTTTAGGCAAGAAGCTGCTTTTGGTAGCTTTGTGGCCTCCATCTACCACATCTGGAATAAAAGGAACACTCAGATTCATTGTAATTTAAGGAGGGATAAGTTTTAAAGATGGGATTTATTAGAACTTGATATTAAATACCTTTTGAGGAAATCTAGAAGAAAGAAGAAGTCCACCGACTTAATAGTCTTGAAGAAATGAGGGATCGACTCTTCGGATGCACGATAACTGTTGCGCTTTTCTCTTTGAGGTTTTTAGAGACAGTGATGTCTAAATCTGCATTATCTTCTATTTTCCCTTGTAGGTGTGTTTCATGTCGTTTGGCGAACATGTGGTCTTGTTTGCTTAGTTTTGAGACTTTTTTTGGTCTTTTATCGCTGGCTGAACATTGGTTTTTTGCTTCTTGTATTGTTTGTTCTCTATTGGATTGTGACAGCATGTAATTACGTTGTTTGCTTGCCATTTTTCACTAATACGCGTACCTTTTATGGATGATTTATCAATAAAATACTGCACTCTTTTTTCCTATCTAGATCTCTTGCTGATTTCTAGCATAGGTTTTTAATGAGGTTGTTTACCCTTTTTTTTTTGAAAAAACATCTCAAAATCAAACAACATCATGTTTGAATGGTACATTAGAAAACATAAGAACAATAAAGATACATTGGTGAATAACTACAACAGGTATCCTTGTCTGCTTTATATTTGAAATTTGCATCGTCTTCCCTAATCTACATTATGACCAGGAGTTGTTTAGAACAAAATGTTTGATAAATAAAAACCTCGAGCCTTTCCATAATAGTACCTTAGTATTATAAACCGAATAAAAATATGTTTTAAGCATCTTAACTATATGTTTGTTATTTTCTCAATTGTATGCACTAATGCTTTCATAGTACTATTCCATAACCATTTCCCTTCCAGCTAGATAAACCATCATGAACTGTAGCCTAATATTTATAATTTCACGCATCAATCATCATTAATGTCCTAACAATGCCAGTGATAGTACTCAAGCCACTTAATACTTTTTTATTGGGAACTAGGAAGAATGTGACCTATTTAATGTCTCATTCAAGGCAGGCCCCCATCATTTAGTAGTCATCCTAATGTGGATTTCACTCTCGTTCTATCTAATTGACATTGCATGGATTCCCTTTGGTCTACTTTATACTTCTTATTGTAAGAGAGGTGGACCCTACAATAACCACTTAATACATCAAACCCAAATCGGACCCCCTCAGGGTATCGTTTGTCGTGCCTAACTGCTAACCCAAACCATTCAATACTTTGCACGTATGGTAGAGGTGGTCCCTCAATCAAGCACTAAAATAATTCATCTTAAAGAAAGTTTTTGGTATTATGACCCGTAACCAAACTAGAACATATGGTATTAGCCGTGGGCACTCTATGGGAAGTGTTGGGCAGGTGTACCATACAAAATTTAGGACTAACCTTGCATCCTTAGTGGATATTATTATTGGCCAAATCTCACATCATCACATTACTAGTAGCCGGATTAGTTGGGTAGAATTCTAAGCGCTTTTGAATAACTTCACATCCTTATATCGTAGCCATAATATACACTATCTTAATGTATTATCAAATATCTCACTGCATTACCTATTAAGGCCTTATAACTGAAAACTCTTATTTAGCCTTAACTACTTATTATTTTCACATTGGTAATTTAACGATAATTAGTAACTTATTGACTACCCAATTAACATGTTACAATTATACATTATTTATGCTAAAACACACATGCACACACATGTACACACACACATATTATATATATATATATATATATATCTAAACTTGTAAATATTACACCCTAAAGTAGCATTTGAATGCCAAATTTTTAAATTTAAACAAGTTCAGTTCTGTATTAACAAAAATATAATGAATCCAACATCCTCAATTTAATTCATGGCTTTATACGAAATATAGTCCATACTAAACTTATTTTCTACTAAAATAACAAATTTAACATTAATAGAACTTGAGATTCAAATCCTTTTGTGCTCTATTCAATTCTTTGCATAAAATTAAAATGAAGGATTTCTATTGCGAAAATAGGTAGTGCAAAGTATGAATAAAGATACATCTCATAGACTATTTTTCTAACTCATTCTTTTTAAAACCCTTAATTAGATCTAAACAAAAAGGCAAGGTATGGAAAAGAATGAAAAATTTTAAAATTGTGATACTATATTATTTAAATGTTGAATAATTGTAAAACATTTAACTTAAAATTTGACATTACGCTTACGAATAATTTTGGGGTTTAGGTGATGTTTTTGTAAATGAAATACCTCATAGGCATACATCAAGTCCAAGTATACTATATAATCACTAAAATAAGAAAGGTAAATAACAAGACCTTAGCTCTTCCTTATTTTGATCTGTTAGGCAGCTTTAATTTGAATGATATATGGATTAGACTCATAAATTTAGGATTGGAGGAGAATAGAAGTAAAAATTGAATAATAAACACCTAAAATTTCTTACTTGAATTTTGAATCTTTGTAGATAGGGACTGATTGACCTTTACTTGGTTTACAACATAATTTTGAATAAAGTGAGGGGATCAAGCTCTTACTTATAGTAGCTAAAAAGCACTAGAATGGTCAGATTTAAGTCAGTTAAAATAATAAAACTTGTAGTGCTCAAATCTACAAAACCCTAGCCAATGCAAATATCGACTGATCAACTAGTCCATCCTAAGAAGTTGATTAGTTGGTCTATTTTGGTAACTTTATTTAAGTGCCACTATTTATTTGATTTCTTAACTATCAATTAACATCTTATTTTTAGTGGTGAAATATTTAAATATTAATTGTTAATTAATTGATGGTCTCTCTTTTCATATACAATCGAATCAAGATTCCATACCACTCCCATCGAGTTCAGATGGTTCGTTACGTGGAGAAAAAGTATGAGGATCTTTATATTTCAATATTAGACATTTTAATGGTCAAAACAGTTTCGAAGCGCAAGTGAATTATCATTTTAGGATGCAGTCTTGGATTGCGATGGAAACTATACCATCAGAATTGTAATGTTAAGGTTATGCATATAATCAAGTTTATTAGCGATGAAACATACATTTCATCACACAAGCTCGATATGTGTGCTCAATTTCAATTAGAAATTAAATATAATATTTACAAAACCATTATCCTCAACCGTTGACCCTATTGGCCGAATCACTGTTCATTTTCTCTTCTTCCTTCGTTACCGTTGCATCTAAAGCAACTGCTCCTCCTTGTATACTTCTAAACATTAAATCCCTTGATTTACCCATCAATAAAATGTGCCACTAAGTTCATTTGATTCACAAAAGGAAGGGACACCTACGGTAAGAATACGAGGTTGTTAGGTATTGGACGAGGAGAGGTGTTGCATAATTGGGTATAAGTTTAAGGTTGGTATTGTCTGCTTTACGACAATCAGTGGCTTCGGGGCAAAGAAGTGCATCTAGCCTACCATTTTTAGATGATCTGATTATCGTCGAAGAATCATGCATAGGAGCTACCGAGGAGGAGGACCTAGAGAATGAGTTTTGATAGATGGCATGTAATGTGATGACTTTTTTACCAGTAAGACCAACATCTAAAGACGAGTTTAATGGTGAAGACTGGTTTGGTTCAAATTAGCGATGCTTTATTTCATGGCTTGGGCATGCACATCATTGATGGGTTTGGCGATTTTATGGATTAATTTAAGAAGAAGAACTAGGGGTAATGGTAATTAAGTTACTTTTACCAATTTTTGGTTAAGCTTTTTAGTTATTTAAATGATCAACAAATTTATAAATGTCATATCTTTTGCATATGAGGCCTTGCATTGACGCGTAGTGGCATGTTCTTCGCTTTGGAGCAACTTTGTGATAATTTGGATGAGGTAAGTAATTTTGTCTTTCACTTACTATGATTGTTAGTGTTGTACAAATCAACATTTTCAAATTGTTTCTAGCTTTAAATGAGATTGTTAGAATAGCTAAATCTACAGATTAATTTATAAAAAGATTAAATAACGCTTTAAATATCTTTAAATTAAATATTATATTTTACCCATTTACATGCTATTATACACTATTTGACAATATTGCTAAATTTAGGATATTTTGGTACTTATCCCAGTTTGATTACTTTATATAGATTTTACTTTTTTTATTAATACTATAATGGATGTTTGTATGCTACATTAGGTTTTTATATGACTATTACTTGTATGGTTTCTCGTTTGCTTAGTTGAGCTGGAATGTCGTTCGTATGTGGCACAGTAAATGAAAAATCTCGTTCTCTAGACTTTGATTTTTTTATCATATGCACAAGTTAGTGCAGACTGATTGAGTATACAAGGATGATACTCAAACATATGTGATAGATTCACAAATAAGCATTAGAGAGTGCATGCTAATTTCAAGATGGTGGATCATTGAAGTATATAAAATGACTAGAAGATAGATTAATAATGGAATTTGGTGATTGATTTGTAGTGGAGTATGGACTTGGCGACTATCTTGGACTTCGAGATGAATGTCAGACATTTTCACTTAATACATATTTGACTAATTTTGGTTAAATAAATGATCATAGTGGTTATTATCGACTATTTCAGAGTGATTGACATCAACTACTATTGTCGATAGTTGTATTGGTCAATTTGACATGAACAATAGAGAGGCTTCGAGGAGCAGCTTACGATGGTTCATTAGATGGTGTTTTCGACATGACAGCTCTTTGACCAATGGTATTAGGCTTTGAGGTAATTTGGTACTTCGACACGGTGACTCATTATTCGACGATGGTTATTCCATGATGGAAAGTAACGATTTGGATAATGGATGGTTGTTATAGGAGACAGAGTGGGGACGACAAAGGTCGTATTGATGTAATTGTTAGAGGAGGATGAGAGACACAAAATAACACTCTATTACATATGGTGACCATCGACGATATTCCCCATATCACGAAGACTACGTATGAGAGTCTTGATATGGATTCTACTACAGGGAACGTGTGCAAACGGGTTGTTAGTATTCGAGACTTTGGTAACTTTTTGAGGGAATTTCACAAGGTAGAATATGTCGATGTTTTTACCTAATTCGGCTAAACCCCAGAGCCTATCAATGTTTTGGACTAGCTACGTTTATCAACTATGCCCATCGATGTAGGACGCAACAATAGTGTAGTAGAATACATCAATGTAGAACCTGCTGAAGCCTCAGTGGATTGGGTAGTCAAAGTACTTATTACCATATACCCGACGCACTGAGCAAGGTAATGCAGGGATGGATGCTAAGTTTGTTAGGTTACTCTCACTTTATTACTGACGAATGTCTAGGTACCCATATAACTTATTATAGAGCATGACCATGATGATCATTGAGTAGTACATACTTTTGTACATGCTATCTATATGGATGCAAGGATGGGTCAAGTATGATTCTCCATGCCCTTTGTTTGGTATACTATTACGATACTTTGAGATTTTTTTATCGTTAACACTAGACTTTTGTTTGACCTAAGGTTTTATTTTACCTCTTATTATCGTGGTCACTCATCGATGATACTGATGAGTAGGTTGGGTAATAGACATAAGCATTATCTTGTGCAGCACGAGTGAATTACCAAAAGCTGACTACTTTTTCATATTTTACTTGTTTTATTATTGTTTAGTCCACAATGTGACACTGTGGAGTCTTGAAAGTATTATTTATTATTATTAGAGATAGTTTTCTAGTTGAGTTTACTTATTTCTCATATAAACTCTATTATTGTTTTGTAACTATATGAACATATGTACTCTTATTATTGATTATGTGTTATATATAGTTACTACTGTCTCTCCTCTTAATATATATGATTACGATCAAATGTTACATGATGCATTTGGAGATATACGACAGGTTCTGTTAATGTGTTTTTTGTTTCTTTATCCCTCTTATATTCTATATCCTTCTCTTCTTTATCGATTCTCTTCTTTTCTCCTATTTCTTTCCATTGACAACCGCTTTTCATTGGTCGGGTGCTCATATAGTGCACTATTTGATATATAAGCAGTGGCGATGTAGGATCGTTGCCACATTTGGTATTAAAGTTTAATTTGCATTATTTAACCTAAGCATTATCGATATCGAGAGCATGTATATATACAAGAGAGTACTATTTATGATATATTTTGGTTTTCAAAACTGTATTAGTAGTATAAAAAAAAAACCATGCCCTCTCCTCTTTTTAATGGCATCCCTTCTATCTTGTTTCCACATCCAAAATTTTCTATCCCATGTTCACATCCAATCGTCCTTTACTACCACTCTTTGATCCTCTACCAGAACCAATTCCAGCTTCTCCTGAGCCACCGTCGATCCCCTCGCTTGCCTCCTCCCTATCTGAGCCACTTCCAGCTCTAAATGAGAATCAAAGATGGACATCTCATTTTGCGAATAAACCAAAGAATGCAGGAGTCTTTTATCCTCCACCTTCGCAGCTTCGTTACTCTGGCAAAGTGCTCCTCCCCACTTAGGAAATCTATGACGCAGGTAAAAAAAGTTTGGTAGGAGTACCTCGCGGGCTTTTTCTTAGATTCGACGCTCTCCTTCACTGCTGTCACAACACACTTGAAGAGGCTTCGGAAACCTAAAGGGGGAGTTAAAGTGAAATCGACGGCTAAGATTTTCTTCTTCTTACTTTCAGACTTAGAAGATATGAAGCGAATTCTTTACACTGACCCAGTGATAATTCGAAGTAAAGTGTTCATAGTTAAACCATAGGACTGTAATGTTGGTAGCAGCTTCATTAAGAGCGTGCTTTATGGATAAAGCTATCTAATATTCCTCTTTATGCATGGTCCAAAATTGGGATTTCTTAACTAACTACGCATATTGGTATGTTTCTTTGCATGGACGCGGCTACTAAAACGTTTGATCTGCTTATGTTTGCTCAATGTTTGGTTGAGGTATTGCCAATGGAATTTCCATGCCTCAGCCTGACGAACTGAGAAAATTGTTAGTGTTGAGTATGTTCGACACCAAGACATTTGTGTGGGATGTAAAAAATTTGGTCATTGTGCTGAAAAGTGTTCATAGAAAATCGATATTGTGTTAGATAATGGTAAAGTTAACAGTAAGAAAGAAGAAGGTAAAGACATTTCAAATAGGAATGGAAAGCGACTTGAGTCAGTGAATGAACCCGGTATGGGAAAACAAATATAGACCATAGTGGTCAGCAAGAAGAAGAAGTCTGAAATTGTTACTAACACCGGAAGTATTAGGCTTCAAAATTTAGTTGTAAATGCAGTGGGAAAGAATGGTCAAGAGGTTGTGATCAACTTTGATGCTCTGTCCCATAGTATGGATGTTGAGGAAAGTGAATTAAATGAGATGGAATACGAGGAGGGTGAGATTCGTAGAATAGGTGAGTTATTGTTAAACCTCTTTGTACCTTATACTGCTGCGAGTACTGGTATGCTAGGAAAGGAAAGTGAACTTTAAAAGAATGTGGAGACTGTTGCAAATGAGCATGGAGAGTGTAGTGTTGTTTACACTAGAAAAGAAAGAAAAGAAATTGGTAATGGTAGTAATGTGGAGACTGTTGCAAGTGAGCATAGAGAGTGTAATGAGGTTACAGTTGACGTTGTAAATCTAGACAATGGTTATGGTAGCAAGGATGTTATCAATGTGGTTTCCCCTAAAAATGTCGCACAGACCTGTTCACCTAACAATTTCATCAAACCAGTTTTCCTAAATAGATCACCATCTTGACCCAGTAAAGAAATCATCCTACCCGACTCTTCGGGTAACGTTGTTGCCATTTCAGTTAGCCATGGAGATGATTGTGTCACTAAGAAGAACAACAAAGTGAATCCATCCAACCCTTATGCGCACATACCCGTGCCACCAGGATATAAAGCACCTCCTCCAATGCAAGTTTGCAATGAACCAATGATGCACTCACCTATCTCTACTTCGCACCCAGGCTACATCACACGAAGTAAGAAGAGTGTAATGGAGGTTGGAAACCTTTTCGATAATGATTGAGAGGAATGGTAGTGGCTACAGTGGTGAGTGAATTATGCAGCATGTAAGAGTTTATGTCAGGTCAACATGGTGGTCTAAGTGGTAGCTTATGTATTTCGTAATGTGTATTGCATTATGAATATTATTTTGCTTGGTCTCTTTACCCAATGTGGAAGGAGACAGTAATAGTTGTTAAATGTATTACTTTGCACATGTACTCTACTTTTTACTTATTTATTAATAAGAGTGTTACAGGTCACTTTAAATACCGGTCGGCTTTGCCAAACCAAAAAATATTAGTAGTATATATAATATATGTTGTTTAGCACATAAGTGCCACTGTTGTAGTTTTCTCTATCGTTGACTCTTATCCACTAATATGTGAAGATCCAACAAGTTGAAAATAAAGCCATTTACTTCATCGATGAAATTGGGAGTTGGGAAGGGTCGTGGTCCATCTACGAAATATGTTCCCAGTGGTGGTGTGGATCGTTATTTGAGATGCCTCAGCACCTCTAATGATTATGGTGCCCAAGTGCAGAGAGTTAACAATGAAAGTGATGCGGATTAAGGATCTTAAAGACATATTGAAATTAGAGGACAAGGGAAGGGTGGATAGCGTTTTCTTAAATTTTTGATTCTTATATATATCCTTTGCAATATAATTATGTATATAAATAGAATGATCACAGGATAAAATAAGCAAATAAAAATGTGACAAAAGTAAATTTTAGTAAATGAAAGAACACATCATAAATTTTTGTACCAGTTCGAAGTTACCCTACATCCAGTTTCGCGCAACGTATGGTCTTTAAAGATATCAACAATTATACTCCTTAATTTCATGGCCATAAGGAGACACCCTCTAGAACTCGGACCTCTAGGCAGGCCAATCTGATTTACAGGCCATAGATCCTCGTCAACTTGATTTTCGAGCAAACTAGTCACTCCTAATTGCTTTTTACCATACGTAATCAAATCTAATTGGATTTAGGGCTACCTAGTCGCACCTTTATAGATTTTGATTAGTTTGTTCAGAAAATGCAGATTTGTATCTTTTGATCCTAATTATAGTTGCCTTATAAGACTGATTGGCACTTTGATCTTGGTAAAAATAAAGAGATTTGATGTAGAATCAAATTAGAGAAGAAATAACTTGATTCAATTGATAAATTGGTAGAAAATGGTTATATACTTTTAGATTTTCAATAGAGGAGAAGAGAGAGTGAATAAACATGATGGAATTTAATTATCCTCGTTTTGGAAAAATGTTATTTATAGTTTTGAAGAGACATGGTTGTGACGACCACCGCATAACTCATGCACCAATCTAAGAAAAAGTGTGTTGTATGTCGTGCCAGGCCAATATGGGACGATTATCAAGGAAGAAACTCGAAATAACCCTATCGTATAACTTACTGTGCATGGATAACATATAATAGGAAAATGTACAATAGGATATAGTAGTGAAGCATAACATAACAGAAATTCAATTCTTTATAACATCTCGAAGTCACCTGTACAAATTATTGTATAAATGAGTAATTCGTACATCAGGCTTCACTACATATCTCTAAGAGTAATCATAAAACCTCAACATACAGTGGAAATAGCAAAACATCACTATAGTAGGTATTAGTAATACGCTAGCCACCAACTCGTCACCGCACAACATCATCTGCACCATAACCTGCTACCTGTTATCTTAGTCTACTCAATTCCAATGTTGATGAAAAGCCCAACATAACATGAGAGAAACATAAAACGTTAAGTCAGACAATAGTCTTAGTGACCGATAAAATAAATAACAGTGGTTACATAGATATATGAATATAGACGGTCCAGTCATTTGCTCCGTCTTAAGCAACAACAGGATTAGATCAAGGTAACCATATATCAAATGCCGCTCCAGAATAGGAAAGGACATCCCTTATCCCACTTCTCTTCGATGACCTATGGTGATAGCCTACCCAGAGAAAGACAGAGAAGAAAGCGCACAATCAACCAAAGTATTCATAGCAACCAATATCCTAGCTACCACCGATTAAAGCCTTCAATACATCAATCATCGAATGATCGTCGGCTGCCATCTATCAAGGGCTAATGGAAAACCCTGATTCTAGTCAGACTACCATAATCTGTCTTATGTACGTATGCCTCCATTCGAGACATTTAGATCACTCCCAGAGTTCGATCCAAGGTACACGATCTTGCTTGATCCTAGGGCGTGCCCATTGTAACCCTTCTTTGAGCCCACTAGAACATTCGACAGCAAACGATTCCTTGGCACTTCAAATTTGTCAAGCCTTTCTTGTCGGCTATCACATCATTAGTTCGAGCGACTTCTCAAACCAATTCCATTATCGTCCTGGATCAACTCTTACCTAAGTCAATCCATCATCGTACTGGATCATAGATCATCCCACGATCAGTATCACATCAATCTAGCTTCGACCACTCCAACTTGAGTTCACAATCGAAGCACCACCCATCATTGAGTAGCAATCAATCATCCGAAGTCCATAATTACCAAATTTCACCAACAACCCCCATAAGTCACCCAAACTAGGTGCACAAAATTTGGCCACCATCCATCGTAACACGATGGATTGGTATCGGTCTATCGTTCATGGGTCGGTACCGGTCCATACACTTAGCCTAAAATGGAAAAATGCTTGCATTTTCATTCTCCATTCCCCAAATGCCTGCTACCGTTTCAACATCACAGTAAAATTCCCCTTTTGCTAACACTCATGCCATTTCATTTATGCACTCTAGCAATCATTCCCCGACCCATCCAAAATAACATCCCATCCACTTGAAATTTTGTACACTGCCTTGAGTAAGCCTCTAAAGCCTACTCCCAATATTTTGAAGCTATCCATCGCATAATGATGGATTGGTGTCGGTCCATCGGCCATGGACCGGCATCGATCCATATAGATAGTGAATTTTCAACACAAATTTTCTGAGTTCCCTGGTATCGTCATCTAGAGCTCCTCTACAAGTTTTCATCTGAATCAGATCATCTGAACCTTTGACTTGCTCAATTCTTCAAACCTAAGATCTACGACAACCAATTATAACAAACAACTCAAAGAATGCAATTAATTCAACCAAAACAAATAGCGATTCATCCAATGCTGATCATACAAACATGAACATATCATCAATACATCATAAACTTAACATGAACAAGAGATCTAACATAAATTAGATCTAAATATATGAAAAAACATGATTGAATTAACAAACTGCCGGTTTGTGTGATTGAATTATGTTTTCCTAAGACGTCTAAATATGAGTTAAACATATATAATCAGATCCTATGCAGTTAAAGTACTTAGCAGTTCTATAGCGATGGAGGTGCAAAAAGTTGTAGCGGGGATAAAGCGGGGAAATAACAAGGATATAGTGGAGGTACAAAAATGTTAACTAGACGTAAAAGTATATAATTAAAATTAAGTAATTATAGTTCTCGCATCATTTGTGTAGAAGAAATGTATATTAATAAATATTATCTAACAAAATCAAAAAATATCATGGTTATGCATACTAGATTCAGTGATTATTATAGATTTCTATCTTATATAAGGCATGTATGCCTTCAAACTAACTCTTTGCACTAATTTTTTTGATTTATTTCAAAAGAGAAATTGTAAAATCATCCTTTATATATTAATATTACTAAAGTGAGTGTTAAATAACGTTGATTTAGCGGATGCAACGGAAAATAACGGGCTAAAAGCGGAACTACTGTTCTTCAGCACTAAATTAAAATACCGCAGTGGCCGGAGAGTGCAACGAACTATAGCGGAGATTTTACGGGGATTTAGCGGGGATTTAACTGCATAGAATTCAAATCTAGGGTGAATTTAACTTATAATCATGAATTTGATTGTAATTTATCCATAACATACGTAGTTTCCATGTGAGAGATATCTGTCGCTCACCAAATCTAAGATCCAATGCAAATCAGATCTAGACAGTAATGAAGAACCCTAAAATTAATGCAATTTGATGTGATATAATCT
Organism: Allium sativum; assembly: GCA_030737875.1. Classification (NCBI taxonomy): domain Eukaryota; kingdom Viridiplantae; phylum Streptophyta; class Magnoliopsida; order Asparagales; family Amaryllidaceae; genus Allium; species Allium sativum. Next base: position 890,564,382 of record CM060912.1, on the reverse strand, counting down.
TCCATGATGATGAGTTGCCTCTGGATTAATCTATGATGAATTAGAATGAATAGTATTAACGATATTTTTTGTCAATACCGGAAGTAGGTCAACAGGGACAGACCCAAAAGGGAAATCAAGAGGATTGGCTCACTTCTCCAGTCGATTCTAGTGGGAACTTATGAGGCTAGGGCTCAGGGGTGTAGGATCACTGGGAACTATCAGGTCAGATCTAGGCTTAGCGAACGAGGTTCGGTCGCCATTCGAGGAAATTGAAGGGTGTAACCTGTGTTTCTTTACAGAACTAATGATAAACTGTGACTACTATGACTAGGGAAATAATAGTACACACATACAGAGCAGTTTTCACAGAAGAAGATCCCTTTTTATTAAGCTTTTATTGGAAGTACATGAATGTTATAGGGAGGAATTCTCTATTAATCTTCTTTCTCAAGTTGTTTCTAATGGTACAAGAAGTAGAAAAAAAAGACCCCCCTTTAATATTACCTTTGGGGTCTTATTTATAATGGTTCAGGGCCCCTCTCGTCGGAGGGCTGTCGGACCTGCATGGGTCTTTGTTGGCTGTTTTATTCTTGGCTTTGGGTGCTTAACATTCAGCCGCTTTTGACATTTTCGATTATAATCCCTGGATGATGCTTGAATTCTCGAAAGCAGTTCCTCAATGTAGGCTTGCGGACATGAGCTTTTGGATGTAGGCTTGGTTTTATCGTGAAGGCTTAGAGGGGCTTGACCTCGTAGTGTATGCTAGTAGCTGCCGGATTGAAACCTCTATGGGTTTCGGTACTTGGTAGCCTATTACGGGTAGCTTGTATCCTGCTTGGGTCTCGGCTAGCCCTTTGGTAGGGCCTTTATGGTAGCCTGTATTCTTGGAAGGTGGCCTTTCGGCATTCATGCAGTAGATGCTCAGAAAATAGATTCTACATGGCCTTCCCGTCCTTTCGGTTTGGTGCCTTCAATGCTTCCATCTTCGGGTGTATCGGCATTCGGGCAGGTCAATATTAAAGATTCCTTTGGGCTTTATCCGTCGGGTTTATTGTTTCTAGCTTACTTGATTTCGAACTAGGTTAGCTTCTTTATTATGGGAACTTCCACCATGTTGGGGCCGTCGGAGAGATCTTGCCGGGTTGACCCTAGCATATGAATCCCACCTGCCACATCTTGTAGCCTTCACGTTCCTTTCCCTCAGGAAGGCTTCGGTTGATGTAGTTTCTTGGGTGATTCGATACCCCTTCACTGCCAGCCCGCTTCGATGTTAATTTTGGTGGTAACATTTGTCGCCCCCTAATGAAGGGGTGTTTTCGACTTTACAAGTCAAAATTTTGTCTTTTCTTCGGAACGTCATGTCAGAGTCTTTTGGTCTCCCTCAATCAGAAGCATTGATTGGCTTTCATACGAATAGCTTAGATTGGTCTTGGGATTTGAACATAAACCTTTCTTCTTCACCGTTCCCATCTTTCATCCGCAAATCAAATTGTTGGACAAAATTACTGTTCTCATAAAAAAAACGCTCAAATCTTCCTTTTTCTTGAAGACTCAAGCTTAAATACTATTGAGTATTTTCACATCTCATATAAATTGCAGTCCTAATTATGCATCAAAATTGACACGACGGTTAGCTAAGTTTATGCTTGTTTATAAAGATAAGTCCAGGTGCTAGTCTTAATGTCACTCATGAAAGGACTCTAATGTCATCAGGATTGTCTCCATCTGTAATTATGTCGGTTTTGCTTAGGTCTTTAGGACATTCGTATTAGGCACAGTCGTACGTTAGTTAAGGTATAAAAGGAGTGATTTTCCACGTATCCCTTCATCTCGGTCTGATTTAGGTTTCCGCCAGCTTGATCTCTGATAATCGAGGTGTAATGGTATTTGATAATATTTGATAATGCCACTGGTATGTGCATTTATGTAGGAAATACGCATAATGATCGTATTATTATGAAACGATGTTACCTGGAAGAATCATGTCTCATAGAAGCCCTGCTAAGGAGAAGGTCAAGGATTCCAAGGTTCCTCGTCCTAAGAAGGAATTTGCGCCTAAGTCATCCTTGATTATATCCCAACAGTCTATGGACACCATATTAGATAATTTTTGGCATACTGGGTGTGGATGCCATGATTGCTGCTTCTCCAAACTCCCTTGAGAATCCTGTAGAAGGATTTTTCGCATATTTAGCCATTCATATCCGACATGGGGGTTTTCTCCCTTTTTGAGTTGACGTGGCAAGAGTAACCCGGACGTGCGCCTTTTAGTCTTCTCCCTTGTTTTCCTGCTCCTCACTTTTAATTCGTTTTTCATCTTTCGGAGAAAACACGTTAATGATAGCCGCTTTATTTCTCTGAGAAACCCTAATTCCAACCATCCTAACTTCGATTTCTTTTCAATTGGATTTTTCGATCAGAAAGCTTAGTACCCTTTCATATCATCAATTTGTGGAGCACAGGTTTGCAAATTCCTCATTTTCCTTTGAATTAGTAGTGAGTGGTTTAATAGGGATAAGCTCTTCTTTATGCTCCTCTGAATCATTTTCTAAATTTCACATGGTCATCGAATACAATTTGTGTTGTTATCGATCCCTTTATGATGATAATAATCAGAGTTTTGAGTGGATCCGACTTGCTTTGTGCATGCACTTTTCTGAGAAAGTTCAACTTCAACATACACTTTTTCTCTGGTTTTAAACTTTGTACACATGATATGCTTGCTTCGGTCGCACCACTAGTTTTTTTCTTGACCTACCCTTAAATCCCTAAATTGTATGACTATTCATTAACTCATTTGTATAGGATGGATATATCTCAGAAGTGGTGTGAGCTGGAGAAGTTTTCCGATTTAAACGTTCAAACGACTGAAGTTCAAACGACTGGCCAACCATACGTGAATTCCACCTTCGTCAGTTCGACTCATGCAGAGCTTCAATAATTATTATCAGGCCCCGTTATAGCCCAAGGCCCTTTAATCCTAAGCTTGCCAAATGATTCAGATGCTGGAATCTGCAGTGAGTGTCTTATGACATGGACATATCTCCATCTGACCAACAAACAATTTCTAGTGATATGATCGTTGCGAACACCCAGACGCTTGCTCAATTTGAGACCACCACATACCAGTTTGGGAAACAAATGGATATGCTCAAGGATCACATTGTGAAACAAATGAGTGGTTGGCACACACTAGCTTGTGCTCTCCAAAGGCTACACAGGGATTATCTTGAGCTCATCGCCATCCTAGAGAACGACAAGGCAAAGTCAATCCAGGCTCTCAGATCCCGGGACAGTGTTGTTGTCTCTTTTACTCAAGGAGACGTTGAGTTGGCACGTCCAGAGCGCAAAAAGCCCTTGGCTGGTGAACCTTCGTCCTTCTCTACTCGGTTTAAAAGGAAGGTCAGCAAGCCTAGGAAGAACAAGAATCTGCAGTCTTCTTATCTTGCCTCTGATCGCTTCTCTCTTTTTTGTGAACTATGCTTTAGATCGGTTGTATAAGCGAGTGTCAATCCTCGCGTTTAACTTTATGCTAGTCTGTGTTGCGACTTAGGCTTATTATAGTGTTTTGGTGGCCCCGTGACTAATTTTTGACTTTGTGATGTCGTTATGCTTTGTTTTGTCAGTATGGGATGGTTCTTTTATTTGTCATACCACAGCCTTTCATCCCGTTTTGTTGCACTTTTATTTGTGCCTTGCATGTTGCACTTTTATCACCATTCGCTTTGTCGATCACGCGATTGCGGCGAGCGTACAGTATTGCCAATTCGCTTTTGATGCTGTAGTAGCTTGCTATAGCTTTATTAGACTGGAAGCGATCACGCTTTCCGACGAAACAGTACTACGTGTCTATAAGGAAATTTCTCGTCGAAACAACTATCCGTGAAATAATTCTAATGAAAAATTGCCTAGAACAAATAAAAGGGGTAGTCACTCAATAGGATGTTATTGAAGTCGTCTGTAATCTTCCCCCCGATTGCTCTTTGAACCGAAGTTACAATATGATGTCATTTTTCAGAGTTGCGTAAGGGATTTATATGTTGAAAAAGGAAACAACTAATGGATATATAAGTTAGAAGTACTTCCCTGAGAGGTTTATGAGCCTACTTTTGGTGGCAAACCTTGAACCCTCACTTGAATTTCTGAGAAAGGCAAACGATTCTTTCTTGTTTGAATCAGGAATTGGGTCTTTCTAAGTTTTGTGTGGCCTTAGTTGCTTCACATTTGGTGGTGGTTTTTTTTATTTTGCAGGATTGTTCCAAGTTGTGGTATGTAAGACTGCCGGCTTGCTTTTGGACTTTTTGGAGAAATTGATTTATCCTAGATTCGGACATTAATATGTAGGGGACCGGAACCCCTTTCAGTTTCTGCAAAGAGCCGGACGGATCCATATTTGGGTATTAATATGTAGCAGTAGGTGACCGGTACCCCTTCCGGCTTCTGTAAATGGTTGAATGGACCCGGTTTCGGGCATTGATACATAGTTGATCGGAACCCCTTCTGGTATTAATGAAGCGCCGCAATGACCCAGACTCAGGAATTTAGCGTAGAAGACCGGAACCCTTCCGGTATTAATGAAGCGCCGAATCGACCCAGACTCGGGAATTTAGCATAGAAGACCGGAATCCCTTCCGGTATTAATGAAGCGCCGAATAGACCCAGACTTTGGAATTTAGCATAGAAGTCCGGAACCCTTCCGGTATTAATGAAGCGCTGAATCGACCCAGATTTGGGTATTAGCATAAAAGACCGGAACCTCCTCCGGTATTGGTAGAGCACCGAATCAACCTGGATTCGGGTATTAGTATAGAAGACCGGAACACCCTCTGGTATTGGTAAAGCGCCGAATCAAACCATCGAGTATTAGTATAGAAGCCCGGAACCCCCTCCGGTATGGATAAAGCGCCGAATCGACCCAGATTCGGGTATTAGTATAGAAGACCGGGACCCCCTCCGATATTGGTAGAGCGCCGAATCAACCCAGATTCGGGTATTAGTATAGAAGACCAGAGCCCCTCCGGTGTTGGTAAAGCGTCGAATCGACCCAGATTCGGATATTAGTATAGAAGACTGGAAACCCCCCTCTGGTATTGATATGGAAAGCAGAGGTTGTTTTATTTTAGCCTCCCCCGGGTTTTTGATGTCAAAGCAGAGGATGTACGTGCTTTGTTGGCTACTCTCTGGGCATGTGCGTCCGGAGCGCTTGGTTAGCTTATCCACAAGTAGGGCCCAAGGACTTACCCGACCTCCCTCCAGGAGGTGCCTTATCCTGATCATCGAAGGCGATGATAAGGGCTTAGAAACACTAACGGGGCCATCGTAGGCATAGAACTAAGGTTTACTCTTTTGACGCTCTATACGGGCCATCGTAGGCATTAATAGAGGCTTATATGCCACCCCCTCCAAGGGGTGCCCTATCATGACCATCGTAGGCGATGGTAAGAGTTTGTGTTCCCTTTTGCGGGTAACGCGGAACATAAGCAGAGGTAGAATGTGCTCTTCTGCGAGCAGAGGTAGGACGTGCTTAGTTCTAGCAGAGGTAGAGGTGCTCTTCTACGAGTAGAGGCAGGGCATGCTAATTTTAATGCATTACCACGACCATTTCTGGTGTGAAACGAAGGCTTACGCTTTTTATGCTTTACCCCCTCTGGTTTGGGCATGGAGAAAGACTAACACATCATCCCGCTCCTGGGGATGCCTCACCCCGGCCAATTTGGCGATGACGAGGGATTTGATCCGTTGGTGATTGGATCCCTTTTGGGTTTTCCTTTTAAAATTCCAAGAGACGGGCTTTCCGTACATTGGCACATGTCTATTAATCCTTTTCCTAAGAATTTTCTCAAACTTATCTCGATTTTTAGATAAACTCTCGTAATCGGCCTTGGCTGACGAATCTGGCAATGCTTTCCTCGAGAGTTCTACGGTGATTTGTCTCGTGTTCATTCATCAAGTAGTAATGGTAGTAAGGTCCTCCTGTCTTTCTTTCGTATTTAGGCCTCTTCTACATGGAGGTCTAATAGTCAAGTTCATGTTTGGTTAGGAAGTAAACGTTCTCCCTCGAAGTAGTGAGGCAGCATTCCTGGTGTATCTTTGGCATATACTTCCCTTTTCGCTGATGGGGTCCAATCCTCCTATGAATCATCTTAGTTGTGGTTCCTATACCTTTGTCCTCTCTTTTAGGAACATACCGGAATCGATTTGTCATCTCTTTAGTCCATTTGTCGGCGAATTAGTTGAAATCATCCATTATTTCGCGTTCGAGAATCATTCCCTTAACTTGCCTGCAGAGAGCATCCTTTCAGTGGTGGGAAAACATTAGTGTCCTCTGATGCAGATCTGGGTAGGAACGCCCTGGTTTGTCCTATGTAGTAAGAGACGATATTCCCTATCTCGTAAGCATGTAGTTCAATTTTCCTCTTCCACTTTATTACTTGCAAAGCCTCTGCTCTTAACTCTTGCTCCTCCATTAACCTACGGTTGGTTGTTCTCGACTTATCCACTCGAGATCCTGAAAGCCTTCGCCTAGGTTTTTGGCTCATAACTTTGCTTCTTCAATGCTAGCCCGATCCGGGACAGAACATCACAGGTAGATGTGTGGCTGTTAACCACAAGGTCGGAGGTTCAGGCCCTCCTTCTAGCACTAAAATGTTAACGATATTTTCAGTCAACACTGGAAGTAGGTCAACAGGGACAGACCTAAAGGGGAAATCAAGAGGAGTGGCTCTCTTCTCGAATCGGTTCTGGTGGGAACTTAAGAGGCTAGGGCTAAGGGGTGTAGGATCGTTGGGAACTATTAGGTGAGATCTAGGCTTAGCGAACGATGTTCGATCTCCATTCAAGGAAATTGAAGGGTGTAACCTTTGTTTCCTAACAGAATTAATGATAAACTGCGACTACTATGACTTGGGAAATAATAATACACACTTACAGAGCGGTTTTCACAGAAGAAGATCCCTTTTTATTAAGCTTTTATTGGAAGTACATGAATGTTATAGGGAGGAATTCTCCATTAATCTTTTTTCTCAAGTTGTTTCTAATCGTACAAGAAGTTAGAAAAAAAAAGATCCCCCTTTAATGTGACCCTAGGGTCTTATTTATAGTGGTTCAGGGCCCCTCTCGACGAAGGGTTGTCGAACCAACATGGGTCTTTGTTGGTTGTTTTATTCTTGGCTTTGGGTGCTTGACCTTCGGCCTCTTTTGACGTATTCGATTATAATCCCTGGATGACGCTTGAATTCTCGAAAGAAGATCCTGAATGTACGCTTGCGGACATGAGCTTTCAGATATAGGATCTCAGCTTTATCGTGAGTGCTTAGAGGGGTTTGACCTCGTGGTGTATGCTGGTAACTACGGGATCGAAACCGCTACGGGTTTCGGTACTAGGTATCCTAGTACGGGTAGCCTGTATCCTTCTCGGGTCTCGGCTAGCCATTCGGTAGGGCCTTTATGGTAGCCTGTATTCTTGGAAGGTGGTCTTTTGGCGTTCATGCAGTAAATGCTCCGAAAATAGATTCTGGGTGGCCTTCCCGTCCTTTCGGTTTGGGGCCTTCGATGCTTCCGTCTTCGGGTGTATCGGCATTTGGGCAGGTCATTATTGAAGATTCCTTTGGGCTTTTTCTGATAGGTTTATTGTTTCTAGCTTACTTGATTTCGGACTAGGTTAGCTTCTTTATTACGGGAACTTCCACCAAGTTGGGGCCGTCGGAGAGATCTTGTCGGGTTGACCCTAGCAGATGAACCCCACCGGTCACATCTTGTTTCCTTCGCTGTCCTTTCCCTCAGGAGGGTTTCGGTTGATGTAGTTTCTCGGGTTATTCGATACCCCTTCACTGCCAGCCCGCTTCAATGTTAATTTTGGTTGTAACAAATAGAATGAAGAAATTAGGGATTAGGTTGAACCGAAGACACAGGCGATCAACCTAATGTTTGAATGAAGAGAGAAACCCTAAATTTATCCCCATACAACTTTATTTATAGCTGCATTTCATTAGCCTAACGGGCTTGAATAATCAGCCCATTAGCTGCTAATTAGTCTGCTTAACAAAAGTTGAAACTTAAAACAGCGATTTCTACTAAACCGCTGAACTAAATTTTTAATGTGACAACTCTACAGAATCGTAATCCACCATTCTAATCCAACGAGACTAATTTTAGCACTTGATTCGAGCCTTATCAAAAGTAATAGCTAAAATCATACTCATTAGGGCAAAATGGTCACAAGTCAACTTGGTAAAAATCTTGAACATGTCTTACATCCCCATGAATAACATATTAAAATATGAGAATGATCCGACAAGTTGGAATAAAATTTAATTATTTTATGATCCTCCTCCGATATTTAAAATACCGGTCGTTACGTTTTCCCCTTTAGGAAATTTCCCCCCGAAATTCCAAGAAAACAAGTTATTCTTCATGTGGACTATCCATGAGCAGCCATCGTATCATACAATCTAGCATCCAATGATCCATGCATCCAAATCTTATCCTAGCATGCAGAACTCTAATGGGACAAGACACAATTGTACAAGTAAGATACGATATGTGAGACATACCATTCAAAGAGTTCCATCTGGATGGATCGACCTCATACTCTCTTCCATTTCCCATGTGCAATCGTCATCGTCCTCACTCCATTGTACCTTGACTAGCTTAAAGATCTTCCTCCTAAGCTAATTCTTATCACTACATAGGACCTAAAGCGGCTTACGAGGCCAAGAAACTATGGGGTCGACCTCTAAATGCTCAAGACTTTTAGGAGATACCACAACATTAGAGTCGTGCACAAACTTACACAGAAACAATACATGGAACACATTGTGCACACTCGCCATCTTCTCAGGTAAATCCACTCTATAAGCGAGCTTCCCAATACGCTCGACAATCGAGAATGGTCCAACAAACTTTGGCTTTAACTTTCCTTTCTTTATAAAATTAACAATATTCGGTAGAGGTGAAATCTTAACAAATACCAAATCTCCAACCGAGAGTTCCAAATCCTTCGTCGCTTACCGACATAACACTTCTGACGATCTTGGGCTGCCTTCACTAGTTTTCAAATGATCCTCATATTATCCGTCGTTTCCCTGATCATCCCGGATCTACGTACTAACTTCTCACCGGTTTACGACCAACAAGATGGATAATTACATGGTCTACCGTACAACGCCTCATATGATGCAATTCGAATATTCAACTAGTAGTTGTTATTATAAGTAAATTCAACCAAATGCAAATGATCTTCCCACAATCCTCCAAAATACAAGACATATCCTCCAATACTCGATTAACCCTTTCGGTCTGACCTTTCTATCTAGGGATGATAAGCCATACTCAAACATTGCTCGGTTCCCAACATCTCTTATAAACTCTTCCAGAATCCACTGGTGAATAACGGATCTCGATCGCTAATAATACTCTTTGGAATCCTATGCAATCGAACTATCCACTTAAGATATAACTCATTCAATTTCGATATCGTCCTAGTCAATCTGACATGAATAAAGCTTGTGCTTTTGTTCATGGGATCCACAATAATCGAAATATTATCATTTCTTGCCCTTGTCCTATGTAGTCCATTGATAAAATCCATCAATACTTGATCCCATTTCCATGTAAGAACTTCTAATAGCGATAACAATCTACTAGGCTTCTTCTGTTCGGCTTTAAACAACTGATAGTTTATACATTTCAGGATAAATTTCCCAACATCCCTTTTCATGCCTTCCTGGTAGTAAACTCACTTTATATCTTAATAAATCTTATTACCGCTGGGATGAGTCGTCAATCTAGAGTGATGACATTCTCTCAAAACTTCATCTCTTAATCCATCCAAATCAGGAACAGCTAGTCATCCATCCCTACGAAGCCATCCATCTTGATCGACTTCAAAATCCTTAATTTCCTCGGGTTCGACCCTCATCTCTAATATTCGTATGATTTCCATAAGCTTATCATCCCACTTCTGGCTTTCGCTAATCTTTTCGATGAGAGTTAGTCTAACCGATTAGATTGGTAAAGTCTCAGGCTCTCACACACAGTAAGGTCTAAAATCATATCCGACCTAATACTCGAGATGCTTTCATTCTGAAAACATAGCTCTCAAACTTGCATGGCTATTACTCCACGCGTGGGCCACTGCGTTACCTTTACCTGGAGTATAGGCTATTCTAAAATCATACAATGCCAGAAACTCTAACCACATTGATGCCGAAGATTCAAATCTTTTTGGGAGAATGGATAATTCAACGATGTATGATCCATGAAAAATCGAATATAACTCCCAACAAATAGCGCCTCCAAATCTTCAAAGCAGACACCATCGCCGCTAACTCTAAATCGTGAGTCGGGTAGTTCCTTTCATGAGGCTTCAGTTTTCGACTTACATAGGCTACAACTCTATCCTTATCCATCAACAGTACTCCAAGTCTAGTGCCACATGCATCGGTGTATACTGCAATCTCTTCATTCCTACTCGGAATGGTCAATACAGGAGCACTCGCCGGCTTTTCTTTTAAGATCCCAAAAGCTTGCTCACACATCGCATCCCACACGAAGACTTGTTTCTTCCTTATTAATCCAGTTAATGGTGCATCTATCTTACAGACACCCTTGATAAATCGTTGATTATATCCAGATAAACCAAGAAAACTCCTTACATCAGTTGCACTCTTGGTTTGATCCCAATCCTATATCACTACCACTTTTGTGGGATCCACTGCTATTCCTTGTCCCGACACGACTTGACCCAAGAAATTCACTTCTTCCTTCCAGAAGTGACACTTTGAACACTTAGCCTTCATCTGATGTTTCCATAAGATTTCCAAACCAATCCTCAATTGCGTCTTGTATTCTTCCTCATTCCTAGAAAAAACCAATATAACATCCATGAACACAAGCACAAACTTGTTCAACTGATCTCTGAAAACTCGATTCATAAGATCCATAAAATACGTTGGTGTGTTAGTCAATCCAAACAGCATCACCATCCATTCATAAAATTAGGATGGCCTCCTAAAGGCAGTCTTCAGCTCACTATCCCTAGCCACTCTCAATTGGTGAAATACAATCGCCAAATCCATTTTGGAAAACACCTTGGCTTCGTAAAGCAAATCGAACAAGTCACTTATCTTTGGCAATGGATACTTATTCTTCTTGGTCACCTTATTCAGCTCACGATACTCCACGCATTATCATAACGATCCATTAGACTGGGTCAGAAAAACAATTGGTGCACCCCATTTGGTACACTTATCCGAATAAATCCCTTACTCAAAAGATCGCTTACTTGCATCTCTAACTTTCGTTGTTCTTTTGGCGCCATCTGCCTAAGAGGCATAACAATAGGCCTGGCTCCATCCATTTTGTGACGACCCAAACTTCCGCAGAACGAAAGTAAGGATAATCTTAGGAGAGTAACATAATTAAAACAATAACAGATCACAGTTACATAGCCGACATAATAATCATTGCAGCGGAAATGAAATGTCATCACAAACATCATCACAGAACATCAGAGTACATAGTACAGGATACAACTTAGCGAAATGGATGTCTAAAACAGAGAAAGAAATATAGTCTCAAACTCCCAAAATACATCAATACTAAATACTGCCTGAATGTCTCAAAGAAGAAATGGTAAAAGATAAAAGATAAGATCTTCCAACATCTACATCAGCATTCCCTAGTCCAGAAATATCCAAACCTGAAAACCTGTCACTTGTCTACCCATGTGGAAAGAGGGCACCCGAGTTTGCAAAGTGAAACAAACTACGAGTCAGTCATGGGACTGGTATGAGAAATCTAACTAACTAATAATATGGCTAATCACTGGAACACACCGCTATCGCGAAACGGGTTTAATTCCATTGGATTGCCATTGCAAGAGTTTTATAAATTTATAAGTTAAAAACAACGCAATGCTTTTTAGTAAAATGAAATCATTATAATACTCAAGTACCATCACACAATGCAACGCAAACAGAAGATAGAGCTTTACCTTATAATGATAAAAAATGCTTGATACATGGAAAATAATATTATTATTAGTGTCTAATATGTTTTAAAATACTTCAAAGTAAATGTATTAATCCTAGAAGGAATAGTACCCCATCCTACTATGTCGCCATATATAGAATTACAATCAAGACCGTAATGTCGTATTGGATATTGGTTTCCATCATGAGTCATGGCTAGGAATGATCTCCTGACCGATTCGAGACACTCTAGCAATATCTTAGGATTCAGACGCTGGCGAACCCTTGGATACAGCAGGGTCGGTCCACAGATACTTTAGTGGATTAGCAATTCCTGAACACACGCTTCCCGATCCTATTGGACCTATAAATTGGCCATTGCGGCCAATAAAAATCTGAGGCGCCTCATTCCATCAACCACATAAGTAAAAATGCCGAGCCTTGTGAAAACCCAACAACACTTCTAGCAAGAAAGAAACGTGTGCAATCCCTGCATTCCCTTGTTCCGTTTTAGACTCCACCGGGGTGTGAGGCTCGAGAGGTAACGCAAAACACAAAGCTATACCTAAATAGGCTACGCTTTGATCATCATCCACGGGGCTCTGCTTTTCAACAAAAACCCTGATCAATTGTATCTTGGCATGTCACATTGACAGTCCATACCATGCGATTGATAACTACCAATATATAACCTTCGAGCTCGTGCGTCTCAAAGAAGGGTGTTTAGCAAAAGGATAAATCCTCCGCCACCTCAGAAATATATTAATAGATATCAATTAAGTTACATGGCATGAAATTCAATGTCGGGCATGCATCCATTTACAAGTCCGTTCTGAGTCTGAACGAAATCGGAGTCACCTAAGTGCTCGCGTATCCGGACGATCAACAAGTGCGTCCGGACAACTACCACTTTAACCCTTTATTGGTATCTAGCCAATGCCAGACATCAGTAGCTATCCTTTCGACGAGAAGATCGCCGGTCTTCAATCGCCGTCTTCTATATCTCCGATTTTTAAATCGTCGTAAGATTATTTGAAATGAGTTGAACTCGGTCTTTTCAAATAATTTTTGAAATATTATCATTTCAACCATTTGATATTGTTCATATTAATTTATAACGATTTGTCACCATTTTTAATTATTATAAAAATAGCTCAATATAATTAAACGACGCTTCGGGCCAATGGGCGGCCATGGCGCTGTTTTTCCCAGAATTTGATTTACACATATCATGAAATCTAACCGTTGTATTTTGATAAAATTTATATCATCGAAAAGATCTTCCCAAAACGGTCATAACGGTTCCAGTTTTGGGAAAATCCGATGGTTGGATTTCACGGTATAACCGTTTAAAGTTACAATTGTCGAAATGCGAACTACCGCGCACGATTCGTTAAATTTTAATTTATATTTATATAGATAAATATAAATGTAAATCATTTAGCGATTTTATATTTCTATTACAATTAAAGTAACAATGAACATTTCAACATTTAAATCCATTCTTTTACTATCATGTTTTGATTACAACCAAGTTTGTAAACATAAATACAACTTCCTCCTACGGTGTTGATTTGCATCAAAATATGCATATGAAAATGAAATCTTTCTACGTTGTTTTATTTGCATCTTTTCTAAATGTTTTATTTGCGCCTAAATATGCAAATAAAAATGCACTTTTTCTGAATATTTATTTGCATCTAAATACGCAAATAAAAATGAAATCTTTTAAATTGTTGTTTATTTGTGTCTATATCTATGCAAATAAAATGAAATCTTTTCTATGTTATTTATTTGCATCTAAACATGCAAATAAAAATGAAATCTTTACTATGTTATTTACTTGCATCTAAACATGCAAATAAAAAGGAAATCTTTACTATGTTATTGATTTGCATCTTAACATGCAAATAAAATTGAAATTTTTACTATGTTATTTATTTGCATCTTAACATGCAAATAAAAATGTGATTATAGTTCTAGTGGTTTTATTTGCATCTAAAATTGCAAACAAAAATATGATTTTAACTTTAATGTTTTGTTTGCATCTAAAATTGCAAACAAAAATATGATTTTAACTTTAATGTTTTGTTTGCATCTAAAATTGCAAACAAAAATATGATTTTAACTTTAATGTTTTGTTTGCATCTAAAATTGCAAACAAAATATGATTTTAACCTTAATGTTTTGTTTACATCTAAAGTTGCAAACAAAAATATGATTTTAACGTTAATGTTTTGTTTGCATCTAAAGTTGCAAACAAAAATAGGATTTTAACTTTAATGTTTTGTTTGCATCTAAAGTTGCAAACAAAAATATGATTTTAACCTTAGTGTTTTGTTTGCATCTAAAATTGCAAACAAAAATATGATTTTAACCTTAATGTTTTGTTTGCATCTAAAATTGCAAACAAAAATATGATTTTAACCTTGAGGTAATTAGGGAGAAGGACAAACTTTACCGAATAATTAGGCTAAAGGACACCAAGTTTTATATTTAGTCTAAAGGACAAACTTTGAACTAAAATTAAGTTGAAGGAAAATGCTAAATGTAAATTAGCATTATATTCAGTTTTTTACACTACACGAAAATGCTAGTTTTAACTAACATTATTTAGTTTTACACTGCAGAAAATGCTAATTATATTTAGAATTGTCCTTCAGTCTAATTTTTTTCAGAGTTTGTCCTTCAGCCTAAAAATAAAACTTGACGTCCTTCAGACTAAATTTTTTCTAAAGTTTGTCCTTTTTCCTATTTTCCACTTTAACCTTAATGTTTTGTTTGCATCTAAAATTGCAAACAAAAATATGATTTTAACTTTAATGTTTTGTTTGCATCTAAAATTGCAAACAAAATTATGACTTTAACTTTAATGTTTTGTTTGCGTCTAAAATTGCAAACAAAAATATGATTTTAACTTTAATGTTTTGTTTGCATCTAAAATTGCAAACAAAAATATGTTTTTAACCTTAATGTTTTGTTTGCATAAAAGGATGCAAAGAAAAGAACATTTTATTTTCTCTAAATACATTTACATAAATGATAAATAAAAGTACATTTAATATTCTCTAAATATATTTCATCCTCAATGTATATCTTTGCATATAGGAATGCAAATACAAGAACAATTTATTTTTCCAAATATATTTGCATGAAAGAAATGCCAATAAAAGAACCTTTTTATTTTCAATGCATATAGGAATGCAAATAAAAGAACAAATTATTTTACCAAATATATTTGCATGAAAGAAATGCAAATAAAAGAACCTTTTTATTTTCAATGCATATATTTGCATATAGGAATGCAAATAAAAGAACAAATTATTTTTCCAAATACATTTACATGAAAGAAATGCAAATAAAAGAACCTTTTATTTTCAATGCATATATTTGCATATAGGAATGCAAATAAAATAACAAATTATTTTGATGTTGAATTGATAAACTAGATCAATTCACATAAAATAGCAAATTTTTATTTTGATGTCGAATTGATAAACTAAATCAATTCAAATAATATGACAACTTTTATTTTTGATGTTGAATTGATAATCTAAATCAATTCAAATAAAATGACATAAAAAGGGACAAATCACATTTTTATAATGTATTGATAAACCAGATTAATTTAAATAAAAAGTGACAAATCATATTTTCTAATGAATTGATAAACTAGATCAATTCAAATAAAAAGTGAAAAATCATATTTTCTAATGAATTGATAAACTAGATCAATTCAAATAAAATAAAAGTGACAACATACAACTTGACTAATACATATGGATTTATAACTATCCATCACAAACACGGATCAACCATCATCAACCATGTCAGAACAAAATAGATATGAATCATAAACCATGTGATCACTACATAGCAAACAAATTAATTTAATTAATTAATTAATTAAAATAAAGAAATCTCACCTTGCTTTAAGCAGATTTTAATAAAAATCCAAACAAGCTCAGAAATTATTCCAATCAGTTTCAGCAAGTTCTATTCGACGTTAGGGTCCAACCAGATCTGAAATTTTCAAATTCGTATTTCGTATGAATAAATTATCAATCTTACAAATTAATTAACATTTTGCAAGGGAAAATAGTGTCACGGTTCCTTTGTTTATTTCATACTATATGCTTCAGTTTTTTTCACAACTTTGCTTCGAATTTGCAGACGATTGGGTGATCGATTGGAGACGCAGGTTGTTGGAGGTGATGCGGCTTGGAGGGGTGCATGTGCGCTTGGAAGCAGGGGGTGCGGCGCTGCCTAGTGGGCCTGGCGGAGCTTCGAGCGGCGGGTGTTCGGGGTCGCGAATCTCGAGATAGGAGGCACGAGGGGGACTGATTCGGGTTCAGAAATGAAGAGGAGAAGAAGCTCTTCACAAACTTGAACTGGAGGGATGGATTTTATTGTAAGGATTTGCGGGAATTTTTGAAGGAAGGTTGGAGCATAATGGAGAGGGTGGTGGCTGATAGAAGACGGTGAACAGTAGTATTAGGGTTCTAATTTTCCTCCTTTTTATATTATTAAATGTAATATTCACAATTAGATCCCTACATCGAAAACTATTCTGATTTTGGTCCAACCCAAGGTGACCCTAGCCAATAGCCCCTATTCTGGATCCAACGGGATAGGTCTTGTCATCCCAAACGGCTGTCTTTGGCCTGAAATATTTAATCTATTATTTAAATCATTTAAATAATAAATTTGATCGTCTTTATAAATCTACCGGGGCCACATACGAACTCAGAAAAATCCAGAAAAATTATTTTTGGCTTTGTTTTGATGATACGGTCCTAACAAAATTAATTTCGTCGAATTCCGGGACTGTTCGAAAAATGGCTATTTTCGAGTCGATCAGATTTGACTGAAATTGACAAAACACATTTTTGTTTGCCATGCTCACATATTGATTCGAATAATTATGAAAATTGAAACCTAGCAATAATTGGACATACCGAATCCAACAAAAGTCGTTTCATCGAAAACTGAGGTCGTTTGAAAAATGGGCTTTTATACGGGCTATAAATTATACTATAGTGGCCATCACGAATATTCAATTGGCCATATCTTTTGATTTCCGCTATGAAATTTCGAATTTTCGAATTCATTGAAAAGATATTTTCAAACAGATTTAGATATTTTGGTTTTGCTAAAATCTGTTAGATTTTGAATCCGGTACATTCGGTCAAAGTATAGGTTTGACTTTTCAAACTACTGTACTATTCTTGATTTCTTTAGAAATCAAAAAGAATATATTTGTTCTATCTTCGATTAAAATAAATTTTTAATCATTGTTATCTAAAATGAATTATTTTAACTATTCAAAATTTATTGAAATAGCCAAAATAAATTTTTTAAATTGGTTCAGATTTTCTGGGTTGTTACAGTCTCCCCCACTTAAAATCTTTTCGTCCTCGAAAAGGAAATAATGATAAAGTAGGAAAACAAACGAAAAATGCAAGGTATTGTAAATGTACCTCGACACAAAAGTTACTCGGAGATATCCACTCTGCACTTGGGATAGGCCTGTTTGATGTTGTCCTCAGTCTCCCATGTACAGTCTTTAGGATCCCCGCTCCGCTGCACTTTGACTAGGTGGATTCTCTTATTCCTCGGCACTCGGGTTTCTTTGCCCACAATATTCACTGGCTCCCTTCCCACTGCTAGGGTCGGGGTAATCTCCAAATCTCATTGTGTTGCTTCCTCCACAACTAAATCTGGATCATGAACATGCTTCTGGAGTTGGGACACATGAAATACATCGTGGACCCCTAGCAACCAGTCAGGTAGTTGTACTCTATAGGCGAGAGTTCCAATCCTTTCGAGAATAGGGAATGGACCAATGAACCTCAACGCCAATTTCCCTGTCTTCCCAAATCGGACTACGCCTCTCAGTGGGGAAACCTTTAAGTATACAAGACCACCGACAGAGGATTATAAATCCCTTCTTCGAGTCTGCATAGCTCTTCTGCCGGCTTTGGGCAGCAAGTAATCGCTTTTTAATAAAGTCAGTCCTTTCCGAAGCTTCGCGAATCATGTCGGGACCCAATACCAATCGATTACCGAGTTCCACCCGACATGCGGGAGATCGGCATGGCCTGCCATATAAAGCTTCAAATGGCGACATCTGCAGGCTGGCTTGGTAGCTGTTATTATAAGAGAACTCAACCAAGTGCAAATGATCTTCCCATGACCCTCCAAAATCAAAGATGCATGCCCTCAACAAGTATTCCAATATGCGGTTCACCCTCTCCGTCTGGCCATCTGTCTGGGGGTGGTAAGCAGTGCTCGTATTCAGCTTAGTCCCTAACTCTTCTTGGAAAGCTTCCCAGAACTTACTAGCAAATATTGGGTCGCGGTCACTGACAATGCTGCTGGGAACTCCATGCAGTCTGACAATCTCTTTGAAATAAAGTTGTGCTAAACTTCGAGCTGTCCTATTGGATTTGACAGGAATGAAATGCGCAGTTTTTGTGAGGCGATCTACAATCACCCATATGCTGTCATTGCCTTTCCTAGTCCGGGGTAAGCCATCAATGGAGTCCATAGAAATTTCGTCTCGTTTCAAACCTTGGACCCCTAGCGGTTGCAATAGACCTGCTAGCTTTTGTTGATCACTCTTGACCTGCTGGCAGGTGGGACATCTAGAAACATAAATGGAGATGTCTCTTTTCATTGCCTTCCACCAGAAAGTACGCTTAAGATTGCAGAACATCTTGTTTACACCAGGATGGATGCTGAGCTTAGACTTGTGGCATTCATCCATAACTTCTCTTTTAAGTTCGGGAATATCCGACACGCATATTCACCCTTGTAGCCTAAGGGTCCCTTTGCTATCTATTTGGAAGCTTGGCGCTTCACCTTTCCGAACTCGCTCGCTGATCATTTGAATAAATCTACCACCCTTATGGAGAGCAGAGATCTTATCGATCAAAGTAGGGGTGATAATAAGATTGGCAAGGATAAGTTTGGTGTAGGTCGTATTCTTCCTACTGAGAGCATCCGCCACAACATTGGCTTTTCCTGGAGTATATAAGATGTCCAGGTCATAGGGTGCAAGGAATTCAACCCAACGATGTTGCCTCAGGTTCAAATCTCTTTTGGTAAATAGATGCTTCAAGGATTTATGATCCGTATATAGCTCGAATTTCTCGTCCAAGAGATAGTGCGTCCATATTTTTAAAGCAAATACTATGACCATTAGCTCAAGGTCATGAGTGGCATAATTCTTCTCATGTAGCTTTAATTGGCGGCTAGCACATGCGACAACCTTGCCTCTTTGCATTAGCACCGCACCAATACCTTAAACAGAGAAAAGAATAACATGTTAAAATAAGACTTGACGTTAGAAAAGTGTCATTTTTGACATGTTTGTTTAGATGGAAAGGATAACCTTCTCTGGAAGCATCAGTCCAGACTTTCAAATCCTGATTGCCATCAATGATGATCAACACAGGAGCAGTGATCAATTTTTGTTTCAGCTCTTAGAAAGCCGCCTCACATTCGAGTGTCCACTTAAACTTTTTACGCTTCTTAATCAGCTTCATCAATGGACAAGATATTCTCGAGAAATCCTTAATGAATTTCTGATAATAACCAGCCTGACCTAAGAAACTTCTGACTTCAGTGGGCATAGTAGGCTTCTTCCAATCTTTGATGGCCGAGATCTTTCCTGGATCTACAGAGATGCCTTCTTTAGATACAACATGGTTGAGGAATTTCACCTCTTCTTGCCAAAATATGCATTTGGAGAATTTGGCTTTCAGCACATTTCTACGCAAAATCTCCAAGACTTCCTTCAGATGTTTATCATGTTCAGCGGTGGACTTAGAGAAGATGAGAATATCATCGATGAACACCAACACAAATTTATTTAGAACATCTCTGAAGACTTTATTCATCATATCTACGAAGTATGCAGGAGCATTGCATAGACCGAAGGGCATTACTAGCCATTTATAAAATATATCTGGTCCTCTGAAAGCTGTCAAAGGCACACATTCTTCGGCAATGCGGAATTGGTAGAAACCTGTAGCTAGGTCCGTCCTAGAGAATACTCGAGCTCCGTTCAAGCAGTCTAGCAGATCATCAATGCGGGGCAGTAGGTATTTATTTTTCAGAGTCTGCTTATTTAGATCCCGGTAGTCCACACATAGCCTGAGGGTACCGTCTGACTTTGGGACGAAAACCACTGCTGCACCCCATCTTGAGAAACTCAGTCTGATCAAACCCTTCCACCAAAACTGCTTGGTTTGATTGCTCAGCTCCTCTCTTTCTTTTGGTGACATTCTTTGAATGGGATGCACGACGGGCCTTGCATTAGGGACTAAGTCAATTCTGAAATCGATTTCCTTACGCGGAGATAAGCTGTCTACTTCTTCGAACACATCAGCATAGTTCCTGATGATAGGAATATCCTCAATAGAAGCAGGAGTGACTTCTAGAGAAGGCCAAAATTCTTTCCTATCTGTGGCTGAGCCGTGGCATGGTATAGTCATCGTATTTCCGGATTTGGTTTTAATTCGAACCACTCTTTCAGCGCATATTAACTTCGCCTCATACTTCGTTAGCCAGTCTATTCCAAGTATGATATCGTATCCAGAAAAACTCATAATGATTAAGTCAAAAGGAAATTGGAAGTGAGAGTAAGAAACAGGCACTCTACAATACTATTTAAGAATAAGTGAGCCTCCTATCGGGATATGGGCTCTAATAGGTTCTTTGAGTTTTCTTGGCTTCAGTTAAAGCTTCTTAATCATGTCAATTGATATGAAACTTCTAGATGCACCAATGTTAAACAAAACAGTAATAGGGATGTTTTTTATACTAAGGGTACCTCCTAAAACATCAGGTGTACCTGCTTCTGGAGAAGCCGGTGCAGTCTCTCCTTCGTAGACATGAGCCACCTGATATTTCTTGAGTAAAGGGCAATCCTTAATGAGGTGTCCAGGCTGGTGGTAGTTGAAACATTCCCTTAGGCCACAGGGATTCTGTCCACTGTTCTTACTCGGTCCTGACTCGTTCCTTTTGGGCCTCTTCGGAGCTCGACACTCGTAGTCAAAATGCCCTATCCTCTGGCAATTGAAGCACTTAACCTTGGATCGGTCTCTCTTCTTCTTTTTCTCCTGGGGCTTGGTGGTGGAAGAGTTGCCCGCCTCAGTCTTCTTGTCCGACTCCTTCTTCTTGTTGTTGGCCTGGTTCTTTTCTTTCTCTTGCTGTGAACCCTTCTGATCAATCTCTTCAAATCTGCATGCCATCTCGATTACCTTAGCAAATGGGCGCTCGATGTGTGCAGTCACCCTATTATGGTACCTCCTTGCTAGACCATTGATAAACCTCTTATTTTTCTGCAGTGGGTATTGGATTAATTCTGGGGCGTATCTGGAAAGCTCATCAAATTTCTTAACATACTCTGGAATAGTCATGCTCCCTTGCTGGAGGTGGGCGAACTCATCGTGAAGGCGCTCAACTTCGTGGGGTGGAATAAATTTCTCATTGAATTTCCCTAAGTAACATCAGCCTCGTTACCCTTAACCATAGCTATTTCCCACCAAATTTGGGGATGGCCTTTTAGAAACCAAATTACCATGAATTGTTTTCTGTGGTCCTCGAGCTCTAAACCATCCAAAATCTTTTCCATCATCTTAAGCCATTCTTGCGATTCCGTCACCGTTTCTTGGCCAGTATAGTGCACACCTCCTAGATTCTTTATTTTTTTAGCCACTTTGTCAAGATCGAAAGCACGTAGGGGTGGTGGTGGTGTCTCCATTTTCGGGGAGTCCTGTCTCTGTTCTTGGACTGTAGAAGTTTCATCTTGGGCGGGTCTTCTTGCCCCCACCTCTGCCTCGCGCTCTAGTACGGGCTCTAGTACTCATCTCTCAATTAGTCTGTAACATCAAGGGAAGAGTCAACCCAAGAGAAATGATAAATTTCAAAGGAAAGATTTTAAAATAGAGACGTGTGACGAAATGATAATGATGTAATGACTGATCAATATGCGTTGTTCTGTCGAGCTCATTCTAGGATATTACTAATCCTATCTCTAATGAGCTACACGTCTTAGAATACTGCTGAATCTATTTTGACGAATTGTTCTAAAAATGTTATACTCCAAATGCTAAGGTTAACCTTTAGCTCTGATACCAAATGTGACGACCCAAACTTCCGCAGAACGAAATTAAGGATAATCATAGGAGTTGGTTTCCATCATGAGTCACGGCTAGGAACGATCTCCTGACCGATTTGAGACACTCTAGCAATGTCTCAGGATTCGAACGCTGGTGAACCCTTGGATACAGCAGGGCCGGTCCACAAATACTTTAGTGGATTGGCAATTCCTGAACACATGCTTCCCGATCCTACTGGACTTATATATTGGCTATTGCGGCCAATAAAAATCTGAGGCGCCTCATTCCATCAACCACATAAGTAATAATGTCGGGCCTTGTGAAAACCCAACACCACTTCTAACTAGAAAGAAACGTGTGCACCCCCTGCGTTCCCTTGTTCCGTTTTAGACTCCACCGGGGTGTGAGGCTCGCGAGGTAACGCAATACACAAAGCTATACCTAAATAAGCTATGCCTTGATCATCATCCACGGGGCTCTGCTTTTCAACGAAAACCCCGATCAATTGCATCTTGGCATGTCACATTGACAGTCCATACCATGCGATCGATAACTACCAATATATAATCTTCGAGCTCGTGCATCTCAAAGAAGGGTGCTTAGCATAAGGATAAATCCTCCGCCACCTCAGAAATATATTAATAGATATCAATTAAGTTACATGGCAAAAAATTCAATGTTGGGCAAGCATCCATTTACAAGTCCGTTCTGGGTTTGAACGAAACCGGAGTCACCTAAGTGCTCGCGTATCCGGACTTTAATGATTTGTTCGCTTCTAAAATTGCAAACAAAAGTATGATTTGAACTTTAATGTTTTGTTTGCATCTAAAATTGCAAACAAAAATATGTTTTTAACATTAATGTTTTGTTTGCATAGCAGGATGCAAATAAAAGAACATTTTATTTTCTCTAAATACATTTACATAAATGAATGTAAATAAAAGTACATTTAATGTTCTCTAAATATATTTCATCCTCAATGTATATCTTTGCATATAGGAATGCAAATACAAGAACAATTTATTTTTCCAAATATATTTGCATGAAAGAAATGCCAATAAAAGAACCTTTTTATTTTCAATGCATATAGGAATGCAAATAAAAGAACAAATTATTTTTCCAAATATATTTGCATGAAGGAAATGCAAATAAAAGAACCTTTTTATTTTCAAGGCATAATTTGCATATAGGAATGCAGATAAAAGAACAAATTATTTTTCCAAATATATTTACATGAAAGAAATGCAAATAAAAGAACCTTTTATTATCAATGCATATATTTGCATATAGGAATGCAAATAAAAGAACAAATTATTTTGATGTTGAATTGATAAACTAGATCAATTCACATAAAATGGCAAATTTTATTTTGATGTTGAATTGATAAACTAAATCAATTCAAATAATATGAATTTTTTTATTTTTGATGTTGAATTGATAACCTAAATCAATTCAAATAAAATGACATAAAAAGGGACAAATCACATTTTCATAATGTATTGATAAACCAGATCAATTCAAATAAAAAGTGACAAATCATATTTTCTAATGAATTGATAAACTAGACCAATTCAAATAAAAAGTGACAAATCATATTTTCTAATGAATTGATAAACTAGATCAATTCAAATAAAATAAAAGTGACAACATACTACTTGACTAATACATATGGATTTATAACTATCCATCACAAACACGGATCAACCATCATCAACCATGTCAGAACAAAATAGATCTGAATCGTAAACCGTGTGATCATTACATAGCAAAAAATTAATTTAATTAATTAATTATTTTAAACAAAGAAATCTCACCTTGCTTTAAGCAGATTTAAAAAAAATCCAAACGAGTTCAGACATTATTCCAATCAGTTTCAGCAAGCTCTATTCGACGTTAGGGTCCAACCGGGTCTAAAATTTTCAAATTCGGATCTCATATGAATAAATTATCAATCTTATAAATTAATTAACATTTTGCAAGGGAAAATAGTGTCACAATTCCTATGTTTATTTCATACCGTATGCTTCAGTTTTTGTTCAAAACTTTGCTTCGAATTTGCAGACGATTGGTTGATCGATTGGAGGCGCAGGTTGTTGGAGGTGGTGCGGCTTGTAGAGGCGCACGTGCGCTTGGATGCGGGGGGTGCGGCGCTGCCTGGTGGGCCTGGCGGAGCTTCGAGCGGCGGGTGTTCGGGGTCGCGAATCTTGAGATAGGAGGCACGAGGGGGATTGATTCAGGTATAGAAATGAAGAGGAGAAGAAGCTCTTCACAAACTTGAACTGGAGGGATGGATTTTATTGTAAGGATTTGCGGCAATTTGTGAAGGAAGGTTGGAGCATAATGGAGAGGGTGGCGGCTGATAGAAGACGGTGAACAGTAGTATTAGGGTTCTAATTTTCCTCCTTTTTATATTATTAAATGTAATATTCACAATTAGATCCCTACATCGAAAACTATTCTGATTTAGTCCAACCCAAGGTGACCCTAGCCAATAGCCCCTATTCTGGATCAAACGGGCTAGGTCTTGACAGCCCAAACGGCTGTCTTTGGCCTGAAATATTTAATCTATTATTTAAATCACTTAAATAATAAATTTGATCGTCTTTATAAATCTACCGGGGCCACATACGAACTCAGAAAAATCCAGAAAAATTATTTTTGGCTTTGTTTTGATGATACGGTCCTAACAAAATTAATTTCGTCGAATTCTGGGACTGTTCGAAAAATGGCTATTTTCGAGTCGATCAGATTTGACAGAAATTGACAAAACACATTTTTGTTTGCCACGCTCACATATTGATTCGAATAATTATTAAAATTGAAACCTAGCAATAATTGGACAATCCGAATCCAACAAAAGTAGTTTCATCGAAAATTGAGGTCGTTTGAAAAATGGGCTTTTATACGGGCTATAAATTATACTATAGTGGCCATCCCGAATATTCAATTGGCCATATCTTTTGATTTTCGCTATGAAATTTCGATTTTTCGGATTCAATAGAAAGATATTTTCAAACAGATTTAGATATTTTGGTTTTGCTAAAATCTGTTAGATTTTGAATCCGGTACATTCGGTCAAAGTATAGGTTTGACTTTTCAAACTACCGTACTATTCTTGATTTCTTTAGAAATCAAAAAGAATATATTTGTTCTATCTTCGATTAAAATAAATTTTTAATCGTTGTTATCTAAAATGAATTATTTTAACTATTCAAAATTTATTGAAATAGCCAAAATAAATTTTTTAAATTGGTTCAGATTTTCTGGGTTGTTACAGTCTCCCCCACTTAAAATCTTTTCGTCCTCGAAAAGGAAATAATGATAAAGTAGGAAAACAAACGGGAAATGCAAGGTATTGTAAATGTACCTCGACACAAAAGTTACTCGGAGATATCCACTCTGCACTTGGTATAGGCCTGTTTGATGTTGTCCTCAGTCTCCCATGTACAGTCTTTAGGATCCCCGCTCCACTGCACTTTGACTAGGTGGATTCTCTTATTCCTTAGCACTCGGGTTAGTTTGCCCACAATATTCACTGGCTCCCTTCCCACTGCTAGGGTCGGGGTAATCTCCAAATCTCATTGTGTTGCTTCCTCCACAACTAAATCTGGATCATGAACATGCTTCTGGAGTTGGGACACATGAAATACATCGTGGACCCCTAGCAACCAGTCAGGTAGCTGTACTCTATAGGCGAGAGTTTTAATCCTTTTGAGAATAGGAAATGGACCAATGAACCTCAGCGCCAATTTCCCTGTCTTCCCAAATCGGACTACGCCTCTCAGTGGGGAAACCTTTAAGTATACAAGATCACCGACAGAGAATTATAAATCCCTTCTTCGAGTCTGCATAGCTCTTCTGCCGGCTTTGGGCAGCAAGTAATCGCTTTTTAATAAAATCAGCCCTTTCCGAAGCTTCGCGAATCATGTCGGGACCCAATACCAATCGATTACCGAGTTCCACCCGACATGCGGGAGATCGGCATGGCCTGCCATATAAAGCTTCAAATGGCGACATCTGCAGGCTGGCTTGGTAGCTGTTATTATAAGAGAACTCAACCAATTGCAAATAATCTTCCCATGACCCTCCAAAATCTAAGATGCATGCCCTCAACAAGTATTCCAATATGCGGTTCACCCTCTCCGTCTGGCCATCTGTCTGGGGGTGGTAAGCAGTGCTCATATTCAGCTTAGTCCCTAACTCTTTTTGGAAAGCAGGGGGTGCGGCGCTGCCTGGTGGGCCTGGCGGAGCTTCGAGCGGCAGGTGTTCGGTGAAACACCCCACCTCCGTTAGGGTCACTCTCAAAGGGAATGCCCTAATTTTGGTGGAGGTTTATAAGTATAAGTCACAGATATACAAGACAGATATAAAAACACATATTTGTAAACAGCAGAAAAGCGGTAACTTTTATTTCATAAAAGCAAATACGTGTTACAACAACATCACCATGATTGTCTTACATCCTTTCCAAAAACATAACATAACACCTTCATAACTGTCTTGATTACATTATTTAAAGAAGCATAAAGAAAACATAAATAAACTGCAAAAGCCCGATAGTTGTTGTCCAAAGCCATAGTTCAAAACGAAAAGGTCCAAGCAATACATTTTTCCTCTTCAAGCTGGATATGAAGGCTGGTCAAGCTGCAGTGTTCCCTCCCTGTGGACCTGGGGGGGGGGGGGGGAGGGGAACGGAAGAAAAGAAGACGAAAGAATAGTAGAGTCAGACATAAAGCCTGAGTAAGTCTAGGACTATTCTGTCTATGAATAAAGAACTGGGTATGATAAGTATAATCAAGAAGTGGGAAAGTACTATAAACTTAGTTAAGTTGTCTAGGGTCGAATATACTATCGTACCCCATATTAATCTTTGAACCCATATAAACCAGTTCCCAACTGGCACCCTATAATCAGGGTGAAGTGATCCATTCTATGATGATCGGCTCCTACTCGCATAGTTACATGTGTCTTACGGCCCCCGATGTTGTAGTTACCTATGCTGGTCCCACCATGGGGTGTATCAAGTCCCATGGCGGCGGCCCGACACAACCCTAGAATGCACAGGTATGCTACTGGTGCCCAGTGCCTTATTTTTCTGCGCCGGAGTGTGTGCACGCCCGCACCCCGTTAGAACCTACACTGCTACACCACCGCCGTCGATTTGACCTCTTACAATCAGCCCAGTAATCGTGCCCCACCCTGCCTAGTTTCAGGGTATCATGATACACCTTATAGGGTTACTGCTGAAAAGGGTCCCCCGCTACTAGGTTTTCTATTTCTAGCCAACATGCTAAGTTGGTTAAGTGTTTTATAACCTAACCCCCAATCAGTCTGTTTAGTTTAGCATGTTCCATTTTGATTAAGTCTTTAGTCCACTTAATCCTAACAATCCTGACTCAGCTTTAATTGTCTTATTAAAGCCTTGACCTCTCACATTAGACAGGTATTGTTGTGGCTGCCTGTTGCCGGTTGGTTCCGGGCAGTCTTACGCCACAACTCAGTCTAACCTCGGGTCCTTATTGGGCTCCATGTTTAACCACCCACATTGGATAGGTATTGTTGTGACTACTGGACAGCCGGGCGGTTCCGGGCAGGTTTACATCACAACTCAATCCAACCTCGGGTTAATCACATCGTATTTTCTACATTTACATATTTTGTCTTTCTTCTTTATTTTTCTTATATGTAAATATTTGCGGCCCATTAAAAATCAATGGTGTGAAGGTTACACCAATCATGGGCCCAACCCATACTTGAATTTGGGCCCCTTTTCTTTATATTTTCATTTATTAATAAATTTAAACCAACGTTATTTTCCCCCATTATTACGTCCGTTTATTATATATATGTTGGGCTTAGCCTTTTTAAGCCCAACCTAGCCATGCGAAAAGGGGAGGCTTAAAGCGTGATTACATACACAAAAAGGGGAATGTGAACGCATGAACTTGCAACGTGACGTTGGAACTACAAAATAGAAACTGGTGTACTTGCATAGTAGTAACATATACTTTGGTCATAAAGCATAAGTGACATGAATCAAACCATGTAAACTTGTAGTTAAGTTAAGAATATCACTATTGACACATAGGCTTAACTGCAACATAAACCTATATTTTATTTAGGCATAATGTCAAACATAAGCAAATCATGTTCATAAGATTACTACATGTTTACAAAGGTGTTTACTTTTGTTACTAATACAAAAGTATAGTTCAACTAGAATTATTCCAACTTAATCATGATTTTAAATCTATTCACATAACCATGGCACACATATACTTATGGCATAAATATTTCTAAACATGAAATCATGATTTTTACTTTAGTCATGCAAACTTGCAAATGGGATTTTGAATCTAACCTAGCTATGTACCACATATGTCATCATATAATTCTTGTTAACAATATAGACCTAACATGGTTTTCAATTATGCAATATATCAATCATAGCCTAGTCATATTCATAAGTTCACAAAGAGGTTTTCTAGTACAAAAGTATGGCTTAATACATAGATCATGATGTCAAATTTTCAACATAATTTCATATGGATTATAATAACCCAAATTTGCTCCAATTACTCACAAAATGATTTTTGTATAAAAATACACATTATGATGGCATAGTAGCAAAACCCCAAACTTGCATGAATTTCAATTAAACAACTACATACATGTAGCTTCAACATGGATTACATAATTTGCGAATATTCCAAACGTATACTTGCATAAAACTACCGCAAACATGTAGTTTTTATAATGAATAACATGCTTTGCGAATATCCAAACGTATACTTGCATAAAACTACCGCAAACATGTAGTTTTTATAATGAATAACATAATTTGAGAATATCCAAACGTATACAATATTCCATATCGATAAGAATCATAGTAACGCACAAATATGGATTACTTTATCACCACAAATCAAGTATACAAACCAACACAGTTATTTGTTCATACCAAAAAATACTCTACTTACAATCGTGTGGCGAATTCTCCAATTCAGGAATTTGGAGATGCGACTCCTTGTTGATTTGATTTGTTTAAGTTGCTTAATGCTTTAGAATTTGCCTCCTAATCTTCTCTCAAATTGGTGGCTACTCCTAGTCGCTCCTCTACAGCATGATGGCCTCGTTCTTATTTTTGAATGAATAGATTAGGTAGAGTCTAGGGTCATTTTTATAGGGTTTATGAACTGATTAGGACCATCGATGTTGCTTGGATTGATCGTAGCCATTCATTCGAAAGAGAGACCAATTAGAGCCTGCCACCTAGCCCTAATGACAAAGCAAGCTTCTGAAAATCGACCAAACACAGACCTGGCCAGCCAGGACTAGACCAGACCTGGCCAGCAGGTCATTTTTGACCTGGGCGCACTTGGCAGGTGCGCCAGGTCAAAAATGTACTGGCGCACTTCCCAAGTGCGCCAGTGCATTATTGTTCTGGCGCACTTCCCAAGTGCGCCAGTGCATTCTGACCCGTTTTCCGGTTTTTCGCCCAACTTCGTTCGTCCATAACTTCTTCATACGATATCCGTTTTACGCAAACTCAGACTCTAGCTCAAGCAGAATTCCGAGACGAACGCAATGGCATATCCCGTTTCCCTTAATTCTTTGATTTAAAATTATTTATTGTTTAATTTATGAATTTCACAGTTATAAAATACATGGGGTGTTACATTCTCCCCCACTTAAAAGGATTTCGTCCCCGAAATCTTCAAGTTCAGGAAGAATGTACATCTTAACGTCCAAACATTCATCTACTCATCCATCAAACATGAGCATCCATTGTCCTTAAAAGACTTCTAATGCTTCATGATCATATGCGAAGTGTGTGTGTACATGTACTTATCTAATGCAAAATCAGGCGGTCTACTGATTCAGTTGACCTCCTTAATGCGAATTATGTAAGTGCTATGAATCCATTATGAATGCAAATTTTCCTATTCATGATTCTACATGAGTGCACAATCATTCATACAAATGCAACATCCATATGACAATACATTAAAGTTCAACCATATACGAATGCAGCCATATATGCATATGCAATATGAAGTGACTGAGCCGATCTAAGACCTGGATTGTGTGTGTATATGCAACCACGAGCAACCACTAGCAATCACTTGCAACCACTTGCAATCATCATCCATAACATGTCTCAAACACATGTTTTCATCCAAAGGGTTTCTACCTAAAAGATAAGGTCGAGGAGATATTCCTAAAAAGATAGATAAAAGCGCAACTTAAGGAAAAAGGAAAGATCAAAGATGTACCCTCGAAAAGAAAAGGGTGGGCTGCGCGTATTCTAGCTTCAGTTTTCCAAGTTGCATCTTCTTCGGCGTCGCTCCACTGAACTTTGACAAGCTTGACTTCGCGGTTGCGTAGCTTCTTCACTTCCGTTCCTAAAATACGGGTTGGAACTTTCCTCACAGTTGCTTCGCGTTCCACTTCAGCTTCTTCTAGGATATTTGGCTCTACCACTTCAGCAGACTCATGTAGACATTTTCGGAGATGTGAAACATGAAAAACGTTGTGAACTCCATCCAATCTTTCGGGTAGCTCTAATTTATAGGACATTTTCCCAATTGTTCCTATCTAAAGGTATAGTCGAATGATAGAAGCAAGTAAAAACTTTGTGCCCATTAGGCAATGTCAAAACTGGAAATCTATGCCACATATATAATGATTAGGAGAAGAACTCTCTAAGCATCAGCCCCGAAGACCGAAATCAACATCAGACTGACACCCAAAGAATTACTCAACCCAAACACTATATATGATTCTAGGAAACTAAGCATGATGGACTCCTTTTAGGTCACAAGGAAGTCCCTATAAAGCCCAAAAAAATTTAGTCAAACCAACGAATACCCTCGAGCCCCAACATGTGTTACTAAAAGATGAGTCTTTAACTTCACAATTTCGTAGCTTCTTAATTCTTGTTTCCAAAATATGAGTTGGAACCTATTTCACTGTTGCCTCTCGTTCCTCTTTCACTTACTCTACTTCTAGTATACTTGGCTCAAGCATAACTGCGTACTCATGGTTCCATGCAAGCTTTCCAAAATTCACTAGTGAATCTTAGATCTCGTCCACTCATTATCAGGTATTCCACGTAAAGGAACTATCTTTTGGGAATAAATGCCAACCATGTTTCCAAATGTACTTACTAAGGTGATTCTCCACAACTCATTCATAAGCGAAATGAACCTTCTGCCTTAGTGGCGAACACTACTGGAGCGCCCCATTCTGAAACGCTCCTTCTAATGAACCCCTTCTATAGAAGCTCTTTAATCTGTTTACTGAGCCCTTACCTTTCCCATGGAGCCACGTGTCTAACGGGCAACGTAACAGGCTTTTCATTATCTACGAGATATATGCGGAAGTCTATCTCCCACTTCGGAGGCAAGCCCTTCACCTCTTCGAAGACATCCGGGTATTCCCGGACCACTCTAACCGATTGTAAATTTTCAACAGAGGCATCTAGCGATTCAAGGTAACTAAGCATAACCGCAAACGAGGGATTACAAGAAATCTCCAAAGTATTACCGAGCTGGGTTAGGAGCCTAACAACCCTTTTCTCACAATCAAGGATGGCCCCATTACTGGATAGCCAATCCATACCCAAAATCAAACCATATCCCGAAAAGCCCAAACAAAGGCACTACATTGAAATTCTATGCTTAGAATAGAAATTTTCAATCCCAAACAAATCATAGACAAATGAGCTGGGCCCCCAATTGGGTTTGAAACAATTAAGGGGTCCTCTACCATACTAGTTTTTAGGTGCAGAGATTTTAACTAAAGCAGACGAGATAAAGGAGTGTGACGCGCCAAAATCAAATAAAGTGCGAACGGGGTGATCATACTACACTTTCTACAGAAGTATTTATACCTCATTTCTTTGGGCAGTCCTTAGCCATATGGCCTGTCTCACCGCAAGAAAAGCACCCACCATTCATCTTGGCCTTCTTTTTCCGGCAATCTTTCACTAAGTGCCCCACTTTGCCACAGAATTTACACTTCCTCTTCTCTCGGGACTTGTTGTCTTTCCCACCCTTCTCAAAGTCTGTCTTCTCAGGGCAGTTTTGGCTGATGTGTCCAGTCTCCCCACAATGAAAACATTCACCTTGCTTTCTTTTCCTCTTTCTACAATCCTTGGCTATGTGCCCCTCCGTACCACAAAAATTGCATTTCCTTTTTTCTCGTTTCTTATTATTACTGTTACGATCCTTTCTTGTTTGACTACTATTCGTCTTCCTACTCTGGGACTCTTCCGCTTGCTGGTTCACGTGGAGGAGGAGGAATGAAAGCGTCAGCAGCTGGGGAGTAAGGTCTCCAGACATGCTGAAACAGAAAGGATAGATTCAAAACGAAGCATAGAAGATAGTACCTATGGCTTTGGGGGAAACTTTGCCTTTTTAAAATAAAATAATATTTTATCTTTTAAAAATGCTTCTTAAAATTTTTTTTTTCTTTTTTTCTTTTTGAAAAATAAATTTTCAAAACTTTTTATCTTATCTGGTAAACCTATGCTCTGATACCAAGTGAAACACCCCACCTCCGTTAGGGTCACTCTCAAAGGGAATGCCCTAATTTTGGTGGAGGTTTATAAGTATAAGTCAAAGATATACAAGACAGATATAAAAACACATATTTGTAAACAGCAGAAAAGCGGTAACTTTTATTTCATAAAAGAAAATACGTGTTACAACAACATCACCATGATTGTCTTACATCCTTTCCAAAAACATAACATAACACCTTTATAACTGTCTTGATTACATTATTTAAAGAAGCATAAAGAAAACATAAATAAACTGCAAAAGCCCCATAGTTGTTGTCCAAAGCCATAGTTCAAAACGAAAAGGTCCAAGCAATACATTTTTCCTCTTCAAGCTGGATATGAAGGCTGGTCAAGCTGCAGTGTTCCCTCCCTGTGGACCTGGGGGGGGGGGGGGGGAACGGAAGAAAAGAAGACGAAAGAAAAGTAGAGTCAGATATAAAGCCTGAGTAAGTCTAGGACTATTCTGTCTATGAATAAAGAACATGGTATGATAAGTATAATCAAGAAGTGGGAAAGTACTATAAACTTAGTTAAGTTGTCTAGGGTCGAATATACTATCGTACCCCATATTAATCTTTGAACCCATATAAACCAGTTCCCAACTGGCACCCCATAATCAGGGTGAAGTGATCCATTCTATGATGATCGGCTCCTACTCGTATAGTTACATGTGTCTTACGGCCCCCGATGTTGTAGTTACCTATGCTGGTCCCACCATGGGGTGTATCAAGTCCCATGGCGGCGGCCCGACACAACCCTAGAATGCACAGGTATGCTACTGGTGCCCAGTGCCTTATTTTTCTGCGCCGGAGTGTGTGCACGCCCGCACCCCGTTAGAACCTACACTGCTACACCACCGCCGCCGATTTGACCTCTTACAATCAGCCTAGTAATCGTGCCCCACCCTGCCTAGTTTCAGGGTATCATGATACACCTTATAGGGTTACTGCTGAAAAGGGTCCCCCGCTACTAGGTTTTCTATTTCTAGCCAACATGCTAAGTTGGTTAAGTGTTTTATAACCTAACCCCCAATCAGTCTGTTTAGTTTAGCATGTTCCATTTTGATTAAGTCTTTAGTCCACTTAATCCTAACAATCCTGACTCAGCTTTAATTGTCTTATTAAAGCCTTGACCTCTCACATTAGACAGGTATTGTTGTGGCTGCCTGTTGCCGGTTGGTTCCGGGCAGTCTTACGCCACAACTCAGTCTAACCTCGGGTCCTTATTGGGCTCCATGTTTAACCACCCACATTGGATAGGTATTGTTGTGACTACTGGACAGCCGGGCGGTTCCGGGCAAGTTTACATCACAACTCAATCCAACCTCGGGTTAAACACATCGTATTTTCTACATTTACATATTTTGTCTTTCTTCTTTATTTTTCTTATATGTAAATATTTGCGGCCCATTAAAAATCAATGGTGTGAAGGTTACACCAATCATGGGCCCAACCCATACTTGAATTTGGGCCCCTTTTCTTTATATTTTCATTTATTAATAAATTTAAACCAACGTTATTTTCCCCCATTTAATACGTCCGTTTATTATATATATGTTGGGCTTAGCCTTTTTAAGCCCAACCTAGCCATGCGAAAAGGAGAGGCTTAAAGCGTGATTACATACACAAAAAGGGGAATGTGAACGCATGAACTTGCAATGTGACGTTGGAACTACAAAATAGAAACTGGTGTACTTGCATAGTAGTAACATATACTTTGGTCATAAAGCATAAGTGACATGAATCAAACCATGTAAACTTGTAGTTAAGTTAAGAATATCACTATTGACACATAGGCTTAACTGCAACATAAACCTATATTTTATTTAGGCATAATGTCAAACATAAGCAAATCATGTTCATAAGATTACTACATGTTTACAAAGGTGTTTACTTTTGTTACTAATACAAAAGTATAGTTCAACTAGAATTATTCCAACTTAATCATGATTTTAAATCTATTCACATAACCATGGCACACATATACTTATGGCATAAATATTTCTAAACATGAAATCATGATTTTTACTTTAGTCATGCAAACTTGCAAATGGGATTTTGAATCTAACCTAGCTATGTACCACATATGTCATCATATAATTCTTGTTAACAATATAGACCTAACATGGTTTTCAATTATGCAAAATATCAATCATAGCCTAGTCATATTCATAAGTTCACAAAGAGGTTTTCTAGTACAAAAGTATGGCTTAATACATAGATCATGATGCCAAATTTTCAACATAATTTCATATGGATTATAATAACCCAAATTTGCTCCAATTACTCACAAAATGATTTTTGTATAAAAATACACATTATGATGGCATAGTAGCAAAACCCCAAACTTGCATGAATTTCAATTAAACAACTACATACATGTAGCTTCAACATGGATTACATAATTTGCGAATATTCCAAACGTATACTTGCATAAAACTACCGCAAACATGTAGTTTTTATAATGAATAACATGCTTTGCGAATATCCAAACGTATACTTGCATAAAACTACCGCAAACATGTAGTTTTTATAATGAATAACATAATTTGAGAATATCCAAACGTATACAATATTCCAAATCGATAAGAATCATAGTAACGCACAAATATGGATTACTTTATCACCACAAATCAAGTATACAAACCAACACAGTTATTTGTTCATACCAAAAAATACTCTACTTACAATCGTGTGGCGAATTCTCCAATTCAGGAATTTGGAGATGCGACTCCTTGTTGATTTGATTTGTTTAAGTTGCTTAATGCTTTAGAATTTGCCTCCTAATCTTCTCTCAAATTGGTGGCTACTCCTAGTCGCTCCTCTGCAGCATGATGGCCTCGTTCTTATTTTTGAATGAATAGATTAGGTAGAGTCTAGGGTCATTTTTATAGAGTTTATGAACTGATTAGGACCATCGATGTTGCTTGGATTGATCGTAGCCATTCATTCGAAAGAGAGACCAATTAGAGCCTGCCACCTAGCCCTAATGACAAAGCAAGCTTCTGAAATATTTAATCTATTATTTAAATCATTTAAATAATAAATTTGGTCATCTTTATAAATCTACCGGGGCCCCATACGAACTCAAAAAAATCCAGAAAAATCATTTCTGGGTTTGTTTTGACGATACGGTCCTAACAAAATTAATTTCGTTGAATTCTGGGACTGTTCGAAAAATGGTTGTTTTTGAGTCGATCAGATTTGACTAAAATTGGCAAAACACATTTTTGTTTGCCACGCTCACATATTGATTCGAAAAATTATGAAAATTGAAACCTAGCAATAATTGGACATTCCGAATCCAACAAAAGTAGTTTCATCGAAAACTGAGGTCGTTTGAAAAATGGGCTTTTATACGGGCTATAAATTATACTATAGCGGCCATCCCGAATATTCAATTGGCCATATCTTTTGATTTCCGCTATGAAATTTCGATTTTTCGGATTCGTTGAAAAGATATTTTCAAACAGATTTAGATACTTTTGGTCTTGCTAAAATCCGTTAGATTTTGAATCCGGTACATTCGGTCAAAGTACAGGTTTGACTTTTCAAACTACCGTACTATTCTTGATTTCTTTAGAAATCAAAAAGAATATATTTGTTCTATCTTCGATTAAAATAAGTTTTTAATCGTTATTATCTAAAATGAATTATTTTAACTATTCAAAATTTACTGAAATAGCCGAAATAAAAATTTTAAATTGGTTTAGATTTTCCGGGTTGTTACACATTTGATCAATCAGAAATTCAATCTCTCAATGCAGCTGCAATCCTATGACATCAGAAAACTCTCGAATGGTTAGCACAGATGACAACCCATCCCATGGAATCACAAGCGAATGTAAAAAGCTAACCAGAACCCCATCCTCTAGTAAACAACGTATCACCATCATTCAACCTTCGAGATTCCCAACTGTCACCTCAAGCCTTTTGCAATCTACAATAACCACATACCTCTTAAGCCAGTCAACACCCAAAATAATCCCAAACCGAGCGAAGTTCAAAACTAAACAATCACACACTAAAGAGCAACCATGACTCGATAAAATTAGACCACGACAAAGCATACAAAGACTCAACGAACCTCCTACTGGATTAGTCACAACCAACGGTCTATCTTAAATCTCAGGTTTTAAATCTAACCTACAAGCAAAATCATTACAGATAAAAGAATGCCATGCTCCAGTATCTAAAAAAACTGAACTAAAATGTCTTTGATAGAAAGCGTACCTTGCAAAACAACACTCTTCCCCTTTTTCGCAGCGGTCCTTTCGAGGATGATGTCACAACATCCAAATCATACAGTCTAACAACCTTCTTATCCTTCAGTGGTTTTGGACAATTCTTTTTCATATGCCCAGGCTTATCACAGTTAAAGCACTTCCTTTCCAACTTAGTGTTCTTACAATCATTGGAATAATGAAACTTCTCTTGACAGTTATAGCAGGTAACCTTACTCTTTGGTTTCTTCTAGCCATTTTCCCTTGTTGTTATTGTTTTCGTTTAATATTTCGCTTTTTCTTATTATTCCTACCTTGATGTGGCTTCGACTCCTCCTTATTATCAACAACAGTCTCAACGTTCTGTAGAAGCAATCTTTCCTTTCTCAAAGCCTTCTCAACTAGCTCCTCATAAGAGTCATCAATATTGTCGACAATTATTTCCCAAGTCCCTCATTCAGATCTAACATAAACTTTTCGTTCTTCTGATAAGGAGTTTCAATATACAAACAAGCATACTTGGATAAAGCTCCAACTCAGCCACATATTCAAACAATGGTATACTCCTTGCTTTAGCTCAACAAACTTCTTAAACAATATCGACTTCTAGACCATAGAAATGAACTTCTCTTCAAACTTAGTTCTAAGCTGATCTCAAATGATCTAGTCCTCTAGAGTGTCCAAAGTAATAGAGTTCCACCAATCCTTTGCTCGACCTTACAGCTACCTCAATGCAAGCTTCATCTTACTCGAATCATCAATTCCTAAATCTTCATAAATCTAAATACAAGTATCCAATCAATCCTTGTAACACCCCGAATTTTAGTTAATACTAAAATTCACTAATTTCAGGATAAATAATCTCAGACGTGGGAATTGGGGGTAACGGGCTGCGTTATTGCGTTCGTCTTGGAAAAATACGTGAAATAGAGTCCGAGTTTTCGAGAATCGGAGTCCGTATGGCCCGGTTATGGCCCAAAGAAGTTTGCAGAAAATTTAAAGCTTAAAACAGATTTAGAAATTTAAATTACGATTTGAAAATAGAACCAGCGGGGTCAAGCGGGAAAGTTCCCGCCCTACCCATGTCGACAGGGCTGTCGACAGGCCTGTCGACAGGGGTGTCGACTTGCCTGTCGACAGGGGCGCGGCGTCCAGGAACCTGGGTGCACCAAGTTGGGTTTTAGGCTGGCTTGGAGGGCTGGGTTCTAGAGATTTCCTAAATCTGACGGACCTAAATTAATCTAGGGTTAATCTAAGGGCCTAAAACACTACCTAATCCTATAAATAAGACCCTAACCCTACCCTGATTCATTCATAATTAGATCTTGTAACTAAACTATGGCAAAATGAAACTTGATCATGGCCTCCACAAATCAATGAAGAGAGTTGCAAGCTAATCAACCCCTAATCATCTTCTTCTTCATATTTGGAAACTAGTTTTACTTCATAAGTTTGCTAATCTTAGTTTTGGTGAGTTTCTATGGCTTTAATAATCAATTGTTAAATTGATTATGGTAGGATGTGATAAGACATGGCTATGTTTGTGGATAAATGTGTTTATGCAAGTTTGTATGATATGTGATTTGCAAGTTTTATGTTAAATGCAAGTTTAAAGCCATGTTTTATGATGCAAAACACTATGTTGAACATTTATGCATATGTAACATGTTATGCAAACTATATGTGAGAATATATGCAAGTTATATGTAACATGATATGTAAGTTATGCATGTGATTTTATGCATGCTAAGTATTTGGTGTTATGCATGCTAAGTATTTGATGTTATGCATGCTAAGTATTTGATTATATGCATACTAAGTATTGGGTTTTATGCATGTTAAGTGTTTGGGTTTATGCAAGTTAAGTGGTGGGTTTATGCATAATAAGTATTTGATTTTATGCATGATAAGTAGGTGGTTTTATGCATGCTAAGTGTTTGGTATTATGCATAAATCATGACATGCAAGTTTACCCTTTTAAATAGGGTGTATACATATGCAAGATGGCACCTCTATATGCTATGCATGTTTACCCTCCTTTAAGATGCAAGTCATATATGCAAGTTCGACATATTATGCAAGTTATGCTTACATGCAAGCTCAACATGTTATGCAAGTTATGTGCATGATGTTATGTAAGTTATGTGCATGTTGTTATGCAAGTTCATATGCAAGTTATGTGTATGAGATTATGCAAGTTATGTGCATGTTGTTATGCAAGTTCATATGCAAGTTATGTGCATGGTGTTATGCAAGTTAAGTTTATGAGATATGTGCATGATGTTATGCAAGTTATGTATATGCTTAAATGCGAGCTTAATGTGATATGCAAGTATGTGAATGCTTATGCAAGTATATGAATGCCCATGCAAGTATGTGAATGCTTATGCATGTTATGTGTAGGCCTAAATGCATGTTTAACATGTTATGCAATTTATGAGAATGCTTATATGCAAGTTCAACATGTTATGAAAGACATGTGTATGATAATGTGCAAGTTTGGGTTAAATGTGGTTGGGTTAATATATGCTCATATATGCAAGTTGACATCCTCTTAACCCATGACAAAGTTGTATGCTAAACCCATGATATTTGTGATGATCTTCCCCTTTGTTATTTCATGAATGAGAACGATTTACGTGGGGAAACGATGGGGTTGGTAAATATGTTAATTAAAGTATGGTTGGGTATGATTAAGCATACCATAAAAATAAATTACCATAAGTGGAAATTTACCTATTGAGTTAGGTCTACCCCATGGGAATTTACCTATTGAGTTAGGTCTACCCATGTTATGGGAAATTTGATATTAATTAGGGATAATTAATATGGGGGTGATTAATTAGGTGTAATTAATCGACTAAGACACGAGGTTGGACTCATTTGTAGTGTAAAACTGCCCGGACCCGACCGGCTTAACCAGTTGCTACAAATGTTAGCCCAATGTGGGAGGTCTTAGCCATAAATTAAATACGTGATTAAAGTAAAGACACGAGGTTAGACTCTGTTATGACGTAAGACTGCCCGGACTCTACCGGCTTAACCAGGCGGTCATATCAGCCAGTCTGATGTGGGAGGTCTTTATGGGAGATCACGGTCTTAATGAATTAAGAAACACTTAACCATATTGGCATGTAGTGGGACATGAGGGGTTAAGTGGGTGCCTTGGGTGGCATGTAGTAACTAGTGGGGGTGCCTTGGGTGGCATGAGGAAACTAGTGGGTTGCCTTGGGTGGCAATAGAAAATACGATTAGAATACTTAACCAAAGTGGAACATGTAATTGAACATGATTAAAGGGTTAAGTAAGTGCCTTGGGTGGCATGGGGGAATCAAGTAAGTGCCTTGGGTGGCATGCGGAAATCTAGTGGGTGCCTTAAGTGGCAATTGAAATATAATTAGATGACTTAACCAAACCTTAACATGTAAGGGGGCATGATTATAAAAAAGAGGTTAAGTGGGATGCACTAGATTAAATGACAAGCTTAAGTAGTAGCTTGTGGGAGCCCATTTCAACCAATATCCCAAACGTATCTTTGTGGGCTCGACCCATGTCGAGTGACGGGACACGCATATTGGGCTTGATTATAAGAGGCCAAAACGGGGTAGCGGTGGCAACGCAAGTCCAACGGGTTTCATATGCGTGTGTGGGCCCGGGCTGGTAGATAAGCCGTTGTTGCATCGTGTAGATATAAAGCCGTGCACCGTTGATATTATCAGGTGGCCACTTTAGGGGAGTGATACACCCCACTGTGGGACCAGCACGGGTATCTACGTTAGGGAGCCGATCGCTTGGGAGTAGTGGGTACACCTAGTAAAGATAGGGGCAGACGACACCTATGTAGGGGTACACGAAACTACTGGGTAAGATTACTAGGTACACCTAGTGGAGGTAGGGGCAGACGGCACCTACGTGGTCAGTTATACACCTAGTGGAGGTAGGGGCAGACGACACCTACGTGGTCAGCTAGAAGTACCAGAAACTACTAGTTATATTTTCTAAGTCTTTAGATGGGATCAACCTTTAAGTAGGAATTACTCTTGGTGGGTAGAACTGGTGTGGTGCAGTGTAGGAATTACCCTTGGGTGGGTAGGTCTGGGGTGGTGTAAGCTAGTAATTATCCTTGGGTGGATAAATACGTTGTTTCGGTCATCGTAGTACATCCTGTGTTTTGTTGGCTACTTATTGTAGTCATTATCCCCAGAGGTACTGTATCTTGTTTATATCATACCCTAATTACTTTAATGATTGTATTGTTAGGGTTATAGGACTCACTCAGACTTATGTCTGACCCCGTTGTTGTTTATCTTTTTCCCAACCCTCAGGTTATCAGAGTGGGCCTAGCACTAGTGGGCTTGGACCAGACCGCTATATCTATCTTTTGGGGCTTGGACCGTAGAAGTAAAGCTCGGTTTATCTTTTCTATTTTGGCTATTATCTATGTAAAGGGATTATGTAATTCTATTTTATCAGGATGGATATTATGTACTTGACTCTTGTTATGGTTTTGTGATGTAACCAAACATGTTTTGTTAATGGAAATGATGTTTTAAATTTTCAAGTATGACTTATATCTGTCCTGTTGTAATTTTTCTGTTCTATACTCACTAAAAATACTCCACCAAAACTAAGGCATTCCCTTAGTGAGTGACCTTAGCGGGTGTGGGGTGTTACACGTGGTATCAGAGCTTAAGGTTACCAGAACAGATAAAATTTTTAGAAAAAC
The DNA here is from genome assembly GCA_030737875.1 of Allium sativum. Classification (NCBI taxonomy): domain Eukaryota; kingdom Viridiplantae; phylum Streptophyta; class Magnoliopsida; order Asparagales; family Amaryllidaceae; genus Allium; species Allium sativum. The sequence goes on along the minus strand of CM060912.1, from coordinate 890,522,783 downwards.
TATTTTCTAAGAATATTTTCGAAAGGAGTATTTTCAAAAACATGTCTTTTAAGTGAAAAGTTTTTGAAAGAAAAGCATAATCCCCAATAGCCATATCTATATCTTTCGAATTCTCCATTTTGAATCTCTTCCTCTCTCTCATTTTGAGTTTCCCCTCCGCGTATAGATGATCTTTCTAAGATAGATAAGGATGGAAAACCACTTCAAGGAACTTGGACATTAGTCGGACCAGAAGTTGGTTCAAGAAGGAGGAGGACTGGTAGGTACCTATAGGATAGACGATGAGAGGAAGGCTCAAATAGTTGTTTGGTTAATGAAGGATGAACCCTCATTGGTGGGAGGTTATGAGTGGAGAATAGGGAAGAAGAAGGCTAGTAGTTATCCTTTTGGGAGGAATAGGACACGTTATTGGGATTGTCCAAAGAAGCAAGGGCAGGGTATGGAATCTTCTGGGGGGTAGTTGTATTCCCTCACGACTAGGGTACCAGGTGGGGATAAGACCGTCTAGGTTGGAATTTGGATTTCTTTATTATCCGATTCAAACTTTATTTGACCCTGATATATCGAGTTCGTTTATCTCACCATTGATAGTTGAGTCACTGCACTTAGACACCAGTTTGGTAGATGATCCCTTAGTTGTTTCAAACCCAATTGAGGCTCCATGATGTGTTTGGGTTTGAAAGTCTCTATACTTAGCGTTGAGTTTAGATGTGATGCTTGTTGGGCTTCACGGGCTATGGGTTAGTTTTGGGCATGGACTGGTTATCCAGTAGGGGTGCCGTTCTTGATTTTGAAGGGAGAGTTGTTAGGCTTATGGGCCGCCTGGGTAACACTCTCGAGATCTCTTGTAATCCCATAGAATCTTTTATGCTAAGGTATCTAGAATCGCTTGACACGTCGGTCTAGAGTTTGCGATCTGATAGAGCGGTCCGGGAATACCCGGATGTGTGGGAAGAGGTGAAGGGCCTACCTCTGAAGCGGGAGATTGACTTCCGAATATGTCTGGTGGATAATGCTAAACCAGTATCTTGGCAAGTGTGCCACGTGGCTCCTCGAGAGAGGAGGGAACTCCATAAGTAAGTAGGCGATTTGCTTGAGAAGGGGTTCATAAGACGAAGTATATCGGAGTGGGGCACTCCAGTAGTTTTTGTTACGAAGGCGGATGGGTCCCTCAGACTTTGTGTAGGCTAAAGAGGACTAAATAAACTCACAAAGAAGAATAGATACCCATTGCCGAGGATTGATGATCTGTTTGATCAGTTAGCTGGCGCCTCAGTGTTTTTATAGTGGGACTCAGCCACGGGATTTCATCAGTTGAGAGTGGCTGAGGATAGTACAGAGAAGACTGCCTTTAGGACTCCGGATGATTTTTTTTATGAGTGGCTGGTGATGCCATTGGGTTTGACGAACGCCCCCGTATACTTTGATGATTTGATAAGAAGGGTGTTCAAGGAGTACCTAAATAAGTTCGTGTTGGTCTTTGTGGATGACATCTGGGTCTTTTCTAGGAGCAAAGCCAGTTAGGGAAAAACGGTGGTTTTGGAGTAAGACTGGCAAGGACATCCAGGGTTGGACAAGGGGCTTAATTATTTAGCCGTTTTTACTAGTATCATCTCACGTAGGTCGTCTGAATTCGAAGGAGGTATCCCTTGGGTGTTTGTCTGATATTGGTTTAGGCCTTTGGGGCTTGCATTTGGGGGAAATGCCGAGTTCGACTAGGGTGGTCTGCGTGAGGGATGGATAGTTGTGATGATTTTGGATGATATCCTGGTGGAGAAGAGCATGCCCTACATCTTAGGGAAGTGTTGGAGGCTCTTCGAGCGCATAATCTTAGGACAGTAAAAGTGGATGGGATTCTTAGCATCCTTTGGGTTTGAGATAACGTATACCCCTGGCAAGGGTAACATGGTAGCGGACACCTTAAGTAGAAAAAGGGTTGTCCTCGAGTTTGTGGTTCGTTGAATGACGGAGCCTAGAGTTTATTTTTATGTTGGATTTCAGACCTTCTGTTGATTATGTACCCGGTTTGCTAGCTTCCTTGGAAGTTAGACCTACTCTTCTGGGGCAAATTGTAGAAGCACAGAGGGACGACCCACAGTTGGTTGAGTTGGTGGAGAGGCTCATAAGGGGGGGAGTCGTCCAGCCATTTGAGTAGGTACACCCTAGACGATAGGGGGTGCTTGCGTAGAGACGGTAGACCTTGTGTACCGCAAGACGAGGGTTTGAGGAAGGTTATTACTGATAATGCACACCGTTCTAGGATGACCATTCATCCCGGTGGGGACGAGATGTACCAAGACATAAAAAGGACTTTCTTCTGGGCCGGTATGAAGAAAGATGTGGCCGAGCATGTCGCTCGATGCTTGGTGTGCCTACAAGTGAAGACGGAGCAAAAGAAACCAGGTGGGTTGCTTCACCCATTGGAGGTTCCGCAATGGAAGTGGGATAGCGTCTCGATGGATTTTATTGACAGGTTACCCAGATCGAGAAAGAGTAATACAGGAATTTGGGTGGTGGTAGACAGGCTTACTAAGAGCGCCCATTTCATACCTGTGAAGAGTAAGAGGACTGCTCCATGGCTAGCTTCCGTACATCTTCGAGAGATAGTTCGATTGCATGGGGTACCCTCTAGCATAGTGAGTGATCGAGATCCTATCTTCACTAGAGAGTTTTGGAAGAATTTGCAAGAGGCGGAAGGGACTCAGTTGTGTATGAGTACCGCATATCATCCTCAGACGGACGGCCAGACCGAGAGGGTGAATCATGTTTTAGAAGACCTTTTGAGGCTATGTATCTTGGATTTTGGAGGTACATGGGAGGAGCATCTTCCATTGGTGGAGTTGCCCGACAGACTTAGTGGTGTACATGATGTATTCCATGGGAGGAAGTGCCTACGTGAGACCGCAGAGGTGGTAGGGCCAAGTTTGCTTAGAGAAATGGAAGCAGAGCGTGATGCGACGATTCGACGAGCTCCTACTTGCATCCTTGGGTCAGAGATTTGGAAGATGAGAAACAGAGAAGTTCAACTAGTCAAAGTACAAAGGGGAGATGAAGAGAGCAACGCTACCTGGGAGACGGAAGCGAAGATGCGTTCGAGGTACCCTTTTCTTTCGGAGGGTATGTCCTTTTGCTTCTCCTTCATCGCATATCTTGTGCTTATCTTATCTTTGGTATGTCCTCTCGTTAGTACCTTTGACCTTTAGATAGGGTAAACCTATGGTTGAAACATGTGTTTGAGACATGTTATGGTTGATGGATGCAAGTGGATGCAAGTGTTTGCTAGTGGTTGCTCGTGGATGCATATACACACACTCTAGGCACTAGATCGGCTCAATCACTTCATATTGCATATTGCATAAAATTGTGTGTAGGAAGCTATATCTATGGATGTATAATGATTGTGTTATCATATGGATGATGCATTTTGGTGAATGATTGTGCACTCATGTAGATATTGTATGTGTCGATAGGGTTTTCTCGCATACATAATGGATGCATGGCACTATCATGGTTTGCATATGTTCATACATTAGATAGGGAACATATACACACACTTTTTGCATATGCTCATACATCATTAGAAATTGTTTTAAGGACAATGGATGCCCGTGGTTGATGATTTGAGTAGATGGTTGTTTGGATGGTAGGATATGCATTCTCCTTAGCTTAGAGATTTCGGGGACGAAATCCTTTAAGGAGGGAAGAATGTAACACCCCGAATTTTAGTTAATACTAAAATTCACTAATTTCAGGATAAATAATCTCAGACGTGGGAATTGGGGGTAACGGGCTGCGTTATTGCGTTCGTCTCGGAAAAATACGCGAAATAGAGTCCGAGTTTTCGAGAATCGGAGTCCGTATGGCCCGGTTATGGCCTAAAGAAGTTTGCAGAAAATTTAAAGCTTAAAACAGATTTAGAAATTTAAATTACGATTTGAAAATAGAACCAGCGGGGTCAAGCGGGAAAGTTACCGCCCTACCCATGTCGACAGGGCTGTCGACAGGCCTGTCGACAGGGGTGTCGACTTGCCTGTCGACTTGCCTGTCGACAGGGGCGCGGCGTCCAGGAACCTGGGTGCACCAAGTTGGGTTTTAGGCTGGCTTGGAGGGCTGGGTTCTAGAGATTTCCTAAATCTGACGGACCTAAATTAATCTAGGGTTAATCTAAGGGTCTAAAACACTACCTAATCCTATAAATAAAACCCTAACCCTACCCTAATTCATTCATAATTAGATCTTGTAACTAAACTATGGCAAAATGAAACTTGATCATGGCCTCCACAAATCAATGAAGAGAGTTGCAAGCTAATCAACCCCTAATCATCTTCTTCTTCATATTTGGCAACTAGTTTTACTTCATAAGTTTGCTAATCTTAGTTTTGGTGAGTTTCTATGGCTTTAATAATCAATTGTTAAATTGATTATGGTAGGATGTGATAAGACATGGCTATGTTTGTGGATAAATGTGTTTATGCAAGTTTGTATGATATGTGATTTGCAAGTTTTATGTTAAATGCAAGTTTAAAGCCATGTTTTATGATGCAAAACACTATGTTGAACATTTATGCATATGTAACATGTTATGCAAACTATATGTGAGAATATATGCAAGTTATATGTAACATGATATGTAAGTTATGCATGTGATTTTATGCATGCTAAGTATTTGGTGTTATGCATGCTAAGTATTTGATGTTATGCATGCTAAGTATTTGATTATATGCATACTAAGTATTGGGTTTTATGCATGTTAAGTGTTTGGGTTTATGCAAGTTAAGTGGTGGGTTTATGCATAATAAGTATTTGATTTTATGCATGATAAGTAGGTGGTTTTATGCATGCTAAGTGTTTGGTATTATGCATAAATCATGACATGCAAGTTTACCCTTTTAAATAGGGTGTATACATATGCAAGATGGCACCTCTATATGCTATGCATGTTTACCCTCCTTTAAGATGCAAGTCATATATGCAAGTTCGACATATTATGCAAGTTATGCTTACATGCAAGCTCAACATGTTATGCAAGTTATGTGCATGATGTTATGTAAGTTATGTGCATGTTGTTATGCAAGTTCATATGCAAGTTATGTGTATGAGATTATGCAAGTTATGTGCATGTTGTTATGCAAGTTCATATGCAAGTTATGTGCATGGTGTTATGCAAGTTAAGTTTATGAGATTATGCAAGTTATGTGCATGATGTTATGCAAGTTATGTATATGCTTAAATGCAAGCTTAATGTGATATGCAAGTATGTGAATGCTTATGCAAGTATATGAATGCCCATGCAAGTATGTGAATGCTTATGCAAGTTATGTGTAGGCTTAAATGCATGTTTAACATGTTATGCAATTTATGAGAATGCTTATATGCAAGTTCAACATGTTATGAAAGACATGTGTATGATAATGTGCAAGTTTGGGTTAAATGTGGTTGGGTTAATATATGCTCATATATGCAAGTTGATATCCTCTTAACCTATGACAAAGTTGTATGCTAAACCCATGATATTTGTGATGATCTTCCCCTTTGTTATTTCATGAATGAGAACGATTTACGTGGGGAAACGATGGGGTTGGTAAATATGTTAATTAAAGTATGGTTGGGTATGATTAAGCATACCATAAAAATAAATTACCATAAGTGGGAATTTACCTATTGAGTTAGGTCTACCCCATGGGAATTTACCTATTGAGTTAGGTCTACCCATGTTATGGGAAACTTGATATTAATTAGGGATAATTAATATGGGGGTGATTAATTAGGTGTAATTAATCGACTAAGACACGAGGTTGGACTCATTTGTAGTGTAAAACTGCCCGGACCCGACCGGCTTAACCAGTTGCTACAAATGTTAGCCCAATGTGGGAGGTCTTAGCCATAAATTAAATACGTGATTAAAGTAAAGACACGAGGTTAGACTCTGTTATGACGTAAGACTGCCCGGACTCTACCGGCTTAACCAGGCGGTCATATCAGCCAGTCTGATGTGGGAGGTCTTTATGGGAGATCACGGTCTTAATGAATTAAGAAACACTTAACCATATTGGCATGTAGTGGGACATGAGGGGTTAAGTGGGTGCCTTGGGTGGCATGTAGTAACTAGTGGGGGTGCCTTGGGTGGCATGAGGAAACTAGTGGGTTGCCTTGGGTGGCAATAGAAAATACGATTAGAATACTTAACCAAAGTGGAACATGTAATTGAACATGATTAAAGGGTTAAGTAAGTGCCTTGGGTGGCATGGGGGAATCAAGTAAGTGCCTTGGGTGGCATGCGGAAATCTAGTGGGTGCCTTAAGTGGCAATTGAAATATAATTAGATGACTTAACCAAACCTTAACATGTAAGGGGGCATGATTATAAAAAAGAGGTTAAGTGGGATGCACTAGATTAAATGACAAGCTTAAGTAGTAGCTTGTGAGGGCCCATTTCAACCAATATCCCAAACGTATCTTTGTGGGCTCGACCCATGTCGAGTGACGGGACACGCATATTGGGCTTGATTATAAGAGGCCAAAACGGGGTAGCGGTGGCAACGCAAGTCCAACGGGTTTCATATGCGTGTGTGGGCCCGGGCTGGTAGATAAGCCGTTGTTGCATCGTGTAGATATAAAGCCGTGCACCGTTGATATTATCAGGTGGCCACTTTAGGGGAGTGATACACCCCACTGTGGGACCAGCACGGATATCTACGTTAGGGAGCCGATCGCTTGGGAGTAGTGGGTACACCTAGTAAAGATAGGGGCATACGGCACCTATGTAGGGGTACACGAAACTACTGGGTAAGATTACTAGGTACACCTAGTGGAGGTAGGGGCAGACGGCACCTACGTGGTCAGTTATACACCTAGTGGAGGTAGGGGCAGACGGCACCTACGTGGTCAGCTAGAAGTACCAGAAACTACTAGTTATATTTTCTAAGTCTTTAGATGGGATCAACCTTTAAGTAGGAATTACTCTTGGTGGGTAGAACTGGTGTGGTGCAGTGTAGGAATTACCCTTGGGTGGGTAGGTCTGGGGTGGTGTAAGCTAGTAATTATCCTTGGGTGGATAAATACGTTGTTTCGGTCATCGTAGTACATCCTGTGTTTTGTTGGCTACTTATTGTAGTCATTATCCCCAGAGGTACTGTATCTTGTTTATATCATACCCTAATTACTTTAATGATTGTATTGTTAGGGTTATAGGACTCACTCAGACTTATGTCTGACCCCGTTGTTGTTTATCTTTTTCCCAACCCTCAGGTTATCAGAGTGGGCCTAGCACTAGTGGGCTTGGACCAGACCGCTATATCTATCTTTTGGGGCTTGGACCGTAGAAGTAAAGCTCGGTTTATCTTTTCTATTTTGGCTATTATCTATGTAAAGGGATTATGTAATTCTATTTTATCAGGATGGATATTATGTACTTGACTCTTGTTATGGTTTTGTGATGTAACCAAACATGTTTTGTTAATGGAAATGATGTTTTAAATTTTCAAGTATGACTTATATCTGTCCTGTTGTAATTTTTCTGTTCTATACTCACTAAAAATACTCCACCAAAACTAAGGCATTCCCTTAGTGAGTGACCTTAGCGGGTGTGGGGTGTTACAATCCTTAATCTCAATAGTAGGTTCCGTAATAACAAATGGCTTGCCACTCAGAGAAGTATAATTCTTGTAGGGCCTCGCAAATTCAACAACCTTAGGTACCGCTACAGGAGTGGGCATCCTTCTCATGGTCGCTGCCATCACGGCCTCGAACATAGCATAATAATCGAATATAGTAGCTGCAGCTCCTGACTGGCTACTTTTGTCTGCCACTACAGTAGCAGGCTCATCCCTTGCAGCGTGTCTCGAAGTTTGTCGAATCATTCTCTATCTGAAAAGATAATGATCAATTCACATTAGAGAAAGGTCGCATTGGCATTCAAATGCTTGCTAACCTACTATACTACATATTGTAATATAGTAGTCATCATTAAAAAGTACAAGTATGTCTCTTATATGATTTTACTCTCTTGAACTTCGGGTAAAATCGATTAACAAAAGCTCTGATAACAAATGTGATGAACACCCCATAACTCCTGCACCAATCAAAGAAGAAGTGCAGTGAACGTTGTGCTAGGCCGATATGGGACAATCATCAAGGAAGAATAACTCAAAATAACCCTGTCATATAACTCATAACGCACGGATAACATATAATAGGAAAATATACAACATGATATAGCAGTGAAGCATAACAATACAAAATCTCAAATCTCTATAACATCTCAAAGTCACCAATACAAATCAAGTGTATAAATGAGTAATTCGCACATCAAACCTCACACATATCCCTTAGAGTAATCTTAAAATCTTAGTAGATAGTGGAAATAATAAAACATCACAATATTAGGTAGTAGTAATATGCTAGCCTCCTGCTCATCACCACACTGCATCATCGGCACCAAAACCTGCTACCTGTTATCTTAGTCAGTTCACCACTAACGTTGATGGGCAACCCAAGGTAATAAGAGAGAAACAACAAAAAACTTGAGTCAGATAACAATCTTAGTGAGAGATAAAATAACTAATAATGGTTACACAGGATATATGAATATAGAAGGTTCAATCATAAGTTCTGTCTTAAGCAACAACACAATTAGCACAAGATAACCATTTATCATATGACGCTCCAAAATAGGAAAGGACATCCCCCAATCCCACTGCTCTTCGATGACTTACTGCGATAGCCTATCCAGAGAAAACAGAGAAGAAAGCACACAACCATCCATATCATCATAACAACCAAATCCTAGCTATCACCGTCTAGAGCTTTGAATACATCAATCATTGAATGACTGGCCTTTACCGTCCTCAAGGGATAATGGAAAATCCCGGTTCTAGTTAGACCATCACACATCTGTCTTGTGTATGTTTTCCTCCATCTGATACAACTAGATCACTCTTAGAGCTCGATCTACGGTACACGATCCTGCTTAATCCTAGGTCGTCCCCATAATACCCCCACTATGAGCCCGCTAGAACCTTCGACAACCAATGATTTCCCGAAACTTCAAATTTGTCGACCCTTTCTTCTTGGCAATCACATCTTTAGTTCGAGTGTCTTCCCAAACCAACTCCATTATCATCCTCGATCAACTCCCACCTGAGTCAATCGATCATCTTACTAGATCGTACATTATCCCGCAACTAGTGTAACATCAATCCATCTTTAACCACTCATATCGAGTTCACAATCAAAGCACCAACCATCATTGAGTTGCACATCAATCATCTAAAGTCCATACATTGTCGAACTTCACCAACAAACCCCATAAGCCATCCAAACCATACTCACAAAATTTGGTCGCCATTCATAGTTACACCATTGATCTGTACCGGTTCATTATTCATGGACCAGTACTGGTCCATACACTTAGCCTAAAATGGAAAAGTGTTTGCATTTTCATGCTTCATGCTCCCAAATGGATTTTGCCGGTCCAATATCATAGCAAAACTCCCCTCATGCTAAAACTCATGTCGGTCCATCTTATGCACTTGAGTGATCATTCTCTAACCCATCCAAAATCACATCCCATCCACTTGAAATTTTGCACACTGCCTTGAATAAACCTCTGAAACCCACTCCTAAAATTCGAAGTTATCCATCGCACTGTGATGGATCGGCGTTGGTCCATCGGCCATGGAACGGTACTGATCCATACAAATAGTGAATTTTCAACCTAATTTTTCTGATTTCCATTGTATCATTATCCATAGTTCCTCTGCAAAATTTCATTTGAACCCGATCATCTGAACCACCAACTTGCTCTGTTCTTCAAACTTAAGATTTATGACAACCAATTTTAGCAAACAACTCCAAAAATGCAATCAATTCAACCGAAACAAAGAACGATTCATCCAATACTGATCATACAAACATGAACATGTCATCAATACATCAGAAACTTAACATGAACAAGAGATCTAACATGAATTGGATCTAAATATATGCAAAAACATGATTAAACTAACAAATTGTCAGTTCATGTGATTAAATTAGGTTATCCTAAGATGTCTAAATCTTAGTTAAACATGTATGATCAAATCTAGGGTGAATTTAACAAATAGTCATGAATTTGATCTTAATTTACCCATAACACTCGTAGTTTCCATGTGAGAGATATTTATCACTCACCAAATCTAAGATCCAATGTAAATCCGATGAAACAAATCTGGACAGTGATGAACAACCCCAAAATTGATGTAATTTGACATGATCTAATCTTCCTTGATGATGATCTAGCCTCTAGATGCAATATACGATGAATTAGAATGAATAAGATGAAGAAATTAGGGACTAGGTTGAACCGGTGATTCACAGGCACCTAACCTAATGTTCGAATAATGAAACTCTAATTCTCTACGTAAACCTATCTATTTGTAGCTCCATTTCATAGCCTAATGAGCTAACTAATCAGGTCATTAACAGCTAATTAGTCTGCCTAACAGAAACAGAAACTTAAAACAACAATTCCTCCCAAATAACTAAACCAAATCTTTAACTTGATCACTCAACGGAATCGTAACCCACCATTTCGATCCAATGAGACCAATTCACTTGATTCGATCCCTATCAAAAGTTATAGATAACACAGTACGCATAAGGGAAAAATGGTCACAAGTCAACTCGGTAGAAATAATGGACATGTCTCACATCCCCATGAACAACATATTAAAATCTTGGAATGGAACGACCACTAGGGAATAAATTATAATTATTTTACGATCCTACGATATGTACAATACGGGTCATTGGTTGTTAGAAACAACCTATCATGAAAATTCACTTCCTTACTAATTTGAATTTTGAAATTTTTCTATATATGTTGGCATGTGTGGTAACTCTATGTCAGTATGCTTTAGTTGAAATTAAAAAGGTGTTTATTTGAATTTGTTTTGAAAATATAAACTAATATATAACGATTTGAAACTTTATAAACCTACCTAATTATAGTAAACGTAAACATAGTAACATTTAAGAAAACCTATTAAAAGTATTTTTAAATTCTTTTAGCTTAAGTTATAATAGATCTATATATATATTCAAATTTTATGAAAGAAAAAAAAATATTAAAAATATTATAGTATAATCATAATTACGAAGTTTAAAATTAAAATCTTAAGTAAAATCGAAATAAAAAATATAACGTCAAAAATGAAAAGCCAAAGGGTCAACAGACCATGTTTTACTACTACTACTTGAGATGCGATTGGATAGTTTCCGATTAAGTATGGCATCGACCAATATATTTATAAAAATCAAAGTATATAAAAAGTATTAAAGTACGTGGTATAAAATCCAAATTATTTTGAAAGTATAAGTAATGAGATCACAAAATCAAAATATTATAGTTAAAGTATAATAGTAAAGTAAAATAAAATTATTAAAATCTAGTAAGTGTGAAATATTTCAAAGTAAAGTTACTACAAAATTTTCTTCATCGAAAAATTTGAAAGGATTATCTTAACACAAAGGATTCTTGAAAACATTTTGTAAATAAATTTAATAATACTTATGTAATCATTTTAAAAATAGAATTTGGAAAATAAGAATATTTTTGAAAAATCATTTTGTAAAAATGGATGGAGATTAGATAAGTGTAACCTTAGTCTTAACATGATTCTAGAATTCTATAATATATTTGATTCTTGAACTACTGAACTCTTGAAACTCATGAGTCTACATATTTTTGAATCAACATTCTAAATCTTTAATCTTGATATTATGTAGTCTTAGTTATCAGTATCCTGCATAACATCCTGAAGTATATCATGCATTGTACAATATATATATATATATATATACATATACATATATATATATATGTATATATATAACAATTGGCACATGTTAAATATAAAATATTCATTACTTGTGGTTGTTATCATAAAAACTATTGTTCATGGTACTAAAAGTCTACCCCCTTTTTGATGATGATAACCATTTTATAAAATATATCTCTTATTCCTTTATAACTCCTATTAAATTCAATAAATCCCCCTCAGTCTGTACTCCCCTTCAATATATGCATATTTTATATTTTCTCTCATTTGTCAACAACAAAAACTTCTGTAGCTAACGAATAAACTGATTTGTTAACTAACTGTACTGAAATACTAATGAAATGTAACATATGTATTGGCTATAATATAGACATATTCTAATACTAAAGATATAGTGATATTCTAAAAAATAAACAAGGAATAAAATATTTCAGTCCAATCCAAACAACATATATGTATCGAATTATTCATTCAAACAAACAAATCAATCCGATAAAGTCATATGTTTAATACATACCAATATGTCTTTGATATATTCGTACCTAAGTATTTAAAACATGTAAATTCAAATATTACCTGAAACTTCCACCCAACCATCCTTGCTGAAGGTAGGATCTTGCCTTATGGCATTTCAATCGTCATCATCTTTGATTGTTGAGCATTCAATATTGGCTTTGGGTTCGTCCTTGGCGAGTAAGGAGAGCATCTCTTGCTCTTTTATCATTTATGTTTGACTATATTCTAAATGACTTCGATTTCTATGTATAAAAGAGAGCATATTCTTGAATGATTCAAGTGTTTGCTCCAAGTTTTCGCTTAACTTAAGGATAGGATTATCCATTATTTTGTTAAAAGATAAAAGGATGTGAAGATACGAAGGAAATAAGATTTTACTCATTTTTCTGGTATGGAGTGGTAATTATAGGAAAAAAATCGTTTGAAATGAAAAGGCATTTGGTAGTTATTTAGATTCAAAATTTAGTTTTTTTTGTATCTTGTCATTATATGATGACATGTCTATCTATGGCACGTCAACTGTTTTGGAATTTTTTTAAAATTGACTTTTTTTTAGTTTTTAAATTTTGTATCATCATTTTGTTGATTTTCGGAGACCACTGTAGGTTCTTGACAAAGAATAAAAAGTTTTTCATTCATATTAAAAATCAATTACAACTACTACTAGGAATATAAAGTAATACATTTCTTTATAGACTATTATACATAACTAATACAACATAAATAAAGATAAAATGCTAGAATGTAGATGAGGATCATGATAGCCCAAACTTCATTCCATTATTCCTAAAGAACTTTTCCATTTTCTTGAAATTTTGTTAAATTCATTACATATGGAATATTTGAGAGTCTGTTGACCCTCCACAATCTTCTTTTGACTCATAAGAAGATCTTTGGTGATTGGACGGGTTGGAAGAATGATGCTTTCTAAGGAGGTTTCTTCCACTCTCTCTTCCTCCACTTCTTTTATTTTCATTTCTTCCTTTTCCTTGTTTTCTTCTTCTTCCATTTGTTTTTCATGATCGATCCTTGCTCCTTTTCAGTTAATCACTCATAAAGCTTGTTGACCAGCTTTTTGGCAAAAAGCCATCACAACTCGAATTTTTAAGATAAGCTCACAAAATTGTTGAATTAACATATCTATCTCCCGGTTTGACTTTTATTCGGGTCGATCAAACCCTGATTTGATCTAAACCATCTGTGCATTATGTGGAAGCACCTTCTTTCGAGCCTAGACCAAGCTTCAGGGATTGGGTTGATCGATCAAACAGGTCGACCCTAGTTAAGTCGACCCGTACCATGCGCTATACAACAAAGCCCGACTCTCAAGGCGACTATATCGGTCAGCTCTGACCAGTTCTAATTTTCTTGCACCAAATTTCAAGCTACATGTATGCCATAAATATCAAGAGGAACTAATCCCTATAAGGAGACTAGGTCCCACCGCCTGTAGCTAATCTTCCAAATCTAGCGACCATTGGCCGAACTAGCACCGGATAGCCGCCACGCGTTCGAACCGAATTCTACCTATAAATATCCAATTCTAGAAATGGAAAGGGGGATTCTGATTCTAAAAGTAGATGGTTAGATTCCTTGAATAGTTCATCATACAGGCCAATCAAATCAATTTGTAACACAAGGATTTTGTGTATAACTCACTCGTTTCTCTACTCTCTTTAAATCAAGCAACTGTAACCTGTAATCGACAGTATAAATAGAGATTATAAACTGGACATAGGCTTGGGTTAAGATGAACCACCACAAAGTTGTCATGTGTTCCCTGTGTTTGTTTAATTTCTTACATTATGTGATTGAGATAGTGAGAATAATTTGTGAATTATGTGTGAATTACGCACTTTGAAGGTTGATTATCACAAGACCTACTTTTAACATCAACACTTTGGCGCGGCATATAGGGGGACAACCACCTTCGGTAATTTGCAAGCTTGAAATGATTGGGATAGATATTTTTTGAAGGAACAATGGAAAAACATAAGAAGGATGGAATGTCTTACCACACTCAAGCCGCCGACACAACAGGCGCAACAGACGCAGCACCGGGGGTAAGCCAAGAGGCTTCCTCTCATAAAGAACCATCCCTATACTTGACTAGGGATGAGATGGATGGAGTTCTAGCTGAGCTCGGAGCACAAATGAAACATCAGGATGAACTCCTCAAAAAACAGCAGGAGATGATGGAAAATTTCTTCCCTCGGATGGAAGGAAGACCGAGCGACCAGGCATCGCTCCCTGCAATAGGCAAAGCTCGAGCAATGGCTATGTGTTTGGATCGATGAAATCCATGCCCGAGATCGGTCCAGGCACCTACCACCATCTGGTTCGACTCAACTTCTGGGTTGACCAGTGCCCGGATCGATACAATCTCCAGGTTGACAAGATCATGGTTCGGTGCAACCTTTGGCTCGACCTAGCATCCTACCCCAAACGGGACTTATGCAGCCTCCGTCTCGACATGCCAGCCCGTCGACCAAGCACAGTCGGGGACATCCACCCTCCGTTCCTCCAAAACGCCAATATCACATCAGCTCCCAATGCAACGGAGGGAAACACTACCGTAAACCACTCTCACATCGCCTCAGATGGGGGCAATGCCGAGCCAAGAACTGGGAATGCTACGCTAGGTTGGTTCGATCTTGCCGACAAGGATATGGTTTGGCCCAATGCGCATGTCGACCCAAGGACCCCGAACAATCTGGAACCAACACGCGAGGTAGGGGACCACCTTCACCCATCACTCATGGGCTGCATGAGGCCGACACTGAGCGCATAATGCATGATTCCACCATCTGTTGAGCTTCACGCTGAAGTCCCCGGTGCATAATTGGATTTGTGGCAATGACTTCCCTGAGATGGGAATCAAATTTCTAGCACTATTAGATGCTTCACCCAAGGTGCCACTACTCAACATGATGTGGAAAACGTTCATCACAGCCCTTTCACATGGGAAATCATGAACTCTCACAACCTGGCTGATTTCAAACTTCCAGCCTTGGAACCGTATAACGACAGGTTGGATCCCATTATACATCTTATTTGCTACATGCGCCATATGGAAGTATTATCGACATCATTTAATGTCATGGCTAAGTGCTTCCCTCTTTATTTGACCGACATTGCTGCTATGTGGTTTCGGTAGCTAACATCTGAATCGATCGACAGTTGGAACATATTGGTCACCCACTTCATTGAGAAATTCATGGTCCGCATAGCTCGACCCAAGAGCATCATGTTTCTCACATCTATTAAGCAACGGTCTAGCGAGACTATGCCCTCTTTCTTGGAAAGATTCAATGCTGTTGTAGCATCAGTAGACCGACCGGAATAGTATATTGTACTCATAGCAGCTATGGCCGGTATGTTGGATGAAATAGACTTTAAAATTTTCCCTCCTAAGGGATCCTTCTCCAAGGATATTGGTGATTTCTATTCTGAGGCAGATAGGTTCCTCTGGCAAGTGGATGCTAATATTGAGATGGATAATCCCAATGTACTTTCTGTAAAGGATGGAGGACCATCCACTACTGCTTAGAAAAAGGAAAGGGAAAGGCCCCGGAAAATACTGATAGGAATGTGCGGTTCCGAAGAGAGCCAAAATATGACATATATTTCGTTAGATATATACCTCGACGTACGAGGAGCTCTTCCTTTTCCTAAGCCTTCCAAGAGGGAGCCAACTCAGAAAGATTGTGAGCCAGGAAAGAACTGTATATTTCATGATATGATAGGTCATGGTACCAATTACTGTAGACACTTGCGTGACCTCATCGAAGAACGGGCCAGATGTGGAGAGCTAACCGGGTATGTTTAGAAATCTGCGGCATCCGCACCACCAAGCTACCTCCCTATGCCTTTTGGAATGGTCCTCATGTTCCTCAGAATAAGAAGGACTTGAGCTGGGCAATCGTGACATTGTTAATAACTGATCTGGATTAGATCATCTAGGATTTACTGCATTTCTTAGCATATAAGATACGTACATCTATTGCTTTAAAATTTTCAAATGGCTATGTCAACTCATGCATGTACGGGGGTTAGGATTTAACCCTCGGAAAACCATGCTCTCGACAATACAACTATCCTACGAATAAGTGGCTAAGTTGAAGTACACACGTACAGGATTAGGATTTAATCCCAAGGCATGCTCCAGATTCAATCATAAACCAATTGAGATTTTTTTGGTTCTGTAATAATTTCTATAATTAATAAAACCCATTTTCAAGCATGGATTATGTTTGACGAATGTAAGTGTCTTGTCGGGATTCGACAAGGTTCTCAATCAAAACCAGAATATGGCTTATACTCGTTTCAGTACCTTTGGTATGGCTTATACTTGGGAATAAACTCTACTCATCACGATGTGACGAATGTAATTCTATTTCAACACGGGTATGAATTATACTCAAACGAGATTCCTAAGTATGGATTACACTTAGGCAAACCAATGTATCTTGTCATGATTTGGCAAGGAAATACCACGAAGACTCGGGTATGGTTTATACTCGGTTTCACAGTATGGATCATACCCTAAGTATGGCTCATGCTTAGAATGGATTTGCATGTATGGTTTATACCTAAAGAGTTGCGTTACCTTTTCAAGATTTGGCGAGAAAATCGAATCATTACATAAGTATGGTTTATGCTCTAAATGGATGTCCAAGCATGGTTTATGTTTGAAAAGGATAACGGCATTGTCAGGATCTGATATGTCTGTTTCATTAATTTCTTTACAAGTGTGAGTTATGCTTGCAGCCAAGTTGGCTCGGCGAGGCCCTGGTTTTCTTAATACTATCCAGCGCAATCGTCGATTTTCTGGTTTTGTTATAATATGTTCTGGCGTGATCATGGATTTCTGGATTTCTATGTATTGTGCTCTTATGAATTGTTCATCTCCAAAAGATCCAGAACACATCTTTCTTTATCAACAATGATATGTTCTAAGAGGGAAAGTGTGGACCAACTTTTTGGGAAAAAACCATCACAACCCGGATTTCTAAAATAAGCTCTCAAAATTGCTGAATTAACACCTCTATCTCCCAGTTTGATTTTTATACATGTCGACTAAACACTGGTTCGATCGAAACCAGTTGTGCTTTATGTGGAAGCACCTTCTTTTGAGCCTGGACCAAGCTTCAGGGACCAGGTCAATCGATTAAACAAGTCGACCCCAGTTAGATTGACTCGGACCATGCGCTACTCAACAAAGCTGATTCTCAAGGCAACTGTACCGGTCAGCTCTGTCCTATTATACTTTTCTTGCACCAAGTTTTGAGCTACACGTATACCACAAATATCGAGAATAACAATACCTTATAAGGAGAACAGGTCCCACCACATGCAACTGTTCTTCCGGATCGAACGACACGTGGTTGAACCAGCACCGGATAGCCGCCACGTGGCACGTTGATCGAACCATATTTCTGCCTATAAATACCCCATTCCAGAAATGAAAAGGGGATTCTGATTCCAAATGTAGATGGTTCGGTTTCCTTAAATAGTTCACCATATAAGCCGATCGAACTGAATTGTAACACAAGGATTTTGTGTATAAATCACTTATTTCTCTACTTTCTTTCAATCAAGCAACTGTAACTGTAATCGAGAGCATAAATAGAGATAATAAAGTGGATGTAGGCTTAGATTAATCGAACCGCTATAAAGTTGTTGTGTGTTCCCTGTGTTTGTTTAATTTCTTGCATTCTGCGACTGAGATAGTGAGAATAATTTTTGAATTATGTGTGGATTACGCACTTTGGGGGTTGATTGTCGCAAGACCAAATTTTGATGTCAACAAGGTTCAAAAGTTACATGAATTTGCATAAGAAGGATATAAGCAATAGAAAACGTTTTTCTAAGAGAAAATTCCTTTCCTTTTAAATCGACATAAAAAAACTAAAAGATACAAGCAAGGTAGATTCATAAAGAGAGCATATTCATGGCTAAAAAATTACAAAGGTAAAATTCACTAGACTTATGCCCAATTTATGTCTCGTTGGCCAAAAAGAGAGAAAAGGGCTTTGCAAACTTTTAAAGTTGAGTTATTATAATTCCACAATTTTGAAGTAATATATTTTGTTAAAGAAAACTGATTTTTTTTTCTTTAGGATGGAAATTGTGATTTTTAAATTTGAAATATTCATCACTTTCATATATTTTACGGAAACCGCTCTGCTGGTTTCATCGATTTGAAACATAGAAATATTGGTTTAGGTAAATTTACAACTAAAAATTTAACTTAAAAGTTCATAATCCAAAATGGTTTGACGTTCCTTTGACGCTACTCCAAACTTGGTTTTCATTTCCATAAAAAACCATTCCATTCAAATTAGCTTAAAACATTTTGACAAGACGAGGGTAGCAAGCCAAATCATTTTGAGTTGTATCAAAAAGATAAAAGCAGAGTTTTCACTGAAAAGAGAATCAGGTTCAGAAGAAGGAAAAATCATTGAAATGACAAACCTTCCATGATTGACTTTGCCATAATTTATATATCTGATGTAGGAATTCATGGCCTCTTGATTATAAAAATGACGAACTTTGACAGTTCTGTGAGTCTCATAGTGATAGGAGTGTATGAGGAAACCATTAGAGTTGTGTAAAAATAATATTTTTGAAAATGAGAGTTTGATTTGAACTGTGTTGATAAACATGGATGAATATAAATGATATAAATAATGATTAAATATGCACATTCACTTATCAAAAAATTGTCTTTTAATGGCATAGGAATTGGTGAAAAGATAGAGAAAAACTAAAATTTACTAGCATACATGTCAATATCTTGTCAGGGGACATCATGTCAAGGACGTGTCTACCTGTATGTGTACTTTTGTACAATTGATTCTTTTCAAAATCTTATTTGTTTTTTAAACTCGATATATATGTATATATATATATATTGATTTTAGATTTCTTAGAAATTAGAGACTTACTTTTATATTACTATTTTATAAAAAAATTAATATTAATTCATAAAATTATTTTAAAATTAAATAAATCAAATCATTTCAATAGAGTAATTCAACTAAATCAAGAAATCAAGGCAACTAAACAAACAAAGCAACTAATAAAATAATTTTTTTATGTAAATGCGTACCCAATTTTTTATCCGATCTTCATTTTATCTGAACTGTATATCATCGTGAAGAAAATGTTAGCCATTTCTATGTTAGAACGACTATCATTTAATGAATTATATAAATATGAATTGTCTATTGTTGCAGTATATGCCCTTTTTCCTTTTTCTAGACAAATTAGTTTTTAATATAGTCTTTTTTATTTGGATATAGACAGAATCGTTGTACTTGTCCTGGTTTGTAACACCACATAAGTTTAGAGGGAAACTATAAGTCCCATATCATAGAATTAGGGTATGAAATGAGAACTTAAATTGTAAAGTCCAACCTTCTAATAATGTTAAGGCCTTTTAAAGAACAAAACCCCTACTCCTATATGGGGGATAAGTTGGGGATAATATCTCTATGAATGGAGGTGTGGGTTGCTATATTAGTATTAAATCCACTACCTAACCGGAATTGTGGCTCATGCATTGACCGCAACCCCTGGGTGATGAAAGATGATGAGCCAATGATGATGTTAGGCTCTAAAGGGAGGATAGTGTAACAACTATTAAGTTTGGAGGGAAATTAGGTGTCCCACATCGTGGAATTAGAGCATGAAATGGGAACTTAAATAGTAAAGTCCAACCTCCGAATAATGTTAAGGTCTTTTAAGGAACATGGCCCCAATCCTTTATGTGGGCTAAGCTGGGGACAAAATTCATGCAAATAGAGATGTAGGTTGTTACATAATTTATCAAAATTGTAGCATCTAATTTCACTATAGCTATTATTTCCATTTCCATGATTTCCAATGTCATTTATTTTGGAGTCGTTCGTTGTTCTATATGCTAGGAATTTCCTAAAGTTCCTTTTCGTCATTGTCACTATCTAATCCATCAAAGGTTGCATTGAAAGCTACCAATTTATTTTCAACTCCCTTTCTTTATCTTTTTCCCTGCATTTGAGCTTCAAGAGACATTAATTTTCCAATTATCTCTTTCAGAGTGTTAATATCATTAACCTCTTCAGTTGCTAAAGTTTTATGATCTCAATTAGGAGTGAATTAATTTAAAAAAATTCTAACTTGGTCTTCTTCAAAAAGATTTTTCCTAATGCAATTAATGAATGTAATTGTAACGACACAAGGAATTTTAACACTGGAATTTCAATAATAATATATATTCATGTGTTACTTGCCGAAACCCAAGTATCAAAAACCTGGATAGTTAATAGAAAGAAATTAAGAGAGTCAGAAGTAGAAGGAAAGAAATATTAGAATAGAAGAAGAATAACAACAACAATATCACAAAATCATAGTAGTACAAAATCTCACAGCAGAACAAATATAATATAATATATTAAAACTCTTTACTCAAAATAAAACTGTCTATATACGATTACAACATCAGAATACAAAATAGATCAATACAACTCACACAACAGAAATAAATTAATACTAGAAGATACATGACGTCTCGACTCCAGCTTCTCCCCTGAAACTCCAAGCGGAATCTAACCTAGAAATATGCTAGGTCTAACTCGAGCACATTTTGAAGCAAAGAAAAATCATCTCGGATCACTTTTGAATACTTCCAGTGATAAATTCATAACACAAACAACTTTCTTAACTTGAGAAAATCCTTTGAAAGAATGAAACTCCCATAAGACACGACCACACGTAACCATGACACATTTTTTCACCTTACGATCACTAAAGAACTTTTTATATCAAAATCCATTGATATTATATTAATGCCTATCAAATACTAATATATAGGAATATAGCTAGAAAGCTTTCATCTCACTATCCAACATAGTCTATATACATTTAAAAACGTACGACTCGTATTTTAGTTCGGATTTCTAACATGACAAGGTATGGGACTACCTCCCGATTAGTGTACCTCTAGAGAGCAATACATTAGGGTTCAACAAGAACATCTTGCAACCCAACCACACATGACCGGCCACTCATTCAACTTGAGTGTACCAAATATACTATCACCACGGTTGGCAACGACCCAATCGTTTCCCGTAAGATACAGAAGTGGAAGGAGAAACAAGTGAATTTTCTCTAGATGATGATAATACAGCCTAATGGGAATGACCCACATAACCATGCCGCCTGCTCGATTTCTTTCATTTCTCGATTGATGAGGCTTTGAGGTCAAGTTTACCTTTAAGAGAACATCACACCAATTCTCTAAATGCCACATCGTCAGATCCATCACATTACTAATCGACGTTCACAAATATACTCTGGATGTTAAGCTAATAGAAGTTTCCTTCTCCACCACCAAACTTAGTATATCTGTAAAAATCAACATACATGAGTTTCAAGAATACTCTGTCAGACATTTGTCCGTATACTTCATCCACCAACAATATGAACAGAAGGCACCCTCTTACCACATTCCATATAGGAGTCGCCCTAAGGATTAGTAGCGAGTAGCTATTGCAATCCGTAGATTTTAACCACGATAGAATCACGGTGTATCTCTGGTTGAAAGTCAGAGATTATAATTGGTTCTTCTGTTTTATGAAGATCTACAGTATTCAATGCTCCATCTTTATAAGTATCCTGCAAGTTAATTTCGTACGCAATGTTGGTTCGAAGCGGTTTTAGGTCTAGTTCCCATCTCGGTCTCTTCGAACTAACACGTCAAAAGTCCAATAAGATATTTCATTTATAGTCAAATGCAGTACGATTAGCATTTCAGCAGTTCAGGCCTTTTCATATAAAATCATTCATTTAAACTCTAAATCGATTCTTAAAGATTGATTACTAGTACTTATCTCAACTTGGATAATTTATAACCTCAATTATTTATGTTTTCTTTACTTTTTTTGGCTCTCTCTTTAGCCCTATGTCTCTTATCTCCAGGGGGTCTTCCTCCACTAGCAAGGTTTCTCGGAAAACTCCATATATTCTGGTGTGGATGGCAGGCAGGCCTATATTTCTTGGTTTTAATTGGATTTAAAAAGAATAATTATACTTATACTTTTTAGGATAATCTTATTTGCCAAAATATCCCTTTTACTTCCTCAGCCTCGAAATATCGTTATAGATTCACGAACCCTTTTTATTTCCTTTACGTTGGAAAAATTACTATATATTTTTAGCTTAAATCCAATTACCAATTCTTATATGAAAAAATAATGTCAGTCAACATATTTATAAACCCAATGGCTTTTATCTAACCTCAACTTTGCGGATTTCAATTTAATAATGATACTTACAGAAATATATAATTAAATCCCAAATATTTACTTTCGTTTCCAAACCAATATAACCCTTTCCATTTCTTCGGAAAAACCATAGTCGTTTACTTATTACATTGAATAAGTGTATTCAAAAAGCATATTATTTTTATTACTTAGAAAATAGTGCTATGCACTTAACCAAATGGTGCAAATATAAACGCGTTTTATATATGGGCCAAACAAGGTTAAATTACACATTGTCTACTATAAATCCCAGTATATTAAATTTAAATCTCTATATCTTGCAAATAAGTTGCAATATTACTTCTTATGGAAATAATTTTATTATTTCCAACATTACTACCATTACAAACTAATGCCGCCTCTAGATAATAGTGAAGTCGTTCAAGTTGGGGTATTTTATTTACCTCTCAGATTTTGATCGATAACATTCTTATCTTAAGATAGATACAAATTCGTAACTCAAAAACCCATATTAATCATATTATCGTAAAATCTCATTTATTAATCCATTTAAAACATGGTTTTATAAACCATTCTTAATTTTGAAAATATCTTTTCAAATATAACTATTGTTACTTAATACATTGATCAAGTAAATTCTTACTAGAACATCACCTTTTTAAATTTTTAACTTCTTTTAAACAATTTGATAATAACTTGGATTGTACCACAAAATTCGATTACCAAATCCTTTACCAAACCTGATTGCAAAGATACTTTTTACTAACCCATTTGTCCAATTTCCTTATCCTAACTCATTAAGTATTTTAAAATAAAATTTAAATTTGGATTTTTATTACTAAAATACGTTTACCAAAACTTGGTTACCCAAACCCATTTATCATCTCTTCATTTTTGCCCTTATCAGCAATTTTCTTTTGATTCTAGTCATTGTACTTAATTCAACAGTTAAGTGAACGCTTCTTTTAAAATTTATACTACTGCTTAGAAACTCTTTTAACATTCTTTTATAACGCTTAGATTTTCATTAAAAATCCCTTTACAAAACCTTTACGAACATCCAACTAAAACTTATTACAAATTTGGTTTCTTTGTTAAATGAATTCCATTTATGAAGTAATCACTTTAATTATTATTAACTAAAATAATAATTAACTTCATCACTTGCTGAAGAAAAAGCAGTTTACTTCATACTTAACTAAAAATAGGTTAGTTAATCACTTTTTACATTAAAATTATTAAACAATGACTAATTATATTAATGATTGTCAATAATCTTAAAACATTGTTAATTAAAAGGTAAATTATATTTTAAGAAATCTTATTAAATTAAAAACAACTATTTGTTAAACTATTTTCATTAGATTAATTAAAGACCAATTTAATCTAATAACCAATTACAAATTAAACGCTTGACTTAATCAACTTGAAATCATCAGTTACTTATTAACTGATTTCGATTACTTCTTCCCATTAGATTAATATAATTAATCTAACAATATCGCTTAAATGTTTTAGAAAACAATTATTCTAAAACATTTACCCATAGGTAAAAATACGACTTTTATGCTTATAAAACTTATTAAAACATTAAAATTACTACACATTATGTATATAACTACTTTCATAAACACCATGTATAAATCAACCAATTTATAAACTTGATTTTAATAAAAATATAATTTAAACTTCGCTCCAGTTATAAAAATAAAATATATAACTTTAGTTATGTCGATTCGCCAAATGGCGAATTAACGTCTTAAAAACATGGTTTTTAGACCATTTGCTACCAACCATTTAATCAATACTGTCTATTGATTAAAATCACAGCAACATTGAATTTTAATTCAACATCCAAGTAGGTTTTAAGGTCACTGGGTTATACAATTCATATATAAACAATATGAAAGTGAAAAATGCACAAATATTGAGGAACCCAGTTGGATCCCTCTAACTTGTTTTCCCTACAACACAACTCATAATAACATTTAATAATAGCATATGAGATAAAAAAAATTAACCTAAATGACGAAAATATAATAACGGCAGTCAATAAACAAACTAACAAACAATAAGCATCCATAACATCCAATTTATACTGTCAACCATAGATTATAGTTATATAAATTTAATCACATCATAGAATTCCATAAGGTGTGAGAGTTAACTCACAATCTATTTTCGATTTGACGTTTTTCGATTGTTTCATTTAATTTTGAACGGGCGTTTAAAAACAAACAAAATTCCAATTGTCTTTGAATCACTCCGTTCTAGCTCAGACGCCAAGCACACTTCGCCATTATCCCAGCAGAACATGTTTCGTCAGATTCTGTATATGTATGACAAAGATATTGCGATTACAATATTGATTAAAATTAAATTAACCTATTATCTAATTAATAATCATTAACGACTGATTACAATTATTAGCCTTTTAATTACGTCATTAGCACCTTGGTTAGGCTGTAACCATCTCCCAAACTTGCAATGTCCTTCCTCATCAAACCCGACTTTGTTTGATTCCATCTCCGAAGACACGATGTTATCTGTAATAACCCGGAAAATCTGAACCAATTTGAAATTTTTATTTTGGAAATTTTAGTGAATTTTGAATATTTAAAATGAATTATTTTAAATAATGACGACAAGAAATTTAGTTTGAATAGAGTTAGGACGTATATATCTATTTGAATCGTCGTTAGAATATAAATATTTATTTTAATTATAAAAGGAATTGAAAATGGCGCGATAGTTTGAAAACTCGATTTCAACTTCCAAATGAATGTATAGGATTCAAAATAAACCGGATTTTAGCAAAATAAAAAATATTTGAATATATTTGAAAATATCTTTCCAACGAATCCTAAAAATTGAAATTTCATAGCGAGAATAAAATGTTATGTCCAATTGAAAATTTAGAATAGTCGCTATGGAAAATATAGCCCTTGAAAATGGAAATTTTACAAACGACCTCCGTTTTCAACGAAACCACTTTTGTTTGATCCGGTATGTTAAGTTATTGCTAGATTCCAAAATTCATAATTTTTGGGATTAGTATGTGAGCGTGGCAAAAGAAAACATGTTTTGTTAGTTTCAGTCAATTTGGATCGACCAGAAAATGACCATTTTTCAAACGGTCTTCAAATTTGACGAAATTAGTTTTGTTCGGACCGCATTGTCAATACGAAGCTAGAAATAATTTTTCGGGAATTTTTAAAGTTTGTATGTGGCCCCGGTAAATTAAAATGTGCGTTCAAATTCAATATATAGATTTGTATTTTGATTTTGATGGAAACTGATCAAAACAGACGAATTGGCTTATGATACATATCTCATTGTTTTCGGAATAGGGGTAATTAGCTAGGGGCAACAGTCATTGGGTTAGATTTCGTGTTCGAATAAAAAAGTCAACCATTTGGAAATTATTAAATATAATATAAATTTTAAATATAACCCTAACCTAACCCTCTCTCCTCTTCTATTCTGAGCCACCAGACAAATTAAAAGAAAAAAAATGAAGAACTAGGCCCATCGCTTCATCGAGATCCGCTACCGCCAGGGTTGGCGCGCCCCCTCCTTCGGTGCGGCGCCACCCCCTCCACACCCCCTCTCTCCGATGCTCCCACATCCCACCGTCGTTCCCAATCAGAAAACCTAGGCCCCCCCTCAAATCGAACCGCCACCAGAATGGAACCTCACTGCCGATGATGCTCCTCCACCGCCGACTGCAGACCGCCACGCCTCCGATCATCTACCGTAGTCCCTCCAATTCATCGGATTTTGGGTGAGTTTTTAATTTAAAAAACTTAGTTTAGATTCAGTTTTTAGAACCAGTTTTAGATCTAGTTTTTAATTTAAATTCAGTTTTGTTTAAAATCAGTTTTTATATAAAACATATTACTTTAAATCAGTTTTTATATGTATGAATCATTATTTTAAGATATGATTTTTAATTTAGCAAAAAAAGATTCATAAAGAAAAGCTATGATTTTTTTTTTTTGAAATATAAAAAACTATGATTTTGAATTAGACAGAAATATGATTTTTAATTCATGAAAAGGTTAGATTTTTAAAAATATAAAGATAGGATTTTTAATTTGAAAAAGATTATATTTTTATGATAGAAAAGATTTGATTTTTATTATGAAGATAGTGAAAGAAAAATATAATCTTTGTACATATAATTTTGAAATAAAAATATGACCTTTGTTTAGATAAAACTATGATTTTTATAAATATAGCGAAGTGATAAAAATGTGATTTTTATCCATATAGCGCTAAATAAAAAATGTGATTTTTATCCTGAAAAGCGTGAAATGGTTGGGTTGGAATGTCAGGCGAATCCAAACCATTCAGAAATAGAGGATGGCAGAGTGGATCCCAAAGGTGAGAACTCCTCACTTTTTTTTATTTTCTAGTTAAAATATATACTAGGATGCAGACGGTGCTTAGCAGCACCCGACACATGTTGTCCACAAACCATGGACGATTTGTTTGTTTGTTTGATTGTGTTATGAAAATTGACTGTGTGTTGTGGAATGGAGTAATATTTTGTAGTTAAAAATATAATTTTTAATGTGTATATGAATTAAATAAATATTTATAAACAAATTGGATGATCTGTTTATGTACACACATTTGACTGATATTGATTGGGACGATAAATTTGATGCTTATGCAGTGTAGAATACACTTTGGATGATGGTTGAATGTGTTTGATTGTTGTTGTATACATGTTGTATGAAATCCATATAATCACTTTATATGGTAATTGACTGTGTCTGATTCCAGTTCAGAAAGAATGAAAAATTTAAAATAACAATTATTTTAAAATAAAAAATATAAAGTAATATTCAGTAAAGGATCAAAATATGATTTTGATGTCCGATTTGGGATGGACACAAATATATTCAAACATATAAAGCCGTATTGATTAGATTTTTTTTTTAAATAAATAAATATATAGTACAAAAGGGAGAATCTAGCCATTCACCAATGGCTCACAAAAACGGTATCCGTTTAACGGGAACTGTGCACACACAAAAGGAAAAAAATACAACGGCTAACCAAATAAACCACTAGTAAGAATAAAGACAACAATAAGTAAAGTCTAAATCCCGGAAGATCAGTAGAATCCAAAACACCATGGACAAAGACAAAGAACGGAATCATCAGGTAGGTCTCTAAAGTAGGTTGAGGGCAAATGAAGGTAGCCCCCAAGTATCGACTGTTGATCTCCTAGAACTCTGTGTTTTCTAGCTACTGAAAAGCATGGAGGGAATAAAGACCAAATACAAGGAAAGAGAAAAAGCCTCAGCACCTTCTCCAGAGAACCACCACGATACTTCCGAGCAGCTCCAGTCTCGTCAAATCCAGCACCTAAAACCCATTATTTGCATAACTAGCAAACAACATAAAAACTGGGGGGGAGGGTGGGTTGGGGTGCAGAGATAAAAGCAGCAATAAAGCAAGTAAAGTAAATCAAAAGCATATGCAACAACAGAAAGCACATCTCATCCTATTCCTACCCAAGGAGTGACGTTCACCAATAATACATCAAAGGTAACTGCCAACCTACTAGAACGGGATCCAAACATTCCCTTGAAAGGCCTACCCCGGAAAGCTAGGAACACATCATTCCTAATTTTCCTGATAATGGTTGGCGGATCCATTCTCACCTCGTCAAAAACTGCCTTATTCCTGGCACACCAAATGTGCCAGCATACAAGACATGGAATCAGCGTTGGAGGATAGCACGTAAAGATTTGCCTAAGACACCGGACCCCCAGAGTCTCAGGAGATCTTCCAACGAAGTGGCATTAAATCGGAAACCCATCAGATTTCCAAAGTAATTCCAGATAGCCTGGCACAAGAGCCGAAGACCAATAAATGAAAGGAGGATTCTGAGCATCCAGAATTGCAGCACCTGCACCTGGACACTAGAGGGATTCCAATGCACTGAAGGTTCTCATCTATGGGTATCCCCTCTTGCAAGGCTTTCCACATAAAGAGTGAAACCTTCGGCGGGATACGAACATTCCAAATAGAGCTGAAAACAAGAAGACACGGGCTAGGAGTTCTAATCGAATTCCACGCCTCGTTAATAGAGAAGGGTTTGTCGTCCCAAACGAGACCACCCCCACGAGCATCCATTAAAGCCTTCATGGATTGCATACGCTTCCACGTCTCACTAGCGTAGGAAGGCGTACCAGAGAAATTCGCTTCAGCAAGCCTATGGAACTTGGCATGGAGGAAAGTTGCCCATAGGGAGTTGTTCTCTCCAAACCTTGCCCATAGCTTACAGGCAAAGGCATAACAAATGTCCTTAGGGTTACGGAGACCAAAGCCTCCCTCACATTTGGGATGGCAGATGGAGTTCCAAGAAATCCAGTGGTGGCGAGAGGCAATGTTCTTGCTACCCTAGAAAAAGGCAGAAAACAAAGACCGATAGGAGCGGAAGAAAGAAGCGGTGGGAGTCATAGCAGCAAAGATATGAGATCACAATGAATCAAAAACAGAATTGATGAGAACAAGTTTGCCAGTCTGGGAATTCAAGGAAGCATTCCACCTAATAATCTTGCCTCTAACTTTGTCGGTCAGAGGGTCGAAGATGGCGTTAAGCTTCCTACCTTTGTATAAAACTATACTCAGGTAAGGCAGAGGGAGAGTGGCCGCCTTAAAACTAGAAGCAGACTCAATCCAAGAGGATCTAATCGCAGGTAGATCTCTCGCGGACACGAAGCAGCTTTTAGACGAGTTCACGAGTTGCCTTGAGCTACTCTCATACTGCCTATGTAATGACCCGGGTTTTTGACTATCTTGGTTATCCTATATACAACACATATCGAACATCCAAGGATCGAAAATACCGGTCATTAATGAAAGAAGTTAGAGGGTGAGGATAGATAAGATAGAAACTTAGAATAGAAGAAGAAGAAGAACACCACATCAGAGTAACACGAATCTCACAGCGGAATGAATAACATATAATATATGTAATATAACTTTGAAATATACATCTATTCTTGAATATACATCATTATCAAAGTACAACACTTACAACACATCGGAAATAACTATAGCTATATGATCCTGAAGCCTCCTGCTCCAGCTCTTCAAGTATCTGTAAATCCCGACTACTTGACTGCCCGTACAAAATTGGGCACCTAAGAGTTTAGGGAAAACAAAACAAAATAAATTCCGGGTCAGTCATGGGACTGGTATGAGTAAAACAGTTTGAGCCATTAAACGATATCTCATAAGACCACGCCGTATAACGGAACGGGATTTTCCCTTATGAGAATTCAAAAATATATTTATATCAAAAACCTTTTGAAATTATAATAATGTCTATCAACCACAATATAATAATCATCTAGCAGAAACGCTTTCATCTCACGTTCTACATATATAGTATACAATCAAAACCACAAGCATGTATTGGGCAATGGATTTCCAACTATGACAAGGTATGGAACCGCCTTTCGCTAGTGTATCTCTAGAAAGGAATACACTGGGTTCAACAAGAACATCTTGCAACCCGGCCACACATGACCGACCACTCATTTCGCTTGAGTGTATCGAATGTATATCACCAACGGTTGGGATTAGCAACTGTTTCCCGAATGGGACAGCATCAAAAATAGATTTTTAGAAGTAAATGAAACTCTAGATCAGGTGATTATACACCCTACTTCGGAGCGACCGACTTAGCCATGTTGCCTGCCCGATTTCTGTCATTTACCGGATGTGAGGCTAGAAGCTACGCTTTATCATCACACCAGATTCACTTCGAATGCCACATCATCAAATCCATCAAATCACCGATTGATGTCCTCATTAATACATTATGTGTTAGCTAAAAGAAGTTTCCTTCTCCGCTTCCACTCTTGGTACGGTTGAAGAAATCAATGTACGTGACCTTTCTGGAAATACTCTGTCAGACATTCATCCATACAAGTCATCCAGGAACAGGATGAACCGAAGGCACTATTCAGTATATCCATCTTAGGCACTGTTATCTAAGATTTATACAACAGCCCTTGCACTTTACCCTGTCCTCAATTTTCTTTGGCATATATGATTCGCAACGCTTATGCCAATACAGAGTGGTTCTTTAGATAATAATCCAACCGGTCTCTCCATATTAACAACGTTAAAATGGTCAAAACTTCGATAGTCTGTGATTTAACTACCAAAGAAAAATACGTGTGCAAACAACGATATTATTTCCATATGGAAATTATATCGATCAAACCTCATTTAACATTTATCTTCTTAGTACATTTTTCATCTCCTGTTTCCCTATATTCAACATTTCTTATTTTCTAAATTTAGAAAATATATGTTATTACCCTTGGAAAACATTTCCATTTCTTGTTTTCTATATCAGAAAACATTTCTGGTTCTTATTTGGAAAACATTTCCAAAATTCCTTCATTGGGCTTAGACAGATGTTTAAACAAACCATCGCGTTGCCAACTCAAACCATTATGCTTATTAACTAAATTCCTTTAACCAACCTTCACTATCGAACCTTAACCATTCCTTAGTTAAAAATGGAGTCAATCAAGTTGGGGTAATACTACCTCTCAAACCTTAACTGAACAACGTTTCTAACCTTGAAATAGACAAAGTTCACCCTTTTAATTCTTTAACAACTTCCTTACATAACTCTCTTTCGAATCATCTCTATTCGATAATTCTTTCCTTCGATAAGGTATATTCGATAACTCTATTCAATTTACTCTATTCGATTAATCCTTATCAATTAATTCTACTGGACTAACGCTATTGGATTAACTCTATTTGATTTAACTCTAGTCGATAACTCCTTTAACTCTATTCGAATAAACCAAATTCGATTAACTCGTTTAATTCCATTCGAATAAACTATATTCGATTTATTCCTTTTACTCCATTTAACTCTATTCGAATAACTAATATTCGATAACTCTATTTAACTCTTATTCTATTAACTAATATTTGATAACTCCTTCAACTTTATTCGAATCACTAATATTCGATTAACTCAATTGATTCTATTCGAATAAATTATATTCGATTAACTCCTTTATTTTAACTCTAATCGATTAACTCCATCGAATAACTAAATTCGATAACTCCTTCGAATAACCAATATTCTATAACTCACTTCGATTAAACAAATCGATAACTCTTTTCGATTAAACTATAATCGATAACTCCTTCGATTAACTAATAATCGATAACTCCTTTTGATTAACTAATAATCGATAATTCTTTTCCTTTAACTCTATTCGAATAAACGATTATTCGATAAACTCCATTTGAATAACTCTAGTTCGATTTACTCTAACTGATTAACTCTAATTGGTTTAACTCTAACTGGTTAACTCTAATTGATTAACTCTAACTGGTTTAACTCTAACTGGTTAACTCTAATTGATTAGCTCTAACTAGTTAACTCTTATTCGAATAACAAATATTCGATTAACTCTATTCAGCTAACTCGACTTGACTAACCCCTTTTCGAATAACATATTCGATTTACTAACTTTCGAATACCTTATTCGATTGACTCCCTTCGAATACCATATTCGATTTAAGTCTATTCGAATAACTAAATTCGATTAACTCCTTTTGAATAAACTATCCATTTATAAAGATTTACTTTTAGTAACGGTTCTTCACTTTACAAATGATTTCCTTTTTAGTAACGTTTTCCTTTTTATAACATTTTCCTTTTTATAACATCCTATTCAGTTATAAACAAATTTCCTTTTTATAACTCTATTTATTTCTAAATATTTCCTTTTTATAACTCTATTTATTTCTAAATATTTCCTTTTTAATTCTATTTGTAAATGGTTTTACAAATATCTCCTTTTCGATTTCATTTGTAAAGGATTTACAAATATTCCTCTTTCGATTTCATTTGTAAAGGTTTTACAAACATTTCTCTTTCTGATTAATTTGTAAATGGTTTACAAACCTTTCTCTTTCTAATCTATTTACAAATGATTTGCAAATAATTCCTTTAGGGTTTTATTTCGAAGTATTTTCTATTTATAAATAATCCATTTATAAATAAATTTCTATTCATAAATATTCGATTTATAAATAAATTCCTTTTATAAAATCTCCTTTAATTGTTATAAATATTATCTCTTTTATAAAATCCTTTGATTTAATAAATAATCTATATTCAATATTCATTTTGAAAATTCCCTTTTCACCATTCCGGTATGTTATGGTATTTAACACATCAAATCACGATGACCAATATCGTTCAAACACATATAATCGACAACAGATTATATATCACATCATATATTACAATATATGAATCACAGTAAAATAAATGTTGAGTAATCCAGTTGGATTCCTCCAACCTGTCTCCCTGCATCCACAGATGTTATACAATATAAAATCAACATCACTTTCAGTTCCATATGATATATTCTGTTAAACAGAATCAATATAGAAATTCAACTAACTGACTAGCAGTTCAATCAAACAGTCAACACGCAACCTTCTTCCCCAAATAACACGACGTGGCTTCCTCCTTTCCTCATACCATTACCGATCCTTTGACCTACATACTCACTTCTTACTCCATACAAAAATATCAACTAAAATCACAATTTGATTCTCCTCCACATTCTATTCAAATCTGCACCCTCCATTGTCAATTTGTGCCCCCTACTTGATTTCTGTCGACAACCCAAAATGGTGGAACACAGGAAAAACACCGAACCATTTCAATCCCAAAATTCACCAAAACTTCACAGACGAATCCAAATCCAACTATAAACACAACTGCGATACTCACACCATGAATCAAAGCTTAAATCACCCAAACATCTCAACCCTAGCTCAAGAAACCCACGCTGTACCATAACCGCGATGACCCAAACATCAATCGAACCCCTTAAAAAGGGTATTGGACTATAGAGAATCCTTCAAGAAGCTCATATATATATACTAGATGATTTAAGGATTTTTATTTGATTTCATATGATTTTCCACCGATCGAACATTTTTAGAAGAGATAAAAAGCTACGGCGGAAAACATTTTGATCGTGGAAAATAATGAATTAGGTTTAGGAATTTAGTTGGGGTATTTATAGAAGATTTTATACTTTTATATTCGATTATAATATCTATTTATAATCAAACGCTATATATATTTGTCCTCTAAAATTCCAATGATCATGCGTTATACCCAAAAATCATGAAACTGGACATGCAGTTAGAGTTCGACATTACGGTCCCAACGAAACTGATTTCGTCGAATTCCGACTTCGTTTGCTCACATAGCGTATTTTCAACCATCAGAATACTAATTGTTCTTCACATTAAAATCCCGTACGGCCACATACTGATTTCAAAAATCACGAAAATTGAAATCTAACAATAATTTGATGTTACGAATCCAACAAAATTGGTTTCATCGAATTCTGAGGTCATTTGCAAAACTGGCTATTTTTAAAGCTCTGAATGGCTCATTTAAATATATAAATATATTTAAATATAATTGAATTAAATACAAACAAATTTATATTATCGTATATACTCACAGTGGAATACCATACAGCTCTACTGGGATTTATAACTTGATATTTCAAATCCCGATTAAATCGATATTCAATTTAAAATGAAATTCCTTTTTAAAATACAAATAATTCCTTTATAAATTATAAAGGAATTCCACAGCGACTTTTCTAAAATTTGATTTGGACGTAAATAAAAATCTACACGACGAAATCCCGATTTTTCTCTTCCACTAGAAAGATATACTACACTAGCTCCACACGTTTCTTGTTTCACAGAAATCTGGCTTAAAACGAATCATGTACATTCAGTTGAAGTTCGAATCGCCAATTTACGAACTACAGCGCCATTTCGAGCTCAATTTTAATTATATTATAAACTATACGTTCAACTGTCGACGATTGAATATATTCATTATATAATTCAACTTTAAACTGAATTATATAATTCGAATTACCCAATTCACACATATCGCCATTTCAGCCAATTCTGATTATTTCAGAATTAAATATATTATTTAATTATTATTTTAATTAAATATTCACCATTATTTAATTCCACGACCATTTAATTCACTATATCACTATTTATATAATTAAATAAATTAATTATAATACCTCTGCAAATGCGTGTAATTACAATCTTCCCCACTTAAAATAATTTCGTCCTCGAAATTGCTAAGGTAGAGGACGACCCTATCGACTGGTTAGAATATATTTGTTCACTTCTTAACTTCAGTTTCAACTGAACCAATTTATTTCAATTAAAAAATTTATTTAATTCTTGTCACCGAAAATTGTCAAAAATCCTGAAAATTTTCTAACGCCTTAACTCTTCGAAAAATTTCACCAGCACCTCCTTTGTATTGGTCAATCGGTCAAACTCCAACTCGCCTCTCTGGGCCATCTCCATCCCAAAAGAAAATCAAACAGCCAAGCAGCTTGTCAATTTGGCTCATAAATCTTATATCCAATAGAAATTTAAACTTGTACCTTTTGTCGGCATATCATTATATCCTTTCCACCTGTTATCAATTCAGCGAATACCGGGGTCATCCCAATAAAATTCCAATCTGCTTTTATCCACAACACAACCATTTGCTTATATCCGAGCCAAATATCATTTCAACTCGAGTTTCTTATGGATTCCCAACTCTTAACTTGATTATCACATTACACTTCAAATTTGAATCTCACAATCCAATTTGTCTTGATATTATTCTAATTCAATCTCAGTTACCACTTTACTGGCTTTACTTTAATTCAATTTTGCTTTCACAAATTTCTGTTAATTTTTTTTTAATTCAAACAGTCTTTCCCTGGGAGTTTTTAAACAGTTTATTCTTTTCAAAAATCAAATTTTCCTTTTGAACATGTCACTAAGCCCTTAATTAATATTCCATTAGTTAAATCACTTCTCTATTTCTTTATCAATATTTGTTAACCAAATATTTTCAATAACCATATTGGCCTTTTACGTTATTTGGAAAACATTTCCGAATATCGCCTTCCTTTATTTTCTAAACTTTAGAAAATATATGCTATTTATAATTGGAAAATATTCCAATTACTTATCTCTTTTCCGATCTCGTTTATTTCTATACTTAGGAAATATTCTTTATTATATTTCCAAGCTTACACATATTTGGGTTAAAACGGATGTTGTATAAAACATCGTTACGACAACCCAAATACTATATTCAACTAACTCTTATTCAACATTGCTCTTCGAGCCTGAAATCTGACTATTTATTTGTTAATAATGAAATCAATCAAGTTGGGGTATAACTACCTCTCAGACCTTGACTGAATAACATTTATAACATCAAAACAGATATGACTACTTACTCGAATAATCAATACCATACAACTACTTATTCACTTTTAAACACGTATACGCTTCCTCTTTCTATTCTTATTAGATTTTATTCTTAGTCTTCCTTTTTTATTTTACTATTCTATTTCTAAATTCGTTTCCTTATCGACTTCTATATATATATATATATATATATATATATATATATATATATATATATATATCGACACGTTGATTTCTAACTATCAAATTATCTTAAAAATATTCTAACTCCTTAAATTCCCGGAAAAATTCGCCATAACCTCCTTTGTACAAGGAGCATTGGGATATTTCAAATAGCCTCCCATGGCCCTCACCAATCCAAAAGAAAAAGCCAAGTGGCTAGCCGATACGGCGCATAAAATCTCATATATGAATTAAATACATACCTTTTCATCGAGCATTCTATTTATATACCTTCATACCTTATCCATACCTATCTCGTGTATATTTATACCTGCCCAATCTATTTTAACTATACCTGATCATTTTAACTCAATTCGTTAATTAATTTGTTAATTAACTCTTTAGTCTATTTCACTTTTATACTTGAACATGACATATTCAAATATATTTTAACTTGCTTATTAACTAATTTGAATCCAAATTTCAAATTTAAGTTCTATATTCGATTTCGAACATCCATTTACAAATCCAATTCACCTTTCAAAGTTCAACTTCAAATTCAAAACTCGATTAAGTAATTCCTCTTCGACTTAGTTAATTCGATTCAATTTCTATTCAAATTTTATATCACTTCTATTATTCAAATTCTATAGTTTAAATTCCATTTGAATTCTATATTCATATTCCATTTAAATTTCTATATTCAAATTCCATTTCACTTTCGATATTCAAATCCTATATTTGAATTCCTTTATATTTTCTATATTCAAATCCTATATTTGAATTCCATTTGAATTTCTATATTCAAACCCCATTTGAATTTCTATATTCAAACTCTATTTCAATTCCATTGAATTTCATATATTCAAACTCCCTTTGAATTTCTATATTCAATTTCTATATATTCAAATTCTATATATCAAATTGTATACATCAAATTCTATTCAAATTCTATATGATAAATCCCATTTGAAATTCAACACAACTTGTCTTTCCCAAAACAAATTCAAAACATTATCTCTGGTAGTAATTCGTCACTTACAACTCGAAAATGAATACTGATGATGCAGCTGTCATCACCGGAATCTATTTTCCGGCGATCGAAGTGAGTTCAATACTATAAAACCATTTCTAACATTTCCACTTTGAAATTCATTTCAAAATATAATTATCTATGCTTGTAAAACAATTTAAAATCTCCAAGGATCTTAAATTTTCCTTATTTTTAATCCAAATCCATTTACAAACACTTATCCAATTCTCCAAAGTTTTAATTCAATTTCTGGTTTAAATTTCAGATTTAACTCATCTGATTTCACGTATTTCACTTATATGAATTCTGATTGGTTATTTACATAACCATTTAATTTATTATCTTACTCGATTATAATACCAACCAATATATCCAATATATATCAAAATATACTTTGGGTAAAATTATTTTCATTTACCCTCTTTCAAAATATATCGTGCCGACCCATCGTATTTGAATGTTTATAAACTCCTACCGATACAGTGGATCAAACTGATCGACCAGAATCCATAAACAACTCACTCAATAAATCTCCACAATATAAAACAATTTTATATCATCTACAAATACGTTCACTCATATATATACACTCAAACTCAATCTAGGGTATTACTAACCCTATCACTATCGAGTCACGCCACAGAGCCAAGGTAATTCACTTAACTTAAGCTCTGATACCAACTGTATTGACCCGGGTTTTTGACGATCTTGGTTATCCGATATACAACACATATCGAACATCCAAGGATCGAAAATACCGGTCATTAATGAAAGAAGCTAGAGGGTGAGGATAGATAAGATAGAAACTTAGAATAGAAGAAGAAGAAGAAGACAACATCAGAGTAACACGAATCTCACAGCGGAACGAATAACATATAATATATGTAACATAACTTTGAAATATACATCTATACTTGAATATACATCATTATCAAAGTACATCACTTACAACACAGCGGAAATAACTATAGCTATATGATCCTGAAGCCTCCTGCTCCAGCTCTTCAAGTATATGTAAATCCCGACTACTTGACTGCCCGTACAAAATTGGGCACCCAAGACTTTAGGGAAAACAAAACAAAATAAACTCCGGGTCAGTCATGGGACTGGTATGAGTAAAACAGTTTGAGCCATTAAACGATATCTCATAAGACCACGCCGTATAACGGAACGGGTTTTTCCCTTACGAGAATCCAAAAATATCTTTATGTCAAAAACCTTTTGATATTATAATAATGTCTATCAACCACAATATAATAATCATCTAGCAGAAACGCTTTCATCTCACGTTCTACATATATAGTATACAATCAAAACCGCAAGCACGTATTGGGTAATGGATTTCCAACTATGACAAGGTATGGAACCACCTTTCGCTAGTGTACCTCTAAAAAGGAATACACTGGGTTCAACAAGAACATCTTGCAACCCGGCTACACATGACCGGCCACTCATTTCGCTTGAGTGTATCGAATGTATATCACCAACGTTTGGGATCAGCAAACATTTCCCGAATGGGACAGCATCAAAAATAGATTTTTAGAAGTAAAGGAAACTCTAGATCAGTTGATTATACTCCCTACTTCGGAGAGACCGACTTAGCCATGCTGCCTGCCTGATTTATGTCATTTACTGGATGTGAG
The DNA here is from genome assembly GCA_030737875.1 of Allium sativum. NCBI lineage: Eukaryota > Viridiplantae > Streptophyta > Magnoliopsida > Asparagales > Amaryllidaceae > Allium > Allium sativum. Next base: position 890,483,990 of record CM060912.1, on the reverse strand, counting down.
GCTAGAAGCTACGCTTTATCATCACACCAGATTCACTTCGAATGCCACATCATCAAATCCATCAAATCACCAATTGACGTCCTCAACAATACATTATGTGTTAGCTAAAAGAAGTTTCCTTCTCCGCTTCCACTCTTGGTACGGTTGAAGAAATCAATGTACGTGACCTTTCTGGAAATACTCTATCAGACATTCATCCATACAAGTCATCCAGGAACAGGATGAACCGAAGGCACTATTCAGTATATCCATCTTAGGCACTGTTATCTAAGATTTATACAACATCCCTTGCACTTTACCTTGTCTTCAATTTTCTTTGGCATATACGATTCGCAACGCTTATGCCAATACAGAGTGGTTCTTTAGATAATAATCCAACCGGTCTCTCCATATTAACAACGTTAAAATGGTCAAAACTTCGATAGTCTGTGATTTAACTACCAAAGAAAAATACATGTGCAAACAATGACATTATTTCCAGATGGAAATTATATCGATCAAACATCATTTAACATTTATCTCCTTAGTACATTTTTCATCTCCGGTTTCCCTATATTCAACATTTCATACTTTCTAAATTTAGAAAATATATGTTATTACCCTTGGAAAACATTTCCATTTCTTGTTTTCTATATCAGAAAACATTTCCAAAATTCCTTCATTGGGCTTAGACAGATGTTTAAACAAACCATCGCGATGCTAACTCAAACCATTACGCTTATTAACTAAATTCCTTTAACCTACCTTCACTATCGTACCTTAACCATTCCTTAGTTAAAAATGGAGTCAATCAAGTTGGGGTAATACTACCTCTCAGACCTTAACTGAACAACGTTTCTAACCTTGAAATAGACAAAGTTCACCCTTTTAATTCTTTAACAACTTCCTTACGTAACTCTCTTTCGAATCATCTCTATTCGATAAATCTTTCCTTCAATAAGGTATATTCGATAACTTTATTCAATTTACTCTATTCGATTAATCTTTATCAATTAACTCTATTAGGCTAATGCTATTGGATTAACTCTATTTGATTTAATTCTAGTCGATAACTCCTTTAACTCTATTCGAATAAACCAAATTCGATTAACTCCTTTAATTCCATTCGAATAAACTATATTCGATTTATTCCTTTAACTCCGTTTAACTCTATTCGAATAACTAATATTCGATAACTCTATTTAACTCTTATTCGAATAAATAATATTCGATAACTCCTTCAACTTTATTCGAATCACTAATATTCGATTAACTCAATTGATTCTATTCGAATAAACTATATTCGATTAACTCCTTTATTTTAACTCTAATCGATTAACTCCATCGAATAACTAAATTCGATAACTCCTTCGAATAACCAATATTCTATAACTCACTTCGATTAAACAAATCGATAACTCTTTTCGATTAAACTATAATCGATAACTCCTTCGATTAACCAATAATCGATAACTCCTTTCGATTAACTAATAATCGATAATTCTTTTCCTTTAACTTTATTCGAATAAACTAATATTCGATAAACTCCATTTGAATTACTCTACTTCGATTTACTCTAACTGATTAACTCTAACTGGTTTAACTCTAACTGGTTAACTCTAATTGATTAACTCTAACTGGTTTAACTCTAACTGGTCAACTCTAACTGGTTAACTCTTATTTGAATAACAAATAATCGATTAACTCTATTCAGCTAACTTGACTCGACTAACCCCTTTTCGAATAACATATTCGATTTACTAACTTTCGAATACCTTATTCGATTGACTCCCTTCGAATACCATATTCGATTTAACTCTATTCGAATAACTAAATTCGATTAACTCCTTTTGAATAAACTATTCATTTATAAAGATTTACTTTTAGTAACGGTTCTTCACTTTACAAATGATTTCCTTTTTAGTAACGTTTTCCTTTTTATAACATTTTCCTTTTTATAACATCCTATTCGGTTATAAACAAAATTCCTTTTTATAACTCTATTTATTTCTAAATATTTCCTTTTTATAACTCTATTTATTTCTAAATATTTCCTTTTTAATTTTATTTGTAAATGGTTTTACAAATATCTCCTTTTCGATTTCATTTGTAAAGGTTTTACAAATATTCCTCTTTCGATTTCATTTGTAAAGGTTTTACAAACATTTCTCTTTCTGATTGATTTGTAAATGGTTTACAAACCTTTCTCTTTCTAATCTAGTTGAAAATGGTTTGCAAATAATTCCTTTAGGGTTTTATTTCTAAGTATTTTCTATTTATAAATAATCCATTTATAAATATTCCATTTATAAATAAATTCCTTTTATAAAATCTCCTTTGATTGTTACAAATATTATCTCTTTTATAAAATCCTTTGATTTTATAAATAATCTATATTCAATATTCATTTTGAAAATTCCCTTTTCACCATTCCGGTATGTTATGGTATTTAACACATCAAATCACGATGACCAATATCATTCAAACACATATAATCGACAACAGATTATATATCACATCATATATTACAATATATGAATCACAGTAAAATAAATGTTGAGGAATCCAGTTGGATTCCTCCAACCTGTCTCCCTGCATCCACAGATGTTATACAATATAAAATCAACATCACTTTCAGTTCCATACGATATATTCTGTTAAACAGAATCAATATAGAAATTCAACTAACTGACTAGCAGTTCAATCAAACAGTCAACACACAGTCAATCAGCCAATATTTAACAGTTCTAAAAATACAACATGAAATTATAAACTGTTCAGAGTTAGTGAGATTTACTCACTTTGACAGTTCATCGTTAAAGAACGATAAACTATTTGTTTGATTTGAATCAAACAATTTATTTCGCCATACATTCAAATGAGCTTCAATCCACTTCCAGTCAGTTTCATTGGGTAGCCACCGTCCATACGATCCTGGCGGATCTTGTTTCGCTGAATTTCGTTAACATATAAAATAGTTATTCAGTTTACAAGTTTTTGAATAAATTAAATTGAAAATAACTTAAGTTAATATAAATCGGTCCTTAACCTTTTTATTTATCCGACCCGCTACCCTTTACCTACCCGACCCGCTCATCAGCCTTCTTCCTCAAATAACACGACGCGGCTTCCTTCTTTCCTCATACCATTACCGATCCATTGACCTCCATACTCACTTCTTACTCCATTTAAAAATACCAACTAAAATCACCATTTGATTTTCCACCACATTCTCTTCAAATCTGTACCCTCCATTGTCAATTTGCGCCCCCTGCTTGATTTCCGTCGACAACCCAAAATGGTGGAACACAGGAAAAACACCAAACCATTTCGATCCCAAAATTCACCAAAACTTCACAGACGAATCCAAATCCAACTATAAACACAACTGCGATACTCACACCATGAATCAAAGCTTAAATCACCCAAACATCTCAACCCTAGCTCAAGAAACCCACGCTGTACCATAACCCCGATGACCCAAACAGCAATCTAACCCCTTAAAAAGGGTACTGGACTATAGAGAATCCTTCAAGAAGCTCATATATATATACTAGATGATTTAAGGATTTTTATTAGATTTCAGATGATTTTCCAAAGATCGAACATTTTTAGAAGAGATAAAAAGCTACGACGGAAAACATTTTGACCGTGGAAAATAATGAATTAGGTTTAGGAAATTAGTTGGGGTATTTATAGAAGATTTTATACTTTTATATTCGATTATAATATTTATTTATAATCAAACGCTATATATATTTGTCCTCTAAAATTCCTATGATCACATGTGATACCCAAAAAACACGAAACTGGACATGCAGCTAGAATTCGACATTACGGTCCCAACGAAACTGGTTTCGTCGAATTCCGACTTCGTTTGCTCACATAGCGTATTTTTAACCATCAGAATAGTAATTGTTCTTCACACTAAAATCCCGTACGGCCACATACTGACTTCAAAAATCATGGAAATTGAAATCTAACAATAATTTGATGTTATGAATCCAACAAAATTGGTTTCGTCAAATTCTGAGGTCGTTTGCAAAACTGGCTATTTTTAAAGCTCTGAGTGACCCATTTAAATATTTAAATATATTTAAATATAATTGAATTAAATACAAATAAATTTATATTATCGTATATACTCACAGTGGAATACCATACAGCTCTACAGGGATTTATGACTTGATATTTCAAATCCCGATTAAATCGATATTCAATTTAAAATGAAATTCCTTTTTAAAATATAAATAATTCCTTTATAAATTATAAAGGAATTCCACAACGACTTTTCTAAAAATTGATTTGGACGTAAATAAAAATCTACACGACGAAATCCCGATTTTTCTCTCCCACTAGAAAGATACTCCACCAGCTCCACACGTTTCTTGTTTCACAGAAATCCGGCTTAAAACGAATCCTGTACATTCGGTTGAAGTTCGAATCGCCAATTTACGAACTACAGCGCCATTTCGAGCTCGATTTTAATTATATTATAAACTATACGTTCAACTGTCGACGATTGAATATATTCGTTACTATAATTCAACTTTAAACTGAATTATATAATTCGGATTGCCCAATCCACACATATCGCCATTTTAGCCAATTCTGATTATTTCAGAATTAAATATATTATTTAATAATTATTTTAATTAAATATTCACCATTATTTAATTCTACGACCATTTAATTCACTATATCACTATTTATATAATTAAATAAATTAATTATAATACCTCTGCAAATGCGGGTCATTATAGCCTAATAAGGGCAAGCAACGACTGGATAGAACGACGAGTACCATTAGTGAAAATAATGATGTCGTCCGCAAAAGATAAAGAGGAGATAAGAGGTCAACCCCTAGGGATGCCAAACCGATGGATCTGCCCAGCTATCGTAAGAGAGTGCAGACCTCGAACGAATGCCTCGGCAGCAATAACGAACAGGGTCGGGGACAAGGGATCCCCCTGACGGGGTCCTCTCCCAGATCTAAAAAAACCTGCAGCTGATCCATTGATGAGAAAAGAAAACCAACAGTTGGAGATAAGCCTCCAGACCACGTCAATGAGGGGTTCTTGAAAACCAAAAGCCTTAAGCACCTTGATAATGAAGAACCAAGACATACGATCGTAAGCTTTAGCCATATCAAGCCTAACGACCCAATTAGAGCCACAGACCTTCTTATCAATCTGAAAAATTAGTTCCTAGGCTAAGAGGACGTTATCAATGATCAAACGTCCTTTAACAAACCCGGCCTGCGAGGAGGAAATAATGCGCTCGAGAAACGGTGCTAGCCTGGAGGTTAGAACCTTAGAAATGGACTTGTTGGAGAAGTTGCGCAAACTATTAGGCCTGAAGTCCCCACAAGAACTAGGATTATATCACTTAGGGATAAGAACCAGGTTAGTGAAGGTCCATCCCGTCAGGAGATCAACACCAGAAAAGAAGGATTGAATGGCGAAATAGAAATCCGCTTGAATAATAGGCCAAACACTCCTGTAAAAAACTCCGTTGAATCCATCCGGCCCACTCGCACTGTCCTTGCTAAGAGAGAATACGCATGCACGTATTTCTTTTGAGGAAGGGGGTGCGGCCAAGTCGATGCTCTCCTCCGAGAGGATAAGAGTGGGGATGAATGCAAGCATGGATGGATCAGAAGTAGAAACCGAGGTCGAGCTAAGGAAGGATTGGAAATAAGAAAGAATAGTGTCCTTGACCTCGACAGGAGTTGAAGCCAACGAGAGGTCCATTCTACGGATTTGGCGAATGGTGAGGAGACTGTTTTTCTTTCAAATAGTCGAATGAAAGAACCTAGAGTTCTTATCTCCATCAACAACCCACTTGATCCCAGCTTTCTGTCTAAGATGGTCGTGCTCGATACGATGTTCCGAAGAGAATGCAAGCTGGGCCAATGCCCAAGCCTCCTTGTTGGCAGCATTGGGATCTTCATCAAAATATGCTTCAGCGAGGATAAGGATTTCTTTAGCCGCTCTAACACGGTCGAAAATATTTTGAAGACAAGCCGATTCCACGCCTTGAGACAAGTCTTAAGACGCTTCAGCTTGCGAGAGAAAGCCATGCAAGGGGAAGCAACCATAGGGGAAGTCCACGATTCTTCTACGACTCGGAGGAAGGAATGGTGCGATCTCCACATACTCTAGAATCTAAAGGAGGAAGGTCCAGAAAGGGAAAGTGGAGAACCACTAAGGATCAAAGGAGCATGGTCATAAAAGGTGCGATAGAGGTGGGAAATAGTGGAAGTGAAGGGTATGCTGAACTACCCTTCAGAGGCGAAAACACGGTCAAGCCTAGAAAGGATTCGGCTTGGACCATCTTGGTTGTTACTCCAGGTAAAAGCTAAGCCAACAAAAGACATTTCGGAAAGACCCGAGCTGATGATAAAGGAGTTAAAGTCTGCAACCTCCAGGCGGTTAACACCATTACCTCCTCAATTTTCTGCTTGGCTGGCAACTACGTTAAAGTCGCCACCTAGAACAGAAACAGAGAATCCCAATTCAGATAGAGAGATGATATCATCCCAAAGGCCTTGTCTCTGAATCCGATCGCACTTAGCATAGACCGCAGAGAACAAAAAGGATGAAGAGAAAGAAAGGAGCGAACAAGCCACCGACAACAACTGATCCGAATCGAAAATAGGGTGGACGACAACGTCTTTGGACCACAAAATCCAAATCTTGTCAGACACGTTAGCAAATGCACCACCAAAACCTATAGAAATAATAGTAGAGGAGTTTTCTTCCGGACCCATAAGAGGATCCAACAGAGCAATAAGACAAATAGAATGTTTCCTAACGATGCGTTTAAGTCTTGCAATCGATGCATCATTCCCAATACCCCGAACATTCGAGAACAGAAAGTTCGCCATAGAGACCAACCACACACAAGGAAAAAAGAACAGCTACAGAGAGGCCCAACAGAAAAGATGGAATATGGATACTCAGATACGGTAAAGAGTGTGTCGAGTAGATCTAACAATCTTCTCGGACGCCTCTATAGAGCGTGTACGAATGGTGTGGGGGTGCGAGGAGCCTCTTGTTGGGATCGACGAGGTGGGCGAGCAGACGACTGGGCGGGAACCATTCGATGAGCAGAAGGGTAAGAGTTCTTAGTAAGTCTGGATAAATGATCATTGATGATCGTTATCTCGGCTTTACTAAGGAGAGGAGAAGACCTAGCAGAAGATGAAATAGGCCAACAAGAAGAAGATGGAAAAACCCGCAAGGACTCTGTGGAGATACTCAACAGAGGTACCACCGGTAGCTGTGTGAACCTTACCAAATCGGATCTATCTTCACATAGATAGACCTGCAGCATAGGTAAAGTTCGCTCGATGGGACACGAGAAACCAATACAAGGCGAGGACATACATGGGAGGCCAACTCCCTGGTAGCTCGTGTAGTAGACCGCCTCTGTGGCCACTATACGCCTACATAGGGGAAGCCCCCCATCCCATGGAGTCATAACCCGAAAGATGAGCCAATAAGGACCAAAAAAACTCGACAACACAAACCGACACAATGGAGTCACTAACGCCACTGAAGAGGCCTCGTAGTGACTCAACAAGATGGCGAAACCCAGCCAATAAGCAACTTCCCATACAAACCGGTCGAAGTGGTAAAGCACCCTGCAGTCATATAGGGCCCAATAAAAACTAGAGAAAAGCCTGCAAGAGGCCCAGCCAAATGCAAAAAAGCGGTTACCCGCCCAACCGCAAATAAAGACAGCCGGGCGTAGAGAGGAGGCTCCAAAAAACAGGAACCGCATAACCACAGAAGCCACCCCCAAAACACACACATGACAAGACGCGGTCGCAGCCAAATGCACAACCGAGCCAGGAGCTTGTACATTAAAGTAACAAAGCTCATACCACAAGAACCAGAGCCACATAATCCACTATCGCGCAAGAAAGAGAAAACAGGAAAAGCTGCAAAACTAGACACTTGAAAATCACGCTCAAAAGGAACAGTAAAATTAAAGGTCCTCAAAAAGCAATTTAAATCAAAACAGCCCAGGATAACACTAAAGAGATCATCACCGCAACACTTGGTGGATATGTCAAAGGAAGGCCATAACGGCACAAGGTAGGAACCAAGAACAGAAAAACCGCAGCTAGCAAAAGAAGAAGGGTGCAACAAACATACCTGTCTGGTAATATTAGCATCAAAAGTTGTAACACCCCGAATTTTAGTTAATACTAAAAATTCACTAATTACAGGATAAATAATCTCAAATATGAGAATTGGGGGAAACGGGCTGCGTCATTGCGTTCGTCTCGGAAAAATACGCAGAATAGAGTCCGAAATTTTGTAAATCGGAGTCCGTATGGCCCAGTTATGGCCCAATGAAGTTGGCAGAAAAATCAAGTTAAAAACAGATTTAGAAATGCAAAACTAGATTTCGAAATTGGAGCCAGCAGGGGGCCAGGCGGGAAATTTCCCGCCCTACCCATGTCGACAGGGCTGTCGACTGGGGAGTCGACTTGCCTGTCGACCTGGGCGCGGCGTCCAGAGAACCTGGGTGCACCAGGTTGGGTTTTAGGCTGTCTTGGAGGGCTGGGTTCTAGAGATTTCCTAAATCTAACGGACCTAATCTAACCTAGGGTTAATCTAAGGGCCTAAAACACTCACCTAATCTATAAATACACCCTAAACCTACCCTAATCCATACTAAAAATAGTAATGATGGCCTCATGCCGCCAAAATCAAACTTGAGAGAGCCTCCACTAGTTTATGAAGGAAGTTGCAAGCTAATCACTCTCTAATCAATCTCTAATCATCACCATCTTCATATTTAGCAACTAATTCCACTTCATAAGTTTGCTAATCTTGGGTTTGGTGAGTTTCTATCACTTTAACATCAATTGCTAAAGTAAGTAGATTGGGTGTAATGAGACTTATGGTCTTAAATGCGGATTAGTGAGTTTGAATCATTTGTAATGATATGCTACTCTATGTTTTCCTATGTTTATGCATGTTTAACAAGTGGGTTTATGCATGTTTAATAAGTTGGTTTATGCATGTTTAACAAGTGGGTTTATGCATGTTTAATAAGTGGGTTTATGCATATCTAATAAGTGGGTTTATGCATGTTTAACAAGTGAGTTATGCAAGTTCATATGCAAGTTATGTGTATGATGTTATGTGAGTTATGTGTAGGTTGTTATGCAAGTTCATATGCAAGTTATGTATATGCTTAAACGCAAGTTTAACATGATATGCAAGTTATGCATGCTTATGCAAGTATTTGAATGCTTATGCAAGTTATGTATATGCTTAAATGCAAGTTTAACATGATATGCAAGTTATGCATGCTTATGCAAGTATGTGCATGCTTATGCAAGAATGTGAATGCTTATGCAAGTTATGTGTATGCTTAAATGCATGTTTAACATGTTATGCAAGTTATGAGAATGCTTATATGCAAGTTCAACATGTTATGCAAGATATGTGTATGATAATATGCAAGTTTGGGTTAAATGTAGTTGGGTTAATATATGCTCATATATGCAAGTTGACATCCTCTTAACCCATGACAAAGTTATATGCTAAGATTTGGTTAAACCCATGATATTTGTGATGGATCTTCCCTTTATTATGTCATGAAATGAGAACGATTTACGTGTGGAACGATGGGGTTAATAAATATGTTAATAAAAGTATGATTGGGTATGATTAAGCATACCATAAAAATAAATTAACATAAGTGGGAATTTACCTATTGAGTTAGGTCTACCCCATGGGAATTTACCTATTGAGTTAGGTCTACCCATGTTATGAAAAACTTGATATTAATTAGGGATAATTAATATGGGGGTGATTAATTAGGTGTAATTAATCAACTAAGACACGAGGTTGGACCCTTTTGTAGCGGAAGTCTGCCCGGAACCGACCGGCCATCCAGCGGCTACAAATGATTGGCCCAATGTGAGAGGTCTTAGTCATAAATTAAATACATGATTAAAGTAAAGACACGAGGTTAGACCCTTTTGATGACAGAAGTCTGCCCGGAACCGACCGGCATATCCAGCAGTCATAAAAGACGGTCTAATGTGAGAGGTCTTTATGAGGTCATGATCTTAATTAATTAATTAAGAAACACTTAACCATATTAGCATGTAGAGGGACATGAGGGGTTAAGTGGGTGCCTTGGGTGGCATGTGGAAATCTAGTGGTTGCCTTGGGTGGCAATAGAAAATACGATTAGAATACTTAACCAAGTGGAAACATGTAATTAAACATGATTAAAGGGTTAAGTGGGATACACTAGATAAAACAACAAGCTTAGGTGGTAGCTTGTGGGGGCCCATTTCAACCAATATCCCAAACGTATCTTTGTGGGCTCGACTCTAGTCGAGTGACGGGACACGCATATTGGGCTTGACTATAAGAGGCCAAAACGGGTTAGCGGTGGCAACGCAAGTCCAACGGGTTTCATATGCGTGTGTGGGCCCGGGCTGGTAGATAAGCCGTTGTTGCATCGTGTAGATATAAAGTCGTGCACCGTTGATATTATTAGGTGGCCACTTTGGGGAATGATACACCCCATTGTGGGACCAGCACGGGTATCTACGGTAGGGAGCCGATCATTTGGGAGTAGTGGTTACACCTAGTGGAGATAGGGGCAGACGGCACCTATGTAGTCAGCTAGGGGTATACGAGACTACTGGGGAAATTTTCTAAGTCCTTGGGAGGGATCAACCTTTAAGTAGAAAAGACTGGTGTGGTGCAGTTAGTAATTATCCTTGGGTGGGTAGATGCGTCTTCACAGTTATCTTAGTTTACCCTAAGTCTACCAAGCTGCTTAGTGTAGCCATTCATCTCCAGACATTACCGTAGGTCAAGTTTATGTCTTCTCTGGTTACTTTAATGATTGTATTGTTAAAGTTATAGGACTCGCTCAGACTTATGTCTGACCCCGTTGTTTTTATCTTTTTCCCAACCCTCAGGTCCTACGGTGGATCCTAGCAGTAGTGGAGCTTGATCGGATTGCTGTTCCAGTCTTTAGGAGCTTGGATAGATGTAAAGCTCCAGTTACCCAGTTATCTTTTCTTTTGTCCTGGCTATTGTATGAGAGAGTGAGATTATGTACTTCTTTATTTTGATGGATATTGTACTTGACTTTTATTGTGGTTTTATGATGTAACCAGACATGTTTATTTCCGCTGTTATGAGATGATGTTTTAAATTTCAAGTACTATTTATATCTGTCTTGCTGTAATTTTTCTGTTCTATATTCATTAAAATACTCCACCGATGCTATGGCATTCCCTTAGAGAGTGACCATAGCGGGCGTGGGGTGTTACACGTGGTATCAGAGCGAGGTTACCGGAACAGATAAAATTTTTAGAAAACTATTTTTATAAAAACATTTTTTGGAAGAGATATTTTCAAAAACATGTCTTTAAAGAGAAAAGTTTTTGAAAGAAAAGCATAATCCCCAATAGCCATATCTATATCCTTCGAATTCTCCGTTTTGAATCTTTCCTTTTTCGTTTCAGCATGGCTGAGGATCTTAACTTTCCGGAGGGTGTGACGGTACCAGTATGGTATAGGAGATTGATGGAGGCTAGGGCCACCACTGCGGGTCCAGCAAATGTTCCTCCACCAACCGTAGCACCCGATCTTCCTCCTCCCCCTCCTCCTCGCATGGATACTTTTGCTAAGACTTGCAAGGAATTTAAAGCTATAGGAGGGAAACCTTTTCAAGGATCGGAAACTTTTGTGGAGGCTAGGGATTGGCTTAAAGAGGTGGAAGAATTGATAGATATCTTTGAGATGGAAGAAGGAAAGAAAGTCAAGTTAGCTGCTTGGTTAATGAAGGGAGAGGCCTCATTCTGGTGGGAGGTCACTAATGGAGAACGCCCCGTTGACTCTTGGGCGGATTTTAGGCAAAGATTTGTGGCAAAGTTTCTCTCAAGGGCGGAGGAAAACTTGTATATGGAAAGATTCTTGACTCTAAAGCAAGGAAATCTCTCAGTGAAGGAGTATGTTAACAAGTTTAATCAATTGGCAAGGTTTGGCTTGGACATGGTGAATACACCGGAGAAGAAGGCTTTGAGGTTCGTGAAAGGCTTGAATGAACCAATGCATGGGTTAGCTATGACTCATATCCCTATGGGGGCCACCTTTGAGAAGCTAGTTGACATGGCACTCATGCATGAAGAAGAGAAGGGTCCCAATGCTAATAAGGCACCCGAGAAGAAGGGAGATCAAAAGAGACCTCAGCAACAACAGCAAAATAAAGGTGGGAAAGGCAACGGTGGCAAGGGAAAGAAGAAGAAGTGTTTCAATTGTGGGACACCTGGCCACCTAAGCAAGGATTGTCGCAAGAAGAAGAAGACTGGCTGCTTCCACTGTGGCGAAGCAGGGCATTTAGTGAAGGATTGCCCTAAGAAGGGGCAAAGGACGGGGTCTACCTCAGGAGGACAGGTGCAAGCTCTTATGGCACCAGGTCAGGCTAGGGGGCAAGTACAGGCTCTCGCGGTTCCACCGATTCAGGAAAGAGGTAGAACTATTTCCGTTGAAAGTCTGGTTTTTCTATTTGATCATCCTGTCCGTACATTGTTTGATTCAGGCGCATCGCATTCGTTTATCTCATCATCATCAGTTGAGTCACTGCACTTATACACCAGTCTGGTAGATGATCCCTTGGTTGTTTCGAACCCAATTGGGGGCTCCACTTATTTGTCCATGATATGTTTGGGTTTGAAGATTTCTATACTTAGCATTGAGTTTAGATGTGATGCTTTTGTGTTGGGCTTCACGGGCTATGGGTTGATTTTGGGCATGGACTGGTTATCCAGTAATGGTGCCGTTCTTGATTGTGAAAGGAGAGTTGTTAGGCTCATGACCCGTTTGGGTAACACTCTCGAGATTTCTTGTAATCCCATGGATTCTGTTATGCTAAGTTATCTTGAATCGCTTGACGCTTCGGTCGAGAGTTTACAATCTGTTAATGTGGTCCGGGAATATCCGGATGTGTTTGAGGAGGTGAAGGGCTTACCTCCGAAGCGGGAGATTGACTTCCGAATATATCTGATGGATAATGCTAAACCTGTATCTTTACCAGTGCGCCACATGGCTCCTCGTGAGAGGAGGGAACTCCATAAGCAAGTAGGGGAGTTGCTTGAGAAGGGGTTCATAAGACGAAGTATATCGGAGTGGGGTGCTCCAGTAGTATTTGCTACAAAGGCGGATGGGTCCCTCGGACTTTGTGTAGACTATAGAGAACTCAAAAAGCTCACAAAGAAGAATAGACACCCATTGCCGAGGATTGATGATCTTTTCGATCAGTTGGTTGGCGCTTCGGTATTTTCTCAATTGGACTTAGCCACGGGGTTTCATCAGTTGAGGGTGGCTGAGGATAGCATAGACAAGACTGCCTTTAGAACTCCGGATGGTTTCTATGAGTGGCTGGTGATGCCATTTGGGTTGACAAACGCCCCTGCATACTTTGTTGATTTGATGAGTAGGGTGTTCAGGGAGTTCCTTAATAAATTCGTGGTGGTCTTTGTGGATGATATCTTAGTATTTTCTAAGAGTGAAGAAGAGCATGTCCTACATCTTGGGGAGGTATTGAAGACTCTTCGAGCACATAGCCTTAAGGCTAAATTCTCTAAATGTCACTTCTGGAGGAAGGAGGTGCGGTTCTTGGGGCACGTGGTCTCCAAGGAAGGGATAGCTGTGGATCCCGCGAAGGTAGTATCAATTCAGGATTGGAAGGTTCCAAAGAATGCTACCGAAGTAAGAAGCTTCTTGGGGTTGGCGGGTTACTATAGGAAGTTTATCAAAGACTTCGCGAAGATATCAGCCCCATTAACCCGCTTAACGAAGAAGAATCTTGTTTTCGCATGGGACGTAGATTGTGATGATGCGTTCCGACGGTTAAAGAGAGCTTTAACCACTGCTCCAGTTTTAGTGTTGCCAGATGGGAGTAAGCCATTTGTTGTCTATACTGATGCTTGTGGGACAGGACTAGGCGCAGTCTTAATGCAAGAGGGAAGGGTGATAGCCTATGGTGGAAGGTAGTTGAGGGCACATGAGAAAAATTACCCTACCCATGATTTAGAGTTGGCCACTATTGTTTTTGCGCTTAAGATTTGGCGCCATTATCTTCTTGGTGAGAGGTTCGAATTGTTCACTGACCACAAATCATTGAAGTACTTGTTTTCTCAGAAGGATTTGAATTTGAGACAGCAAAGGTGGATGGAATTCTTAGCATCCTATGATTTCGAGATAGCGTATACCCCTGGCAAGGGTAACGTGGTGGCGGACGCCTTGAGCATAAAAAGGTTGTCCTTGATTCCATTGTTCGTGGAACAACAAAGCTTGGAATTTATCTCGATGTTTGATTTCAGACCTTCCATTGATTATGTACCCGGTTTGCTAGCTTCCTTGGAGGTTAGGCCTACTCTTTTGGGACGGATTGGAGAAGCACAGAGGGACGACCCACGGTTGGTTGAGTTGGTGGAGAAGCTCATAAGGGGGGAGTCGTCCAGCCATTTGAGTAGGTATACCCTAGATGATAGGGGGTGCTTGCGTAGGGACGGTAGACTTTGTGTACCGCAAGACGAGGGTTTAAGGAAGGTTATTCTTGATGATGCACACCGTTCTAGGATGACCATTCATCCCGGTGGGGACAAGATGTACCAAGACATGAAGAGGGTTTTCTTTTGGGCCAGTATGAAGAAAGATGTGGCCGAGTATGTCGCTCGATGCTTAGTGTGCCAACAAGTGAAGGCGGAGAAAAAGAAACCAGGTGGGTTGCTTCACCCATTGGAAGTTCCGCAATGGAAGTGGGATAGCGTCTCGATGGATTTTATTGACGGGTTACCCAGATCAAGAAAGGGTAATACGGAAATTTGGGTTGTGGTAGACAGGCTTACTAAAAGCGCCCATTTCATACTTGTGAAGAGCAAGAGGACTGCTCCATGGCTAGCTTCAGTATATCTTCGAGAGATAGTTCGATTGCATGGGGTACCCTCTAGCATAGTGAGTGATCGAGATCCTATCTTCACTAGCGAGTTCTGGAGAAGTTTGCAAGAAGCAGTGGGGACTCAATTGTGTCTGAGCACCGCATATCATCCTCAGACGGACGGCCAGACTGAGAGGGTGAATCGTGTTCTAGAAGACCTTTTGAGGCTTTGTATCTTAGATTTTGGAGGTACATGGGAAGAGCATCTTCCATTGGTGGAGTTCGCATATAATAACAGCTTTCAGTCCAGTATTGGTATGGCTCCTTTCGAAGCTCTCTATGGAAGGCCTTGTCGATCACCTACATGTTGGTGGGAATCTACGGATAAGATCTTGCTTGGGCCTGATATGATTAGGGAGACTTCGGAGAAGATTGACTTGATTCGAAGGAGGATGAAAGCAGCGCAGGATAGGCAAAAATCTTATGCGGACAAGAGAAGGACGGATCTTGAGTTTGAAGTCGGGGACATGGTCTTCGTCAAAGTGTCTCCGTTACGAAATGTGGTTCGCTTTGGATCTGTTGGGAAGTTAGCACCAAGGTTCGTAGGGCCATTTCCCATCAAGGAAAGAATTGTACGGATGGCATATAGAGTGGAGTTGCCTGACAGACTTAGTGGTGTACATGATGTATTCCATGTGTCCCATTTGAGGAAGTGCTTACATGAGACCGCAGAGGTGGTAGAGCCGAGCTTGCTTAAAGAAGTGGAAGTAGAGCGTGATGCGACTATTCGACGAGCTCCTACTCGCATCCTTGGGTCAGAGACTAGGAAATTGAGGAATCGAGAGGTTCAACTAGTCAAAGTACAATGGGGAGAAGATGAGAGCAACGCAACTTGGGAGACGGAAGCAAGGATGCGTTCATTGTACCCATTTCTTTTTGAGGGTATGTCTTTACTTTCTCCTCTATCGTTGTCTAGTACTTATCTTATCTTTAGTATATCCTCTCGTTAGTACTGTTTGACCTTTAGATAGGGTAAACCTATGGTTGAAACATGTGTTTGAGACATGTTATGGTTGATGGATGCAAGTGGATGCAAGTGTTTGCTAGTGGTTGCTCGTGGATGCATATACACACACTCTAGGCACTAGATCGGCTCAGTCACTTCATATCGCATATTGCATAAAAATTGTGTGTAGGAAGCTATATTGATGGATGTATAATGATTGTGTTATCATATGGATGATGCATTTTGGTGAATGATTGTGCACTCATGTAGATATTGTATGTGTCGATAGGGTTCTCTCGCATACATAATGGATGCATGGCACTATCATGGTTTGCATATGTTCATACATTAGATAGGGAACATATACACACACTTTTTGCATATGCTCATACATCATTAGAAATTGTTTTAAGGACAATGGATGCCCGTGTTTGATGGATTGAGTAGATGGTTGTTTGGATGGTAGGATATGCATTCTCCTTAGCTTAGAGATTTCGGGGACGAAATCCTTTAAGGAGGGGAGAATGTAACACCCCGAATTTTAGTTAATACTAAAAATTCACTAATTACAGGATAAATAATCTCAAATATGAGAATTGGGGGAAACGGGCTGCGTCATTGCGTTCGTCTCGGAAAAATACGCAGAATAGAGTCCGAAATTTTGTAAATCGGAGTCCGTATGGCCCAGTTATGGCCCAATGAAGTTGGCAGAAAAATCAAGTTAAAAACAGATTTAGAAATGCAAAACTAGATTTCGAAATTGGAGCCAGCAGGGGGCCAGGCGGGAAATTTCCCGCCCTACCCATGTCGACAGGGCTGTCGACTGGGGAGTCGACTTGCCTGTCGACTTGCCTGTCGACCTGGGCGCGGCGTCCAGAGAACCTGGGTGCACCAGGTTGGGTTTTAGGCTGGCTTGGAGGGCTGGGTTCTAGAGATTTCCTAAATCTAACGGACCTAATCTAACCTAGGGTTAATCTAAGGGCCTAAAACACTCACCTAATCTATAAATACACCCTAAACCTACCCTAATCCATACTAAAAATAGTAATGATGGCCTCATGCCGCCAAAATCAAACTTGAGAGAGCCTCCACTAGTTTATGAAGGAAGTTGCAAGCTAATCACTCTCTAATCAATCTCTAATCATCACCATCTTCATATTTAGCAACTAATTCCACTTCATAAGTTTGCTAATCTTGGGTTTGGTGAGTTTCTATCACTTTAACATCAATTGCTAAAGTAAGTAGATTGGGTGTAATGAGACTTATGGTCTTAAATGCGGATTAGTGAGTTTGAATCATTTGTAATGATATGCTACTCTATGTTTTCCTATGTTTATGCATGTTTAACAAGTGGGTTTATGCATGTTTAATAAGTTGGTTTATGCATGTTTAACAAGTGGGTTTATGCATGTTTAATAAGTGGGTTTATGCATGTCTAATAAGTGGGTTTATGCATGTTTAACAAGTGAGTTATGCAAGTTCATATGCAAGTTATGTGTATGATGTTATGTGAGTTATGTGTAGGTTGTTATGCAAGTTCATATGCAAGTTATGTATATGCTTAAACGCAAGTTTAACATGATATGCAAGTTATGCATGCTTATGCAAGTATGTGAATGCTTATGCAAGTTATGTATATGCTTAAATGCAAGTTTAACATGATATGCAAGTTATGCATGCTTATGCAAGTATGTGAATGCTTATGCAAGAATGTGAATGCTTATGCAAGTTATGTGTATGCTTAAATGCATGTTTAACATGTTATGCAAGTTATGAGAATGCTTATATGCAAGTTCAACATGTTATGCAAGATATGTGTATGATAATATGCAAGTTTGGGTTAAATGTAGTTGGGTTAATATATGCTCATATATGCAAGTTGACATCCTCTTAACCCATGACAAAGTTATATGCAAAGATTTGGTTAAACCCATGATATTTGTGATGGATCTTCCCTTTATTATGTCATGAAATGAGAACGATTTACGTGGGGAACGATGGGGTTAATAAATATGTTAATAAAAGTATGATTGGGTATGATTAAGCATACCATAAAAATAAATTAACATAAGTGGGAATTTACCTATTGAGTTAGGTCTACCCCATGGGAATTTACCTATTGAGTTAGGTCTACCCATGTTATGAAAAACTTGATATTAATTAGGGATAATTAATATGGGGGTGATTAATTAGGTGTAATTAATCAACTAAGACACGAGGTTGGACCCTTTTGTAGCGGAAGTCTGCCCGGAACCGACCAGCCATCCAGCGGCTACAAATGATTGGCCCAATGTGAGAGGTCTTAGTCATAAATTAAATACATGATTAAAGTAAAGACACGAGGTTAGACCCTTTTGATGACAGAAGTTTGCCCGGAACCGACCGGCATATCCAGCAGTCATAAAAGACGGTCTAATGTGAGAGGTCTTTATGAGGTCATGATCTTAATTAATTAAGAAACACTTAACCATATTAGCATGTAGAGGGACATGAGGGGTTAAGTGGGTGCCTTGGGTGGCATGTGGAAATCTAGTGGTTGCCTTGGGTGGCAATAGAAAATACGATTAGAATACTTAACCAAGTGGAAACATGTAATTAAACATGATTAAAGGGTTAAGTGGGATACACTAGATAAAACAACAAGCTTAGGTGGTAGCTTGTGGGGGCCCATTTCAACCAATATCCCAAACGTATCTTTGTGGGCTCGACTCTAGTCGAGTGACGGGACACGCATATTGGGCTTGACTATAAGAGGACAAAACGGGTTAGCGGTGGCAACGCAAGTCCAACGGGTTTCATATGCGTGTGTGGGCCCGGGCTGGTAGATAAGCCGTTGTTGCATCGTGTAGATATAAAACCGTGCACCGTTGATATTATTAGGTGGACACTTTGGGGAATTATACACCCCATTGTGGGACCAGCACGGGTATCTACGGTAGGGAGCCGATCATTTGGGAGTAGTGGTTACACTTAGTGGAGATAGGGGCAGACGGCACCTATGTAGTCAGCTAGGGGTATACGAGACTACTGGGGAAATTTTCTAAGTCCTTGGGAGGGATCAACCTTTAAGTAGAAAAGACTGGTGTGGTGCAGTTAGTAATTATCCTTGGGTGGGTAGATGCGTCTTCACAGTTATCTTAGTTTACCCTAAGTCTACCAAGCTGCTTAGTGTAGCCATTCATCCCCCGACATTACCGTAGGTCAAGTTTATGTCTTCTCTGGTTACTTTAATGATTGTATTGTTAAAGTTATAGGACTCGCTCAGACTTATGTCTGACCCCATTGTTTTTATCTTTTTCCCAACCCTCAGGTCCTACGGTGGATCCTAGTAGTAGTGGAGCTTGATCGGATTGCTGTTCCAGTCTTTAGGAGCTTGGATAGATGTAAAGCTCCAGTTACCCAGTTATCTTTTCTTTTGTCCTGGCTATTGTATGAGAGAGTGGGATTATGTACTTCTTTATTTTGATGGATATTGTACTTGACTTTTATTGTGGTTTTATGATGTAACCAGACATGTTTATTTCCGCTGTTATGAGATGATGTTTTAAATTTCAAGTACTATTTATATCTGTCTTGCTGTAATTTTTCTATTCTATATTCACTAAAATACTCCACCGATGCTATGGCATTCCCTTAGAGAGTGACCATAGCGGGCGTGGGGTGTTACAAAAGTGATGCTTTTATAACCAAACACCCAAGTCCAGGATTCAACATAACCAGCCTCGCCAAAACCTAAAGCTACAGCAGAACATCGCCACATCCCAGTAGCTCCACTTGAACACAATGTTATCACGTCTAAAGAAAGATTCTCTGGCTGCAACCTTGCAACTACCTCGACCAACCGTGAAGCTATTGAAGTTGCCTCGCCAGGCTTTGGAGCAACACCATAACACAACTTTGTCTCGCCAAGAGATTGTAAGTCTGGCTGCGATCGAGCACCTGAGGCCACTACAGCTTTTGAGGCAGGATGATAACCCTCCAAACCACAATCCGGCAATTCCAACACAAAGAAAGCATTGGAAAGATTAAGTGCCAAAGGAGCCGGCGAACCCCCCATCGAGCCCTCCACAGGACACTCAGAACTACATAAACCAGAGCAAGAGGGAACGTTGCTACCCTGCCTCGATCGACGAGTCTGAAGATGGCGCCGTCTTAAAGGAACCTGCAGAACAGCCTTGCTAACAACTCTTGGCAACTCAGCCACCGCCGTGAAAGATGAACTGGTTGGGGTGATTAAATCCCCTCCAATATCCTGATCAACAGAGATGAGATTGCCAAAGTCGGGTCCGAAGACACCGCCACAAGTAATGGACCAAACACTAAAACCATGAACAGCCACTGTCGGAACAAAATCAGAGTATTTGAAGCTCAAACTAGGTGAAAAGTAGGTATTGAAGTCTCGCTTGTCCAGTTTGGATTCAGATCTGACTCGAGCAACATCACACGCAACAGTAGAAGATTGGGGATCGAGTCCTCGAGGAGGAAGAGAGCACACCAAAGAAGATTGATATAGTGGAACTAGTTCGAGAAATTTTCCCTCTACATCCAAGCATCGGTGATGATTGAGGCTCACAAAGAAGTCTAGAGAATACAGCTTGACCTCAATCGTAGATTTGCCAGTGAAGCTCACCGACAGAGGATAGTCTGCCACCTGAAGCAGCGACTTAGCAATTGCATCAAAACTTGAGCAATGATCCGCAAACGAGCCCGTCATCACAAAAGCCCCATCAGAAGAACATGCCTTCATCCCGAAAGCCAACAAGATCTAGCAGGACAACCACAAAAAAGAAGAAAAGAAGATACAAGAGAGCAGCATAAAAACGAGCGAGAAAAAAGAGAGAATGAGAAATTAGAGAGAACGAGAAAAAGAGCTCAGAAGAGAATCCCTGTATTGATTAGATTAACGCCATTTTGATGTGAATGATATTTATATCGATTTTATTCATTTTTATAATGAATATCGAAAAAGAATTGATTTCAAAATATAATGTTTTGAAAATACTATCATTTGTATATCGATGATACGGAATAATCAATTTTGATTTGAAATTGAATATGAAGTTGAAATCATTTTGAAAACGAATTTAAAACGATTTATAAAATACGTTTTAAATGGAAACCGACGAAATATATATTATATATATAATATAATGGCCTGAATAGAACGCGCCGCGCCGTGGCAGTTTGTGAATTTCGAACATTGACTTCGAACGGACATTTCGGGGGATCCGACCATCGGATTCTCCTAAACCGAAACCATTGGATTCGTATCGAAAAGATCTTTCTAATGAATATGAGAGATTTGAAATCTAATGGTTGGATTTGGAATTATGTCCAAATCAAATTTGGAAAAGGTCGTTTTAAGTGCAGTTCGATGGCTGTTTATGGAAATCGATTGTACAGGCCTTGATAAAAAATTTAAAGATATCAATAATTTGTGTAAAATCATAATAAATTATTTGGAAAGAATTGAGATGAAAAACTCCATGTTTGAAAAGATAAAATATATTTTTATCGAAATGAACTAGTTATGAACTAGGATTATAAATCCAATATTTTTTTTAAAATAAACAAATTGGATTTGAAATAGTTTTGAAAATAACCAGAATTTCCAATATATTAATTGGAATGGATTTGAATCGCAATTATCATCGGAATATTTCGAAACGGGATTCCGTGATTATACGGACATTGTGGAGGAATTCGGAAGATATATGTATATCGTTATTCCAATACGATATTTGTTGATTCCAGAATTTGATATTGAATATAAGACGATATATTTTCTATTCAGAGCCTTGTATTTAATATCAAATTGGATTTTGGGTTTGTCGTGAATGGTATCTTTAATAATACTGTTCTTAAACCCAATGGAGTTAAGAAAATTAGAAACTGACTGAAGATTAGCTAAGTTGAATGGTTTCCTGGGTATAGATCTGATGTTGGTTTCGGCCTTCGGGGTTAATACTTAGGGAATTGTTCTCTTACTAATTTATGGTTAGAGCTGATGGGATTTTGGGTTTGTCGTGAACTGTGTTTTAAATGACACTGTTCTTAAACCCAGTGAGAAAAGAATAAATCTTTTAATTAAGATTTAAAGAAGAATTACAAATAAACTAACATTTAATTAGAACAGAAAATGGAATGTAAATTGGGTTTATTGTGAACTGTGTTTTTAACTACATTCGTTCTTTAACCCGATTTACAATGAAATGGGATTTGGAATTTATAAATATTTTGTTAAGATTTAAAGGAGATTTTCCAAAGTAAAGTTTTCCAAATTAATATATTAAATTGGAATTGAATGATATTCGATTTGGTAATAATCGAAGTAAGCTTCTATAGAGGGAGACAGTTAATATAAATGGAAATTAAAAGGCTTTATCGTTATTCCATTTATATTATCGGTTGGATATGAAAGTTTATATCGATTATATATATTGATTTGTTTTCCATGAAGATTCCATTGTTAATGGAATATGATTTTGGGTTGTCGTGAATGGTATCTTTAATAATACTATTCTTAGACCCAACGAAGTTAAGAAAATCAGAAATTAACTGGGGATTAGTTAAGTTGAATGGTGTCCTGGGTATTGATCTGATGTTGTGTAACAACCCGGAAAATCTGAACCAATTTAAAAATTTTAAATTGGCTATTTTAGTGGATTTTAAAATATTTATAATAAATATTTAAAATAATAAAGATGAAAAGTAAGTTTGAATCGACATTTGAAAACGAATATAATTAGTTCTAATTATAAACAAGGCCTGATATGGCGCGGCAGTTTCAAACTTTCATTTCAAACTTTGACTGACTGTACCGGGTGCAAAACAAAACGGATTTGAGTGAAACCAAAAATATTTAAATTTGGTAGTGAATACCTTTCTAACGAATCTGAAAAATTGAAGTTTCATAGCGGGAAGCAAAAGTTATGGCCAAATGAATTTTATTAAAGGTCGCTATGGAAATTATATAGCCCGTGAAAATGGCCGTTTTGCAAACGACCTCGGAATTCGACGAAACCACTTTTGTTGGATCCGGGATGTGAAATTATTACTAGGTTTCAAATTTCATAATTTTTGAAGCTAGTATGTGAGCGTGGCAAAGGAAAATGTGTTTTGGTCAATTATAGTTAAATTGGATCGACCAGAAAAGGACCATTTTACAAACGGTCTCAGAATCCAACGAAACTAGCTTTGTTGGGAACATATCGTCAAAACATAGCTAGATTTAATTTTCTGGAATTTTTCGAATCAGTTTGTGGCCCTGGCAAATTAAAATGTACGTTCAAATCGAATATTAAATGTTATATATTTTAAATTGAAGGAAAACTGACTGAAACAGTCGAATGGGCCTACGAAACATATCCCATTGTGTTTGGAATGGGGGTAAAATGCTAGGGACGACAGTCGTTGGGTTTGGATTGGTGTTCGTGGGTGAAAGAGGGTATTTTCGAAATTTAAAAATATATATATAAATAAAAATAATCTCATTCGTCCATCTCAGCCTCTCTCTCCTCGTAACCCTCGTTTGAACGACGGCTCCCCTTCAAACTTTCTCCCTCCGATTCCTCCTCCTACATGCGACAAAACCCCATGCCCCTTTGGAGAATATTGTAGCGCCCACCTCCAGCTTTGTATCCATCCTTGTCTCGCCCGTTATTGTGGAGAGTTCGTCGAGATCCAGCCTCCGAAAGTCAGAGACTTTCGACCGCCGCCAGGGTCCGGATTCGCCATTGCAGGGGGCACCACCAGGTAGCGTGGAAAGCCCTTTCCAGCCTCTTCGACGCTGCATCCTCTGATCGACGCAACCCTTCACCATTTGATCGGAAATCGAGACCCTAGTTTTGAAGGTGAGTTGAGAGGTTACGGCTTTAATTTTCTGAAGTGATTTCAACACCTTTAAACCGTCGTGAATGTTGATTTTACAATAAAAAAATCATATCTTTTTCGTTTGTTAACGAAATTCGATGAAACGGGAGACATCGGGACCGTGACGACATCATCTACATTCTAGAAGAGACCGGATATTTTTCTGAGCCTTCTACAATTTTTGGCAATGCGAAAAGCAATGTGAGATTTCTAATTTATAAACGATATGGAAAACGACGATGTATAAATTATATAGTCGATGTATGGGTTATATAAGCGTTGTACACCTTTTGTATAAGCATTATATAAGTTGTACGTTTGATATATAAGTTATATATACGTTGTAAAAATTACATATGTGTTGAAATAGAAGTGAAATGCTTATATATAAATATATCTATATATATACGCCCCTCGTCCACAAACCATGGACGATATTTATTGGTTGTGATTGGTGTGAAAATTGGTTGATTACAAATGGTTGATTAGAATTGTTTGTGGTTGAAATTGATTGATTGTGGTTGAAAAATACCCATTTGTGGTTGAGAATTATTTGGTTGAAACCACATAGGATTAGTTTGTGGAAATGAAAAAAATATACATGCTGCCTGCGTGCGAACTAGATGCATGAATCCCCATTGTCAAAAGCTGTGAGGCTTTAAGGTAGAGCGAGGAGCCGTACTAGGGACGGTCCCGGTTTTAACTACCCTGCCGTTATGCTGCTGAAATTTTGAATAATATTCATGTGTTAGAATTATTTTCCTGTGTTGAAACTATATTCGTGTGTTGAATAGAAAATCGTTCATGTGTTGAATAGAAATTCATTCGTTGAATCATATTCATGTGTTGAATGGTATTCGTGTTTCAAATAAATTGTTTTAACTATAAAAATCACATTTTTACTCTATATATACAAACTATAAAAAACATTCATGTGTTGAATCGAAATTCATTCGTTGAATAGAAATTCATGTGTTGAATGGTATTCATGTTTTAAATAAACTGTTTTAACAATATAAAAATCGCCTTTTTATTGTATATATACGAATTTTGAATAACATTCATGTGTTGAATAGAAATTCATTCGTTGAATGGAAATTCATGTGTTGAATGGTATTCGGGTTCGAAAGAAATTGTTTTATAATAAAAATCATATTTTTATCATCTATATAG
Organism: Allium sativum; assembly: GCA_030737875.1. Lineage (NCBI taxonomy): Eukaryota > Viridiplantae > Streptophyta > Magnoliopsida > Asparagales > Amaryllidaceae > Allium > Allium sativum. The sequence continues at coordinate 890,459,023 of CM060912.1, read as the reverse complement.
ACTATATAAAATAGTCGTGTTTAGAAATAAATTGTTTTATAATAAAAATCATATTTTTATCACCTATATGAACAATATAAAATAATCGTGTTTCAAAATAAATTGTTTTACACTAAAAATCACATTTTTACTATATACATGAATGGTTAAAAATAGCGAAGTGTTGAAATAATTGTCGGTTGGATAAAAATATCATTTTTATCAAATGTATGTAAAGAATATAGTTTTGGAATCGAAGAATCGATATATATATAAATAGAATTGAAATATATCGAATAATGAAGCTGCAGTTCATGTTTTGAAACCGTGATTTCAAACGATTAGTGCGGGAGATCCGACCATCGGATTTTCCCGAAACCGAAACCGTTGGGTTCGCTTTGGAAATATCTTTCCAACGACACCAACTTTATAAAGATCCAACGATTGGATTATATGGAATGTTTAATTCAAATCTGAAAAAAAATAGCGCCAGAATCGATTATATTTATATATATATATAATTAAATTAAATCGAATAACGACGCTGCAGTTCGTATTTTGAAATCGAAACTTCAAACGATTATACCGGGAGATCCGACCTTCGGATTTTCCCTAAACTGGAACCGTTGGATTCGTTTTGAAAAGATATTTCTAATGATATAAATTTTGTGATGATCCAACGGTTACATTTTCAGATATGTGTAAATCAAATTTGAAGAAAAACCACGGCCGCGTAATGGCCGAAGCGTCGTTTGAATAAATTGGCTATTTTAAAATAAATAAAAATAGCGATAAATCGTTATAAAATATTATAAACGATATGGAAGTGAAATTTAGAAACTAACTGAAGGTTGGCTAAGTCGAATGGTTTCCTGGATTTTGATCTGATGTTGGTTTCGGCCTCCGGGTTAATATTTGGGAAATCGTTCTCTTACTGATTTACGGTTAGTGACTAATGAACTGGAATATGGCGTATGTGTGTTTGTGTTGCACTTGTTTATTATATACGCGAGTTGCTCAGAAAGATCGGGTTTATCCCATTCTGAATAACTGAATCGACGGTAAGAGATCAAAGATGAAGATGGTGGTTGAAGACCGGAAATCTTCACCTCGTTTGGATGGTAATTGATGTCCTGATTGGGAGGCATCCTGAAATATGGATAATGAGTGGTGATCGTCCAGACGTACGTGGAGATCGATGGGTTCGCGAGGTATATAGTGCCTCCGGTTTCGTTCAGACCCAGAACGGACTTGTAAATGGATTGTGTGTCTGAAATTGGAATTTATTCTGTGTGACTGATAGCCATCAGTTGCATGGTGCGAATTGCCTGTGTGGCATGCTAAGATGCAGTGATCAGGGCTTCTGTTGAAAAGCAAAGTCTTGTGGTTGATGATCAAAGCCCGGCCTGTGTGGCAGAGCTTTGTGTATAACGTGAATTCGCGAACCTCACATCCCGGAATGAACCAGAAATGGGAAAGGACATCAGGGAGGGCCTGCGTTTCTTTCTAGCTAGAGGTGGTGTCGGTGCTAAAACTGGCCGACATTTAGATTATTTTCACCTATGTGGTTGTTGCTGTTGTGCGGTGTAACAACCCGTAGTTTCAATAACCTGTTATAACGTAAATCGAGGCAGAATTTAATTTAAAAATCTGAATCAAGGGAAACGGGCTATGCCATTGCGTTCGTCTCGGAAAAATACGCGAAATAGAGTCCGAGTTTTCGAAAATCGAAGTCCGTAAGACCCGATTAAGGCCCAATGAAGTTTTCAGAAAATTTCAAGGTAAAAACAGATTTCAAATTCAAGTTTGAATTTGGGAAATTAGGTCAGATTGGGCCAGGCAGGAAAATTCCCGCCAGAGTACCCAAGTCGACAGCCCTGTCGACTTGGGAGTCGACTTGGTTGGACCCAAGTCGACAGCCCTGTCGACTTGGTTGTCGACTTGGTCCAGCCGGGCAGTTTTGCCTGGTGCACCATTTTGGGTTTGTGTTGAGTTTGGGGGCCAGATTCGGTTTTAAGGGCTGAGATTGGAACTAAGGCTTAATCCTAAGGCTAGAACTAGTCCTAATCTCTATAAATAAGGCCCTAACCTAACCCTAAATCATCATTATTCATTCATACAACTAAACTATGGCAAAATCAATCCTCTCATGGCCTCCACTCTCTTCATAAAATTCCTAAATAAATTTCTATGAGATTTTCCATGCATACAAGTGTTTTCAAGCTTGTATGAGCATCATTAGCTTGCATTCAAGTCAAGTTTCTATATTTGCATCATAAAGCAAGGGTTTTGATCATTTTGGCTTAAGGGTTTTTCTATTGAAGCTTGCATTTTGGGTTTAATTGGTTGCATAAGGGCTTTGTCATATTTTTGGTGTCTTCATAAGCATTGTAAGCCCTTTTCTACTTTCATACTTAAACTCTAAAGTTAATGAATGATGCAAGTTGTGTTTGATCATTATGATATGATATGCAAGTTTATCATGTTATGCAAGTAGGCTATGATATGATATGCAAGTTTATCTTGATATGTTATGCAAGTTTACTATGATGTAATATGCAAGTCTATCATGTTATGTATGCAAGTTTGCTATGTTATGATATGCAAGTTGCCATGTTATGTATGCAAGTTTGGGTTGATCATCTCACTCATGTTATCATGTTATGCAAGCTTATCTTGGGTTTATGAGCCTAAAGCTTCAAGCTTTATGCTAAAGGTTGCATTTTGGCAACATGTAAGTTATCATATCTCTTATGATAACTTGCATGTGAGGCTAAATGCGAACTTATGGCCATTTCTACATGTCATTTATCACCATGTATCATCAATATGCTAAGTTTGGTTTTATGCATGCTTTTGAGGCCTAAAATGTAATATGCAAGTATATGAACATGTGTACATTTCATATGCCACCATGTTAAACTTGTGGCTTCAACACCTTTATGTCATGATTATGCCAAGTTCCCTCTTTCTATCCTTTATGCACTATTGCAATATGTAAGCGATGGGATTGCGTTTGGGGTTGGGTAAACTTAAAAGACATAAAAATATAAGTTTGGGAATTTACCTATTAAGTTAGGTCTACCCTTTGGGAATTTACCTATTAAGTTAGGTCTACCCAAATGCTTGAAAACTTGTAACATGTTTTGGAAACATGATGGACATGACACTTAGAAAAGATAAGTGTGACTAACTCGAGGTTGGGTTGAGTTTGTAGCGTAAACCTACCCGGAACCGACCGGCTTAACTAGTTGCTACAAACAATTGGACCCAATGTGAGAAGTTGGTCATGTTGTACCTTGAACCCGAGGTTAGACCAAGTTGTGGTGTAAAGCTACCCGGAACCGACCGGCTTAACTAGTAACCGCAACAAAGTCTAATGTGAGAGGTTAAGGTGCATTAAATTAATTAATGCCTCATGATTAGGGTTAAGTCATGGTCCACTTAATACTTAACCAATTTGGGCTTGGTAGATTAATCGGGGTTAAGTCGTGAACTCATCGTTACACTTAACCAAGTTAATCCATGATTAGCAAGAGGGTCAAACCGTACTTAACCCACTAGAAAAATCCTAGCAATGGGGGTCCACTCCAGCAGTAATCCCAAGTTTGTATCATTAAGGCCCTAGGGACTAGGCTAGGGAGGGGGCACGATTACTGGACTGGAGGTAAGTGACCAAAAGCGACGGCAGAGCGGTACGCCGGTGTAGTTCCGGGCGGACCATGGTCGTGCACATAGTCCGAAGACGGGGAAAGCATGCACGGGTACCAGTAGATCGAGACTGTGCACTTATGTTTATGGTGTCCAGGGGTTGCCACCCTAAGGCTTGATACACCCGACGGGAGACCCTGCACAGTCTGACTACAATTATGTTTGGGCCGCATTGACACCAACACGTGACGAGTTAGGCTTAGGGAGCCGATCGACTAGACCGTTTGGTTGGACCTCGTATTAGGGTCAAACCATGTTAGTGGACCTCATATTAGGGTCGCTTCATGTTATTGGATCTCGTGTTAGGGGCACTTCATGTTATTGGGCCAAAGCTTGGGCCAAGGGATCAATACTTGTTTATTCAAGTCATGTTAGTTTGCTAGTACACATGTGGTGTAAAACCTTAAACCTGATTATGCGATGACACCTTTATCTACCTTGTTAGTTAATCATCATGCCAGTATGTAGTTATCCATATGTTCATCTCAGCTTTCATCATGCCAGTTAACTTTATCAGTTTACATTGATTGTAGTAGGGCTTACTCAGTCTTTTTGACTGACCTGTTTTCTTTCGCCTCTTTTCTTCCGTTCACCCCCCCCCCCCCCCCAGGTTCTCAGGGAGGGAATATTGGAGCTTAGCTTGGATTTCTGATCGCTTGCTTGTGGGATTTTAGCTCATGTACGGTCTGGACATGAAGCTAGCTATGGTTATCACTTATTTTGGGGATAGTACTTATGTATTTCAGTTTTCAGTAATGTTGTTTTTATCTAGACTTGTGTATTTGGAAAGTTGACATTATGTTGTACCAGACTTGTTTTGAAATGGTTTGAAATCTTCCGCTGTTTTATTTATCTTATTTACTCTATATACATATGTTCTTGTTCTGCCTTGATATATCATTATGCATGTTTACCTGATTCAAACGTCCCTCCAAAGTCAGAGTGCTTGCAAGAGCCACCCTGGCGGAGGTGGGGTGTTACATTTGGTATCAGAGCATATGGTTTACGAGAAGGAACAAAAAGGTTTTTAAAACTTTTGGAAAACTATTTTCAAACCCAAGTATAAAGTATTTTCCAAAGAAAAGTCTAGTTTATTTTAAAGGCTATTCCCCAAAAAGCCATTAGCAAAATTCCTTCGTTTTTCTCCATTCTGAATCTGTCTTTTTCTTCATTTTCAGTATGGCCGATAACTTTGCTATTCCGGAGGGAGTACACGTACCTGTTTGGTATAGAAGACTTTTGGAGGCTAGGGCGACCGAAGCCGGCCCCGCAGATGTCCCTCCTCCTCCTCCGGTAGTTAATGTTCCTCCTCCTCCTGTCGTTGAGGTTCCTCTTCCTCCTACCCCTCAGCATCCTCAAGCTGACTTCGCAAAGACTTGCAAAGATTTCGAAGCAATGGGTGGCAAGAACTTTCAAGGCACTGAGACTTTTGTAGAGGCCAGAAATTGGTTGAAAGAGACCGAGGATTTATTTGCTATCTTTGGGTTAGACGATCAGAGGAAGATCTTGTTGGCGGTTTGGCTTATGAAGGATGAAGCCGCTTATTAGTGGGAAGTCACCAATGGTACTAGGCCTGTTGAGACTTGGGCCGATTTCAGGGCAAGGTTCGTGCTTAAGTTTCTATCTTCTGCTGAGGAGAATCTGCAAATGGAGAGGTTCATAACTTTGAAACAAGGAGATATGTCTGTCAAAGAATATGTGAACAAGTTCAATCAGTTAGCTCGTTTTGGCTTGGATATGGTTAATACTCCTCAGAAGAAGGCTCTTCGTTTTGCTAGAGGATTGAATGAGCCGTTGCAGGGATTGGCTATGTCACATATTCCCCATGGGGCCACGTTTGAGAGCTTGGTTGATATGGCGTTACTTCAGGGGGATGTCAAGAAAGAGATCAAGATGAATGATACTCAAGCCAAGAAGACTGATTCCCAGGGGAAAGGAAATCAGGGTAATCCAAGTGGTCAGAGCAGTCAAGGCAATCAGAACAAGAACAAGAGTCAAGGCAACAAGGGGAACAACAACAAGGGAAAGAACAACAAGGGGAAATGCCATTATTGCGGTTCAGTTGGGCATCTTATTAAGGATTGTAAGAAGAGGAAAAGGAAGAATGGTGAATGCTTTTTCTGCGGTGAGACTGGACATTTCAGTAAGGATTGCCCGAAGAAGCAAGGGCAAGGCCAGGGTCAGACAAAGCGTGCTGGACCTTCAGGAGGGCAAGTTCATGCTCTCAATACCGCTCCAGTTCCCTATCGAGGTAGTATTTCTGTTGAGAGCCTTGTATATATTTCTGATTTTCCAGTTCGTACCTTGTTTGATTCTGGTGCATCGCATAGCTTTATCTCATCTGATCTTGTTGATAGTTTGCACCTTAGTACTAGCTTGGTAGATGATCCCGTCTGTGTCTCAAATTCTATTGGGGGTTCCGCCCATCTGTCTATGATATGTGGGGATTTGAGGATCTCTATACTGAGTGTAGAGTTCTTGTGTAGTGCTTATGTTCTTGGTTTTAGGGGATACGGATTGATATTGGGCATGGATTGGCTGTCCAGATATAGAGCCATTCTTGATTGTGAGCATAGGGTTGTGAGGCTCGTGACTCGCCTCGGAAACACCCTAGAAATTTTTTGTAATCCGAGAGGTCCCGTCATGTTGTGCTATCTTGAATCACTCGACTCATCAATGGAAACTCTTCAGTCTGTGAGAGTGGTTCGAGAGTATCCAGATGTTTTCGATGAAGTTAAGGGGTTGCCCCCTAAGCGAGAGATTGATTTCCGCATTTATCTGGTGGATAATGCAAAGCCGGTTTCTTTGCCCGTTCGGCACATGGCTCCGCATGAAAGGCGGGAGCTAAGTAAGCAAGTGAAGGAGTTGCTTGAGAAGAACTTCATTAGACGAAGTATATCTGAATGGGGAGCGCCTGTGGTATTTGCTACCAAGGCAGATGGTTCTCTCCGACTTTGTGTTGACTATCGAGAGTTGAATAAGCTGACTAAGAAGAACAGACACCCGTTACCGAGGATTGATGATCTCTTTGACCAGCTTGTCGGTGCTTCTGTTTTCTCTCAGCTTGATCTTGCTACTGGATTCCATCAGCTCAGGGTAGCTGAAGATAGTATAGACAAGACTGCGTTCAGAACTCCAGATGGATTCTTCGAATGGCTTGTCATGCCGTTCGGCTTGACTAATGCACCCGCATATTTCATGGACTTGATGAGTAGGGTGTTCAGGGAGTTCTTGAACAAATTTGTCGTGGTCTTCGTAGATGATATTTTGATCTTCTCTAAGGATGAGGAAGAGCACGCAAGGCATCTCGTGGAGGTGATGGATACGCTTAGAGCGCATCAGTTGAAGGCCAAGTTCTCCAAGTGTCACTTTTGGAAAAGGGAAGTTAGATTACTTGGGCATATAGTATCTAAGCAAGGCTTAGCGGTGGATCCCGCTAAGGTAGTTGCAGTTCAGGATTGGAAGACTCCAAGGAATGCAACCGAAGTGAGAAGTTTTCTCGGTCTTGCAGGCTTTTACCGGAAGTTCATCAAGGACTTCACGAAGATTTCCGCTCCTCTCACTAAATTGACGAAGAAGAATTTAGTTTTTGCTTGGAGCATAGAATGCGAGCTTGCTTTTCAGAAGCTCAAGAGAGCTCTTACATCAGCACCTGTTCTAGCTTTGCCCGATGGAGGGAAGTTATTTACAATATACACCGATGCATGTGGCACGGGGTTAGGAGCTGTTCTGATGCAAGAAGGAAGAGTGATATGCTTTGGCGGTAGACAACTCAAAGTGCATGAGAAGAATTATCCCACTCATGACTTAGAGTTGGCAGCAATAGTATATGCACTCAAGGCTTGGCGCCATTATCTTCTGGGAGAAAGATTTGAGCTTTATACCGATCACAAGTCATTGAAGTATCTCTTTTCTCAGAAGGATCTGAATCTGAGGCAATAAAGATGGATGGAATTCTTGGCGTCCTACGATTTTGAGATAGCTTATACCCCTGGCAAGGGGAATGTGGTAGCAGATGCATTGAGTAGAAAAAGGTTGACTCTGAGTCCTCTATTCGTTGAGATGAAGAATTTAGAGTATGTGGCAACCTTTGATTTCTCTTTGGCGATTGAGTCGATGACCGGTTCTTTAGCATCTCTGGAACTCAGACCTACCCTTCTTGATCAAGTTGGGGCTTCGCAGAGGGAAGACCCTCAGATAGTTGAGATTATGGATAAGCTAATTCGGGGAGAGGCGTCTAGTCATCTCGCTCGATATTCTATTGATGACAAGGGTTGGCTGAGGAGAGACGGAAGGTTATGTGTTCCAATGGTAGAAGATTTAGTAAGAAAAGTTCTTGAGGAAGCACATCGCTCTAAGTTGACTATACATCCGGGCGGAGATAAGATGTATAAAGATATGAAGCGCATTTTCTTTTGGCCTAGGATGTAGCAGAGTTTGTCTCTAGATGTATCATTTGCCAGCAAGTTAAGGCCGAGTCGAAGAAGCCTGGTGGGCTATTGCATCCTCTAGACGTTCCACTTTGGAAGTGGGAGAGTATTTCCATGGATTTTATCGATAGGCTACCAAGGTCCAGGAAAGGGAATACGAGCATTTGGGTTATTGTGGATAGACTTACGAAGAGTGCTCATTTCTTTCTGGTGAAGAGCAAGAGGACCGCATCTTGGCTAGCGTCTGTATATCTTCGTGAGATTGTGAGACTACATGGAGTCCCTTCTAGTATAGTCAGTGACCATGACCCAATCTTTACAAGTCAATTCTGGAATAGCTTGCAAGAAGCTATGGGCATAAGGTTGAATCTAAGTACGGCTTATCACCCACAGACGGACGGTCAAACCGAAAGGGTGAATAGGGTACTCGAGGATCTGTTGAGGCTTTGTATTCTGGATTTTGGTGGTACTTGGGAAGACCATCTTCCTCTTGTTGAGTTTGCATATAATAACAGTTATCAGGCAAGCATAGGGATGGCACCATTTGAAGCTTTATATGGGAGGCCGTGCAAGTCGCCTACATGTTGGTGGGAGACTACAGATGAGCTTATACTTGGGCCTGATATGATCAGAGATACATCCGAGAAGGTCGAGTTGATTCGGAGACGGATGAAAGCGGCCCAAGACCGACAGAAATCCTATGCTGATAAGCGAAGAACTGATTTGGAGTTTGATGTTGGGGATATGGTTTTTGTGAAGGTTTCTCCTTTGCGGAATGTGGTCCGATTTGGAGCCGTTGGGAAGTTAGCACCGAGGTTTGTTGGACCATTCCCTATTATAGAGAGGATCGGGCAGATGGCTTATAGAGTGGAGTTGCCCGAGAAGCTTGCCGGAGTACACGATGTTTTTCATGTCTCGCATCTCCGGAAGTGTTTACATGAATCAGCAGAGGTTGTTGAGCCAAGTGTTCTGAAAGATGTGGAAGTGGAGAAAGAGGCTACCTTGAGGAGAGCTCCAATTCGTATCTTGGGGACGGAGACCAAGAAGCCAAGGAATCGAGAGGTCAAGTTGGTGAAGGTTCAGTGGGGTGAAGCCGAAGAAGACGCAATTTGGGAAACCGAGGAGAAGATGCGTGGGCTTTATCCATTCCTTTTTGAGGGTACACTCTCAACCTCTTTTCTTTGTTAGCATATCTTTCTCTTTGCTATCCATGTTTATCTAGTTTATCGTGTTAATCTTGTCATGAGAACCTTAGGTAGAAACCCTTTGGATGAAACATGTGTTTGAAACATGTTATGCTTGATGTTTGCAAGTGGTTGCAAGTGTTTGCAAGTGGTTACTCGTGGATGCATTATACACGTTGGGCACTAGATCGGCTCACACACTCCTCATATTGCATATGCATGAGTGTTTATGCTTATTCATGGATGGAAATTTTTGTGTTATCACATGGATGTTGCATATGGATGTATGTTATGTGCACACATATAGATGTTATACATTATGTTAGGAATTGCATACATATGGATTCATTTCACTAACATAATTTGCATTGATGATATTTGCATTAGATAACTACATATACACACACCTTTGCATATGTTCATACAACATTTAGAATCTTGTAAGGACAATGATTGCTCGTGGATGATGTTTTGAGTAGATGGATGATTGGATGGTAGGATATGTTCTTCCTAACTTGAAGATTTCGGGGACGAAATCCTTTAAGGAGGGGAGAATGTAACAACCCGTATTTTCAATAACCTTTTATAACGTAAATCGAGGCAGAATTTAATTTAAAAATCTGAATCAAGGGAAACGGGCTATGCCATTGCGTTCGTCTCGGAAAAATACGCGAAATAGAGTCCGAGTTTTCGAAAATCGAAGTCCGTAAGACCCGATTAAGGCCCAATGAAGTTTTCAGAAAATTTCAAAGTAAAAACAGATTTCAAATTCAAGTTTGAATTTGGAAAATTAGGTCAGATTGGGCCAGGCAGGAAAATTCCCGCCAGAGTACCCAAGTCGACAGCCCTGTCGACTTGGGAGTCGACTTGGTTGGACCCAAGTCGACAGCCCTGTCGACTTGGTTGTCGACTTGGTCCAGCCGGGCAGTTTTGCCTGGTGCACCATTTTGGGTTTGTGTTGAGTTTGGGGGCCAGATTCGGTTTTAAGGGCTGAGATTGGAACTAGGGTTTAATCCTAAGGCTAGAACTAGTCCTAATCTCTATAAATAAGGCCCTAACCTAACCCTAAATCATCATTATTCATTCATACAACTAAACTATGGCAAAATCAATCCTCTCATGGCCTCCACTCTCTTCATAAAATTCCTAAATAAATTTCTATGAGATTTTCCATGCATACAAGTGTTTTCAAGCTTGTATGAGCATCATTAGCTTGCATTCAAGTCAAGTTTCTATATTTGCATCATAAAGCAAGGGTTTTGATCATTTTGGCTTAAGGGTTTTTCTATTGAAGCTTGCATTTTGGGTTTAATTGGTTGCATAAGGGCTTTGTCATATTTTTGGTGTCTTCATAAGCATTGTAAGCCCTTTTCTACTTTCATACTTAAACTCTAAAGTTAATGAATGATGCAAGTTGTGTTTGATCATTATGATATGATATGCAAGTTTATCATGTTATGCAAGTAGGCTATGATATGATATGCAAGTTTATCATGATATGTTATGCAAGTTTACTATGATGTAATATGCAAGTCTATCATGTTATGTATGCAAGTTTGCTATGTTATGATATGCAAGTTGCCATGTTATGTATGCAAGTTTGGGTTGATCATCTCACTCATGTTATCATGTTATGCAAGCTTATCTTGGGTTTATGAGCCTAAAGCTTCAAGCTTTATGCTAAAGGTTGCATTTTGGCAACATGTAAGTTATCATATCTCTTATGATAACTTGCATGTGAGGCTAAATGCGAACTTATGGCCATTTCTACATGTCATTTATCACCATGTATCATCAATATGCTAAGTTTGGTTTTATGCATGCTTTTGAGGCCTAAAATGTAATATGCAAGTATATGAACATGTGTACATTTCATATGCCACCATGTTAAACTTGTGGCTTCAACACCTTTATGTCATGATTATGCCAAGTTCCCTCTTTCTATCCTTTATGCGCTATTGCGATATGTTAGCGATGGGATTGCGTTTGGGGTTGGGTAAACTTAAAAGACATAAAAATATAAGCTTGGGAATTTACCTATTAAGTTAGGTCTACCCTTTGGGAATTTACCTATTAAGTTAGGTCAACCCAAATGCTTGAAAACTTGTAACATGATTTGGAAACATGATGGACATGACACTTAGAAAAGATAAGTGTGACCAACTCGAGGTTGGGTTGAGTTTGTAGCGTAAACCTACCCGGAACCGACCGGCTTAACTAGTTGCTACAAACAATAGGACCCAATGTGAGAAGTTGGTCATGTTGTACCTTGAACCCGAGGTTAGACCAAGTTGTGGTGTAAAGCTACCCGGAACCGACCGGCTTAACTAGTAACCGCAACAAAGTCTAATGTGAGAGGTTAAGGTGCATTAAATTAATTAATGCCTCATGATTAGGGTTAAGTCATGGTCCACTTAATACTTAACCAATTTGGGCTTGGTAGATTAATCGGGGTTAAGTCGTGAACTCATCGTTACACTTAACCAAGTTAATCCATGATTAGCAAGAGGGTTAAACCGTACTTAACCCACTAGAAAAATCCTAGCAATGGGGGTCCACTCTAGCAGTAATCCCAAGTTTGTATCATTAAGGCCCTAGGGACTAGGCTAGGGAGGGGGCACGATTGCTGGACTGGAGGTAAGTGACCAAAAGCGACGGCAGAGTGGTACGCCGGTGTAGTTCCGGGCGGACCATGGTCGTGCACATAGTCCGAAGCCGGGGAAAGCATGCACGGGTACCAGTAGATCGAGACTGTGCACTTATGTTTATGGTGTCCAGGGGTTGCCACCCTAGGGCTTGATACACCTGACGGGAGACCCTGCACAGTCTGACTACAATTATATTTGGGCCGCATTGACACCAACACATGACGAGTTAGGCTTAGGGAGCCGATCGACTAGACCGTTTGGTTGGACCTCGTATTAGGGTCAAACCATGTTAGTGGACCTCATATTAGGGTCGCTTCATGTTATTGGACCTCGTGTTAGGGGCATTTCATGTTATTGGGCCAAAGCTTGGGCCAAGGGATCAATACTTGTTTATTCAAGTCATGTTAGTTTGCTAGTACACCTGTGGTGTAAAACCTTAAACCTGATTATGCGATGACACCTTTATCTACCTTGTTAGTTAATCATCATGCCAGTATGTAGTTATCCATATGTTCATCTCAGCTTTCATCATGCCAGTTAACTTTATCAGTTTACATTGATTGTAGTAGGGCTTACTCAGTCTTTTTGACTGACCTGTTTTCTTTCGCCTCTTTTCTTCCGTTCCCCCCCCCCCTCCCCCAGGTTCTCAGGGAGGGAATATTGGAGCTTAGCTTGGATTTCTGATCGCTTGCTTGTGGGATTTTAGCTCATGTACGGTCTGGACATGAAGCTAGCTATGGTTATCACTTATTTTTGGGATAGTACTTATGTATTTCAGTTTTTCAGTAATATCTAGACTTGTGTATTTGGAAAGTTGACATTATGTTGTACCAGACTTGTTTTGAAATGGTTTGAAATCTTCCGCTGTTTTATTTATCTTATTTACTCTATATACATATGTTTTGTTCTGCCTTGATATATCATTATGCATGTTTACCTGATTCAAACGTCCCTCCAAAGTCAGAGTGCTTGCAAGAGCAACCCTGGCGGAGGAGGGGTGTTACATGAGGCGCCTCGAAAATATCGGTTGATCCGGGACCGATGGAGTCATTCGTTGGCTCATTTACGCTCCATAGGGCGGGGAAACGCAGTGTTCAGGAATTTTAATCCACATCGGTGGACCGGCCCTGACGATCCAATGGTCGATGCGCTCTGACCCTGAGGCTCGGGATAGACAGTCTCGAAGTCGGTAAGGACTATCTTTTGCCTTGGTTCATGACGGAAATCCAATCTCCAAATACGTGACTGTGCGGTTTTGATTGTATACCTATATACGGCGACATAGCGGTATGGGGCATTAATGCCGTCTATGATTGATACTTATGATTTGAAATTGTTTTTGAAACATATAAACACTAGTAATAATATCAAATGCTTTTGTTTTATTCGTATCAAGCATATTTTGGCCATTATAAGGTAAAAACTCTATCCTCCGGTTTGTGTTGCATTGTGTGATGGGAACTGAGTCTTATAATGGCTTCATTTTTATAAAAAGCTTTGCGATGTTTAAAAGAATTGTTTGTTTTAAAGCACTGGCAATCCGATGGAGTAAACCCGTTCCACGAAAGTGGCGTGGTCCTGAGATTAGCCATATTATTAATGTGTTATGTAGATTTCTCATACCAGTCCCATGAACTGACTCGTAGTTTGTTTCACTTTCAAACTCGGGTGCCCCTTTTTCTACACGGGAAGTCTTGTATTCAGGTTTTAGCTGGCTCTTTCTGGATAGCTGGAGCTGAAGATGGATTCTATCATTTATCTCTTTTTATGCTGCTTAGCTCCTATTGTACATTATGTTTGTTTTTCCGCTGTAAACATATATGTATAGCTGAACTGTATTTGTACTAAGTAAGATCCTGTATACTGTGTAACTCTGATGATTATGTTTATCCAGTGTACTATTTGTTCATTATCTGGTGTATTTAATTATTTATGTTCTGCTGTTATCTGTTTATGTGTTATATTCCAAAGATTACCCTTGTCACCGTCAGTACGGGATTTGGGGACGTCACATGTTGGTTTCGGCCTTCGGGGTTAATACTTAGGGAATTGTTCACTTGCTAATTTACGGTTAAAGGTTGATGAAATGGAATGTGATTTTGGATTTACCGTGAACCGTGTTTTAAATGACATTAGTTCTTTAACCCAGTTAAAGATAGGATATGATTTCCTAAGTTAAACAATCGTTAATATTGATTTTTGGGAAGATTAAAACCAAGTGGAGTTTTAATGCATCTTTAATTAGATTGAAATGATATCCAAAGGAAGATTAAAGAATAGATTAAAAGAATTTATCTTTGATAAAGTTAATGGGAACCTTTCCCAAAGTATAAGAATATTTGAATAAAGGAATATTCTTGATTGGAATGAGGCGTATGTTGTGTTTTTATAGCACTTGTTTATTATAGACGCGAGTTATTCAGAAAGACCAGGTTCACCCCATTATGAATAACTGATTCGACGTTATGTCGAGGATGAAGACGGTGGTCAAAGACCGGAGGTCTTCACATCGTTTGGATGATTACTGATGTCTTGACTGGGTTGTACACCCAAGACAAGGTAATAAGTGATGATCGTCCAGACGTACTTGGAGATCGACGGATATGCGAGGGCCTCTCCCCTATATTGGACATATGGGGGAGGAACAAGGTGCCTCCGGTTTCGTTCAGACCCAGAACGAACTTGTAAATAGATGTGTGTCTGACATCGGATTTCATTTGTGTAATTGATAGGCATTGGTTGCATAGCGTGAATTGCCTATGTGGCGTGCTGAGATGCAAATGATCAAGGCTTCTGTTGAAAAGCAGAGTCTTGTGGCTGATGATAAAAGCACTGCTGTTGTAGCATAGCTTTGTGTAGCGTTAATTCACGAGCCTCACACCCAGGTGTGAACCAGAAACGGGAGAGGACCTCAGGGAGGACATGCGTTTCCTTCTAGCTAGGAGTGGTGTCAGTGGTTTTGCACGCCCTGACAAGTTTGACTCATGTGGTTGTTGGATAGCGAGGCGCCTCCGTTATATCAGTCATTCCGGGGCCGATAGTTTGGTCGGGATATGACCAGTTGACGCCCCATAGGGCAAGGAAACGTATTGTTCAGGCATTTTAATCCACTCTGTGTGGACCGACCCTATCGCTCCAAGGGTCGATGCGTTCTGATCCCGAGACATGGGCTGGATTATCTCGAAGTGGTAAGGACAATCCCTTGCCTTGGTTCACAGATGGAAACCCAACTTCCAATACGACATTTTGCGGTTTTGATTGTAAAGCCTAGTATAGCAACATAGTGGGATGGGGCACTTATGCCGACTATGATTGATACTTATGATTGAAATTGTTTTGACACTATGCACTTATAGTAATAGTAAATATGAAATTTCACGTACCAAGCATTTTTGGCTATTATAAGGTAAAAACTCTATCCTCCGTCTTGCGTTGCATTGTGTGATGGGACCTGAGTCTTATAATAGCTTCATTGTTCTTTATTTAGCATTGTGCTGTTTGTTTTACGCACTGGTATTCTTGGGAGGAAACTCGTTCCATGTTATACGACGTGGTCCCTTGATTTTCCGAACTTTAAAATAAAGATTAATAACTGTTTTAGTTCTCACATTAATCACATGACTGACCTGGAGTTTATTGTTTTAATCTAAACTCTGGGTGCCCCTATTTTCCACACGGGCAGCTAGTAGTTTTGGTTTTGCAGATTTATATTCACAGGATCCTGGTTTACAGCTGGAACGATATTCGGAAAGCTCTGTATCCGTTTATCTCTTTCAGTTGTGTTTTGTATTATTTTTCCGCTGCTATGTATTTAAATGTAATTTAAATCTCTGATGTAGATTAAATGTGTATTATTTATCCATACTCTGTTATATTCTTGCACTCTGATGTAAATTGTTGTAATAAGCATTGAAATGTTCTTCTATTTGTGTTCTGATTTGTCGTGCTCTCAATGCAATATGTTCTTTCCCTTCTCTTCGGAGACTGGGGAGGTTCGGGTCGTTACATTTGGTATCAGAGCTTTGGTTTACAAAGCTCGGAGAACAAGGCACGTTAGAAACAAATGAAAGAATTCATCAGGGATTGGATTAGTAATATCCAATGAGAATGACTCATTAGAGATAGGATCGAGAGTATCCTAGAATGAGTCGGAAGAGAATTGTCTTCAAATAAAGATGAAAACATTTTTGTTTTGAAAATTTAAATCAATTATTCGTATTTGAATATTATTTGATTTGGACAATCAAGTATATAAAGATTTTGCGTATACGTATGATCCACGTGTATTTGAAGTTTTAATATATTAGATAGATGTAGAATCACGCTCTAGTCGCCCAAGGATGATCCTGATGAAGAGGCCTCATCATCAGAACCTATGCTCGAGTTTCGAAAGTGGGATATCTATAAATTTCCATTAGACTAGTGTGAGGACCAAAATTTAGATAGGGTTATTTATTGTGACTTGGCATCGAAAACATGATTCTTGGGTATATAAAAGTTATGAATTTGAAACGTTAACCAACTAATTGATTGTTGGTTGTGTTGTTTGATTATTAGTTTGACTAACAGAATTGTTGAAATTAATTCGTACATGTATGGTAAATTTGGCCAAATTGAGTCAAATATTGGACTGAATTGAAATTTTCTTGAAATTTGCATTGTGATTATGTATATACATTAAATAGGTCATAGCAAGGAGGCTAGAGAAGAGGAATAAATTTGTTTTCCCGACAAATAGATACATGTTTATTGTATTTCTTGTGGTTTTTGATGATTTTATGAGCCGCTTGGCTGTTTTTTTTTTACTTTTGATTGGAGAGGCCTATGTGGCGGTTTGGGGATTTTCCTGCTGCTCCCGTACAAAGGAGGATACGGTGAAATTTTTTGAAAATTTAGGGTGTTAGCCAAAATTTTGAAAAGTTCTTAGAAACTGAAAAGTTGAAGAACTTAAGCCATAATGAAAATATTGAAAGTTGAGTTAGGCTGTAAAACAACTTTCACCTTCGTTCCTTTTCGAGGACGAAAAGATTTTAAGTGGGGGAGATTGTAATAACCCGGAAAATCTGAACCAATTTGAAATTTTAATTTTGGAAATTTTAGTGAATTTTGAATATTTAAATTGAATTATTTTAAATAATGATGACAAGAAATTTAATTTGAATAGAGTTAGGACGTATATATCTATTTGAATCATCGTTAGAATATAAATATTTATTTTAATTATAAAAGGAATTGAA
This sequence comes from Allium sativum, assembly GCA_030737875.1. NCBI lineage: Eukaryota > Viridiplantae > Streptophyta > Magnoliopsida > Asparagales > Amaryllidaceae > Allium > Allium sativum. Next base: position 890,441,834 of record CM060912.1, on the reverse strand, counting down.
AATGGCGCGGTGGTTTGAAAATTCGATTTCAACTTTCAAATGAATGTATAGGATTCAAATAAACCAGATTTTAGTGAAACAAAAAATATTTGAATCTATTTGAAAATATCTTTCAAATGAAACCGAAAAATTGAAATTTCACAGCGGGAATAAAAAGTTATGTCCAGTTGAAAATTCAGAATAGTCGCTATGGAAAATATAGCCTTTGAAAATGAAAATTTTGCAAACAACCTCCGTTTTTGATGAAATTACTTTTGTTAGATCCGGGATGTCAAGTTATTTCTAGATTTCAAAATTCATTTTTTTTTTGGGATTAATATTTGAGCGTGGCAAAAAAAAACGTGTTTTGTCAGTTTTAGTCAAATTGGATCAACCAGAAAATAGCCATTTTTCAAACAGTCTTCAAATCTGATGAAATTAATTTTGTTAGGACCGTATCGTCAATACGAAGCTTGAAATTATTTTTTGGGAATTTTTAGAGTTAGTATGTGGCTCCGGTAAAGTAAAATGTGCGTTCAAATTTAATATATAGATTTATATTTTGATTTTGAAGGAAACTGATCGAAACATCCAAATTGGCTTACGATACATATCACATTGTGTTTGGAATGGGGGTAATTAGCCCAAGGCAACAGTCGTTGGGTTTGATTTTTTGTTCGAATGAAAAAGTCAACCATTCGGAAATTATTAAATATAATACAAATTTTAAATATAACCCTAACCTAACCCGCTCTCCTCTTCTATTCTGAGCCACCAGACAAATTAAAAGAAAAAAAACGAAGAACCAGACCCGTCGCTCCATCGAGATTCATTGCCGCTAGAGCTGGCGCGCCCCTCCTCCTCCGTCGCGGCACCACCCTCCTCCACACCCCCTCTCTCCGACGCTCCCACATCCCGCCACCGTTCCCAATCAGAAAACCTAGCCCCCCCCCCCTCAAATCGAACCACCACCAGAACGGAACCCCGCCGCCGATGATGCTCCTCCGCCGTCGACTGCAGACCGCCACGCCTCTGATCATCTACCACAGTCCCTCCAATTCATCGAATTTTGGGTGAGTTTTTATTTTGTAAAATCAGTTTTTATATAAAACATATTACTTTAAATCAGTTTTTATATATATGAATCATTATTTTAAGATATGATTTTTAATTAAGCAAAACAAGATTCATAAAGAAAAGCTATGATTTTTTTTTTTTGAAATATAAAAAGATATGATTTTGAATTAGAGAGAATATGATTTTTAATTCATGAAAAGGTTAGATTTTGAAAAATATAAAGATAGGATTTTTAATTTGAAAAAGATTATATTTTTATGATAGAAAAGATTTGATTTTTATTATGAAGATAGTGAAAGAAAAATATAATCTTTGTACATATAATTTTGAAATAAAAATATGACCTTTGTTTAGATAAAATTATGATTTTTATAAATAAAGCGAAGTGATAAAAATTTGATTTTTATCCATACAGCGTTGAAATTAAAATGTGATTTTTATCATGAACAGCGTGAAATGGTTGAGTAGGAAAGTCGGGCGAATCCAAACCATTCAGAAATTGAGGATGGCAGAGTGGATCCCAAAGGTGAGAACTCCCCACTTTTATTTTATTTTCTAGTTAAAATATATACTAGAATGCAGACGGTGCTTAGCAGCACCTGATACCCGTCCTCCGCAGACCATGGACGACTTGTTTGTTTGTTTGATTGTGTTGTGAAAATTGATTGTGTGTTGTGGAATGGAGTAAAATATTTTGTAGTTAAAAATATAATTTTTAACGTGTATATGAATTAAATAAATATTTATAAACAAATCGGACGATTTGTTTATGTACACACATTTGACTGATATTGATTGGGACGATAAATTTTACACATCGCCCAACTGCACAAATAAAATTCATTATTTGTTGATTGAAACCCCATACGGGTATTGGGATGATATATGACATACACTAATCCCAATAATTAGCTGTATGTCGATCGATTGATTGACAGACTGTTATAAGCGTCAAATATTTATATTTGATGCTTATGCAGTGTAGAATGCAGTTTGGATGATGGTTGACTGTGTTTGATTGTTGTTGTATACATGTTGTATGAAATCCATATAATCACATTATAAGGTAATTGACTGTATCTGATTCCATTTCAGAAAGAATGTATACTGTAAAATAACAATTATTTTAAAATAACAAATATTTTAAAGTAATATTCAATAAAGGATCAAAATATGATTTTGATGTCCGATTTGGGATGGACACGAATATATTAAAATATATAAATCCGTATTGATTAGATTAACACCATTTTGATATGAACTATTTTATATCGATTTTATTCATTTTTATAATGAATATCAAAAATAATTAATTTCAAAATATAATGTTTTGAAAATACTATCATTTATATATCGATGATATGGAATATTCAATTTTGATTTGAAATTGAATATGAAGTTGAAATCGTTTTGAAAACCAATTTAAAACGATTTATAAAATACGTTTTAAATGGAAATTGACAAAATGTATATTATATATATAATATAACGGCCTAAATAGAACGCGCCGTACCGCGGCAGTTCGTGAATTTCGACCATTGACTTCGAACGGACATTTCAGGAGATCTGACCGTCGGATTCTCCTAAAACTGGAACCGTTGGGTTCGTATTGAAAAGAGATTTCTAAAGAATATGAGAGATTTGAAATCTAACGGTTGGATTTGGAATTATGTCCAAATACCTTTTGGAAAAGGTCGTTGTAAGTGCAGTTCGATGGCCGTTTATGGAAATCAATTGTACGAGCCTTGATAAAGTTATTAAAAATATCAATAATTTGTGTAAAAACATAATAAATGATTTGGAAAGAATTGGGATGAAAACCTCCATATTTGAAAAGATAAAAACATATTTTTATCGAAATGAACTAGTTATGAACTAGGATTATAAATCCAATATTTTTTTTAAATAAATAAATTGGATTTAAAATAGTTTTGAAAATAACCAGAGTTTCCAATATATGAATTGGAATGGATTTGAATCGCAATTATTTTTGGAATATTTCGATATGGGATTTCGTGATTGTACGGACATTGTGGAGGAATTTGGAAGATATATATATATCGTTATTCCAATACGATATTTGTTGATTCCAGAATTTGATATTGAATACAAGCCATTATATTTTCTATTCAGAGCCTTGTATTTAATATCAAATTGGATTTTGGGTTTGTTGTGAATGGTATCTTTAATATTACTATTTTTAAACCCAATGGAGTTAAGAAAATTAGAAACTGACTAGAGATTAGCTAAGTTGAATGGTTTCTTGGATATTGATCTGATGTTGGTTTCGGCCTTCGGGGTTAATACTTAGGAAATTGTTCTCTTACTAATTTATGGTTAGAGCTGATGGGATTTTGGGTTTGTCGTGAACTGTGTTTTAAATGACACTGTTCTTAAACCCAATGAGAAAAGAATAAATCTTTTAATTAATATTTAAAGAAGAATTTCCAATTAATTAACATTTAATTGGAACAGAAAATGGAATGTAAATTGAATTTATTGTGAACTGTGTTTTTAACGACATTCGTTATTTAACCTGATTAACAGTGAAATCGGATTTGGAATTTACAAATCTTTTGTTAAGATTTAAAGGAGATTTTCCAAAGTAACGTTTTCCAATTTAACATATTAAATTGGAGTTGAATGAAATTCGATTTGGTAATAATCGAAGTAAGCTTCTGTAGAGGAAGACGATTAATATATATGGAATTTAAAAGGCCTTGTCGTTATTCCATTCATATTATCGGTTGGATATGGAAGTTTATATCGATTATATATATCGATTTGTTTTCCATGAAGATTCCATTGTTAATGGAATGTGATTTTGGGTTGCCATGAATGGTATCTTTAATAATACAGTTCTTAGACCCAACAGAGTTAAGAAAATCAGAAACTAACTGAGGATTAGTTAAGTTGAATGGTGTCCTGGGTATTGATCTGCTGTTGGTTTCAGCCTTCGGGGTTAATACTTAGGGAATTGTTCACTTGCCAATTTACGGTTAAATGTTGATGGAATGGAATGTGATTTTGAGTTTACCGTGAACCGTGTTTTAAATGACATTGGTTCTTTAACCTAGTTAAAGATAGGATATGGTTTCCCAAGTTAAACAATCGTTAATATTGATTTTTGGGAAGATTAAAACCAAGTGGAGTTTTAATGCATCTTTAATTAGATTGAAATGATGTCCAAAGGAAGATTAAAGAATAAATTTAAAGAATTTATCTTTGATAAAATTAATAGGAACATTTCCCAAAGTATAAGAATATTTGAATAAAGGAATATTCTGGATTGGAATGAGGCGTATGTTGTGTTTATATAGCATTTGTTTATTATATATGCGAGTTATTCAGAAAGACCGGGTTCACCCCATTCTGAATAACTGATTCGACGATATGTCGAGGATGAAGACGGTGGTCAAAGGCCGGAGGTCTTCACATCGTTTGGATGATTACTGATGTCTTTATTGGGTTGTACACCCAAGACAAGGTAATAAGTGGTGATCGTCCAGAAGTACTTGGAGATCGACGGATATGCGAGGGCCTCTCCCCTGTATTGGACATATGGGGGAGGAATAAGGTGCCTCCAATTTCGTTCAGATCCAGAATGAACTTGTAAATAGATGTGTGTCTGACATCGGATTTCATTTTGTGTAACCGATAGGCAACGGTTGCATAGCGTGAATTGCCTGTGTGGCATGCTGAGATGCAAATGATCAAGGCTTCTGTTGAAAAGCAGAGTCTTGTGGTTGATGATCAAAGAACGGCCTTTGTGGCATAGCTTTGTGTAGCGTTAATTCGCGAGCCTCACACCCCGGTGTGAACCAGAAATGGGAGAGGACCTTAGGGAGGACATGTGTTCCTTCTAGCTAGGAGTGGTGTAAGTGGTTTTGCACGCCCTGACAAGTTTGACTCATGTGGTTGTTGGATAGCGAGGCGCCTCCATTATATCGGTTGTTCCAGGGCTGATAGTTTGGTCGGGATATGACCAGTTTATGCCCTATAAGGCAGGGGAAATGCATTGTTCAGGCATTTTAATCCACTCCGTGTGGACCGACCCTATTGTTCCAAGGGTCGATGCATTCTGATCCTGAGACATGGGCTAGATTGTCTCGAAGAAGTAAGGACGATCCCTTGCCTTGGTTCACAGATGGAAACCCAACTTCCAATACGACATTTTGCGGTTTTGATCATAGAGCCTAGTATGGCGACATAGTGGGATAGGGCACTTATGTCGTCTATGATTAATGATTACGATTGAAGTTGTTTTGACACTATGCACTTATAGTAATAGTAAAATATGAAATTTAACGTACCAAGAATTTTTGGCTATTATAAGGTAAAAACTCTATCCTCCGACTTGCGTTGCATTGTGTAATGGGACCTGAGTCTTATAATAGCTTCATTGTTCTTTATTTAGCATTGCGTTGTTTATTTTATGTACTGGTATTCTTAGGAGGAAGCCCGATCCGTGTTATACGGCGTGGTCCCTTGATTTATCGAACTTTAAAATAAAGATTAATAAATGTTTTAGTTCTCACACCAGTCACATGACTGACCTGGAGTTTATTGTTTTAACCTAAACTTTGGGTGCCCCTATTTTCCACACGGACAGCTAGTAGTTTTGGTTTTGCAGATTTATATTCACAGGATTCTGGTTTACAGCTGGAATGATATTCGGAAAACTCTATATCCGTTTATCTCTTTCAGTTGTGTTTTGTATTATTTTTCCGCTGCTATATATTTAAATGTAATTTAAATCTCTGATGTAGATTAAATGTGTATTATTTATCCATACTATGTTATATTCTTGTACTCTGATGTAAATTGTTGTAATAAGCAATGAAATGTTCTTCTGTTTTTGTTCTGATTTGTCGTGCTCTCAAAGCAATACGTTCTTTCCCTTCTCTTCGGAGACCCGGGAGGTTCGGGTCGTTACACTATCGATCCCTCCCACCATCGCTGTAGCGACCCGAAAACCCCCGCCCCTCGAATCGACTGCAAGGTCTGATCCGAAAGCCAGAAATCCTTGAATATGCTAACTTTAGACGCACAACAACATCAGAACAAACAAACAAGACCTTTATAAACATCATAATAACGTTACACCAGAGGACAGAATATCAGAGTACATCGAAAATAATATAGCGAAAGACAAATTTAAAATAAGTGTAATACAATCCACAACGGAAATATAAACTAACATAGCGAAATACTATCAATGCTCTGGACATAGCTTTAAGCTTCGATCCAGAATCCTGCTCAAGATAAATATCTGCAAGACAAACCACTCGACATCCCATGTTGAAAATATGGGCACTCGAGTTTGCAAGGGAAAAACAAACTGCGAGTCAGTCATGGGACTGGTGTAAGTAACAATACAATTAGCTTAACCTATTTAAAAATATGGCATATCACGGGACCAGGCCGTATAACACGGAACAGGTTTACGCCACTCAAATGACAATGCACAAACAGTAATCAATCACTAGACTTTTAAATAAAGCCTACGATGCATCAAACAAAATGCTTTTCCTCAATCTAGCCCTTTACTCTTAATCCCCAAACTTAGATTTTCAAAATCCAATTCATTTTGCAGAAGTTATTTCTTTGGACTTTATTCCCTATTTCTTATTTCAAATAATTTGAAATACATATCTATTTTTCATATCAAAGTAGATTTCACTTCGGGATCTTAAACCAAATCATTTGGAAATATGAATTCCAAAATATCACACACATGCATACAAAACATATGCAACCAAGTATCCGGAGGTTTCTCCCGTCAAACAAGGCAAGTGGCACGTACCTTCTCTTTTATTTTATATATATATATATATATATATATGTGTGTGTGTGTGTGTGTGTGTGTGTGTGTGTTGCACCCTATAGAAATAGGCTTGCATGTACCACTGACCAATTCTTAAGCTCCTGGGTCTCACCCATACTTTTAGTCCTCAGTGTTACCCAAATCTTTAGCCACATACTAAATCGTCTATATCCCAAAGTGGAAAAATCATTAACATCAATAATCACAAGTATAATCAAATCTGTTTAAATTTCCATTTCCAAATCTTTTCGAAATCATCAGATTTAGAGCTCGAAATTCTTTTTGTTTTATAAAACATTCCCTGTCCAAAATCGAGAATAAATCTTCTTTTCATTTAAGAAAATCTCATTTCAAAAACCATTCATCAAATTTGAAATGAATCAAACAACATCGCTAAACACCTCATAGTCAAATTGTGAAATTAATCGGTAGGTGTTAGTGTGCAAATATTTTCTACCCAACCCAATGCTTAATGTAAAAGCATATATTGCTCATAAACTAGTCGAGCATAATCCAAACAATCAATCAACAACAGTAAATATCAACAGCCAAGTATATTTGGTTCTAACACATCTCGTGTTTTGGTAAATTTAATTACCATTTATTCATTCCAAATATAATTAAAGATTTATTAAAACTCTTTTTAGTTTTAATCTTTAAACACAAAAAACAATTTGATATCAAATACAAGGCTTTAAATAAAAATCATATCGGCTTATATTTCATATCGTTTTGGGAATAATGATATCAATATCTTCCAAATTCCTTAACAATATCCGTATAATCACAAAATCCAATATCGAAATATCCGAAGATTATTTTCATTCAAATCCATTTCAATTCATACGTTGGAAAACATTGGTTGTATTAAAACCATTCATAATCCAATATATAAATTAAAACCATTGGATTACTAATCTTTAGAAAACATCATCTGATCTTAGTCAAATATCCAATGTTCCTTTCGGTTCTTCCCACCCCTCGCCTAACGGAATAATTTCCAGTTAGATCTCACAGATGGTACTAGACTGCACTCTGAGGAATCATTGCATATTACTTTTGGTTCTTTATTCTAGTTGTTAACTAGTTCATCAGATAAAATATCTTTTATCTTTATAAAATTTTTAATATTAATCCAGAAACCTTTTAAAATCATTTATTATGTTTTATCACAATTTATCCATATTTTTAATAATTTTAATATGGTCATTTCAGTCGATTTCCAATTACGGTCATCGAACTGCATTTACAACGACCTTTTCAAATATTGATTTGGATTTATCTTGAAATCTAACTGTTGGATATCAAATATTTTCTTTTTACTTGAAAGCTCCTTTAATTACGAATCCAACATTTTCAGTTTTGGGAGAATCCAATGGTCGAATCTTCTGTTACGTCAGTTCGTAATTAACGGTTGAAGTACGCGAACGGTTGTTGCGTGACTCGTCCTATTCAAACCAAATTCGATTTATAAATAAAATCGAACATAATTACAAACTATTTATTAATTATATATCACACATCAACTATCAATTATGACATTCAATCCACATATCATGGTATATACCATATAAGCATTAAAACCATTAACGCTTATATGGGTTCGTCAATCAATAGATTAACCGAAAATCAATCATCAACAATCAATATATAATAACACAATAATAACGCTCAATAATAATGGTGATCATATCTAAAACCAATAACTAATTAAATAGTTAAATTTCTCAGTCTATAAATAACCATTTTACATCATAACAAACATATGTGATCAATCATTAACTGTTATCTAACATACACAATTTATAAATAACAGTTAAATTGTTCTATCCCTTTAAATACGTGAGTTTTAGTTTCTCACCTTGATAGGTTGACATTGTTACAAGACGATTGTTTTAACCAAATTAAACTGGATGCTTAATTTAGTCAAAATTTGTAGCTTGCTTTGAATCTGTTCCAGTCAATTCCATAGCATAGTTCATGTGAAGACGATTCCAATGATGTCTGGTTTGCTATTTCTGTAATCGTTTGCAAAAGTTATAATTGTATAACCATTTTATAATTTAATTTTCATTAACATATAATTAAGCAATTAATTAACTTAATTTAATCATCTTCCTTCCCCATTTACACTACAGGCACCTTCGAACCCTTGCTCGACACAAACCACATGCCACCACACCTTCTACAATTGACCGGACCAAGATCAGCCAACGCCACGTCGAAGGGCTTCGCGCCTTCATCTACCGCCGGCCAACATGCCGAGTTCGAACCCCCCCTTCTTGTCTTGAAACCGGCACCAAACACACAGCCTTCCAATGCAAAATTCGGGAAGAATACACAAATAAAACAAATCATGCCCGTATGAAATGAAAGAACACGGGAATCTCTATGATTTTCATTTAGAAATCATCACCTAATTCGGGAAGAATTGGAGGGGATTAAGGAATTAATTCGGGATCATCATGGCCATTAATTTAGCTAGGGCCGGCGGAATTCTGAACGAAAGGAATGGGGAAAGGAGAAATTATGATTATTTATATTTTATATATTATTATTTTATTTATTCGTTACTACATATTGAAGTTTTGCGTCCGAACTCCAAACGAATCCCAATGACTTTCGCTCCTAACTAAATACCCTCATTCTGAACACAATGAAATATGTTTTGTAAGCTGATTCAACTGCTTTGATCAGTTTTAATCAAAATTAAAATATAAATCAATACAATATTCAAAATTGATTTTCAACGTATGTTTTACTTTGCCACAACCACATATTAGCTCCAAAACTTACGAAATTCGAAATTTCTCTATGTTTTAGGTTCTAATGGATCTAGTTTCATTGAATTTAGAGATCATTTGAATAATGACCTTTTTATTAGCTTATTGAATTTACAACTAAAATTGACCACGTGTTTAAATTTGCCATGCTTACATATTAATTGCAATTGACTTGAAATTTTAAACCTGACAATAATTTGACATTTCGAATCTAACAAAATTAGTTTCATCAAAAACGGAGGTCTTTTGCAAAATGTCTATTTTTAAGGGCTTAAATAATATTAAAATATTAACAAATTTCCATAGCGACTATTTTAAATTTTAATCTGGATATAAATTACAATTTATAATATAAAATCTAAAATTTTCACATTCATTAAAAAGATATAATTAAATAGATTCTAACGTCTCTTCTTTTACAGAAATTCGACTTATATTGAATTCTGCATACTCATTTAAAGTTTAAAGCTCCATATTACATTCATGTCCACGCTCTCGCACTTCTCCCCTCTAGGGGGTGTTCTCAGAGCTTTACCACGCATTAAACATCTCTTTGCCATCAAAGTTAGTGATGGATTTTCGAGTCTCCTATGGCTTGACTCGTGGTTCTTTGAATGCCCATTACCCACCTCTTCCTTCACTATTCTCCATTTGCCCTAACCCTACCATTGCCTTAAACGATGTTGTTCAACAAGGCATTACTGCTTTGTTACCATCAACTTACTTCCAACCCTCCATTCTGCCCGACATTCAGGAGGTGCTCAGCATTATTCAATCAACCACCAAATCGACCAACTCCGATTCTGTTTGTTGGTTACCTTCATCTAAGCGCACTTTCACGGTCATGTCCTGCTATAATTACATCTCTCACCATGGTAGACTCTTTACCTATCCCAGAATTTGGTAAATCAATGTGCCACCTAGATTTCCCTTCTTCCTTCAATGTCTTGCTAAATAAAAAGATCAATGCCAGAGATAGCTTGATCTGCAAAGGTATTCCAGTGAGTCCATCCTGCATCCTTTGTCATCGGGACGATGAGTCTATTCACCACCTCCTCTTTTACTGTGATCTAAGCTTTTACCTTTGGGTCATGGTTGCCACACATGTCTTTGATTACCCTCCGCCTCAGCTGCATCACTATGATTACTGGCAATATTCCCCCCATAACCCGGCCTTGACACTTTTTTGCTTCATTTTTTAGACTATTTGGTTTGAACGCGATAACAGATGCTTCAATGGACGCTACTCCTCAAACTTACACCTTACCATCTTTGGACAGGTACCCAAGCTTCCCACTTCATCGCTACCATCATGGACACAGCCATCATCTGGAAGGAATCCGTGGGAAGCTTCGGGGCTAAGGGACTGCGCCATCGCCATTGCTACCCACATCCACGGTGATCACTTCCTACATGCTTGGTGTTGTTGCGTCGGGTTCATTGATGACTATCTTTTGGCTTGTTGTACATGCTGATGTTATGGAGTTGTTTGCTTCAGCTCGTAATTTGTTTTACTTGCTGCTATCTAATGTATTATATGGCCTACTATGTACGTTTATATATGCGTAACTTGGTTTGCATGCATACTGGCTTGCATTACCCGTACCACCATTGCCAACGGTCAGACATGTTAGCCGTTATATTAACTTACTATAATATATAACTTTGAACCGGCTGCGTAGATGTGCTCTACACAAACGTCCTACTAAAAAAAGTTTAAAACTAAATTTCCAAATTACTGCACCATTCCAAACTCGATTTATATACGTATTATAAATTTATACGTTCTAACTTCGTTTTAAATTATTTTTAAGTCGTTTATTCTCAAAATAAATCATTTAAATTATCGAAATTTTAAAATCGACTACAAATCCTTGTAAAATTCATTAAAAGTAAATTTTAAATTAGTTCTAAAATTCTGGGTTGTTACAATCCCCTGAGGCCAAAGACACCACCCCGACCACCGCCACGTGACCGCGCCACTCAGAGCCTCCTTCGCGTAAAACAATGCGCCACTAATGTCAGCCCATCGCCGGAATTATCGACATGAACAGAATCTGGTAAAAGCCCAAATCCACCATCGTTGTGCCACCAGAAGCCACACCACTTCCATAGTTGGAACTGCCTCCTTCCGCTCCACCTTCTTCCTTTAGGGACCCCAACCCGATGCCTTCTCCATCACCTCCAAATTGGTCAAAACCCGATCTAACATTCCTAAAAAACAACTCTAATCATCTACTAAATCCAACCACCACATGGGAAAGCTCTTTCTCCCCTTTACCTTCGTCCTTCAGGGCTCTCGGCCTGAACCACACAGTTTGCATGCAAAATGAGAAAGGACGAAACTTGTTCTTTCTTAGTTATTGTGATTTTCTGATTACCACAGGTGATCGTTGGCCACCAAATTTTACCAGCATGTCACCCTCAACATCGCCTCCAACTTTGTAGCTGACGACTTAGATCAATTGCTCACCGTTTGAGAGATATAAATTAAAATGTGAAAACGGGTTTAAATGCAAAATGCATTTGATTGATTTGGAATTTTAGGGTTATGGTTAGGGTGATTATATAAAGGAGATTTATATTATTCTATTCTGAATTGAATAACTATACTTTTTTGAAATGAATAATGATATTTTGGATTTATTATGATTTTATGAACTCGCGCTTGCCGCCATTTCCAATCGATATTTATTTATTTATCTGTATAATCGTATGTGAAGTCCAGTTGCAATAAAAATGGACATCATGCTATATTTTGACATTCAAACCCAATGAAACTTGTTTCTTCGAAATCCGAGTATGTTGCATAAACAACGCTAGTTTGAGTTCAGATTAACGATTTATTCACAATTAATTTTCATATGCTCACATAACAACTCTGATTGGCATGAAACTTGAAACCTAGCAATAATTTTCCATTACGGATTTAATAAAATTTGTTTCATTGAAATTTGAGGTTGTTTGAAGAAAGGCTCTTCCAAAGGTCTAAATTAAATCGAAATAAATTGATTTCGCAACATTCAATATGATAATAATAAATTATTATTATCATATATATTCGTCCTATAGAATCAAAATAAACTATACTAGATTTTAAACTTAACATTTGGAATTTCAAGTTAAATCAATATTCAATATGTTAAAAATCCTTTTTATTTTATATAATAAATCGTTATAGTTTACAAGCGATTCCATAGCGGCTTTCTTAAAATTTAATTTGGACATAAATCAAAATATACAAGACGAAATCTCAATTTTTCTCTTTCATTAGAAAATTATAATCCAATAAATCTAGACGATTATTGTTTCAAAGAATTTCAATGTATACTGGATCCTATATATACATTTAAAGTTCAAAACATAAAACTATGAACTACTATAGCGATGCGGGATCATTTATAATTTAAATATAAAGTATACGTTCAAACATCATTTAATAAACATATTCCTTATTATAATTCAAATCTAAACTAAATTAAATCTTCTTATATTATCAATTCATACTATATTGCAAACCCAACTATTTCAAAATTAAATTTGTTATTTTATTATTTAAATTGAATTAATATTCAAAATCATTGAATTCGATTTATTTAAATTTCAAATCAATATTTAAAACCAGTTTTAAATGTTCATTTAAATGGTTAAAATCCAGGTCGTTACATTCCTTCCCCTTAAAAGAATTTCATCCCCGAAATTACTAAGGTAGGAAAAATGCTACAATCCATTAACTTTCAAAAATCCAATTAGTTTAAAATCTTTCGTTCCACTTTTTGGACTATCAGTTTCAGTTAGTCTAATTAGTTTTGACTGAGAAAAACCAATTCATTATTGTTAACAAAAATTTCCTAACTTTTTCTAATAATTGGAATTTTCGGAAAATTTCGGCAAAGTCTCCATTGTACAGAGGGACTTCTACGATATCGCAAGAACTAAATATACATACATCGACCCACATGGTCGGAAAATCTAATTAATAAGCCAAATTTAATATTTTTGCATAGGCGTACCTTATATGAGCGTTATTAAGCGATAAGCAAGAAGCTATATGTGGCTGGCTCAATTAGTATGCAGCTATAACCAAACTGGATCCAATCAGCTCCACACTCAATCAATATAGGCTTAAAGATGAATTATCCTCTATTCTTCACTCAGATGAACTCGTTAGCTTCATAATCACACAATTTGTTCAAAACATCCAAATTATCCATTCCAATATGTTACATACTATTCAATTCACATAAAATTTATAACCAGTTTCTTAGCAATCCATTTAGATACATAAGTCATTTCCATTAAATTCCATTCGAATTCATTATACTTGAATTAATTCATTCATTTATTCTTAATCAAGTTCAAATCTATAACAATGCAATCTATTACAACCATACAGTTCATCAGATTCCAAATACAAATTCATTATATTGGAATATGGGTTTAAATGTATTCCTATTGACTTACGTTAAATTTTATTTCAATATTCAAGTCTAATAACAACTTATAAGATTCATTTTAATTCAACATAAGTTAAATGAATTATTAAACTTCTCATTTATATATTTTATATTTGAAATTTCCTTTTTTAAGTTAAATCATTCCAACTTCATAATCCACTTTAAATTCCAATTCGAATCAATATTAGTGTGTTTCAGTTGGTTACCAATATAATAATAATTTAAGAAAAATATTAATTTTACCTCTTTTCAAAATATAATATGAAAAAATAATTTAAAAATAATTCTATATTCAATTACAAATATGCGCTCTCATGTAAACACACTCAAACCCAATCTAGGGTATTACTAACCCCGTCTCTATTGAGTTATGCCATATAGCCAAGGTTATTACTAAACCTTATACTCTGATACCACTATAATGACCCTCTAATTTCTTTCTATTAATTATCTAGGTTTTCAATACTTGGGTTTTAGCAAGTAATATAGGATTATGTATTGTTGTCAAAATTCGAGCGTCGAAATTCCTCAGGTCGTTAAGTAATATATCTTGAATTGTACTATATGTATCAGAAAATGATTCATTTAGATACATCTTAAATGTTCTCAACTGATTAGTTAACATGCAAATATTAGTTTACTTAACTTTACAAGTGCCTTCATGAGTAACTTGCAAAGTTCTCCAAATTTCATATGCAGACTTACAAATAAACAATCTATTAAAACCATTCGTATTTAGAGAAAAAAGTAACATATTTATGGTCTTAGAATTACTTTTGTGCAACTGTCTTTTGATTGGCAGTCCACCGTGCATAATTAGTCAAGGGTTTAGTGTACTTAATTGTTTAACTTCCAAATGTCTAGTCCTATTGATTGTAAATAAATTTTCATCCTACTTTCCCAATAAGTGCAATTGCTTCCATTAAAAAGTTATGGTCTGACAGTTGACTGGCCCTTTATAGATGAAATAGTGAAAATGTTGACATTAGAAATATTGGTAGTCATTTAAAAAAAAATCGGATTATGATACTTTTGAAAATCAACGCTTTAACAGCAAATGAAAGTGATGTAGATTAAGAATCTTAAGGCTAGATTAACACTAAAGGGTGGGGGTGGAATAGTGTTTTCTTAAATTTGTGAATCTTTTGGAAATCTATTGCAATATATCTATGTGTGTATATATATATAGAAGATCGATAACATAATAAAATAAGTAAAAAAATGCAGTAAAAGTCGAATGCGGTAAAGGAAAGGAAACAACAGGAATTTTTATACTAGTTTGGAGTTATCTACATCTGGTTCTGCACTATGTATAGTTTTATTAATATCAACAATTACACTCTCTGATTTCAAGGCTAGCAAGGAGACACTCTGTATAAGTTAAACCAATAGGTAGGCCAATCAAATTTACAGGATGTAGTCCTCACCCAAGTTTATTTCCAGGCAAACGAGTCACTTCCAGGTGCTTTTACCGACCGCAATCAAATCTAACTAGATTTGTTGGGAAACAATGGCTGAGTCACGGACTAGGTTGCTTTCTTGAAGACGATTCGGCGATCTGGTCGGAGGTGCAAACCAGTTCGTTCCTTCGCCGCCACCTCTAGGATAAAACAGCCTCTAAAACAATAACTGATTTGGTTGCACAACAAATCAGTGCAGATTTGCACTTTCTGAATGAAAATACTGCTCGAGAATTTCTGGGAGAAAATTTTTAATGGCGGTTGAGAGAAAAAGAGAAATTGTGATTCGGTAGGTATTCTCGTCTGAAGCTAATGACAATATATAGGACGAGAATTAGGGTTAGGGTTTACTGGTTAGTTGGCCTCTTTAATGAAGGATAAGAATTTTTACCATTGCAGAAATCTTTTCCATAAAAAAAACGGTTCGAAAAAGGCTAAGTTTTATGGTCCAAAAAATATAAGTGTCTACACCACAAAGCCCAAGCCCAAGCCCAAGCCCGAACCGAATCGGACCAGGCCGGGCCGAGTCAAGTCGAGTCGGTCGGTCACGCGCGCATGTGTGGTGGTCATGATGCATGGTCTCCCTCCTCACAACAATGCATGTATTGGGAGCCCAAGGCCCTAACATGATTTCTTAGAAACAAGTATAAATGCTTGCCTCTTCTATATAATCCCATGATGTGGGACTATTCACCCATAGGAGCCATTCATACACTTATTCCATTATTTTTAATAATTCATTAATGTTAATAAAACATTTCCAACAATCCCCCACTTGAACTTTTAAATATATTTTCGAGCAGTTTCTTAAAAAGCATAAGATTGTGCATAAACAAAGGTGTCTTTCGACTTGAACCATTGCATAGTGAATAAGATTCAGTTTTTACTAGAGTGACACGTAGTCTTAAACTCTATTCCAGACATCAAACCACACACAACCTTTTCTATAGTGCAATCAAATAAGCCCGTGCATTTATGGCCATGCACGTCTATCCTAGTTTAGTGAATGCTCTAGAAGTTTTGCCCGCAACTCCATAGGAAACGGCCACATTTCCACATTCACAAAGGTGAGTCTATCAAGAGCACTCCTGAAGGTAGGTACTCCACTCCACATAGAGTATAGATCTCATTAAGAGTTTCTATTAACTCATCCTCTAATCACTTCAGGAATACATGCTTCTTGTATTAAATAGCATGTTCAACTCATATCACTACACAACTTGTTATTACCCATTGAACCTAGTTCTTGGGATCTCCAGTCATTTAGGTCGGGTTACCATTGTGCGTGACTCAACAATCTAAGGGCAATAGTCCCATTCTTTTAGAAGAGTTATGGACTTTCTCTCTGGACAGTCCTTTTGTCAAAGGATCTGCCAAATTTTCCTCACTACGTACGTAATCCACTCTAACGGTACCTGTGGAAAGTAGTTCTCTGACCGTACTGTGCTTACGACGTATTTGTCGTCTCTTACCGTTATAATAACGGTTCTGAACTTTTGCAATAGTCGCGGTACTATCGCAATGTATCAACACAGCTAGTATCGGTTTTTCCCATAAGGGAATCTCAGTTAGCAGATTTCTCAAATACTCGGCCTCTTCACTAGCTGTAGCTAGTGCTATCATCTCAGACTCCATAGTAGACTAAGCCAAAATAGTCTGTTTCTTGGATTTCCAAGAAACAGCTCCTCCAGCGATGCTAAATATATAGCCACTGGTCGCTTTAGAATCATCAGATAAGGTATTCCAGTCTGCATCGGAATATCCTTCAAGTACAACTGGAAACCTTTCATAATGTAATCCAGGGTTCATGGTTCATTTAAGGTATCTCATTACCCTTTCAGTAGATTGTCAGTGCTCTATACTAGGTCTACTGGTAAACCTGCACAATAATCCCACGACATAGGCAATGTCGGGTCTAGTACAATCAGTGGCATACCGAAGGCTGCCAATGATGCTCGCATAATCAGACTGTCTTACACCTTCACCAGTGTTCTTAAATAACATTACACTGTGATCATACGGTGTACTTGCAGGTTTACAGTCAAAGTAATTATATTTCTTTAGTATCTTCTCAATGTAATGAGATTGATCCAAAGAAATTCCCTTTTCTGACCTAGTAATCTTAATACCAAGGAATACACTCGCCTCACCTAGATCTTTCATATCAAAATTGACACTTAATAAGGAGTTGACTGAGTTTGTGGCATGAATATTTTACCTAAAAATGAGTAGGTCATCTACATAAAGGCATATAATAGTGCAAATGTCATTCTCATATTTGTAATAAATGCATTTGTCACTTTCATTAACTTTAAAGCCATTTGAAATGATTAAGTTATCAAATTTTTCATGCCATTGTTTAGGTGCTTGTTTTAAACCATATAATGATTTATCTAATTTACATACTTTATGTTCTTGACCATGTTCTACAAATCCTTCAGGCTGGTCCATATAAATTTCGTCGTCTAATTCACCGTTCAAAAAAGCAGTTTTAACATCCATTTGGTGTATAAGTAAATTATGGATGGAAGCAAGTGAGATTAAAACCCAAATGGATGTTATTCTAGTTACAGGTGAAAAGGTGTCAAAAAAATCTATATTTTCTTTTTGTTTAAAACCTTTAGCTACTAGTCGTGCTTTATACTTATCTATAGTGCCATCAGGTTTTAATTTCTTTTTAAGTACCCATTTACAGCCTATAGATTTACAACCAGGGGGTAAATCTACCAAGTGCCAAGTCTTGTTGGATTCTAAAGAATCCGTCTCATCATTTATAGCCTCTTGCCAAAAATCGGCATCTAAAGAAGATAAGGCCTCTTGGAGGTTTATGGGATCCTCCTCAATAGTAAAAGCACAAAAATCTGAACCGAAGTCTTTTATGGTTCTTGCTCTTTTACTTCTTCTAGGTTCAGCTTCAGAATTTTCATTAAGTTATGTTCTAATTGGCATATTTGAGGTGCCCCACTATTCCTTAATTTAAAGGAAATTTAGTTTCATAAAAATTGGCATCATTTGATTCAATTATATTTTGTGCATTAAGGTCATAAAATCTATATGCTTTGCTATTAATAGCATAGCCTATAAATGCACATTCATATGCTCTACTTGCCAATTTTATTCTCTTAGGGTCTGGAATGTGAACATAAGCTAAACAACCCCAAGTTCTAAAGTATGAGACATTGGGTTTATGATTCTTTAAAATTTCATAAGGAGAAATTTTATTCTTAGATTTGGGGATTCTATTCAGAACATAGCATACAGTCAATAAAATATCCCCCCACCAATGTTTTGCTGCACCAGAATTTAATAATATGGCAACTACTAGTTCGGTAAAGGTCCTATTTTTCCTTTCTGCTTTATCGTTCATTTCAGGAGAATAGGGTGCAGTTCTCTCATGTACTATACCATGTTGTCTATAGAAATCCAGAATTGAATTAGATTCGTATTTTGTTCCTCTATCACTACGAAGTCTCTTAATTTTTCTATTTTCTTGATTCTCAATCTCAGTTTTGAATGTTTTAAACATGTCAAAAGCATCAATTTTATTTTTCATAAGGTATGCATATGTGAAATCAGAGCAGTCATCAATAAAAGTGATAAAATAACAATGTCCCTGTCTAGTTAAATTGCCATCTAGTTCACATATGTCAGAATGAATCAAGTATAAGGGTTCGAAAACTATATCAACAGATTTGTGAGGTTTCTTTGTGATTTTAGCTTGTGTACAGAATTCACATTTATCAAGTTCAGATTCTGTCATTTTAGGTATCATATCTAGGGTGCTCATGTTACGGATTATTCGATTATTAACATGACATAATCTAGAATGCCAGATATTAAAATCACACAACATGTAAGCAGAAGTAGTCACTTTATTAGATTCAACATTCAGTTTAAACATACTCTCACAAGCATAACCCTTTCCCACAAAAGTACCCTTATAAGTTAGGGTGTACAAATCAGCCCCGATTACTTGAGTGAAACCAGCCTTATTAAGGAGGAAGCCAGAGACCAGATTCTTCCTTATTTCTGGAGTGTGCATAACATCTTTCAGAATTACAGTTTTTTCAGAGGTGAACTTGAGTTCCACATTGCCAATCCAAGCAACTCTAGTGGTGTGAGAGTCTCCCAACAACACTTTCTGATTTTCAGCGGCCGTGTATGTCGAGAACATGCCACGATCATAGCAGACATGGAGAGAAGCACCAGTGTCTACCCACCAACCCTATGATCCACCAACAAAGTGAATCTCAGTAATCATAGCCGTAAGAGGCTCCTCAGTCAGGTTCGCCTGCGGTGCAGAGCTTGGCCTGTTCTGACACTTGCGTGCCATATGACCTGGTTTTCCACAGTTGTAACATAGAAACAACTGTCCATAGTCATTCTTTTGGGCTGGTTTCTGCTGTCCTTTTGGGTTTCCTTGCGGATTCCCATTCTGTTTGTTGCGCCTATTCTGATTCTTAAAAGATTTCTGATTTGGTTTCAGAACAGCGGGAGTGGTCTTCTTAGTACTGTTGTTATTCACAATCAGCACCTCTTCTTTCTGGTCCTGCTTGCGTGCCTCCTCCTCAATACGGAGGCGTGTAATCAAGCTCTCTAAGGAAAATTCCTTAGTCTTATGTCGCAAGACATTCTTAAAATCTTTTCAGCTTGGGGGTAATTTGTCAATGATAACAGCAATTTGAAATTGTTCGTCCAAGACCATACCTTCGGAGATGATCTCATGAGCTATTTTCTACAGCTCATGAGACTGCATCTCTACCGATTTATCATCAGTCATCTGGTACTTTAGGTAGCGGCTCACAACATATTTCTTTGCCCCTGCCTCCTCTATATCATATTTCTTTTTCAGTGCTTCCCAGATCTCCTTTGTTGTCTTTTCATCTGAGTTATAGTAATCATAGAGATCATCGCTCAGTCCGTTCAGAATAAAGTTCTTGCATAGGTAATCCTGTTCAGTCCAGGTCTGCAGTTGCTTTGACTGTTCAGTCCATGATGCCATCTTCGCTGTATCAGCCTCGTCAGGTTTATCTGGAAGTTGCGGTTTGTCAGTAGTCAGCGCATCCACAACCTTTCTGATGGTGAGGAAGAACTCCATCTTCTGACGCCATCATTTGAAATGCAAGCCTTCAAATATGAATGGATCAGCAGTCACGAGAGGGTTCTGGAAAGCAGAGGGTGGAGCAGAATCGTCTACGGTTGAGTTAGAAGCCATTGTTTTAGATCGTCTTCAAATTGTTGGGAAACAATGGCTGAGTCGCTGACTAGGTCGCTTTCTTGAAGACGATTCGGCGATCTAGTCGGAGGTGCAAACCAGTTCGTTCCTTCGCCGCCGCCTCTAGGATAAAACAACCTCTAAAACAATAACTGATTTGGTTGCACAACAAATCAGTGAAGATTTGCACTTTCTGAATGAAAATACTGCTCGAGAATTTCTGGGAGAAAAATTTTAATGGCGGCTGAGAGAAAAAGAGAAATTGTGATTCGGTAGGTATTCTCGTCTGAAGCTAATGACAATATATAGGACGAGAATTAGGGTTAGGGTTTACTGATTAGTTGGCCGCTTTAATGAAGGATAAGAATTTTTACTGTTGCATAAATCTTTTCCATAAAAAAACGGTTCGAAAAAGGCTAAGTTTTATGGTCCAAAAAATATAAGTGTCTACACCACAAAGCCCAAGCCCAAGCCCGAGCCCGAACCGAACCGGACCGGGCCGGGTCGAGTCGAGTCGAGTCAGTCGCGCGCGCGTGTGTGGTGGTCATGATGCATGGTCTCCCTCCTCACAACAATGCATGTATTCGGAGCCCAAGGCCCCAACATGATTTCTTAGAAACAAGTATAAATGCTTGCCTCTTCTATATAATCCCATGATGTGGGACTATTCACCCATAGGAGCCATTCATACACTTATTCCATTATTTTTAATAATTCACTAATGTTAATAAAACATTTCCAACAAGATTCATGGCTAGCTATTTACAACCTTATACATTTTGAGTAGTTTGTATAAATAATGTAGATTTTGATCTTTCAACCTTGATTACAATTGTTCTATAACTCTGATTTGCATTTTGACCTTGGTAGAACTGAAGTGTGTTTGATATAGAATCAAATTAGAGAAAAAACAACTTGATTTGGTTGATAAATCAGCGGAATATGGTTATATACTTTTAGATTTTAAAGAGAGGAGAAGAGAAAGTGAAGAAATATAATGAAAGCTAATTATTCACGTTTCTGGAAGAAGGTTATTAATAGTTTATATATAATGTTTCAAAACCTTGTAAACATATTAAATCATGGTAAAAGTACAATTTAAGCATACTAACACTTAAGAAAACTTGATGAAAATATGTTAAAATAATTTGGGTAAAAGTAAACTAAAACTGTATATAATCAAATATAAGAAACTAAAAATTTAAATATTAAAAGTGTGATAGTATTAAATCATAGTTATGAAGGTTGAAAATGAAAACTTAAAAATTGAAATCTTAAATAAAATCACCTAAAATGTAATATAAAAAATAAAAATATTTACAAAAACAAAAGTATACAAAAAGTATTAGTATTAAAGTAATTTTTTTAAAATTAAAATTATTTTAATTATATAAGGAGTGAAATCAAAATATAATAATCAAAGCATAATACTAAAGTAATATATAAATATTGAAATCTAATAAGTGTATAACTTTCAGAATAAAGTTACAACAAAATTTTCTTTTTGAAAATATTTAAAAGGGACATTCTGAAAACAAAGGATGATTTAAAACATTTTGTAAAGAGATTTAAAAATTCTTTCTATAATCATTTTGAAAATAATTTTTGGAAACAGGAATATTTTTGAAAAATAATTTTGTAAAGTGGATGGAGATCTTATAAGTGCAACCCGAGTTTTATCATGATTCTAAGATTATAATATCTCGAGTCCTTGAACTCAAAATAAATGATTCTCCCTATTCTTGAATCAACATTCTAAATCTTCAAACTTCTTATTGTATTGTCCTGATTATCAATATCTTGCAATATATATTGCACTATACGGTTTGTGTGTATGTGTGTGTGTGTATAATGATTAGTACATATTAAATATACAATATTTATTATCGGAGGTTGTTATCATTAAAAACACCATCCATGGTACAAACAGACTATAACGAGCTATATAGATATTTTAGTCTCTATGAGACAAACTGTTCCTTAGAATATGATCAGGTATTATGGTGTGTGACTAGTTTTGCTTCGAGCAAGAAGTTGTTTGATGATGTAACACCCAACACCCATTAATATCCCGCAAAATAGGGTTATGCCAAGAATTGTGAAGCGTTAAAGAGCTATATTACAGAGACTAAATTTCTCAAGGTAATAAAACAAATACAGTGGAAATTTTTTTAATTGAAAACATAATTTTTCTTCAAAATCAAATTGTCATTTCAGTCATAAATCATAAACCAACACATGTCTCAATAAGTAATACGTAGTCTCATAAACCATCAGAGTATAAGAAGAAAATCACCCCTCTCAAAGTCAATAGTACAACCAAACCCAACCGAAAAATATGCAAAAATAGAAGATGAATACATCAACAACTAGAATGAACTCCAAGAATGATCCTCCAAGATATCTGAACTAACCACCTCATCCCTGCAAGCCTGATGGTAGAGAAAAAGAAAGAAAGAGGGGTGAATCATACGTAAAGTCTGCTGAATGATGCAATCGCTTGCACGATTAAGTAAGATAGATAAATAAACTAAATAATAGTTCTAATGTACAATAGGGTATAATATCTATACACCACTACTAAAGGTAAATAAACTGAAAAATATATAAGAGTATACTAGGGTTGATTGCTCGATTGTTTGCACTTATTCAACTACGGAACATAAGAAATATGATTAGGACAATCTCCTAATGCTACCCATCGATCGGCTTTATTCTACCAATTTATCATCTCGCATGGTAAAATGTTACTATGGATTTAAGGCTATATCCTATGTAATAATTCAACAGTGACATAACTAAACGTTTTTGGATGTAGCAGTGACTTATTTTCCCTATCTATGCCTCGCATGCTCGGACATCGCCAGAATGCTCCCTCACACACCCTTATATGTTGACCTCTTATTCACACCAATCAGCATACGCATGTCCAGTCTCACTCCACCTATGTGAGACCATCAGTAATAAATTTGAAAGAGAATGCTTTCGATATGGGTCCTAGCAAACAAATATTCTAATTTTCACCTTTGCTCTGTCCTTCTTGATCTAGGCCTTATTTATTGGTCACTTATTTTCCCCAACCAGATTTTGCTACCGGAATGGACCTCTACGTACTTATTAAACTTTATCGATCACCTATTTTCCCTAATTAGCACTTTGCGGTTGGAACGAACTGCTATTATTGCATGCTTATTAAACTTAATCCCATAACTAAATTTTAATTGCAATAAGTCTTTTAATTATCCTTTCAATTATAAACCCCATGTTATAATTCTAGTTGCAAATATCACAGGTTTGGCTAATGATTTGCTAACATATCCATATCATTATCACAATATTGTGCCCATTCTATTTTCCTTTCAAATTACAACTCATGTTATAATTTATTGCGAATTCCCATTAATTTTCCTATTCCAGTCTAATTCTCTTTTTAATTACAAATCAATAATTTATGCATATTTTCCTATAAATTTAATTCTTTTCTTTTAATCCATGTTTGTGAACTCACTCCTTTTAGTTCTATCTTTCACATGTCAAAAGAGGATTAAATTAGTTCAATTGACTAGCATTTACTTATGCATGTTTTAGGCATAAACTTAAGTAGTTGTAGAAACTATAAATAACTGACAAGAATTAAATATTGGCAAGGGGAAGAAGACTGTAAAACTTCCTTACATAATCAAATAAAAAGAATATTGTAAGAAGGAACACAGAAATATTTGCAGAAAATTACTTATAGGAACAAAGAAATCCTTGCATAACACTAACTTACAGAGAAACTATTAAAATTACAAGAAAAATATAGGAAAAACTACAGAAAAATTTACAACTATTATAAACCATATTTTCGTAAATTACCAAAAGTATGAATAATCACAACACTCACCCGTGGTCCTAAGATTTCCTGCGTGGCCTCTGTAGATCCCATCCCATGGCATACAATATTCTTATTTAAAATACACTTTCTTTAGAAATACTTATCTTCTAGGGTCCATCCATAGGCGATGAACCCATTAAGAGAAAATCAAAGTATGAGGGAAATGCCTAGGTCTAGGAGTCCATTTATAGTGTAATATATAAGATCTCAGATTGTTGGATTTAGGTTTCAATTCAATCTATACATGTCATAGCTTAATTACAGCCCCCAAATTAAACATCAAATGTCCGAAAAATGACCACATCACTAAAAGTTCATTCAGATCTAGTTTGGCTCGTACCTGGATGAAACAACACCTAGGCATAAAACACGGGTCGACCCAGACCCTCCGAAGGTCAACTCATACATGGTTGATTCAACCTATAGGTCGCTTATGTCAGATAGGGAAGACTTGTTAAGTTATATATACATATAAATATATATGTAACATCTCAGATTTTTAATCAATTTATTTTGAACATTTAAATTTATTTTAAATATTGATTCGAATAATAAATGAATTTATATTGAATTTGTCAATTTAATAATCGATATACAATTTAATTTCGAGTATATTAAATTATCATAATGCGGAAACGATAATAATAATTTATTATCAATGAAATTAATTGTTTAAAATCAATTTATATTTTAAATATAATTTAATTTAAATCGTTAATTTAAGCTGTTATCTCTTTTATACAGTCAAATTAAATTCTAAAACATGTTTCAGTGTGTTTAGAATGCTAGTGTAACTCTAATAATACCGGTCATTGCGTTTAAATCAAAGTTTGGAATCAACGAAATAATTTAAAATTAAATTAAAAAAGAATTGATAAATATATTTTTATATATTGTTGGTACATAGGCCAATATAAGCAGCCAAAATAATTTATTAAATCATGCAGCATATTTTTTCTCGAGCCAACAAAAATGTCTTCCTTCTTCAAAATCAAAGGAACAACAATTTAATGGCTTATGTACCTATTGTTTCCATCGCGTCTATATAATATGAACCAACCTCCGTTGTTTTTCCATCTTCCTAAACCAGAGAAAAAAAACAATTTGATCTCTCTTTGTAACATAGATCAAAACTAATCATATCCATTAATCATGGAAAAAAGTATACCGTAAGCTTCAAACAATGGCCGAACCTAATTTCTTTCCAATAAATCAACTCAAACCGCGATAATTAAACCACTGTGAGGCCGAGCAGCAACAATAGGATGAAGCGCAAATGGAAGGAAATGGTGTGATTCCAGATACCAAATCTCGACTTCAATGCAGCATCCTAGAGTGGCTCGCGCTTGAGTTTTAGCAAGGTCGGAAGGAGAGTCGATGGTCGATTCGAGTTCATTGTGAAGAGTAGCATCTTATACCGAAGGATTGTGCAATTTAGGGTTGACTAATGTTGCAGCCTGTAGCTCGAGAAGGGGGAATGTCGCGATTTTTTCTATAAGCAGAAATGGAGTTGGTTCATTATCGAAGAGGCAGTGATGGATCGTTTGAGGCTGTGTGGTTTTTGGATGATCGACAATATTTATTTCAGTAAGTTTTGGGGGTTCGATCATTTTGATGATGAACTGGAGGTTGATAGTGGAATTGTGCAATTCGTAATATGGGTTAATGGACTGGAAGAGGATCGACAATAGGAAGTTGGTGAAGTTCTTACGAAGAGAAGATGAAACACCCCACCTCCGTTAGGGTCACTCTCAAAGGAAATGCCCTAATTTTGGTGGAGGTTTATAAGTATAAGCCACAGATACACAAGACAGATATAAATACACATATTTTTGAACAGCGGAAAACAACAGCAATTTTATTTCAACAAAATACGTGTTACACAAACCATGTCATAATTTGTCTTACAATACTTCCAAAAACATAACATCTTCATAACTGTCTTGATTACATTAATTAAAGAAGCATAAAAACATAAGTAAACTGCATAAGTCCCATAATTGATGTCCAAAGCCATAGTCCAAAACGAAAAAGATCCAAGCAATACATTCTTTCTCTTCAAGCTGGATGTGAAAATTGGTCAAGCTGCGGTATTCCCTCCCTATGGACCTGGAGGGGGAAACGAAAGAAAAGAAGACGAAAGAAAAGTAGAGTCAGACATAAAGCCTGAGTAAGTCTAGGGCTATTCAGTCTATGAATAAAGAACTGGGTATGATAAGTATAAACTGGAAATGGGAAAGCACCATAAACTAAGTTAAGTTGTCTAGAGTCGAATATACTATCGTACCCCATATTAATCTCTGCATCCATATAAACTAGTTCCCAACAGACAACCTATAATTAGGGTGAAGTGATTCGTTTCTAATGATCGACTCCTACTCGCATAGTTACATGTGTCTTACGGCCCCCGATGTTGTAGTTACCTATGCTGGTCCCACCATGGGGTGTATCAAGTCCCATGGTGGCGGCCCGACACAATCCTAGAATGCACAGGTATGCTACTGGTGCCCAGTGCCTTATTTTTCTGCGCCGGAGTGTGTGCACGCCCGCACCCCGTTAGAACCTACACTGCTGCACCACCGCCGTCGATTTGACCTCTTACCGTCAGCCCAGTAATCGTGCCCCACCCTGCCTAGTTCAGGGTATCCTGATACACCTTGTAGGGTTACTGCTGAAAAGGGTCCCCCGCTACTAGGTTTTCTATTTCTAGCCAACATGCTAAGTTGGTTAAGTGTTTTGTAAACCTAACCCCCAATCAGTCTGTATAGTTTAGCATGTTCCATTTGATTAAGTATTAATTCAATTTACTTAATCCTATCAATCCTGACTCAGCCTTAATTGTCTTATTAAAGCCTCGACCTCTCACATTAGACAGGTATTGTTGTGGCTGCCTGTTGCCGGTTGGGTCCGGGCAGTCTTACGCCACAACTCAGTCTAACCTCGGGTCCTTATTGGGCTCCGTGTTTAACCACCCACATTGGATAGGTATTGTTGTGACTACTGGACAGCCGGGCAGTTCCGGGCAGGTTTACATCACAACTCAATCCAACCTCGGGTTGAACACATCGTATTTTCTAAATTTACATATTTTGTCTCTTTTCTTTTTATATGTAAATATTTGCGGCCCATTATTCAAATTCATCTTTATTGGGTAAAATTAATTTATACCACTTAATTGTTTTTCAAGGTTGTTGGCATGTGTCAAACATGCCAACACATGTGTTCTATATTTTAACCCAATCGTCATTACCCCCGTTTTATACGTCCGCTACAATATAACATATGTTGGGTTTAACATTTAAACCCAACTTAGCCACATGAAAAAGGGGAGGCTTAGAACATGGTGTTTATGTATTCTAAGTAACATAAAAAGGGGAGTGTGAACGCACGAACTTGCAACATAACGATCTAATTAACATGAATTAGGCACATGTGAACTTGCATTGTAATAGCATATAATCATGGCATAAACATACTTAAACATGAATCATTCTATTCATATAATCATGGCATAAACATCCCTAAACATGAACCATGGTTTTTAATCTATTCATGTAAACTTGCAATTGGAATGTAAATCTAACTTAATTATATGTCACATATATCACCATATGATTTTGATAACAACATAGGCCTAAAACATGTTTTCAACTAGGCATAACACCAAACATAGTTTAGTCATGTTCATAAAGATGCTTACTTTTGTCTCTAATACAAAAGTATGGTTTTACACTTGAATCACGATGCCAATTCCAACATAAATTCATATAAACCATAGTACTTAGTTGAATCCAATTACACACTAAAAGTGATCATAAAAGTATGTACATCATATTGGCATAATGGTGAATCATATACTTGCATGAATCTCAAATAAACTACCACAACATATGGTTGTTAACATGAATCATATACTTGCATGAATCTAAATTAAACCACCGCAAACATGTAGTTGTTAACTTCCAACATAAATCACATACTTGCAAATATTCAATCGTTATACCACAACATTTCCAAATCGTTTAGAATCAAAGCAACGTACAATTATAGATTATTATCACCACAAATCGAATACAATTCTATTTCTCATTTTACACAAATCAAAACACAATTATTTATTCACATCGAAATAGCACTCTACTTACAACGTATGACGAATCTTCAATTCAGGGATCTGAATTCTGAATTTGGAGATGCTATCCTTTGTTGTAGGCGTTGTTTTGATTTAATTGACATTGCTTTAAGCTTTCGAATTGTCTCCTAATTGTCTCTCAATTTTGATGGCTATTCCTAATCTTTCCTCAGCAGCATGATGGTCTCATCTTCATTTTTGTTTGTGTGAATTAGGTGGAGTCTTAGGTCCTTTTTATAGAGTTTGTGAGTTGATTAGGACCGTCGATGGAGCTTGGTTTAACAATAGCCGTTCATTTGAAGGAGAGACCAATCAGGAGCTGACACCTAGCCCTAGTGACAAGGCAAGGCTTAGAAAATCGACCAAGCACAGACCAGGCCAGCCAGGGGGGTTGGGTTCGACCTGGCTCAGGGGCCAGGTCAACCCCTCAGGTCGACTATTTAGTCGACCTGGGTGCCCCAGGTCGACTACCCAGTCGACCTGGGTGCCTTGGGCGGGAAAATTCCCGCCCTGTCCAATCTGGACCGATTTTTGAAATTTAAATCTAATTTCTGAGCTGTTTTTGTCTGTTTGAATTTTAAACTGAATTCTGAAACTTCCAGAGGCCATATCTCCCTCATACGGATTCCGTTTTACGCAAACTCGGACTTTATTTCAAGCAGAATTCCGAGACGAACGCAATGGCGTATCCCATTTCCCTTAATTCTTTGATTTGAAATTAGATATACTTTATTTTGTGAATTTCACTGTTATAGAATACACGGGGTGTTACATTCTCCCCCACTTAAAAGGATTTCGTCCACGAAATCTTCAAGTTCAGGAAGAATGTACGTCCTAACATCCAAACATCCATCTACTCATCAATCAAACACGAGCATCCATTGTCCTTAAAAGACTTCTAATGCTTCATGATCATATGCGAAGTGTGTGTACATGTACTTATCTAATGCAAAATCAGGCGGTCTACTGATTCAGTTGACCTCCTTAATGTGAATTATGTAAGTGCCATGAATCCATTATGTATGCAAATTCTCCTATTCATGATTCTACATGAGTGCATAATCATTCATATAAATGCAACATCCATATGAAAACACATTAAACTTCAACCATATACGAATATAAATACATTTATGCATATGCAATATATGAAGTGACCGAGCCGATCTAAATCCTAGATTGTGTGTGTATATGCAACCACGAGCAACCACTAGCAATCATTTGCAACCACTTGCAACCATCATCCATAACATGTCTCAATTACATGTTTTCATCCAAAGAGTTTCTACCTAAAAGATAAGGTCGAGGAGATATACCTAAAAAGATAGATAAAGCGCAATTTAAGGAAAAAGAAAGATCAAAGATGTACCCTCGAAAAGAAAAGGGTAGACTGCGCGTATTATAGCTTCAGTTTCCCAAGTTGCGTCTCCCTCGGCGTCGCTCCACTGAACTTTGACGAGCTTGACTTCGCGGTTGCGTAGCTTCTTCACTTCCGTTCCTAATATGCGGGTTGGAACTTTCCTCACGGTTGCTTCGCATTCCACTTCAGCTTCTTCTAGGATATTTGGCTCTACCACTTCAGCAGATTCATGTAGACATTTCGGAGGTGCGAAACATGGAAACGTTGTGAACTCCGGCCAGCTTTTCGGGTAGCTCTAATCTATAGGCCATTTTCCAAATTTTCTCAATAATAGGAAACGATCCTACGAACCTTGGTGCTAGCTTTCCTGTGGTTCCAAAACGAACAATGTTCCTTAGCGGAGATACCTTAAGAAAAACTCTGTCCCCAACCTCAAATTCAAGGTCGGTCCTCCTCTTGTCGGCATAGGATTTTTGTCTGTCTTGGGTTGTCTTCATCCTTCTTCGTATTAAGTCTACTTTCTCTGAAGTCTCTCGGATCATATCTGGTCCAAGTATGAGCTTGTCAGTAGACTCCCACCACCATGTGGGCGATCGGCACGGTCTTCCATATAAAGCTTCGAAGGGCGCCATTCCGATGGTTGCTTGGTTGTTGTTGTTGTAGGAAAATTTCACCAAAGGAAGATGATCTTCCCACGTCCCTCCGAAGTCAAGGACGCACAGTCTTAAAAGGTCTTCCAAAACTCTATTCACTCTTCCTGTCTTGCCGTCGGTTTGGGGGTGATAGGCTGTACTCAAGCATAACTGTGTGCCTACCGCTTCTTGCAGACTCCGCCAAAACTCACTCGTGAACATAGGGTCTCGGTCACTAACAATGCTGGAGGGTATTCCATGGAGTCAAACAATTTCCTTGAGGTAAAGAGATGCTAGGGATGAGGCAGTTCTTTTACTCTTGACAGGTAAAAAGTGGGCGCTTTTAGTAAGCCTATCCACTATTACCCAAACGCTAGTGTTGCCTCTTCTAGACCTAGGCAGCCCATCAATGAAGTCCATTGATATGCTATCCCACTTCCACTGCGGGACCTCTAGAGGATGGAGCAGACCGCCAGGCTTTTTCTGTTCCGCCTTAACCTGTTGGCACACCATACACTTAGAAACAAAATTTGCCACGTCCTTCTTCATGCCGTTCCAAAAGAAAGTTCTCTTTATGTCCTTGTACATTTTATCTCCGCCTGGATGTATCGTCATCTTGGAGTGATGTGCTTCCTCGAGAACCGTCTTTACTAAATCCCTTGTCTGTGGGACGCATAGTCTTCCGTCTCGCCTTAGCCAACCCTTGTCGTCGATGGCGTATCTGTTGAGGTGACTTGAAGTCTCACCCCTACTGAGCCTATCAAACATCTCCACAAGCTGAGGGTCTTCGCGTTGTGCTGTTCCTATTGCGTCCACTAAAGTTGGGCGTACTTCGAGAGATGCTAGCAAGCCCGGTACAAAATCGGAGGAGGGCCTAAAGTCAAAGCTGGCTATAAACTCTAGGCTTTGTATTTCAACAAACAGCGGGCTTAGGGTCAGTTTCTTTCGGCTCAACGAGTCTGCCACTACGTTGCCTTTGCCCGGAGTGTAGGAGATCTCGAAATCGTACGAGGCAAGAAACTCCATCCATCTCTGTTGCCTCAAGTTAAGATCTTTCTACGAGAAAAGATATTTCAACGATTTATGGTCAGTGTAAAGTTCAAACTTCTCACCTAGGAGATAGTGTCGCCAAGACTTGAGTGCAAAGACGATGGCGGCTAACTCAAGATCGTGGGTCGGGTAGTTCTTTTCATGAACTTTCAATTGCCTTCCACCATAAGCTACTACCCTCCCTTCTTGCATCAAGACAGCGCCTAGCCCTGTCCTACATGCATCTGTATAAACGGTGAACATCTTGCTTCCATCTGGCAACGTCAAAACTGGGGCTGTTGTAAGAGCCCTTTTTTGTCGTTGGAAAGCAAACTCGCAATCCAAGTCCCAATTGAACACTAGATTCTTCTTGGTCAGCTTTGTGAGCGGATCTGATATCTTTGCAAAGTCTCTAATGAATTTCCGATAGAAGCCTGCTAGACTAAGAAAGCTTCGGACTTCTATTGCGTTCTTTGGTGTCTTCCAGTCCTGCACCGCTACTACCTTAGCCGGGTCTACAGCTAACCCTTCTTTGGATACTATGTGCCCAAGGAACCTCACTTCTTCTCTCCAAAAGTGGCATTTGGAGAATTTGGCTTTTAGCTGATGGACTCGCAGAGTTTCCATGATTGCCCTTAGGTGCTGAGCATGCTCTTCTTCATTCTTTGAGAAGATCAAGATATCGTCTACGAAGACCACTACGAACTTATTGAGGAAATCTCTGAACACTCTACTCATTAGGTCCACGAAGTAAGCGGGTGCATTTGTCAAGCAGAAAGGCATGACAAGCCATTCAAAGAAGCCGTCTGGGGTTCTGAATTATGTCTTATCGATACTATCTTCAGCCACCCTTAGCTGATGAAAACTGGTCGCCAAATCGAGTTGGGAGAAAACAGACACTCCTACAAGCTGATCAAACAGATCATCAATTCTGGGGAGAGGGTATCTATTCTTTTTCGTTAGCTTGTTGAGCTCCCTATAGTCAACATATAGACGGAGTGAACCATCCGCCTTGGTAGCGAACACCACTGGAGCGCCCCATTCTGAAATGCTCCTTCTAATGAACCCCTTTTCTATAAGCTCTTTAATTTGTTTACTGAGCTCTTTCCTTTCCGTGGAGCCATATGTCTGATGGGAAACGCAACTGGCTTTGCATTATCTACAAGATATATGCGGAAGTCTATCTCCCGCTTCGGAGGTAAGCCCTTCACCTCTTCGAAGACATCCGGATATTCCCGGACCACCCTAACCGATTGCAAACTTTCAACAGAAGCATCTAGCTGAAACACCCCACCTCCGTTAGGGTCACTCTCAAGGGGAATGCCCTAATTTTGGTGGAGGTTTATAAGTACAAGTCACAGATATACAAGACAGATATAAGAACACATATTTGTAAACAGCGGAAGAACAACAAACTTTTATTTCATAAAGTCAAATACGTGTTACAACAACATCCTTTCCAAAAACATAACACAATACTTTCATAATCTGTCTTGAGTACATGATTTAAAGAAGCATAAATAAAAACATAGATAAACTGCAAAGCCCTCATAGTGATTGTCCAAAGCCATAGTTCAAAACAGGAAAGTCCAAGCAATACATTTCTCTTCTTCAAGCTGGATGCTAAGGCTGGTCAAGCTGCTGTGTTCCCTCCCTGAGGACCTGGGGGGGGAAACGGAAGAAAGAAGACGAAAGAAAAATAGAGTCAGACATAAAGCCTGAGTAAGTCTAGTACTACTTTGTCTATGAATAAAGAACTGGGTATGATAAGTATAAACAAGAAGTGGGCAAGCACTATGAACTTGGTTAAGTTGTCTAGGGTCGAATATACTATTGTACCCCATGTTAATCTCTGAACCCATATAAACTAGTTTCCAACTGGCACCCCATAATCAGGGTGGTGTGATCCATTCTATGATGATCGGCTCCTACTCGCATAGTTCCATGTGTCTTACGGCCCCCCGATGTCTGTAGTTACCTATGCTGGTCCCACCATGGGGAGTATCAAGTCCCATAGTGGCAACCCGACACAACCTTAGAGTGCACAGGTATGCTACTGGTGTCCAGTGCCTTATTTTTCTGCTCCGGAGTGTGTGCACGCCCGCACTCCGTTAGAACCTACACTGCTACACCACCGCCGTCGCTTTGACCTCTTACAATCAGCCCAGTAATCGTGCCCCACCCTGCCTAGTTTCAGGGTATCCTGATACACCTTTTAGGGTTACTGCTGAAAAGGGTCCCCCGTTACTAGGTTTTCTATCTCTAGCGAACATGCTAAGTTGGTTAAGTGTTTCCTAACCTAACCCCACCAGTCCGTTTAGTTTAGCATGTCCCATTTTGATTAAGTCTTTAGTTCACTTAATCCTAACAATCCTGACTCAGCCTTAATTGTCTTATTAAGGCCCTGACCTCTCACATTAGACAGGTATTGTTGTGGCTGCCTGTTGCCGGTTGGTTCCGGGCAGTCTTACGCCACAACTCAGTCTAACCTCGGGTCCTTGCTGGGCTCCATGTTTAACCTCCCACATTGGATAGGTATTGTTGTGACTACTGGACAGCCGGGCGGTTCCGGGCAGGTTTACATCACAACTCAATCCAACCTCGGGTTAAACACATCGTATTTTCTACATTTACATATCTTGTCATTCTTCTTTATTTATATGTAAATATTTGCGGCCCATTATTAAGTAAATGGTGTAAAAGTTACACCAATCATGGGCCCAACCCATACCTGAATTTGGGCCCTTCTATTTTATATTTTCGTTAATTAATTAATTTTAACCCAACGTTATTTTCCCCCGTTTTACACGTCCGTTCATATATATTGGGCTTAGCCTTTTAAAGCCCAATTTAGCCATGCGAAAGGGGAGGCTTATGGCGTATACACAAAGAGGGGAAGGTGAGCGCATGAACTTGCAATACGACGTTGGAAATAGAAATTGGTGTACTTGCATAGTGGTAACATAGGTGACATGAATCAAAGCATGTGAACTTGCATAGGGTTAACTACAACATGAACCTATATTCTTATTTAGGCATATTGTCAAACATGAGTATGTCGTAAATATTTCTAGCATGAGCATAGCATAATGTCAAACATAAGCATGGCATAAATACTTTTGGCATAAACATGGCATAATGTCAAACATAAGCATGGCATAAATACTTTTGGCATAAACATAAACATGTCATGTTCATAAGGTTTCTACATGTTTACAAAGGGGATACTTTGTTACCAACACAAAAGCATAGTTCAACTTAATCATGGTTTAAGTCCAATCACATAACGATGGTACAAACATACTTATGCATAAATATTCCTAATCATGGTGTTTGCTTTAAAACTTGCAAAAAGGGATTTTTGAGTCTAACCTAGCCATGTCTCATATATGTCATCATATAAACAAGATAGACTTAATCATGGATTCCAATTATGCCAAATATCATTCAAGGCCTAGCCATATCCATAAATTTACAAAAGCATGACTTAATACATGGATTATGGTATCAAAATTCCATCATAGTTTCATATGAACTGTGACAACCAAACTTGTTACTTGCAAAATGATTTATGCACAAAAAATATACATCATGATGGCATAATCACAAAGCCCAAACTTGCATGAATTTCAATCAACTACATACATGTAGCTTCAACATAGATTACATAATTTGCGAGATATTCCAAACGTTTACTTGCATAGAACTACCGCATGTAGTTCTTTATAACATAAATAACATAATCCAAACGTATATAAATTGATAAGAACGCACAAATATGAAATACTTCCATTGCCACAATTCAAGCATACACATCAACACAGTTGTTTAATTATACCAAAGTAATACTCTACTTACAATGGTTGCGGCGAATTCTCTAATTAAGAGATATGATTCCTATGTAGAATTGATTGGCTTTAGGTTGCTTGAATTGCTTTAGGCTTTAGAACTTTCTTCCTAATTCTCTCTCTAGTTGGCGGCTACTCTTTGTCGTTCCTCAGCAACATGGCGGCTATGTTCTTAATTTGAATGAATAGATTAGGGTTTAGTCTAGGGTTGTTTATATAGAGGTTAGGAATTGATTAGGACCATTGATGTTGCTAGGTTAGATCATAGCCATTCATTAGGAAGAGAGACCAATAAAAACCCGCCACCTAGCCCTAATGACAAAGCAGACCACAGAAATTCGACCGCACACCGACCTGGCCAGCCAGGTTGACTGGGCTCGACCAGGTCGATACCCCTGTCGACAGGGCTGTCAACAGCCCTGTCGACATGGGTAGCCCAGGTCGACAGCCCAGTCGACCTGGGTGGCCTAGGCGGGTGATTATCCGCCCTGGCCCACTGGGCCTGATTTTTAATTTATTATTTTATTCTGTTTGAATTTCAAATTTAATTCAAAACTTCCGAAGGCCATATCTTCTTCATACGGACTCCGTTTTTCGAAAACTCGGACTCTATTTCGCGTATTTTTCCGAGACGAACGCAATGGCGTATCCCGTTTCCCTTAGTTCTTTGATTTCAGATTAATTATACTTTAATTTGTTAATTTCACAGTTATAGAATTTTCGGGGTGTTACATTCTCCCCCACTTAAAAGGATTTCGTCCCCGAAATCTTCAAGTTAGGAGGAATGTATATCCTAACATCCAATCATCCATCTACTCATCCATCAAACACGAGCATCCATTGTCCTTAAAAGACTTCTAATGCTTCATGATCATATGCGAAGTGTGTGTGTACATGAACTTATCTAATGCAAAATCAGGCGGTCTACTGATTCAGTTGACCTCCTTAATGCGAATTATGTAAGTGCCATGAATCCATTATGTATGCAAATTTTCCTATTCATGATTCTACATGAGTGCACACTCATTCAATACAAATGCAGCATCCACATGACAACACATTAATGTTCAACCACATACGAAAGCAAACATATTTGCATATGCAATATGAAGTGACTGAGCCGATCTAAAACCTAGATTGTGTGTGTAAATGCAACCACGAGCAACCACTAGCAATCACTTGCAACCACTTGCAACCATCATCCATAACATGTTTCAACTACATGTTTTCATCCAAAAGGGTTTCTACCTAAAAGATACGGTCGAGGAAATATACCTAAAAAGATAGATAAAAGCGCAACTTAAGAAAAAGAAAGATCAAGGATGTACCCTCGAACAGAAAAGGGTAGGCAGTACGTATTCTAGCTTCAGTTTCCCAAGTCGCGTCTCCCTCGGCGTCGCTCCACTGAAATTTGACGAGCTTGACTTCACGGTTGCGTAGCTTCTTCACTTCCGTTCCTAAGATGCGGGTTGGAACTCTTCTTATGGTTGCTTCGCGTTCCACTTCGGCCTCTTCGAGGATATTTGGCTCTACCACTTCAGCTGACTCATGTAGACATTTTCGGAGATGTGAAACGTGAAAGACGTTGTGGACTCCAGCCAACTTCTCGGGTAGCTCTAATCTATAGGCCATTTTCCCAATTTTCTCGATAATAGGGAATGGCCCTACGAATCTTGGCGCTAGCTTTCCTGTGGTTCCAAAACGAACAACGTTCCTTAGCGGTGATACCTTGAGAAAAACTCTGTCTCCAACCTCAAATTCAAGGTCGGTCCTCCTCTTGTCGGCATAGGACTTTTGTCTGTCTTGGGCCGTCTTCATCCTTCTTCGTATTAAGTCTACTTTCTCTGAATTCTCTCGGATCATATCTGGTCCAAGTATAAGCTTATCAGTAGACTCCCACCAACAAGTGGGCGATCGGCACGGTCTTCCATATAAAGCTTCGAAGGGCGCCATTCCGATGGTTGCTTGATAGCTGTTGTTGTAGGCAAATTCCACCAAAGGAAGGTGGTCTTCCCATGTCCCTCCGAAGTCGAGGACGCATAGCCTTAAGAGGTCTTCCAAAACTCTGTTCACTCTCTCTGTTTGGCCGTCGGTTTGGGGATGATAAGCTGTGCTCAAGCATAACTGCGTTCCTACTGCTTCTTGCAGACTCCGCCAAAACTCGCTGGTGAAGATGGGGTCTCGGTCACTAACAATGCTAGATGGTATCCCATGGAGTCGAACTATTTCCTTGAGGTAAAGTGATGCTAGGGATGAGGCAGTTCTTTTACTTTTGACAGGTAAAAAGTGGGCGCTTTTAGTAAGCCTATCCACTATTACCCAAATGCTAGTATTGCCTCTCCTAGACCTAGGCAGCCCATCGATGAAGTCCATTGATACGCTATCCCACTTCCACTGCGGGACCTCTAGAGGATGTAGTAGTCCGCCAGGCTTTTTCTGTTCCGCCTTAACCTGTTGGCACACCATACACTTAGAAACGAATTCTGCCACGTCCTTTTTCATGCCGTTCCAGAAGAAAGTCCTTTTTATATCTTTGTACATTTTATCTCCGCCTGGGTGTATCGTCATCTTGGAATGATGCGCTTCCTCGAGAACCTTCTTTACTAAATCTTTTGTCTGTGGGACGCATAGTCTTCCGTCTCGCCTTAGCAAACCCCTATCTTCGATGGAGTATCGGTTGAGGTGACTTGAAGTCTCACCCCCAATTAGCCTATCAATTATTTCCACAAGCTGAGGGTCTTCGCGTTGTGCTGTCCCTACTGAATCCACTAAAGTCGGGCGCACTTCGAGAGATGCTAGCAGGCCCGGTACGAAATCGGAGGAGGGCCTAAAGTCGAAACTGGCTATAAACTCTAGGCTTTGTCTTTCAACAAACAACGGGCTTAGGGTCAATTTCTTTCGGCTCAACGCGTCTGCCACTACGTTGCCTTTGCCCGGAGTATAGGAGATTTCGAAATCGTATGAGGCAAGAAACTCCATCCACCTTTGTTGCCTCAAGTTAAGATCTTTCTGCGAGAAAAGATATTTCAACGATTTATGGTCAGTGTAAAGTTCGAACTTCTCACCTAGGAGATAGTGTCGCCAAGACTTGAGTGCAAAGACGATGGCGGCTAACTCAAGATCGTGGGTTGGGTAGTTCTTTTCGTGCACCTTCAACTGCCTCCCGCCATAAGCTACTACCCTTCCTTCTTGCATTAAGACGGCGCCTAGCCCTGTCCCACATGCATCCGTATAAACAGTGAACATCTTGCTCCCATCTGGCAGCGTCAAAACTGGGGCTGTTGTGAGAGCCCTTTTCAGTCGTTGGAAAGCAAACTCGCAATCCAAGTTCCAATTGAACGCTAGGTTCTTCTTAGTCAATTTCGTGAGCGGAGCTGAGATTTTCGCAAAATCCCTTATAAACTTTCGATAGAAACCTGCTAGTCCTAGAAAGCTTCGGACCTCAGTCGCATTCCTTGGTGTCTTCCAATCTTGTACCGCCACTACCTTAGCAGGGTCCACCGCTAACCCTTGTTTGGATACTATGTGCCCAAGGAACCTCACCTCTTCTCTCCAAAAGTGGCATTTGGAGAATTTGGCTTTTAGTTGATGGACTCGCAAAGTTTCCATGATTGCCCTTAAGTGTTGAGCATGTTCCTCTTCACTCTTTGAGAAGATAAGGATATCATCTACGAAGACCACTACGAATTTGTTGAGGAAATCTCTAAATACCCTACTCATCAGGTCCACGAAGTAAGCAGGTGCATTTGTCAAGCCGAAAGGCATGACAAGCCATTCAAAGAAGCCGTCTGGGGTTCTGAAAGCCGTTTTATCGATGCTATCCTCAGCCACCCTTAGCTGATGAAAACCGGTCGCTAAATCGAGTTGGGAGAAAACAGACGCTCCTACAAGCTGGTCAAATAAATCGTCAATTCTAGGGAGAGGATGCCTATTCTTTTTCGTTAGCTTGTTGAGCTCCCTATAGTCAACACATAGACGGAGTGAACCATCCGCCTTTGTAGCGAACACCACCGGAGCGCCCCATTCTGAAATGCTCCTCCTAATGAACCCCTTTTCTAGAAGCTCTTTAATCTGTTTACTGAGCTCTTTCCTTTCTCGTGGAGCCATATGTCTAACGGGCAACGCAACGGGCTTTGCATTATCTACAAGATATATGCGGAAGTCTATTTCCCGCTTCGGAGGCAAGCCCTTCACCTCTTCAAAGACATCCGGATATTCCCGGACCACTCTAACTGATTGCAAGTTTTCAACAGAGGCATCTAGCGATTCAAGATAACTAAGCATAACCGCATGCGAGGGATTACAAGAAATTTCCAAAGTATTACCGAGCTGGGTTAGGAGCCTAACAACCCTTTTCTCACAATCAAGGATGGCCCCATTACTGGATAGCCAATCCATGCCCAAAATCAAACCATACCCCGAAAAGCCCAAAACAAAGGCACTACATTGAAATTCTACGCTTAGAATAGAAATTTTCAAATCCAAACAGATCATAGACAAATGAGCTGGGCCCCCAATTGGGTTTGAAACAATTAAGGGGTCTTCTACCATACTAGTTTTTAGGTGCAGAGATTCTACTAAAGCAGACGAGATAAAGGAGTGTGATGCGCCGGAATCAAATAAAGTGCGAACGGGGTGATCATAAAGATAAACTACAGTTTCTACAGAAGTATTTATACCTCGCTGTTGCAGAGGTGGCGCTTCTAGCACATGGACCTGTGCCCCTGGGGCGGATCCAGCCCTCTGCCCCTGTCCTCGTTTCTTTGGGCAGTCCTTAGCCCTATGGCCCGTCTCACCGCAAGAAAAGCACCCACCATTCTCCTTGGCCTTCTTTTTCCGGCAGTCCTTTACTAAGTGCCCCACTTTGCCACAGAAATTGCACTTCCTCTTCTCTTTGTTTCCTTTCCCGCCCTTCTTAAAGTCTGTCTTCTTGGGCTGCAAACCCTCTTTCTTCTTGCCCTTGTCCTCTTCATTCAGCAATGCCATTTGCACCAATCTTTCATACGTGGCTCCCATGGGTATATGGGTCATGGCCAAACTGTGTAATGGCTCATTCAACCCTTTAATGAAACGGAGAGCCTTCTTGTGCGGGGTGTTGACTAGGTCAAGTCCAAACCTAGCCAGCTCATCAAACTGATTCACATACTCTCTGACTGTCTTGTCCCCTTGCTTAAGAAATAAGAATTTTTCCAACTGCAAACTTCTTTCTGCATCTGAGAGAAATTTTGTCTCAAACCTTGCCCTAAAGTCCTCCCATGTCTCCACTGGTCTTTCAGCATTAGTGACTTCCCACCAGTAGGAAGCCTCGCCCTTCAATAGCCATACTGCCAGTTGTACTTTTTGTCTATCTTCTACCTCAAAGATGATGAATAGGTCCTCCGTCTCCTTCAGCCAATTTCTAGCTGCCACGAAGGACTCAGTTCCATGGAAATCCCTTCCTCCCATAGCTTTAAAGTCTTTACATATCTTAGCAAACGTCTTTCCCCGAGGAGGAGGTGGAGGAAAAGGTGCCGCTGCGGCTGGATGATTTCCTTCTGCTGGGGGAGGAGGAATGGTAGGACCTGGCTGAGTGACCCTAGCTTCTAAGAACCGTCTAAACCAACCAGGTATTGGCACCCCTTCCGGCAAGTTAAGTTCTTGGGACATGCTGAAACAAAAAGGATAGATTCAAAACGAAGGATAAGAGAAAATACCTATGGCTTTGGGGAGTGGACTTTGCCTTTTCAAAATAAAATAATATTTTTCTTTTAAAAATGCTTCTTTAAATTCCCTTTTTGAAAATAATTTTCAAAACTTTTTATCTTATCTGGTAAACCTATGCTCTGATACCAAGTGAAACACCCCACCTCCGTTAGGGTCACTCTCAAGGGGAATGCCCTAATTTTGGTGGAGGTTTATAAGTACAAGTCACAGATATACAAGACAGATATAAGAACACATATTTGTAAACAGCGGAAGAACAACAAACTTTTATTTCATAAAGTCAAATACGTGTTACAACAACATCCTTTCCAAAAACATAACACAATACTTTCATAATCTGTCTTGAGTACATGATTTAAAGAAGCATAAATAAAAACATAAATAAACTGCAAAGCCCTCATAGTGATTGTCCAAAGCCATAGTTCAAAACAGGAAAGTCCAAGCAATACATTTCTCTTCTTCAAGCTGGATGCTAAGGCTGGTCAAGCTGCTGTGTTCCCTCCCTGAGGACCTGGGGGGGGAAACGGAAGAAAGAAGACGAAAGAAAAATAGAGTCAGACATAAGCATGGCATAAATACTTTTGTCATAAACATGGCATAATGTCAAACATAAGCATGGCATAAATACTTTTGGCATAAACATAAACATAAACATGTCATGTTCATAAGGTTTCTACATGTTTACAAAGGGGATACTTTGTTACCAACACAAAAGCATAGTTCAACTTAATCATGGTTTAAGTCCAATCACATAACGATGGTACAAACATACTTATGCATAAATATTCCTAATCATGGTGTTTGCTTTAAAACTTGCAAAAAGGGATTTTTGAGTCTAACCTAGCCATGTCTCATATATGTCATCATATAAACAAGATAGACTTAATCATGGATTCCAATTATGCCAAATATCATTCAAGGCCTAGCCATATCCATAAATTTACAAAAGCATGACTTAATACATGGATTATGGTATCAAAATTCCATCATAGTTTCATATGAACTGTGACAACCAAACTTGTTACTTGCAAAATGATTTATGCACAAAAAATATACATCATGATGGCATAATCACAAAGCCCAAACTTGCATGAATTTCAATCAACTACATACATGTAGCTTCAACATAGATTACATAATTTGCGAGATATTCCAAACGTTTACTTGCATAGAACTACCGCATGTAGTTCTTTATAACATAAATAACATAATCCAAACGTATATAAATTGATAAGAACGCACAAATATGAAATACTTCCATTGCCACAATTCAAGCATACACATCAACACAGTTGTTTAATTATACCAAAGTAATACTCTACTTACAATGGTTGCGGCGAATTCTCTAATTAAGAGATATGATTCCTATGTAGAATTGATTGGCTTTAGGTTGCTTGAATTGCTTTAGGCTTTAGAACTTTCTTCCTAATTCTCTCTCTAGTTGGCGGCTACTC
Organism: Allium sativum; assembly: GCA_030737875.1. NCBI lineage: Eukaryota > Viridiplantae > Streptophyta > Magnoliopsida > Asparagales > Amaryllidaceae > Allium > Allium sativum. Next base: position 890,399,001 of record CM060912.1, on the reverse strand, counting down.
TTTGTCGTTCCTCAGCAACATGGCGGCTATGTTCTTAATTTGAATGAATAGATTAGGGTTTAGTCTAGGGTTGTTTATATAGAGGTTAGGAATTGATTAGGACCATTGATGTTGCTAGGTTAGATCATAGCCATTCATTAGGAAGAGAGACCAATAAAAACCCGCCACCTAGCCCTAATGACAAAGCAGACCACAGAAATTCGACCGCACACCGACCTGGCCAGCCAGGTTGACTAGGCTCGACCAGGTCGATACCCCTGTCGACAGGGCTGTCGACAGCCCTGTCGACATGGGTAGCCCAGGTCGACAGCCCAGTCGACCTGGGTGGCCTAGGCGGGTGATTATCCGCCCTGGCCCACTGGGCCCGATTTTTAATTTATTATTTTATTCTGTTTGAATTTCAAATTTAATTCAAAACTTCCGAAGGCCATATCTTCTTCATACGGACTCCGTTTTTCGAAAACTCGGACTCTATTTCGCGTATTTTTCCGAGACGAACGCAATGGCGTATCCCGTTTCCCTTAGTTCTTTGATTTCAGATTAATTATACTTTAATTTGTTAATTTCACAGTTATAGAATTTTCGGGGTGTTACACTAGCGATTCAAGATAACTAAGCATAACCGCGTACGAGGGATTACAAGTAATTTCCAGAGTGTTACCGAGTTGGGTCAGAAGCCTAACCACCCTTTTCTCACAATCAAGGATGGCACCATTACTGGATAGCCAATCCATGCCCAAAATCAAACCATATCCCGAGAAGCCCAAAACAAAGGCACTACATCTAAATTCTACGCTTAGAATAGAAATTTTCAATCCCACACAGATCATAGACAAATGAGCTGGGCCCCCAATTGGATTTGAAACAATTAAGGGGTCCTCTACCATACTAGTTTCTAGGTGCAGAGATTCTACTAAAGCAGATGAGATAAAGGAGTGTGATGCGCCAGAATCAAATAAAGTGCGAACTGGGTGATCATAAAGATAAACTACACTTTCTACAGAAGTATTTATACCTCGCTGCTGCAGTGGTGGTGCTTCTAGCGCATGAACTTGTGCCCCTGAGGTGGATCCAGCCCTCTGCCCCTGCCCTTGCTTCTTTGGGCAATCCTTAGCCTGGTGCCCTGTCTCACCGCAAGAAAAGCACCCACCATTCATCTTGGCCTTCTTTTTCCGGCAATCTTTCACTAAGTGCCCCACTTTGCCACAGAAATTACACTTTCTCTTATCTTTGTTGTCTTTCCCGCCCTTCTTGAAGTCTGTCTTCTTAGGCTGTAAACCCTCTTTCTTCCCTTGAGAGCTTTCTTCCTTTGTATCCTTCTTGCCCTTATCCTCTTCGTTCAGCAATGCCATCTGCACCAACCTTTCATACGTAGCTCCCATGGGTATATGGGTCATGGCCAAACTGTGTAATGGCTCATTCAACCCCTTGACAAAGCGGAGAGCCTTCTTGTGCGGGGTGTTGACTAGGTCCAGTCCGAACCTAGCCAGCTGATCGAACTGGTTAACATACTCTTTGACTGTCATATTCCCTTGCTTAAGAAATAAGAATTTTTCCAACTGAAGACTCCTTTCAGCTTCTGAGAGAAATTTAGCCTCAAACCTTGCCCTAAAGTCTTCCCATGTTTCCACTAGTCTTTCTACATTGGTGACTTCCCACCAGTAGGAAGCCTCGCCTTTAAATAGCCATACTGCCAGTTGTACCTTCTGCCTATCTTCTACCTCAAAGATGACGAATAAGTCCTCGGTTTCTTTCAGCCAATTCCTGGCTACCACGAAGGACTCGGTTCCATGAAAGTCCTTTCCTCCCATAGCTTTAAAATCTTTACATATCTTAGCAAAAGTATTTCCCCACGGAGGAGGTGGAGGAAGAGGTGCTGCTGTAGCTGGATGATTTCCTGCAGCTGGGGGAGGAGGAACGGTAGGACCTGGCTGAGTGGCCCTTGCTTCTAAGAATCGTCTAAACCAACCAGGTATTGGTATACCCTCTGGCAAGTTAAGTTCTTCGGACATACTGAAACAAAAAGGATAGATTCAAAACGAAGGATAAAAGATAGTACCTATGGCTTTGGGGGGGACTATGCCTTTAAAATAAAATAATATTTTATCTTTAAAAATGCTTCTTTAAATTTTCTTTTGAAAATAAATTTTCAAAACTTTTTATCTTATCGGGTAAACCTATGCTCTGATACCAAGTGAAACACCCCACCTCCGTTAGGGTCACTCTCAAAGGGAATGCCCTAATTTTGGTGGAGGTTTATAAGTATAAGCCACAGATACACAAGACAGATATAAATACACATATTTTTGAACAGCGGAAAACAACAGCAATTTTATTTCAAAAATACATGTTACACAAACCATGTCATAATTTGTCTTACAATACTTCCAAAAACATAACATTTTCATAACTGTATTTTAAAGAAGCATAAAAACATAAGTAAACTGCATAAGTCCCATAATTGTTGTCCAAAGCCATAGTCCAAAACGAAAAAGATCCAAGCAATACACTCTTTCTCTTCAAGCTGGATATGAAAACTGGTCAAGCTGCGGTATTCCCTCCCTGTGGACCTAGGGGGGAAACGAAAGAAAAGTAGAGTCAGACATAAAGCCTGAGTAAGTCTAGGGCTATTCAGTCTATGAATAAAGAACTGGGTATGATAAGTATAAACTGGAAATGGGAAAGCACCACAAACTAAGTTAAGTTGTCTAGAGTCGAATATACTATCGTACCCCATATTAATCTCTGCATCCATATAAACTAGTTCCCAACAGGCACCCCATAATCAGGGTGAAGTGATTCGTTTCTAATGATCGGCTCCTACTCGCATAGTTACATGTGTCTTACGGCCCCCGATGTTGTAGTTACCTATGCTGGTCCCACCATGGGGTGTATCAAGTCCCATGGTGGCGGCCCGACACAATCCTAGAATGCACAGGTATGCTACTGGTGCCCAGTGCCTTATTTTTCTGCGCCGGAGTGTGTGCACGTCCGCACCCCGTTAGAACCTACACTGCTGCACCACCGCCGTCGATTTGACCTCTTACAGTCAGCCCAGTAATCGTGCCCCACCCTGCCTAGTTCAGGGTATCCTGATACACCTTGTAGGGTTACTGCTGAAAAGGGTCCCCCGCTACTAGGTTTTCTATTTCTAGCCAACATGCTAAGTTGGTTAAGTATTTTGTAAACCTAACCCCCAATCAGTCTGTATAGTTTAGCATGTTCCATTTGATTAAGTATTAATTCAATTTACTTAATCCTATCAATCCTGACTCAGCCTTAATTGTCTTATTAAAGCCTCGACCTCTCACATTAGACAGGTATTGTTGTGGCTGCCTGTTGCCGGTTGGGTCCGGGCAGTCTTACGCCACAACTCAGTCTAACCTCGGGTCCTTATTGGGCTCCGTGTTTAACCACCCACATTGGATAGGTATTGTTGTGACTACTGGACAGCCGGGCGGTTCCGGGCAGGTTTACATCACAACTCAATCCAACCTCGAGTTAAACACATCGTATTTTCTAAATTTACATATTTTCTATCTTTTCTTTTTATATGTAAATATTTGCGGCCCATTATTCAAATTCATCTTTATTGGGTAAAATTAATTTATGCCACTTAATTGTTTTTCAAGGTTGTTGGCATGTGTCAAACATGCCAACACATGTGTTCTATATTTTAACCCAATCGTCATTACCCCCGTTTTATATGTCCGCTACAATATAACAAATGTTGGGTTTAACATTTAAACCCAACTTAGCCACATGAAAAAGGGGAGGCTTAGAGCATGGTGTTTATGTATTCTAAGTAACATAAAAAGGGGAGTGTGAAAGCATGAACTTGCAACATAACGATCTAATTAACATGAATTAGGCACATGTGAACTTGCATTGTAATAGCATATAATCATGGCATAAACATACTTAAACATGAATCATTCTATTCATATAATCATGGCATAAACATCCCTAAACATGAACCATGGTTTTTAATCTATTCATGTAAACTTGCAATTGGAATGTAAATCTAACTTAATTATGTGTCACATATATCACCATATGATTTTGATAACAACATAGGCCTAAAACATGTTTTCAACTAGGCATAACACCAAACATAGTTTAGTCATGTTCATAAAGATGCTTACTTTTGTCTCTAATACAAAATTATGGTTTTACACTTGAATCACGATGCCAATTCCAACATAAATTCATATAAACCATAGTACTTAGTTGAATCCAATTACACACTAAAAGTGATCATAAAAGTATGTACATCATATTGGCATAATGGTGAATCATATACTTGCATGAATCTCAAATAAACTACCACAACATATGGTTGTTAACATGAATCATATACTTGCATGAATCTAAATTAAACCACCACAAACATGTAGCTATTAACTTCCAACATAAATCACATACTTGCAAATATTCAATCGTTATACCACAACATTTCCAAATCGTTTAGAATCAAAGCAACGTACAATTATAGATTATTATCACCACAAATCGAACAGAAATTCTATTTCTCATTTTACACAAATCTAAACACAATTATTTATTCACATCGAAATAGCACTCTACTTACAACGTATGACGAATCTTCAATTCATGGATCTGAATTCTGAATTTGGAGATGCTATCCTTTGTTGTAGGCGTTGTTTTGATTTAATTGACGTTGCTTTAAGCTTTCGAATTGTCTCCTAATTGTCTCTCAATTTTGACGGCTATTCCTAATCTTTCCTAAGCAGCATGACGGTCTCATCTTCATTTTTGGTTGTGTGAATTAGGTGGACTCTTAGGTCCTTTTTATAGAGTTTGTGAGTTGATTAGGACCGTCGATGGAGCTTGGTTTAACAATAGCCGTTCGTTTGAAGGAGAGACCAATCAGGAGCTGACACCTAGCCCTAGTGACAAGGCAAGGCTTAGAAAATCGACCAAGCACAGACCAGGCCGGCCAGGGGGGCTGGGTTCGACCTGGCTCAAGGGCCAGGTCGACCCCCCAGTCGACCCCCAGGTCGACTATGTAGTCGACCTGGGTGCCCCAGGTCGACTACCCAGTCGACCTGGGTAGCCCAGGTCGACTACCCATTCGACCTGGGTGCCTTGGGCGGGAAAATTCCCGCCCTGGCCAATCTGGCCCGATTTTTGAAATTTAAATCTGATTTCTGAGCTGTTCTTGTCTGTTTGAATTTTAAAATGAATTCTGAAACTTCCGGAGGCCATATCTCCCTCATACAGAGTCCGTTTTACGCAAACTCGGACTCTATTTCAAGCAGAATTCCGAGACGAACGCAATGGCGTATCTCGTTTCCCTTAATTATTTTATTTGAAATTAGCTATACTTTATTTTGTGAATTTCACTGTTATAGAATACACGGGGTGTTACAGAAGATGCTATTGGTAAGGGTGAGTGAACCATGACAGGGAAGAAGGGAATGACATTAGCTATGGTTTGAATTTGATGCATTCCTTTTCCCTGTAGTTCAACACCTTCACAGTGAGTTGGGGTTGGCATCGTTGTGGCTTCACGGTGAAGCTGTAGTGATTTTGGAGTATAGTTTAGTTCTGAAAGTCTCACAGCTCGTATGGTAAATAACGGTGACATGAAATTTTGCGAGACCTCTAGTGTGTGGGTGGAGCAAGCTGTCTGGTCGATGAGTGCTGAGGGGTATAAGACAGTCGAAGTCGATGAAGTTGGGGTATGTAATAGCAAGCAGAATGGAAGCCGTCTGTGAAGCGCTTAATGAAATGCCGAAGAGGAATAAGGCCGTCATGGACTGTTTGAAGTGGATTGACAATTTTGAGTTTGTTTCTTCGATTAATCGAATGAAGTGCAGTAGTGGTAAGGTATAAATTCGTACTATAATTTATAAAAATATAGAATTGTTTATTTATAGTTAGTTTAAATTAATATGGCTTAATTGATAAATAAAATTAAATAATTTTAGGCATAAAATAGATTCATAACCACGGCGAATGGAAATTTATGGAATAATTGGCAAATAAATCAAGGTGAGTAGACTCGCTCTCTACTTCGATTATAATTTATTATAATAGAATTTGTATTTAATACAAATATTTATATGCTGCTGGTTGGTTGCTTGGTTCCATTTCTGTTTATTGATAAATTGTAGTTACCATATATATATTAGTTTTTTAGTCTTGTTTGATGTGGCTATTATATATATATATATATATATATATATATATGTATGTATGTATGTATGTATGTGTATGTGTATCGGATTTCCCGCAGTGCCAATAATGGATGCTTTTGTATCATTTGCGGATGACCCTATCGCCCCATGATATATGAGTGGATGACCTTCTATATCGCGATATCCTGCCTTGAAGCTGGATTGGTATTATTTAAATTGTCTGACATCTGTGGATGCAGGGAAACAGGTTGGAGGAATCCAACTGGGTTCCTCAAATTTATTTACTGTTGTTTACATATTTATATATGTGTGTCATGTGTGAATTGAATGGATGATTTGTGTGTTGGATATTAGAATGTAACTTGCCCTAGATATAAATGTTTAAAAATATTATACAAAAAGGGATTTTTAGATTTTAAAAGGGAAATTTATTTTCTAAAGTGGAAATTGGATTTCAAATGAATTTGAAGTAGAACTAGTTTCAATATTTAAAACCAGAAGTGAAATTTATAACGACATTTATAAAAAAAGGAAAAAATGATCATCGGATAATTCAGTAATATAAATTCAAGTATGATTTTAAAAAAGAAAAATTTATTTTCCCAATGTAGAAAAATTAAATTTCAAATGGGATTTGAGATAGAAACTTGTTTTAACATTTAAAACAAGAAATGAAATTCATAAACGATGTTTACAAATAAAGGTGAATAAATGTCATGGGTTAATTTAATTATTTAAAATTCAAGTATGAATTTTAAAGGGGACTGAGAATCGTTTAAAGAGGAGAAATCTTGAAATTTATTCCAATGTTCGGAATATAAATTGAATTGAAATAAATCCATATGGATTTGAAATTAAAATCCAACTATAAAATTTTTTTATCTACAGAGAGAATAACGAGATTTGTTTTAAATAGAATCTATACAATACGAAATAGATTCTATATTTATATAAGTATATAATATTGCAATATCTCGAATATAAAAACAAAGGGATTTTTATGATAAATAATATCAGTTTTGGTATTACAAACTCTTGTCCGTCTCAAGATAAGAACGTTGTCGATCAAGGTCTGAGAGGTAAATAAATACCACAACTTGAACGGCTTCACTACCAAGGGACGATATTAGTTTGTAATGGTAAAGGGTGTTGAATAAATTGATTTTCCCCAATTTATAATTGAAATTCGATTATTTCGAATTTTTATAAAATAATTTATATCCGAGGAAATTGGAATTTATTGTAGAAGTTGATTGTGAATCATTTATAGCCTAGTTACGAATTCGACGATGTTGGAAAATCGAGATGTTAAGTTAAACTTGGAAAACGGACTCAAAATATATAGAAATATTAGAGAATGGAATTTGAATTCATTGTAAATGAAGTTTTAAACGTTTATTATTTATTTTAATAAAAAAGAACTCACCGCAATATGGTAGTTCATAATTTGGTGTTTCGAACTTTAATTGAGTTTATAGAACTCAATATAAGTCGGAATTTGATGAAACAAGGAACATCCGGACCTATTGAATAAAAAAATTCTAATGGAAGAGAAATATCTTGATTTCATCGTATAGATTTTGAATTATGTCAAAATCAAATTTTCAGAAAAACAACGCCATAGTCGCTTTTAAACCATAACGGTTTATAAAGTAAATTAAAAGGGTTTTGAATGAATAAAACTCCAAATTTCCATTAGAAAAATCTAGATTTGAGTTATAAAATAAATATGAACTCAAGTCGAGTAAATGGGTCGATTTTTGGAATAAAAATCAGATATTTAATTAGAGAATGAAGTTAACTAATTTCAAAGGAAATTAGTTAATAGAGTTTGAATCGAATTTAGCTTTGTGAATTGAAATAGTGAATTGGAAATTTAAATATGAAACTTGAATTAAGACATGGAATCGAGTAAGTACTTTGAGTTTAATTTGTATATAAATGAAGACAAATATATTTGGATGTGATATGTTAAAATTAAGCAAATAATCTAATCAGAAAATCAATGGGCGAGTAGAGAGAAAAGTGTTGAATTGATTTAAAGTAAATTGAGAATGGTTGAATATATGATAGACAGGTATGCGGTAAAGAGTAGGAAGAGAGTATGAAGGTTATGATTTAAGTGCCTGACAAAAAGGTATATGTTTCAATTTCCATATGAGATTTTATGAGCCTAGTGGGCAAGATGCTTGGCTTTTTGATTTTCTTTTTGAATGGAAAGGGTCTTGAGAGGCGAGTTGGGGTTTGAGCTATTGACCGGTACAAAGAAGGTGCTGGCGAAATTTCCCGAAAATTTAAAGAGTTAGAATATTTTTAAAGAAGTTTCGATAACCAGAAATCGACATATCGATATATATCTATATATATATATATATATATATATATATATATATATATATATATATACACACATATACTATATATATACTATACTATTAAAGCTGACTCTTATTTCCTTAGTTATAAGCCATGCCATGTTAGCGTCAGAACTGAACCGTCCCACCTCTTTTTCCTCCCATTTCCAATAGGCCTTTGTTAAATGTCCATCTCTTTCCCTCTTTTCATCTAACCCTAAGTATCCATTTTCTTTCTTCAAATTATTGTGTTGCCTCCATGATTAGCTGTACCCGAGGTCATCGTTGGCTATTCCTTTTGATAACATCGTCAATTCGCTTCAAACTTGAATTCCAACCTATATGTTGTAGTACTGATCCTAATACAAATTAACTCAATACCTCTTAATCACTGCCTAATTTGCCAGAATTACTCACAATCGACCCTGGCTTTCTCTTTACATCTTTGGGGAATGATACTATTCAGTCACCGTCGACTATTGGTAGCGTTTAAGATTACAAGCCCTCGATTTTTGTCATCGTTCCTCTGTACACCATTCCATTCCATGTTGTAGTATTGGTTGGAGGATTCATCTCCTTCCAGTTATTATCCTTTTTGACTTAGTTTTTCGATGTATATTTATATTTTTCACGGTCTAATTCTCAATTAGCGAATTCTACCATTTTTTCCCCATACGTTCATCTGCCTGAACAAGTCCGGACATACATTCTGCTTTATGTTTTAGTCCATTATTCTTATATATTAGGATTAAGCTTTTTCAGTGATTTTATTGGAGTCATGGCTCTGTGAATACAAATGTATAATAATAATTTTTAGACCAAAAATTGGCACTAACACCCAAATGCAGATCACATATCACAAAAATGCAGAAAATAGTAAATAAGAGGGAACCTACGAGGTTTTTATAGTGGTTCGGCTGTAGATGTAGCCTACGTCCACTTTATAATCTTATTGTTATATTGTCAGGTTATAAGAATCAGTTACATGTTGACACACAATCTATGTGTTAATTGAGATTACAAGAGGAGAATTTAGATGTAGAAAGGTGCAAAGTTCTTGCACTTCAGTAATGGTGGAAGCCGCGGAGAAGAATGACCCAAAAGTCCTCTCAAAATTCCATGTAGTGGTGTATGAATAGCTGCAGGAGAGCCTCTTGGAGGACCGGTTCGTGATGAGGCACGTGGCACCTAATCCGGGAAAGTAGGAGCAGAAGTAGCCTGAAGAATAGGTCACAATTGTGTGTGCAGCTGCAGGCGGTTCATGGTCCAGGGTACGGTTCGTGGCCATGGGGTCATGATCCCCATGTGTACCACGAGCAGGTCATAACTACTATGACCACCACGAGCCCGGTAAAGGGGCGAGCCAGGTTGCATCTCGAGTCGAGGAAGATGCTTCACGAGGCGGGGGGTGCGAGACAAGGAGGAGCCCAGTTTGCGGAAACGGGCGTAACTTCAGTCAAATTTCCTAAAAAGCACCCTTAAAAAGTATTGTTGAGCATAAACAAATGATAACTTCAGTCAATTTTTTTTTCCTCCCTACCATAATGAATGCTTACGAATAAATAGCAGCTTTTTATATCATATTATTGTTATCATCTTAAGGTAAGTTTTATCCACAATTCTATGTCCATTTTATTATTGATTGACAATGTTCTATTGATATGGTACCTTTATTCATAAAGCAGAATATATGAGGTGCTAATTAGTCAATTAAATATTGTTAAAATAAGCTATTAACAACCTGTAGAGATATTTCTTTATATCCATATATTGGAATTTTGTTATTTATACTTAGTTTAATAAAATATATGATAAAATTAAAATAGTCCTAATAGCCCAATCGTCCAAATGTTTTGAGTGCGTTCAGTTCCACATTGGTGGAAAAGCAACTACCATTAAAATGTTATATTTCCAACAAAGTTTGATAACAAAAGAATTCCCATGAATGGAGAAGTGAGATAACATTTTGAGATGGTTCTAAAATTATTTTCATTAGTGTTTCTATGAAATAGTTACTTTATTATTTGCATTTTGTATTGATTCTTCATAAAGGATCATAATGATCAAATCCCTTAGACATTCTTATGCATGTAATTATAGGGTTATACCATATAATATTTTCTTTAGTTAAATTCTTCATCAAAATGTCATCAAAATTTGTTTTCCTATGGAGATATAATATTTTTTATAGGACATTTTTTTCATATAGATTTTAAAAGAAAAAAAATTCAAAAACATATAAAATAAGGGAACTTTAGATGACGGATTTATTAATGTTTACTTATTTCACATGCATTGCAAAACTTAGCATAAGAAAATATTTTTAATTTTTTTTTTTTTTTTTTGCAAATACTAAGATTTCTTGTCAAATTAAAATAAAACAAACGATCATTATGTTAAAACCGCCATTCTTTTTATTCAAACATACAAATTTAAGAAAGAAAGAAAAAAAAATCAATTGAGAACTTCCCCGTAAAGGAACTAGATTTATGAAAAAAATTCCCATTACCATTTTTTTACCTTTAAAGAAATGAAATAGTTATATACTGAGCCACAAACGTTAGTTGTAAAAATAAAGTGGGAAGCAGTGTAACAACAATAAGTTATAGTGTTTTTTCGGAGCTAAACATAAATATAATTTCTTAATGTATAACAGATGGTGCAAATGAAAGAAATGAAATACTTATATACTGAGCCACAAACTTTAGTTGTAAAAATAAAGTGGGAAACAGTATAACAACAATAAGTTATAGTGTTTTTTCTGAGCTAAACATAAATATAATTTCTTAATGTATAACAGATGGTGCAAATAATTTAGAAAATTAGAAATCTACCCAGTCCAAGAAAAGATTTGGAAATCTTATGGGATTCAATGTCCCAAAGGAATAATATCTCTACTTGGAAAAGGAAACTAATTCCAAAAGTTATGAATTTAGAAGTGGGGAACCTTTAAATTTATATTTAAGTTTAGCTAAACAAAATGGAGTAGTAAACATACCAATATTTAATTATGATTTCATAGATGAGGATGAGTTTTGTATTTTTATAGGACTTCTATCATGTTTCAGCTATGCTATCTTTCTACTTTTAAATCAGGAAACAAATTTGTCGTCTCAGACTCCCATCTGAATTGATTTTAAGCTAAAGTCAAGCGCATGTCATTTATTTTGGTCATGATTGTTGTTTATGCATAAGTAACATTTTACAAATTGTATGTCATGTTTAAAATTGAATCAATAAGCATGAATATTATGTTGGTATCTTTGCAGAACGAGCAACAACAGAGCGTTTGGCATTATCTTTTGCAATGTTGATGTCATTAGTATGCACAGCTTGCCTCTTCGTATAAGGTACTTTAATCCTCGATTATATTTTACTTTTGGAATGATGTTTATGAATTAAACTGCTAAATATCAAAAAGAAATCTCCTACCGACACATAGTTCAATTGGGGTTTGAAACTGTGCATGTGCCTATGGTGATATGGCATAACTAAGAAAAAATATATAATTTTGTAAAATAATGAGCGTTGAAGTCAAAGTTTCGCACCAGCTGTGTTAGTTAAAGCACTCCGACATAGTACTTGCACAATAAATTGGATGATATTTGTTCCAAATTGAGATGTTTACTATGTCAGGTTGCTTCATGGTGGTCAAAATGATTTGAAGCATGTATATCATATCGTTTCCGACATTCTGATTATGAATTGCACTGGGTTAAAAAGAAGAATTTAATGGGGCATTACGACTACACGATATGATGTGTAGTACTGTTATGTATAAAAGGGGTTGGCATTCCTATTAGTTGGTGTGCTCTGTTGTGGAATGATTTAAAAGGATAATGATATCTTTTGATAGTTGATACCCATTAATAGGCGGTCTAATGGCTTTATCTTCAACATTTTCTTGGTAATAATAATTTGTAAAACATGAAGCTACATAGGTTAGCTCTCACATGAAATCTACGTTTACCATGTAGATGTGGGTTTTAAAGTGAAACTTTCTCATCGTTTGCACAAAAGTTGTGAGTATAATAATCATACTACATTTAGCGTGCTTCACATGTAGTATACTGAATATTATTTAATATCTTCACTTCCATCTAAATATTTTCATCCGACAAGCCACTACTTTCTTTTTTGATTACTCTATCATTTACTGTGATTTTACCAGAAATAAAATTGACTAATTAAACTACATTAACAGCATATAGCTAATAAGGTGTTGGAAGATTTAAACAAAGGCAAACTATATCATTCGCCTCAACTTCGAATATAGCTCTCCTTTTCATGACCCGCCTTTCTATGTCAAGCTATAAGATTGCATCCTCAAGCATATAGAATTTGAAAATTATTGGCTTCCAAGACGGAGGAATGTATGTTTCGTTGTACATTGGAAATTGATGTATCATGTATCTGGGACCTTTAAATTTTCCGCTATTCCATTAAGACAGATGTTTCTTCCATTACTCATGTCAACCCGCACTCAAAAAGGCATACCTCATTTGTGTTATAGGTTCTGTATACTTGGTATAAGTAGGAGAAAGCAAACACCTAGCTGTGGCAACATCACAAACCAACTTCCATTCCTAGGAGTATCCGACTTTCAATATCTTACCTTCCTGTTTTGGTCCCTTTTTAATGTCATATACTCACATGTCTCATGTTGGGAAGGTTGCAATAAATATTTGTCCCACATCGGCAAATATTATGGTATAACTCATCTTATATATGAATAGTTAGAATAAGATGCTGTGAATTAATAACTTGGGCTTGGAAGATGGACACAATGGTTGGGCTGAAGTAGTTTGGACCTATAAAATTATTATGGGTCAAAAGATGGGCACTTGGGCACTTGGGACATGTGGGCGCGTGCGTGACCGTACAGAGCGGGTTCAACTGTTCCAAGCGGTCATGTTTTTTGAACGAATGGATACACCTGCTTGCGCATAACTGTCTCCAATGGCTACACCCCTTCCGCCCTTATATATTCGTCGCTTCTCCCTCGTCCAGTATAATCTTCTCGACGGGTCTTCTTCTTTCCCCGATCTCTGCTTCTGTAACATTGTTGTTTGTTGTATCTTGGAGGAATTTCGCTGCTTCATTCACTGAATTTAGTGGGGGCGAATAATTCCTTAAGGGTAACGTTCTGCGCGTGCCTCAAACACTGTCTCCTCCAAGTTTCTGGTTCGTTCTGCTCTCTGGAAATCAACAATCTTAAGGAATTATCATGGCTTCATCAGAATCTACCTACAAAATTATGAACCAGGAATTTACAAAACTTGACCGTTTTGATGGCACGAACTACACTCGTTGGCAAGATAAAATCATGTTTCTTCTCACTACTTTGAAAATTGCTTATGTGCTTGATGAAAAATTATCCCCTCTTCCGCTACCTACTGACAAAGACACTACGGAGATTGTGGCTCAAAGAAAGAAGCGCGAAGACGATGAAATTGTATGCAGAGGCCATATTATCAACACACTGTCTGATCGGTTGTACGATCTCTTCAATTCTGTTAAATCACCAAGGGAGATATGGAAAATCTTAGAGACAAAGTACAGTAATGAAAAGCAAGGCGCAGATAAGTTTTTAATCTATGAATTTTTCAAATTTAAAATGCTAGACAACGCTTCTGTTTTGGATCAATTCCACCAGTTACAGGTTATATTCAACAAATTAAAGAATGTTAAGATTGGTATTCCTGAGCCGTTGCAAGTTGGGGTTGTTATGGCCAAACTCCCTCAGACATGGAGTGATTACAGAAAGAAACTTATGCATTCGACTGAAGATTTCTATATGGAACAGATTCAGAAACATCTTCGTATCGAAGAGGAAACTAGAATCCGTGAAAAGAAGATATTTGAATCTGATTCAAATGTACATGCTGTGGGCGACAATCACAACGGGCATAAGGAAACAGGAAAGCGGAAAAGGGATAGCAATCAAAACAAAACCAACAATTGTTATTTTTGCGGAAAGCCAGGGCATTTCAAAAGGGACTGTAGGTTCTTTAAAAGGCTGAAGAAAGATCAAGGACGAAACCCCAATCATGGAAAAAATAATCCAGATTCTGCAAGCATGGTAAATCATGAAGAATCTGGGATCGTGGCAATGATATCAAAATTAAATATTGATATGGTGACAGAACTAAACATGGCTGATAACACCAAGGATTCCGACTGGTGGTATGATTCTGGTGCTACCGTGCATGTATGCAACAATCAGTCCATGTTTACGTTCTATGAGGAAGTTTCAGGCGACAACAAAGTGCTTATGGGCAACCATGATACATCCATTGTCGTTGGAAAGGGGACCGTAGAGTTGGAATTTACTTCTAAAAAGAAACTCATACTCATGAATGTTTTGCACGTTCCAAATATTAGGAAGAATCTTGTCTCGGCAAGTCTTCTTTGTAGTAAAGGTGTGAAATGTGTATTTGATGGTAACAGTCTTTTTTTGACCAAAGGGGGAACATTTGTTGGAAAATGATATGCTTGTAATGGGATGTTCAAATTAAGTATTAATAAAATGACTGAATTTGCTTATGTTCTCGATTCTATTGATTTATGGCATAGTAGACTAGCATACGTAAATTTTAAATCTTTAAAGTTCATGTCTAATGAAGGTTTAATCTCATATGAAAATAAAAATGTATCGAAATGTGAAACATGTATTGAAGCCAAAATGTGCAAAAAAGTCATTCCCTAAATCTGAAAGAAATACAAAGTTGCTTGAATTAGTTCATTCCGATATATGTGAACTAAATGGTATATTAACTAGAGGAGGGAATTGATATTTTATAACATTTATAGGTGACTATTCCAGATATATGTAAGTTTACCTTATGAAAACAAAAGATCGGGCATTTGATATGTTTAAGCGTTTTAAAATTACAGTCGAAAATCAAAAAGAAAGAAAGATTAAAATATTACGTAGTGATAGAGGTGGAGAATACTTCTCTACACTGTTTTCCTTATTTTGTGAGGAAAACGGAATTATACATCAATCAACTGCACCATATACCCCCACAACAGAATGGATTGAATGAACGAAAAAATAGAACATTAGTGGAAATGACTAATGCTATTATTTTAAATGCCAAACAAAATGTAAACTTATGGGGGAGGCACTTTTAACAGCATGTCACTTACATAATAGAATTCCATCAAGGAAAACTAAAGTATCTCCATATGAATTATGGAAAGGCAGAAAACCAAGTTTAAAATACTTGAAAGTTTGGGGTTGTCTAACCTTTTATCGAGTAATAGATCCAAAAAGGAATAAACTAGGGCCAAGGGCGTTAAAAGGAGTATTTGTAGGATACGCTGAGAATTCCAAAGCATTTTGGGTGCTGGACTTAGATTCTAATGTCATTATAGAATCAAGAGACGTAGAATTTATTGAAAATAAATTCATATGTTATTCAAGTCAAATCTCAGTTCCTACTCAAATTGTTCACAACAAGAATAATGAAAAATCTGACCAAACTTCTTCTAACAAAAGAAAAATTTCTGATATATCAAAAGAGCCTAGAAGAAGTCAAAGAGCAAAGAAGGCTAAAGAGTTAGGACCTGATTTCGTTTCACCCGATGATGTAGTCCATCTTGTCATAGGTGATAGACAAGATATTATCGATGATATAATTTATGTCTTAGGCACAGAAGGAGATCCCAAAACTTTTAAAGAAGCAATGGCATCTAGGAATGCTTCTTTCTGGAAAGAAGCAATATAAGACGAGATGGATTCAATTCTATCTAACAATACTTGGGAATTGACTGACTTACCTATTGGATCAAAGCCAATTGGATGTAAATGGATATTTCGTAGAAAATATAATACGGACGGATCAATACAAACTTTCAAGGCAAGGTTGGTTGCTAAGGGATTCAGGCAAAATGAAGGTATTGATTATTTTGATACATATGCTCCTGTTGCAAGATTAACATCCATTAGAGTTCTATTTGCACTTGCTTCAATTATGGGTTGCATGTACATCAAATGGATGTTAAAACTGCTTTTCTAAATGGCAGTCTTGATGAAGAGGTATATATGGAACAACCAGAAGGTTTCATTATGCCTGGAAATGAAAATAAAGTTTGCAAACTTGTTAAATCATTATATGGATTAAAGCAAGCACCAAAACAGTGGCATGAGAAGTTTGATTTTGTGATTCTGTCTAACGGTTTCAAACATAATAATGCAGACAAATGTATATATTCTAAATTCACTGATAGATATGGCATTATAATATGTTTATATGTGGACGATCTGCTAATATTTGGTACAAATATGGAAGGCATTAATGAGACAAAGAAATATTTGACTTCATGTTTTAAAATGAAAGATTTAAATGAAGTTGACACTATATTAGGACTCAAAGTAAAGAAACATAATGGTGGATATGCATTATGCCAATCTCACTATATTGAAAAATTGCTTCTTATATAAACACTTAAATGTTAAAGAAGCAAGTAGTCCTTATGATTCTTCAGTTAAATTATTTGCAAATTCTGAAAGGGCAATAGCCCAACTAGAGTATGCAAGTATTATTGGAAGTCTCATGTATGCAATGCATTGCACTCGTCCGGATATTGCTTTTGCTGTGTGTAGACTATCTAGATATATGCATAAACCAAGCAAATTACATTGGAAAGCAATATGTAAAATTCTTGGTTACCTTAAAAGAACCATCGGATTAGGACTTTATTATGGAAATTTCCCAGCAGTTCTGGAAGGATATTCAGCTGCACGTGGTGCAACACTCAAAAACGATAATAGAGGAACTACTGGATGGATTTTTACTCTTGGAGGAGGTGCTATATCTAGGGCTTCCAAGAAGCAAACAGTTACAACACATTCTACAATGGAAGCAGAATTTATTGCCTTAGATGCATCAGGCGAGGAGGCAGAATGGCTAAGAAATTTATTATTAGAAATAGAGTTGTGGCCACAGTCAATGTCAGCCATTTCTGTGTATTGCGACAGTGAAGCTACATTATCCAGAGCTTATAATAAAATTTATAATGGGAAGTCTAGACATATAAGTTTAAGACATGCATATGTCAGAGAGTTAATTGTATATGGTATCATTACTATTATATTTGTTAGATCAAAGGAAAATCTAGCAGACCCACTAACTAAAGGATTACCGAGAGAAATGGTGAAAACTACTAGTAGTACAATGGGTCTGAAAACATTCTAATCACCTGCAATGGAAACCAAACCTTATATTATTCAAGGTTTAAAAGGTAAAAACAAGTCGCAGAAAAGTGATTGACAAACATTAAATATCAATGTTTGTATTGTTACGTTTTGTCGTGATCATTTGTCCATAGTAACAAGGACCGAAAGAATGGACACCTATATGAACATAAGAAACAATGTTTCAATAAAGTTTGGACATAACTTTATACATGTTCATGAACACCAGGAGGAAATTATTAACCAATTTATGGTTATGACATTTTAAAATATATGCTCTTAACTACGACTATGCGTAACGTGCTAACGTAAGATTAGTGCACATGTAAATCTGGAATTAGTGCAATGCATAGTTCTTGCTATGAATTTGGAGATATTGTTTACCTATTTCGGCTAAGTTGTTTCAATTTTAAATGTTCTTAGCTAAAAATTAGCGCTTATATTGTTTAAGGATATTAACTGTATTATGCGCAAAGCCATTGTCTCTTTATGAAATGACACTATTCATAGTTATTAGGACCAAATTGTCTATTGAACCGCAAGGATTCAAGTTTTTTGGTTCAAATGGTTTGGTCGGTCAAACCATCAAAACCGTATATTTTATTTCCGATTATTTATATCTATAATATTAAAATCATAGCAAAACCCATTTCTAACCTAGAAATAACCATGGTTATTACATTTATTTTATATTTGTTTTTGAACATGATGAGTGATCAAAACTATACTTATTTTTTTCAATTTTCAAAGGTATAAAATTTATATATTGTTGTCTAACTAGATGCATATTATACTTATCTCTCTGACTTATATGTAACTGGATGCAAATATTCAATATTAACATACGAAAATAATAGTCCACCTCTAATTAACAGTATACAAGATTATTAGTAATCCAGCAATAATTAACACATCGATTATACCATAGCAATTCAATTATCTGGCATTGTGTTCCCTTTCAAACCGTTATATGACAAATGTCTTCATTTAACACATCATAAAATATTCCATTAAGATATTCAAAATAATAATAATAATAATAAAATTACATGGTATAGAAGAAAATGCACTGATGGTGAAGCTTGTAGAAGGGGATGTATGATCGATCGCGACTTTGTGGTTCAATCGAAGGTTCCAATGGGCACAAGGTTTGAAGATTCTTCAGACCGTAGAAGCCCATGGTTGCCGGTTAATCAAGGTCCGACCGTGGTCTAGTTTGGTCCTGATATTATCCAAGGATGACTGGTCCTACAGTTATATGTACATATCTCTGTAACTCGGATGACTGGTCCTACAGTTATATGTGATGTGAACGAAAATGCATGCAAAGTACATGTTCATTTCAGTAGTTCATGTTTTTCTCTTGATTATCACGCTTGCAGACAATTGCTAGATGCATGATTACATGAACGTTAGCATGACGCAAGGTTCAGTGCATGTTGACGGAGGGTTATAGATCAAATATAAGCTCTTTATAATGTGTGCATGAGCTCAACAAGTTTTCATATGGATATGATGAAACGTACATACTTCAAAAACATATGATAACACGTACTGCTGATCTCCATGCGACAATGAGTATTAACAAAACATATTTTTTTCTTTTTTCTTTTTAAAGAGTAGTTCAAGTAGCAGTGCATGCTAACGGAGGGTAATAGCTCAATTATAAGCTATTTATAATGTGTGCATGAACTCAACAAGTTTGCATATGGATATGATAAAACGTACATACTTAAATGATAACACGTATTGCTGATCTCCATGTGACAATGAATATTAACAAAACATATTTAGCACTTTTTAGAGAGTAGTTCAAGTAGAGCTACAAATTTGTTTTCCTTATTAAACAGTTGTACATGTTTATCCTATTATGAACGGTGATCTGTTTTTTAATGTAACTTTACGTAGTTATTATTTCACAGCGATGCCGACTCAAGCTCTGCCGAGCTTTAAACGAGAAGAGTTAAGGGCACTATTCGTTTATACATATCGACCAAAGTACCTTTTTTTTTCCTGGAAAATTACAAGAAGGATGTGTTTTTGTTGTTTGCCTCTAGATAACCTACTTTCAGTCTATTTAATATTTCCTTTTTTTGAAAGTTAATCATTTCTATTTAGTGGATAATTATGTATACTTTGAATCCTACTATACCACTTTGATGCATCCTAAGTCACGGAGGACTATTAAACTGTAGTTATATTAGCTCCATGTTTCTCTATATGCTACTCAATCATTTTTTTTGTGTGTATATCATATTTTCAACCGGAGACGGTAAGGATTATCATGATCATTATTGCAAGGACGAAGGCATTGGGTTGCCTATGTTAATTTAATATGTATATATGTTGAAAACGCATGCATAGATAAATCACGTGCATTTTCACACATCTCCAACCCTGTGTTAGTTAGATACATGCCCTGTCTCTCTACACACACACACACAAAAAAAAAAAAAAAAAAAAAATCAATGTAAATATCAACAGTAGTTCAGGCAAACCACTTGGAATTTGGTGTTAACAATAAAATTTCAACATATTACAATTGCTTCTCAATCCAGGATTTTAATGGAGATGTTTGTATCTCTATTTGAATAGATAACTAAAATTTCGAAGTTGTTATATAATTGCAATAAAATTAGGTGCTCTTTTTCTTTTCTCGATTGCGAATTAGCGTATGCTCTTAGCACATTGGCATGTGCATTCTACTGGTTTCAGTGAAGAAAATTTGCACCTGAGAAGGTCATTGGTAAAGTCCTTTGAATTGATATTTGCTGATGCTAATTATCTCTATTAGAGTGAATATATTTCTGTTTTTATTTCGCTTTTGGAACCTATGTCGTAATGTTACTAACATGATATGTGATAGAAATATCATTCATAAAACTAAGGCGATTCTAAAATTTGCAAATTGCTTGCTATTTTAAACTGTTTGCTATGTTCATTTGTGAATGGTTTATTTTCCATTAAATACATACACACATTATGATGCATATTAGTTGCATACACATGGTTAATTATGTAATATATACATGTGTATGTGTACACATGGAGCTGTGTGTGTATGTGTGTGTATTATGTTCGTAGGAATTAGAAACATTTCTAATGATAATACATCTAGATGACGTACATATAATAGCAATTCCTTCCGATAGAGTTCTGATGGAACGGGTCATCAGGCATTTCATTCATAGCTAAACCGCTAGAAAATCCATTCGAGCTTGACGATGCTTCTAATTAGCATTTCTTTCATTAGTAACGACCATTGTACAGCAAAACCTGTTATATATGTAAGCAGTCGTTTAGAAAGCTTTTGGTTCTGGTGGATGTTGTAGCAAAGTGATTGGACTTAGTGAATTATAATTGAAAAGTTGAAATGAAGACTTATGGGTATTCATTTGTGCAGAATATGGCATGGAAGGCGAGAAGAATTGGATACTAAGAGAGATTTGATGAGCCAACAAAATTTTAGATTAATGTATAATGGTATTTGCGTTATGCTGAACGTTTTAATTTTTTGTTTTCAGTTAACCAAAGCTTGGAATTCCATTGATGTGTTAAAAAAGGAAATTTAAAGGTTGTTAGATTCCAATTGGTGCTACCATTGATGGATTTTATGGGGTGCATTAGTTATGTTTATTTTTCAGATGCTTCTTGAACATGCAAAAAAGTGTAATGATAACAACGAAAGCTCCAGTTTAGCCTGCTAGATATGATTTATTCTATTGATTTGTGATTTGTGATTTGTTACATCTTTTATATTTTTCTTTTATGTGCCATTTATGGCCTTTTGTTATTTTAATTGTGAATACTGCACGTGCATTTTATCATTCATTGATTTTGGTGTACTGTTCCTACACCAAAAATTGCATGGTAACGGCAGATTATGTCTATTTTAAATACAATTCAATTTTGAGCTTACAGTCCGTGCAATCAGAGTCGGCTCCAGAAAACTGAAAATGGGGTTGCTCCAGGCAAAAATGAAGTAAGACAAAAAATTAGTATGCTTAAAGGCTCGAACTCGCGGGGGTTGCTCCAGGCGGCAGTCTCCTCCGACTACCCCTAGAGAGCCGGCTCTGCGTGTAACTGATCTTTTTAGTGTGTTTGTACATATAACGTATGGTTACATATCTTTCCTTGATATTTATTATCATCAGTTGAAAGATTGAAATATTTTATTACAAAAAATGTCCATCCCTGGAAATCATTAAAAACGTTTAGCAATAAATAACCTCAAAGGAATGCACACGTAAATTTTGACTATATTTATATACTGAATAAATCAAATGATGATTATTATGAAAAATATAGTTGCAGCCCGTGTGCATAGCACGAGTTCGCACTAGTGTGTATGTGTGTGTGTCTATATATATATAATTCGAAGAGGATTTGAGGAAGAAGGACAAACTTTGCATATTGTTTAGCCAAAAGTATGCAAAGTTTGTTATTTGGCCAAAAATCCACCTTTTAGTGCAAAGGTGGATTTCAAGGGTCCCACCGCATTTTCCGTTTTGCACTAAAAGTTGGTCTTTTGGCCAAATTCCAAACTTACCATACTTTTGGTCAACTTTTTTACTAAGTTTGGTCTTCTCCCTATTTTCCACTAATTCGAATAAGGAAACTTAATATATATATATATATATATATATATAATTCGAATAAGGAAACTTAAAGTAGAATATTATATAGAAAGGGCCAGTGATTGATTGATGGATGTTTTTTTTCTTTGATAGTTAAATCACTAGCTATTAAAGATTTTTGACCAACGTTGTTAATATGGAGAGACCGGTTGAATTTATTATCCGAAAACCATTCCATATAGGCATAGGCGTTGCGAATTAGATTATGCTGAAGAAACTGGAGATGGAGTAAAATGCAAGGGCTGTTCTGTTTGTCCAGTCTCAGGACAACTTGTATGGACGAATGTCCGACAGAGTATTCCTAACGGATCACATAAGACATTTTTTTCAAGGTATTACGTCTAGTGGAGGAGAAATTTGTTTCTCTTTGCTTTTATACCCGTAATATTTTTGAGAAAATCAACTAGTGATTTGATGGGTTTGACGATGCGACATTCAAAGTATATGGTGACCAGATGTTCTAAAAAGATATACGTAGCCTCAAGCCTCACAACCGGGAAATGACAAAAATCGGGCAGGCAGCATGGCTAGTTTGGTCATACCCTAGCAGGGTATATTTGTCACTGATCTAGAGAAAATTCATTATTTATTCTTCTTTCGATTCTGTATCTTATGGATTACGGTTGGACGGCCAACAACCATGAGTGACAATATATTCGCTACACTCAAGCTAAATGAATGGGCGGTTATGTATGGCCGGGTTGCAAGATGTTCTTGTTGAACCCCAGAGTATCCCCTCTAGAGTACACTGATCGGGAGGTGGTACCATACCTTGTCATAGTTGGAATCCAATCTTCAATACGCGCCCTGCGGTTTTTGATTTTATAATGTATATGTATAGAGTAAGATGCAAGCATTCTACTAGATGGTTATTTATTTGATTAGTCATTATTATAATATCACTATTTATATCAAAAACGTTTTGGTTATAGTAAGGTAAAACCGTCCATATTTATGTGTGGGATGGTCTTACTATTACCCTTTCTTTCAAAAGATTTTCAAAGTTAAACAATATGGTTCGAGCTTACTCACACCAGTCCCATGACCCAGAGTTTAATTTGTTTGTTTTTTCCTAAACTCTTGGGTGCCCAAATTTGTACGGACAATCAAATGTTTCAGGATTTTACAGATACACTTAGAGGAGCGTGTAGCAGGAGGCTTCACCGTTAGTTATTTAAAGTTATTTCTCATTGTATCAAATATTGTGTTGTACTCTGATATGATATGTATATACAAACAAAATTTTGTATTTCAAAGGTTATGTTATATACTATATTTTATCGTTCTGTTGTGAGGTTCTGTGTTGTTATTTCTGTTCCTCTTCCATTTTTCTATTTTCCTTAACCCTGATGACTCGTATTTCTATATTATTTGAGTTGGACGTGTGTGGTATTAGTCAGCTCAAATAGTACGGATTTTCAGGTCGTTACAGTTGGTATCAGAGCTCAGGTTGAGCGAACATCTAGGCTTTGGTGGGGGTTTACTCATTAGAGATAGGATCAGTAGTACCTTAGAATGAGTTGAGTGTACATATATGAGAGAGCGTATTTGTAAGTTGATATAAAATTGTTTTATATTGTGTTGGCTTGTTTGTTGAGTGATTTATGAATTATGGTCGAATCATGGGACGCCACGACGTCGATGGAATTTCTAAATACTTGAATAGAATAGTTCGACATAATATTGTTTCAAAGTGGGTAAATGAAATAATTTTACCCAAAATTATATTTTGATATAAAAGTGAATAATTTTCTAAAATTACTATAGTACATGGATATATGGTTATGTTAGTTGTATTATTATAATCAAATGAAACTATAAAGTTAGAATGGTTGTATATAATCAAATAGAATTTCTATATGAATAATATATACAAATGAGATGAAATTGAATGGATTCAAACCAAAATTTGGAATGTAAATCCTGGAAGGTTGAAAAATATTTTTCTGAAGTATATTAAAATAATACAGCTTTGTTAGATGGATATTTCTGAAAAATTTTGAATGGATTTTTGGAAATGATAAAGCACTGAGTTCACTTCGATTACTGGAAAACAATTCTGATGTTGAAGCACGCCATCATCGGTGTTCATTTTCGAGTTTATAAGTAATGAATTGCTACCATGGTGAGATTTCCAAAGAAATTTATTTTAGAAAATAAGTTATTTGGAAAATTCAAGTGTTTTGAATTTGTGATGATTTTAAATATATGTATATATTTATATGATTTCAAAAGGGACTTGAAATAAAAAGCCGAGAATTTGAATTTTGGAATATAAATTTAACTTAAATAAGTCAAATGGATTGAAATGGATAAATAAATTTGAATCGATTTAAAATTTGGTTAGAAATATAAGTGGCTATTGTATTAGCACAATAATACCAAATATGCATAGAAAATTTTCGTTTTTCGTAAATAAAATAAATAAATTGATTAAAATCAATCTGAATAAATTTGGATGCATATGAATAAAATATGAATGGAATGTGAATTAGTTGGTTGGAAATCATACGAATTAAATAAATATGAGTATATATGATATGTAATGTGAATAGAGTAACTTATACACCAAGTATTGAAACTTGTATTAACATATACGTGCTAAATAAACATGATATGACTTGTTGGTATTGAATTCATGTGTTTAATCATCTACATGAATGGAGTTATTCAAATTTCACGTATATGAAACTTATGAGTTTAAATTGAGTAAGTACAGGTACATAGAGCTGCCTGGCTTAGTTTTGGGTGCGTGGATTTCTTATATGCTAAGCATGTTGCTTAATAAATGCTTATATAAGGTACGCCTATGCAAAATATCAAATTAGGATATATGAACTGTTTTCCGACCATATGGGTCGATGTATACTTTTTTCTCTCATTTGGTATATTGCAAAAGTTCCTCCGTGCAGGGGAGGCACTACCAAAAAAATTTCAAAATTTAGGGAGTTAAAAAAAAATTTGAAATTTTTTGTAAAAATAAAAGAGATGATTTTCAAATTGAATTCAACTTGAAGGTTTTTGAACGAGAAATAGGAAATTAAATGTTTCCATGGAACTTAAAATTGTATGGGGCTTGAGTTTTAAAATATAAAATACTAAGTTATAACAAAGTGGGCTTTTGAAAAATAACGGGTTTGTAGCATTTCTTCTGCCTTGGTAATTTCGAGGACGAAATTCTTTTAAGGGGGGAGGAATGTAACGTCCCAGATTTTTAGTCAAATTATTTTGAATATTTAAATTTATTTTAAATATTGATTTGGAATAATAAATGAATTTTTATTGAATTTATCGATTTAATAATCGATATACGATTTAATTTCGAGTATATTAAATTATCATAATGCGGAAACGATAATAATAATTTATTATCAATGAAATTAATTGTTTAAAATCAATTTATATTTTAAATAAAATTTAATTTAAATCTTTAATTTAAGTTGTTATCTCTTCTATACAGTCAAATTAAATTCTAGAACCTGTTCCAGTGTGTTTAGAATGATAGTATAACTCTAATAATACCGGTCGTTGCATTTAAATCAAAGTTTAGAATCAACGAAATAATTTAAAATTAAATAAAATAAAATAAAAAAGAATTGATAAATATATTTTTATATATTGTTGGTACATAGGCCAACATAAGTAGCCGACATAATTTATTAAATCACACAACATATTTTTTCTTGAGCCAACAGAAATGTCTTCCTTCTTCAAAATCAAAGGAACAACAATTTAATGGCTTCTGTACCTATTGTTCCCATCGCGTCCATATAATACGAACCAACCTTCATTGATTTTCCATATTCCTAAACCAGAGGAAAAAAATCCAATTCGAGCTCTTTTCTTAAGGGAGATCAAAACAAATCGTATCCACTAATTATGGAAAAAAAATATACCGTAAGCTTCAAACAATGGCTGAACCCAATTTCTTTCCAATAAATCAACTCAAATAGTGATAA
Source organism: Allium sativum (assembly GCA_030737875.1). Lineage (NCBI taxonomy): Eukaryota > Viridiplantae > Streptophyta > Magnoliopsida > Asparagales > Amaryllidaceae > Allium > Allium sativum. The sequence goes on along the minus strand of CM060912.1, from coordinate 890,372,685 downwards.
TTAAACCACCATGAGGCCGAGTAGCTACAGTAGGATGAAGCGCAAATGGAAGGAAATGGCGCGATTCCAGATACCAAATATCGACTTCAACGCAGCGTCCTAGGGTGGCTCGCGCTCAAGTTTTGGTAAGATCGGAAGGAGAGCAAAGGGTCGATTCGAGGTCATTGTGAAGAGTAGCATCTTATACCAAAGGATTGTGCGATTTGGGGTTGACTAATGTCGCAGCCTGTAGCTCGACAACGGGAAGGTCACAATTTTTTTTCTATAAGCAAAAATGGAGTGGGTTCATTATCAAAGAGGCAGCGATGGATCATTTGAGGTAGTATGGTTTTTGGATGATCGACAGTATTTATTTCAGTAAGTTTTGGGGGTTCGATCATTTTGATGATGAACTGGAGGTTGATTGTGGAATTGTGCAATTTGTAATAGGGGTTGATGGACTGGAAGAGGATCGACAATAGGAAGTTGGTGAAGTTCTTGCGAAGAGAAGATGTTATTGGTAAGGGTGAGTGAACCATGAAAGGGAAGAAGGGAATGACATTAGCTATGGTTCGAATTTGATGCGTTCCTTTTCCCTGTAGTTCGACACCTTCACAGGAAGTTGGGGTTGGCATTGTTGTGGCTTCACGGTGATACTGTAGTGATTTTGGAGTATAGTTGAGTTCTGAAAGTCTCACGGCTCGTATGATAAATAACGGTGACAGGAAATTTTGTGAGACCTCTAGTGTGTGAGTGAAGCAAGCTGTCTAGTCGATGAGTGCTGAGGGTTTAAGACAGTCGAAGCTGATGAAGTTGGGGTATGTAATAGCAAGCAGAATGGTAGTCGTCTGTGAAGCGCTTGATGAAATGTCGAAGAGGAATAAGACAGTTATGGACTGTTTGAAGTGGATTGACGATTTGAGTTTGTTTCTTCGATCAATCGAATGAAGTGCGGTAGTGGTAAGCTATACATTCTTATCATAATTTACACAAATATAGAATTATTTATTTATAGTTAGTTTAAATTAATATGGCATAATTGATAAATAAAATTAAATAATTTTAGGCACAATATAGATTCATAACCGCGGCGAATGGAAATTTAAGGAATATTCGACAAATAAATCAAGGTGAGTAAACTCACTTTCTACTTCAATTATAATTTATTATAATCGAATTTTTATTTAATACAAATATTTATATGCTGCTGGTTGGTTGCTTGGTTCCATTGTTGTTTATTGATAAATTGTAGTTATCATATATATTAGTTATTTAGGCTTGGTGATTGTGGCTATATATATATATATATATATATATATATATATATATATTGGATTTCCCATAGTACCAATAGCGGATGCCCGTAGTATCATTAGCGGGTAACCCTATCACCCTAAGATATATGAGCGGATGACCTTGTAACATCCTGTATTTTTAGTCGATTTATTTTGAACATTTAAATTTTATTTTAAATGTTGAACTGAAATATAAAAGAATTTTTATATGGAACTTATATAATACGGTTTAATTTCGATTATATCGAATATAAAGTGATTCGAAGTTAAAAACCGAATGCAAAACTTTCAAATAACCAATATAAATTCTGTTTGGAATGTAAACAATAATAATAATATATTATCGAGGTGTTTGTTTTGAATTTTAAATTATATTATATTGATTTGATATGGTTATTTAATGTATACGCTCGAATTAAATCCCAGAATCAGTTCCGTTAAGTTCTGAATAAAGGCATAATCGGAGAATATCGGTCGTCACGATTTAATAGCGGTTCAGAATTTCAAGATGTGGACCACGGGACATTTTGAAATATTATATTAAATAAAATAAAATCAAGATATTTTAAATAAAAACCAGGCCGACCATAGTACATTCCAGCTACCATCGTGCCACTCTATATCATTCCTCGAGCAAAATAATTTGTTTCCCTAGTTCCATATCAAGGAAACAATGATTTTAATGTCGTCTACCTATTTGTCCCTCGTTCGCATATTTAAATACCATTGGTCTTCGTTATTTTCTCCCTTCTTAAACCAACAAAAGACTTCAATTTCTTCATTCTTTTCCCAGTTAAAATCAAAATCAGTCCACCAAAGTAAATTAAAAAAAAAGCAAGGGGAATTGAAATTCAGGTGGACGATAAGGAAGAAGAGTGGTGAATCGCGATACACACATGAGGGAAGGACATAATCTGAGTTTCGGTTTCATTGATTTTCGAATTAGGACGGAGCGAGCTTAGGGTTCATCGCGTTTTGGGGGTAAGGGGAGTTCGAAGGTGAGAGATGAATTGGAGCTCGACGGTGGAGTATTAACGGGAGTTTGACACTGTATTTTGGGGACGATGTGCGGTTCTTACTGTGACAGTGGAGATGGGTGTATAATTTTTGTCTCGGAAGGAGAAGATGATGTTAAGATTTATTGAAGGAGTCGGTAACGGAGATATGGCTATGATGAAAGGAGGCGGTTAATGTGAGGGCAATACTGGGTTAGGGGTTCGAACAGTACAGTTCTAGCATGGTGAATGAGGAGAAGAAGGGTACTATAATCGTGGAATTTGATTCCTAAAGTGTTTGTTGTCTTGTAGTGGGTGGTTGCAAGTGGAGTTCAAATTTTTGGTGATCAGCTCGAAAGAAGGTGTGACAACCGCCCATAACCCCCGCACTATACAAGGGAAGTAATGCGCTGAAGGATGTGCTAGGTAGTCATGGACGATCATCAGAGTAGGTAAACACAAGCGGAAACTGTCGTAAACTCACAATGCAAGGATTAAATATAATAAAACATATACAACAGGTAGTAATAGTGAAGCAGAAACACAAGACTTTCATACAACCGGAAATTAATATCCACAACTTGGATATAGTGTTTGTAAAAAGTTGTCTCACTACATCACTTAGAAAAGAAAACAGCAGAAATCCAATTATTATATAGTAGTAAAAATGGTATGTGAGCCTCCTGCACGCCATCGATCAACATAATCGTCCTCACTAAAGCATTGGTTGTCACCTGTTACTTAGTCTGTCCATCCACAACCGGATGAACAGCCCAAGGTAATAAGAGGAAACATAAAACCTTGAGTCAGACAACAGTCTTAGTGAGCAATAAAACAGCTAACAAACTTCAACAATAAAGTGTATGAGAAAGGATAGATAAACATACTAATCTACCCACGAAACCAGAGAAGAACTCAACCTTATCTTCCCCACATCGGATAGTGATAGCCTTTTACACTCTATTCAATCAAAGGAATAACAATTCATACATGGAAACCAGAACAAGCATTGATAACATTCATAGCATCCAAATTACATAGGTCTCACGTAGACAACCCTAATCGAGTTTAACATTCCCCAAGTACTCTCCCCAGATGCCTAAACCAATATCGGTTAAGCACTCAAAGAACATCTCCCTCGACTTTGGATAATCCATATGAGATAGTATAAACAGAACAATCAATCATCCATGACTGACTCTGGCTATCACCATCGATCCGACTTTGAAATCATCGTTAATCGTATGATGACTAATCTTGCCATATGTCAAGGGCTAATGATAACTCCAGTTCTAGCATAAACTCCATATGTCCAACCTTGACAATGTCCAACCTTGACAACTAGGTCTTTCAACGATACCTAAGGTACTCGACCAACAATCGGTCTTTTGGGTGCTTCCATCGTACCCCTGCTTTGAGCCGGCTCGAACTTACGACAACGATAATCTCTCGGCCTTCAATATCTCTAGTCGTCCAACCTTGACGGGTATTTACTGCTCAAGCGACCTTCTCGAGCAACCATTATCCACCAACTCACGACATTTGAGTTGTCTGCCTATTTGTTGCTTTTCACCGATCAACGAACATATCACATCACTTTGAACATCCCGTTCTGGACTCTTGTCGAAGCCACCACCATCGTTGAACCAACTAACATCTTTATAAGGTTCAAAGCAATCCATAGCTTTATTTTAGCACTTTCTGACTTCCCAATTAAATTTACTTTGAAGTCACACAATCACTGGAAATGTCCAGGTCACTTTAGTCTGAATCACTTCTGGCTGATCCAATTCTAGCTGAGCCAATTCTGCCCGATCCAACTTCTGCCCGATCCAACTTCTGATCGAGCCAACTTCTGCCCGAGCCAACTTCTGCCCGATCCAACTTCTGGCGAAGCCAACTTCTGCCCGATCCAACTTCTGTCCAATCCAACTTCTGCCCAAGCCAACTTCTGTCCGAGCCAACTTCTGCCCAATCCAACTTCTGGCCGAGCCAACTTCTGCCCGAGCCAACTTTTGCCTGAGTCAATTCTGGCTGAGTCAATTATGGCCGAGTCAAAACCTGCATATTGCAATTCAACTCCGATTTCGATCAAAACTTCGCCAAACGACGAAACCAACTCAACCAAAATCATCAAACACAATCATAAACATGTCATAACATTACTAACCACATGAATATGACGATTACCACAAAAATGATGTAAATCTCACCAAAAACCATTAAAATGAATATATGATCAAAATGAGAGATCTAACTAACATAAACATGTAAAATGACATGAAATTAACAAGTAAAACTTGTTAGATTAGATCATAGGGTGATGCATATGAAAATAGACATGTAATGGTGTAAATCTATGGTAAAACATTCCAATTTGATGAGAAACATGTACAAACACTCATATACTTCATTGCATTCATGTGAGAGATGTAAATCACTCACCAACTATCCAAAACAAAGCAAAATGATGAAATAGAATTCCGAACAACGAAGAGATAGCTCCTATCCCTTCGATTTGATGAATCTTTACTTAAAATGATGTAGATCTAGCCTCCAATGGTGTAGATCTATGATTTCCCTCCTTAGATTTGGATTTTTAATGGTGGAAATGTGTTAGAGGAAGAAGAAGATCAATGCCTCCAAATGAAAGAATGGAAAAGTAAACATTTTCCCTCCACTCTCACCCCCTATTTATAGGATTCCACCAAGGCTCCAAAACCTGAATAGCTAACTGTAAAACTTTAAAACAGCGATTTCTCGCAAACCGCTGAGCCAAATCTTTAATGTAACCACTCTACGGAAAGGCAATCATCAGTTCCTTTCAAATGGCACAGGTCTCATCCTCTGATTCGACCCGAGTCAAAAGTTATTCCCTGTACCAGGCTAACAGGGAAAAATGGTCACAAATAAAATCGGTAAAAATTATGGACATGTCTCACATCCCCATAAGCAACATATTAAAAGATGAGAATGATCCAACCCTCAGAGAATGAAATACAAATATTTTACGATCTTTCGATACATAAAATGCGGGCTGTTACATTCTCTCCCCTAAGAATTTCATCCCCGAAATTTCAAACAAACACAAGTAATCACAATGATTCTGCATGCCTATCATCCATGAAAAGCCAATTCTATCATCCAAACTAGCAACCATCAAGTCATCCATCCATAACCTTATCCTAGCACGTGGAATTCTAACAATCAACAACAAGATACAACGATATAACGAAGAAAAGATATCAAAGGGTCCTAGCGACGAAGAGTTCTGGATGAGTCGCTCTCATACTCTCTTCCGTCTCCCACGTACAATCGTCTCCATCCTCACTCCATTGTACCTTGACTAGCTTAACCGTCTTCCTCCTAAGCTGTTTCGTGTCATTCCCCACAACACGGAAATGGCTTACGAGGTCTCGAAACTACGGTCTCTACTTCTAAGTCTTCGTACTGCTCTGGAGATACCACCACATTCGAATCATGCAGGAACTTCCATAGAAACAACACATGGAACACATTATGCACACTCGACATCTTCTCGGGTAACTCCAATCTATGCGTGAGCTTTCTAATTCGTTCGACTATCGGAAATGATTCAACAAACCTTGGAGCTAACTTTCCTTTCTTACCAAATCTAACCATGTGCTTCAACGGCGAAGCTTTCACGAAAGCCATATCGCCCACGTCGAATTCCAAGTCCTTACGACGCTTGTCAGTGTAATTCTTCTGACGGTCCTGGGATGCCTTCATTCGTTGCCGAAGTATCTCGATACAATCCGAGGTTTCTCTAATCATCTCAGGCCCAAGTACTAACTTATCTCCATTTTCTAACCAACATGTTGGAGAATTGCACGGCCTTCCATACAATACTTCGTATGGTGTCATCCCAATGCTAGACTGGTAGCTATTATTATACACAAACTCAACCAGATGTAGATGGTCTTCCCATGATCCTCCGAAGTCTAACACACAAGCACTCGGGAGATCTTCCAAAACTCGATTGACTCACTCGGTTTGACCATCAGTTTGGGGATGATATGTCGTACTCAAGCACAACTCGGTTCCCAAAGCTTCTTGTAGACTTTTCAAAATGCACTCGTGAATAATGGATCTCGATCACTCACTATAGTCTTTGGGACACCACGGAATCGAACTATCCATTTTACATAAAGTTTAGCCAATTTCGATGTCGTCCTAGTTGACTTGATAGGAATAAATCTTGCACTTTTGGTCAAACGATCCACGATAACCCAAATCCCTTCATTTCCTGCCTTTGTTCTAGGTAGTCCATCGATAAAATCCATCGATACTTGCTCCCACTTCCACGTAGGAACTTCCAATGGCTGAAGCAAACCGCTCGGCTTCTTCTGTTCAGCTTTCACTAACTGACAGTTCATACACTTGGAAATGAACTTTCCAATATCTCGCTTCATCCCTTCCCAGTAATAGACTCTCTTCATGTCCTGATACATCTTATTTCCACCGAGATGAATCGTCAGCTTCGAGTGATGACATTCTCTCAAAACCTCATCCTTCAATCCGTCGATATCAGGAACAACTAATCGCCCTTGCTTCGAAGCCAACCTTCTCGATCGACCTCGAACTCTTTATCATCTGGTTCCAGTTTCTGAATGAACTCGACAACCTTCACATCTTTCTTTTGGCTCTCGCCAATTCTTTCGATAAGAGTAGGTCTTATCGACAAGCTTGCCGACATTTCAGGTTCCAACTCACACCTTGGCCTGAAATCGAACCTTGCCAAGTACTCTAGGCTCTTCCATTCTGAAAACATCGCTCTCAAACTTGCGTGTCTTCGGCTTAACGCATCTGCAACTGCGTTACCTTGCCCGGAGTATAGGCTATGCCAAAATCATATGACGCCAGAAACTCTAACCATCTTTGCTGCCGAAGATTCAAATCCTTTTAGGAGAAAAGATACTTCAACGACTTGTGATCCGTAAACAACTCGAATCGAACTCCCAACAGGTAATGTCTCCACATCTTCAGAGCAAATACAATCGCCGCCTAATCCAAATCATGAGTTGGGTAATTATTCTCATGTGGCTTTAGCTGTTGAATTGCGTAGGCCACAACTTTATCCTTGTGCATTAGTACTGCTCCAAGTCTAGTACCACATGCATCAGTATATACCACCATCTCTTCATTCCTACTTGGAATGGTCAACACAGGTGCACTCATCAATCTCTCCTTCAGGATTTCAAACGCTTGTTCACACTTTGCATCCCATGTGAACGCTTGGTTCTTCTTCGTCAATCCTGTCAACGGTGCAACTACTTTGGAGAAATCCTTGATAAACCGTCGGTAATATCCTGCCAACCCAAAGAAACTATGAACATCCGTCGCATTCTTAGGTCGATCCCAGTCTTGGATTGCTGCAACTTTAGCGAGGTCAACCGCTAACCCGTTTCCAGAAACTACATGACCTAAGAACCTCACTTCATCCTTCCAGAAGTGACACTTTGAGAACTTAGCCTTAAGCTGATGCTTCCGCAAGATCTCTAACACAAATCTCAAGTGCGTCTTATTTTCTCCTTCATTTCTGGAGTAAACCAGAATATCATCCACGAACACAAGCACAAACTTATTCAGCTGGTCTCTAAATACTCTATTCATAAGATCCACAAAATACGTTGGTGCGTTAGTCAACCCAAATGGCATCACCAACCATTCGAAGAAACTGGATGGTGTCCTAAAAGCAGTCTTTGACACACTATCCTTAGCCACCCCCAACTGGTGAAATCATGTTGTCAAATCCATCTGAGAAAACACTTTGGCTTTGTGAAGCTGATCGAACAAGTCATCTATCCTTAGCAACGGATACTTGTTCTTCTTTGTCATCTTGTTCAGCTCACGATAGTCCACACACAATCTTAACGAGTCATTCGCCTTGGTTGCAAATACGATTGGTGCACCCCACTCGGAAATACTCCTCCGAATGAATCCTTTTCCCAAAAGGTCACGAACTTGCACCTCTAACTCTCGTTGTTCTCTAGGCGTCATCCGCCGAAGAGGCATAATGATTGGTCTAGCACCTTCGATCAAATCGATCCTAAACTCGATCTCACGATGTGGTGGCAACCCTTTGACCTCGTTAAAGACATCTACATACTCATTAGCGATCAACACTGATGATAGGTCTTCTTGTGGAATCCCAAGCGAATATAGATAACTCACGAAGACCCCGTCTTTGCGCTTACATCTAATCAACACCTTTCGCCCTTCCACATCCCCGACCCTCACTTCTAGCTTCTCGCAATTCACCTTGGCTGCATATCTCTTAAGCCAATCCATGCCCAAGATGATCCCAAACCCAACGAAGTTAAGAACAGAGCAATCATACACAAAAGAGCAACCATGACTGGACAACACCAGACCACAACATATCATGCAAAGATTTGACGAACCCCCAATTGGATTAGTCACTATGAAGGGTCTATCACAAATCTCAGGCTCCAAACCCAAGAGACACACAAGCTCATTGCAAATGAAAGAATGCGATGCTCCAGTTTCGAAAAGCACACGAACTGAAACACCTTTAACAGAAAGAGTATCTTGCACCATGACACCCTTTCCCTTCTCCTCTGTGGTAGGAGCTCTCGAAGAAGATGGCATAGCTTCCAAAGCATATGTATTCACAATCTGCTTGCCCTTAGCTGATTCTGGACAATCTTTCTTCTCATGCCCAGACTTCCCACATTTGAAGCACTTCTTCTCAGCTTTGGGATTCTTGCACTCATTAGCAAAATGGCATTTCTATTGGCAGTTAAAGCAAACCACCTCACTCTTGGGATTCTTTTGGCCATATTTTCTTTTTTGCTGTTGCTGCTTCCTCTTTTTATTATTACCACCCTGTTGTGGTTTCTGAGCCTCTTTGGTCGCAGCAACAACATTTGCTTTCTTAGGAAACAAGCTCTCATGACGAATAGCTTTTTCCACAATTTTCTCAAATGAGTCATCAAGATGGTCCACTATCGGCTTTCTGATATAAGCATCCAAACCCAAAACAAACTCCTCGTTCTTCTAACAGGGTATATCAATGTATGAACGAACATATCTAGACAAAGCCTCAAAATCAGAAATGTAGTCAAGAACTGATCTGTCATTCTGCTTCAACTCTACGAACCTCTTGAAGAGAACAGACTTCTGAGCAGTGGAGATAAAATTTGCTTCAAACTTAGCTTGTAATAGCTCCCATTAAATTTCTTCCTCTGGAGTCTCGAGTGTAATAGAATTTCATCATTCCATGGCCCTGCCTTGCAGTTGCCTTGATGCAAGCTTTCTCTTTATTGCATTCTCAATACCCAAGTCTCCAAAGATTCGGACGCATGAATCCATCCACCTCTGAACCTCTTCAGCTGGTTCAGTTCCCTTGAATGGTTTTCCCCTAGAGATGTAAAGTCATTGCACAGCTTTGCAAAATCTACTACTCTAGGAACTCGCACACCAACATCAACCGTTGCTGCCAGTGGAGCAGGTGCCCTCCGCATAATTGCTTCTGCCATGGCTTCAAACATGGCCGGGTAATTAGGTTCAACACCATTTCCCCCTCCAGTATTGGCTCCCCTAGCAGCATATCTTGTTTCTCGTCTACTCATCCTAAATCTGCAATTTATAGTAATTAGTCACTTTCAAAAAAAACTGCTAAAGTAAAACAACTACTACTACTATATATGCTAATATATATAGTAAGCATCCAGCTGAAATCTATAAGTACGTCTCTCATACGTGATTACGTCCTTGAACTTTGGCCAAAAATCATTGACCAGAGCTCTGATACCAAATGTGACGACCGCCCAAAACCCCCGCACTATACAAGGGGAATAATGCGCTGAAGGATGTGCCAGGCAGTCATGGACGATCATCAGAGTAGGTAAACACAAGCGGAAACTGTCGTAAACTCACAGCGCAATAATAAAATATAATAGAACATATACAATAGGTAGTAATAGTGAAGCAGAAACACAAGACTTTCATACAACCAGAAAGTAATATCTACAACTTGGAAATAATGTTTGTATAAAGTTGCCTCACTACATCACTCAAAAAAGAAAACAGCGGAAATCCAATTATTATATAGTAGTAAAACTGGTACGTGAGCCTCCTGCATGCCATCGATCAGCATAGTCGTCCTCACTAAAGCATTAGCTGTCACCTGTTACTTAATCTGCCCATCCACAACCGGATGAACAGCCCAAGGTAATAAGAGGAAACATAAAACCTTGAGTCAGACAACAGTCTTAGTGAGCGATAAAACAGCTAACAAACTTCAACAATAAAGTGTATGAGAAAGGATAGATAAACATACTAATCTATCCACGACACCAGAGAAGAACTCAACCTTATCTTCCCCACATCGGACAATGATAGCCTTTACAATCTATTCAACCAAAGGGATAACAATTCATACATGGGAACCAGAACAAGCATTGATAACATTCATAGCATTCAGATTATATAGGTCTCACGTAGACAACCCTAATTGAGTTTAACATTCCCCAAGTACTCTCCCCAGAGGCCTAAACCAATATCAGTTAAGCACTCAAGGAACATCTCCCTCGACTTTGGATAATCTATATGAGATAGTATAAACAGAACAACCAATCATCCATGACTGACTCTGGCTATCACCGCCAATCCTGCTTTGAAATTATTGTTAATCGTATGACGGCCAACCTTGCCATATGTAAAGGGCTAATGGTAACCCCAGTTCTAGCATAAACTCCATATGTCCAACCTTGACAATGTTCAACCTTGACAACTAGGCCTTTCAATGATACCCAAGGTACTCGACCTACAATTGGTCTTTTGGGTGCCCCCATCGTACCCCTGCTTTGAGTCTGTTAGAACTTACGACAACGATAATCTCTCGACCTTCAATATCTCTAGTCGTCCAACCTTGACGGCTATTTACTGCTCAAGCTACCTTCTCGAGCAACCATTATCCACCAACTCACGACCTTTAAATTGTCTTCCTACTCGTTGCTTTGCACCGATCAACGAACATATCACATCACTTCGAACATCCCCTTCTGGACTCTTGTCGAAGCCACTACCATCGTTGAACAAACCAACATCTTTATAAGGTTCAAAGCAATCCATAGCATTATTTTAGCACTTCCTGACTTCCCAATTAAATTTACTTTGAAGTCACAACATCACTGGAAATGTCCGGGTCACTTTAGTCTGGATCACTTTTGGCTGATCCAATTCTGGCTGAGCCAACTCTACCCGATCCAACTTCTGCCAGATCCAACTTCTGCCCAATCCAACTTCTGGCCGAGCCAACTTCTGCCCGATCCAACTTCTGCCCGAAACAACTTTTCCCGATCCAACTTTTGCCCGAGCCAACTTCTGCCCGATCCGACTTCTGGCCGAGCCAACTTCTGCCCAAGCCAACTTCTGACCGAGTCAATTCTGGCCGAATCAATTATGGCCGAGTCAAAACCTGCATACTACAATTCAACTCTGATTTCAACCAAAAATTCGCTAAACGACGAATCCGACGAAACCAACTCAAACAAAATCATCAAACACAATCATAAACATATCATAACATTACTAACCACATGTATATGACGATTACCACAAAAATGATGTAAATCTCACCAAAAACCATTAAAATGAACATATGATCAAAATGAGAGATCTAACTAATATAAACATGTAAAACGACATGAAATTAACAAATAGAACTTGTTAGATTAGATCATAGGGTGATGCATATGAAAATGGACATGTAATGGTGTAAATCTATGGTAAAACATTCCAATTTGATGAGAAACATGCACAAACACTCATATACTTCATTGCATTCATGTGAGAGATGTAAATCACTCATGAATTATCCAAAACAAAGCAAAATGATGAAACAGAATTCCGGACAGCGAAGAGATAGCTCCTAGCCCTTCGATTTGATGAATCCTTACTTGAAATGATGTAGATCTAGCCTTCAATGGTGTAGATCTATGATTTCCCTCCTTAGATTTGGATTTTTAATGGTGGAAATGTGTTAGAGGAAGAAGGAGATCAATGCCTCCAAATGAGAGAATGGGAAAGTAAACTTTTTCCCTCCACCCTCAACCCCTATTTATAGGATTCCACCAAGGCTTCAAAACCTGAATAGCCAACTGTAAAACCTTAAAACAGCGATTCCTCCCAAACCACTGAGCCAAATTTTAATGTGGTCACTCTACGGAAAGACAATCATCAATTCCTTTCCAATGACACATGTCTTACCCTCTGATTCGACCTGAGTCAAAAGTTATGCCCTGTACAAGGCTGACAAGGAAAAATGGTCACAAACAAAATCGGTAAAAACTATGGACATGTCTCACATCCCCATAAGCAACATATTAAAAGGTGAGAATGATCCAACCCTCAGAGAATGAAATAAAAATATTTTACGATCTTGTGATACATAAAATGCGAGCTGTTATAGAAGGAAAATGGTGATGTTCTGTGAAGTGAGAATTGATTGGCAGTTGAAATGATTTGTTGCAAATTTGGTGTCCAATAGAGAATTTCTTGATAAAACTGTCCTACCGTGAGCTACCTGGGATCTAGGGCTGAGTTTTAGATGAAGTTTGATCATCCATTCATTATTCAATGCTTGTAGTAGTGGCTACCAAAAGAAGGGGCATTGTTCGACAAATACTTGAGAGATTTGGGTAAGAAGAGGCATATTATGCATTTTAAATGGGAAAGGTATATAAATTTTACGAAATTTAAATACGAAGAATAATATAATTATTTATTTTTAGTTTAATCAAATTAATAATCGTTTAATCGATAAATAAAATAAATAATCGTAGGGACAAGATAAACTCATTCGAAGATGACTCATGTAGATTTGTAGACACTACAATTTGGAATTTACGGGATATTCGGCAAATAAAAATCAGGTGAGTAAATCTCACTCACAGTTTTATATTTAATTTATTTTTATCGTTAAAAATAAATTGTTGGCTGTTTGAATGCATGTATGGATTATTGAATCATTTTGGTTATTATATAAAATATATATTGGTTATTTAGACTTGGTGGTTGTGGCTATTATACATATATTGGATATTTCCCGCAGTGCCATTAGCGGATGCCCGCATTATCATTAGTGGATGACCCTAGCGCCCCACGATATATGAGTGGATGACCTTCTATACCGCGATATCCTGCCTTGAAGCAGGATTGGTATTATTTATGTTATTTGACATCTGTGGATGCAGGAAAACAGGTTGGAGGGATCCAACAGCATCCCTCGAATTTTATAATTGTTCTTTTCCATATATTATCATATGATGTGTTTAAAAAGATTGATAATTGGGTGTTTGTGAATGTTGTAATATCACTGGCCCTATATATTATATTTTAAAATATCAAAAAGGGATTTTCGGATTTAAAAAGGAAATTTAAGTTTTAAAATAAAAATGGAATTTCGAATGAACTGAGAAGTATTAACTTTTTTTTAATAATAAAAACAAGTAGCTGAATTTATAAACCATGTTTATAAATGGAAAGAAATATTATCATTTGATATTAAAATTTAAATTCAAGTATGAATTTAAAAAGAAAAATTTATTCTCCGAAGAGGAAAGTGGATTTCAATGAGATTTGGAATAGAAACTGGTTTTAATATTTTAAACAAGAAGTGAGATTTATAAATGATATTTATAAATAAAGAAAATACTATTATTGGATAACTTGAAATTTTAATTCAAGTATGAATTTTGAAAAGTGATTTTGAAATCGTTTCAAGAAGAAAACGAAGGAATTTATTCTAATGTTCGGAATGTAAACTAAATTGAAATAAATCTGTATGGATTTATGATTTAAATTCGGTGATGTCGAAATTGTAGAAATAAAATTATTCTTTTCAGAAAAGATATTGAAATTGTATTAAATTAAATTTAATATGAAATGGATTATAGGTGTATATATATATACATTGTAATAATAAATAAAATGAGAATCGAATTCAAGTGGAAGTTGTTTTAATATATAAAATAAGGGAGTTAATTTATAAACAAAGTTTATAAATGTGATGAAGAAATTTTCATCAGATAATTTAGAAATGGATTTTTCCAAAGTGAATATGGCTTATAAAACCATATTTTAGTAGACTAGAAGTTGAGATTTAATCGAGTTTTGGTATTACAAGCTGTTATCTATCTCAAGATAAGAACGTTCTCGATCAAGATCTGAGAGGTAATTAAAATACCCCAACTTGAACGACTTCACTATTATCAAGGGATGATATTAGTTTGTAATGGTTAAAGGATATTGAAATTAATTATTTTTCCGTTTATGCCCAATTGTAATCTTCAAAGCTTGAAGTTGGATAAAACCGTTGGGTTTATATAGAAATTGGTATTTAATGTGTAGTTAAGCTATGAATAAATATATAACCAAGTTATGAATTGGGAAAGGAATAATTGACGATTTAGGGTAATCGGAAATATAAAGTTAAATTTGGATAGTTGGTTTAATATATATTATTATTATTGAAAATGGAGTTGGGATTTAATTGTAAATGAAATTTTAAACATTTATAATTAAATTTAATTAAAACGAACTCACCGCAGCGTGGTAGTTCTTAAATTGGCGATTCGAACTTCAATTGAGTATATAGAACTCGATATAAGTCGAAATTTGATGAAACCAGAAACGTTTGGACCTATTGAATAATAATTTTCATATAGAAGAGAAAAATCAAGATTTCGTTTTATAGATTTTGAGTTATATC
This sequence comes from Allium sativum, assembly GCA_030737875.1. Taxonomy (NCBI): domain Eukaryota; kingdom Viridiplantae; phylum Streptophyta; class Magnoliopsida; order Asparagales; family Amaryllidaceae; genus Allium; species Allium sativum. The sequence continues at coordinate 890,357,656 of CM060912.1, read as the reverse complement.
AAAATCAAATTTTCAGAAAAACAACGCCATAATCGTTTTAAACCATAACAGTTTATTAAATAAAATAAAGGATTTTTAAGTGAGAAAATCCGAATTTTAATTAGAAAATTCCAAATTTGAGTTATAAAATAGATTTGAACTCAAGTGGGTAACTGGATCGGTTTTTGGAATAAAAATCAGATCTTTAATTATTAAATAAAATTAACTAATTAAAGGAGTAATTAGTTAACGGAGTTTTGGAAATGAAGTTGACTTTGTAAAGTGGATAAGATTTTTGAGATAGAATATAAAATTCGAGTTAGAAATGGAATGCGACTTGTGTATAAGCAAATTGAAATATATTTGATTATGATATATTTAAATCGAAAGTGCATTAGGCAAAAGACTAATTAAGGAAGTGTTTAGCGGATTTTTGTTAAAATGAATGGATTGATTAAAATGAGTTGGAAATGGACGTATATATGTAAACAGATATGGAATGAAGAGTATGATGAGAATGAAGATTACATTTTCTAGTGCCCGACATAAAGGTACATGTTTAGGTTTTCATATGAGATTTTATGAGCCTATTGGGCAAACCATTTGGCTTTTTGATTTTCTTTTTGAATGGAAAAGGCCTAGAGAGGCGAGTTGGGGTTTGAGCTATTGTCCGGTACAAAGGAGGTGCTGGCAAAAAATTTCGGAAAATTTAAGGAGTTGAAATATTTTTGAGAAATTTGACAACTAGAAATCCATATATCGATATATATATATATATATATATAATTTGATAAAGAATTTGGAAAGTAGTTAAATTAATGAATATTAATTAAAAAGGGCCAGTGATTGTTTGATAAATGTTTGTTTTCCTTTGATAGTTAAATCACTGGCTATCAAAGATTTATTTGACCATCGTTGTCAATACGAAGAGATCGATTGGATTTAATATCTGAAAACCACTCCATATAGGCATAGGTGTTGCGAATTAGACTATGCTGAAGATGAATTGAGGACAGAGTAAAATGCAAAGGTTGTTCTGTTTGTCCAGACCCAGGACTTATATGGATGAATGTCTGACAGAGTTTGCCTAACAGATCACATAAGACGATCTTTTTCAGGGTATTACGTTGGTGGCTGAGGAATTCGTTTCTCTTAGCTTTTTATATCCGTAATATTTTTGGAAGATCAACTAATGATTCGACGGGTTTAACGATGTGGCATTCAAAGTGAATGGTGGTCAGATGTTCTAAAAGTAAACGTAGCCACAAGCCTCACAATCGGGAAATGACAAAAATCGGCCAGGCAGCATGGCTAAGTAGGTCATACCCAAGCAGGGTATACTTGTCACCGATCTAGAGAAAATTTATTATTTATTCTTTTTTTCGATTCTGTATCTTACGGATTACGGTTGGACGACCGACAACCTGGGTGACAATATATTCGTTATACTCAAGCTAAATGAGTGGGAGGTCATGTGTGACCAGTCTGCAAGATATTCTTGGTGAACCCCAGTGTATCCCCTCTAGAGTACATTGATCGGGAGGTGGTCTCATACCTTGTCATTGTTGGAATCCAATCTTCAATAAACGCCCTGCGGTTTTTGATTTTATACTATATATGTAGAGCGTGAGATGCAAGTGTTCTACTATTTGGTTTTTTACTTGATAGTCATTATTATAATATCATTGGATTTTGACACCAAAAATGGTTTGAGTTTTAGTAAGGTACCGTCCATGTTTATGTGTGGGCTGGTCTTAATATTATCCTTTTCTCTCAAAAGGATTTTTTTAAAAGTTAAACAATATGGTTGGAGTTTACTCATACTAGTCCCATGACTAACACAGAGTTTATTTTGTTTGTTTTATCTAAACTCTTGGGTGCCCAAATTTGTACGGGCAGTCAAGTGTTTCAGGATTTTACAGATACACTTGGAGGAATTTGAAGCAAGAGGCTTCACTACTATTAGATATTTTAGAGTTATTTTCCGTTGTATAAAATGATGTATTTTACTCTGATGATGGTACGTGTATATGATGCAAAATTTGTATTTCAAAGATTATGTTATATAATATATTTTATTCGTTACGCTGTGAGCTTCTAATGTTCTTTTTGTTCTATCTTCTATCTATTTTTATTTCTTTAACCCTAATGACTCATATATCTGTATTATTTGGGTTGGAAGTGTGTTGTTTTAGTCAGCTCAGATAGTACGGATTTGTGGGCCACTACAGACCTTCTATACCGCGATATCCAGCCTTGAAGCAGGATTGGTATTATTTAAATTGTCTGACATCTGTGGATGCAGGGAAACAGGTTGGAGGAATCCAACTGAGTTCCTCAAATTTATTTACTGTTGTTTACATATTTATATATGTGTGTGATGTGTGAATTGAATGGATGATTTGTGTGTTGGATATTAGAATGTCACTGGCCCTAGATATTGATATTTAAAAATATTATACAAAAAGGGATTTTTAGATTTTAAAAGGGAAATTTATTTTCTGAAGTGGAAATTGGATTTCAAATGAATTTGAAATAGAACTGGTTTCAATATTTAAAACCAGAAGTGAAATTTACAACGACATTTATTAAAAAAAAAAGGAAAAAAAATGATCATTGGATAATTCAGTAATATAAATTCAACTATGATTTTAAAAAAGGAAAATTTATTTTCCTAATGTAAAAAAATTGAATTTCAAATGGGATTTGAAATAGAAACTTGTTTTAATATTTAAAACAAGAAATGAAATTCATAAACGAAATTTATAAATAAAGGTGAATAAATATCATGGGATAATTTAATTATTTAGAATTCAAGTATGAATTTTAAAGGGGACTGAGAATCGTTGAAAGAGGGGAAATCTTGAAATATATTCCAACGTTCGGAATATAAATTGAACTGAAATAAATCCGTATGGATTTGAAATTAAAATCCAACTATAAAACTTATTATCTGCAGAAAGGATAACGAGATTTGTTTTAAATAGAATCGATACAATACGGAATAGATTCTACATTTATATAGGTATATAATAATGCAATATCTCGAATATAAAAGCAATGGGGATTTTTATGATAAATAATATCAGTTTTTGTATTACAAACTTTTGTCCGTCTCAAGATAAGAACGTTACCGATCAAGGTCTGAGAGGTAAATAAATACCCCAACTTGAACGACATCACTATTATCAAGGGACGATATTAGTTTGTAATGGTAAAGGGTATTGAATAAATTGATTTTCCCCAATTTATAATTGAAATTCGATTATATCAAAATTTTAATTTATATCCAACGAAATTGGAATTTATTATAGAAGTTGATTGTGAATAATTTACAGCCGAGTTACGAATTCGACAATGTTGGAAAATCGAGATGTTAAGTTAAATTTGAAAAACTTACTTAAAATATATTAAAATATTAGAGAATGGAATTGGAATTCATTGTAAATGAAGATTTAAATGTTTATTATTTATTTTAATTAAAAAGAACTCGCTGCAGCGTGGTAGTTCATAGTTTGGCGTTTCGAACTTTAACTAAGTTAATAGAACTCAATATAAGTCGGAATTTGATGAAACAAGGAACGCCCGGACCTATTGAATAATAATTTTCTAATGGAAGAGAAAAAACTTGATTTTTTCGTATATATTTTGAGTTATGTCAAAATCAAATTTTCAGAAAAACAACGCCATAATCGCTTTTAAACCATAACTGTTTATAAAGTAAATTAAAAGGGTTTTGAAAATCCAAATTTCCATTAGAAAAATCTAGATTTGAGTTATAAAATAAACATGAACTCAAGTCGAGTAAATGGGTCGATTTTTAGAATAAAAATCAGATTTTTAATTAGAGAATGAAGTTAACTAATTTCAAAGGAAATTAGTTAATAGAGTTTGAATCGAATTTAACTTTGTGAATTGAAATAGTGAAGTGGAATTGGAAATTTAAATATGAAACTTGAATTAAGACATGGAATCAAGTAAGGACTTTGTGTTTAATTTGTATACACATGAATACAAATATATTTGGATGTGATATGTCAAAATTAAGCAAAGAAGCTAATCAGAAGATCAATGGGTGAATAGAGAGCAAAGTGTTGAATTGATTTAAAGTAAACTGAGAATGGTTGAATATATGATAGACATGTATGCGGTGAAGAGTAGGAAGAGAGTACGAAGATTATGATTTAAGTGCCCAACAAAAAAGTACATGTTTCAATTCCCATATGAGATTTTATGAGCCTACCGGGCAAGCCGCTTGGTTTTTTGATTTTCTTTTTGAATGGAAAGGGCCTAGAGAGGCGAGTAGGGGTTTGAGCTATTGACCGGTACAAAGGAGATGCTGGCGAAATTTTCCGAAAATTTAAAGAGTTAGAATATTTTTAAAGAAGTTTCAATAACCAGAAATCGACATACCCGATATATATATATATATATATATATATATATATATATATATATAATTCGATAAGGAAACTTAAAGTAGATTATTAAATAGAAAGGGCCAATGATTGATTTATGGATGTTATTTTTTTATAGTTAAATCACCGGCTATCAAAGAACTTTGACCATCGTTGTTAATACGGAGAGACCAGTTGGATTTATTATCCGAAAACCACTCCGCATAGGCATAGGCTTTGCGAATTAGATTATGCTGAAGAAATTGGAGATGGAGTGAAATGCAAGGGTTGTTCTGTTTGTCCAGTCCTAGGAGGATTCAAACGTTAGTTATTTAGAGTTATATCTCATTGTATCAAATATTGTGTTGTACTCTGATATGATATGTACAAACGAAACAAAATTTTGCATTTCAAAGTTTATGTTATATACTATATTTTATTCGTTCCGCTGTGAGGTTCTGTGTTGTTATTTCTGTTCTTCTTCTGTCTTTTCTATTTTCTTTAACCCTAATGACTCGTATTTCTGAATTATTTGAGTTGGACGTGTGTTGTATTAGTCAGCTCAAATAGTACGGATTTTTGGGTCGTTACAATATATATATATATATATAGTTTTTTAATTATTTATTTCTTATTTAAACTTATACCTTTTTCTCATAACTTCTTCATACTAACTCAGATTTTGAGAAGTTATACAAAAACATTGACCAGAAAATTGCCACAGACACAATGTTGCAACCCCTATAGCAAAAGTCTGACTATTTCACAAACTTATTATCTTATTAATTAATTAATTATTATTACTTAAATTTTAACGTTGTTACATATGACATGGAGCTAGATGTTATAGTAAGGTAGATATTTAGTACTAGAAACTCCAAGAATGAACATGAACTAGGTAGGAGTTACCATAGCTTCGTTTTTCTATAGATTGATTCACGCAAGATTAGTTCACGGCTCACATCATAGAGTTTATCTCAATTTTATAGAATAAAATATTGAGTAAAGGGTTCATCGATTTGAGTAAAGCGGCATGTCTATGTAGGATTATATGGCAGAATTCGATGTGTTATCGTTGTATAATTTAATTTCCTATAGATACTCTAAATAAAAAGGATTGAAGTTTATTTTTGGGCTGATGATCAATTCAGAAAGCGATTAGATTCATTCAGTGAATGAATGATGGTGTAACTTCCCTAATTTAATAAATGTTATTCAAAAATTTAATTAAATAGGAATGATAAATAGGATGATAAGATGATATTTTTAATTAATAATTTATAGGTTGGCCTTAGAAATCATAAAACTAAAAACATAGGAGGCCAACCATTAAAGAGTAAGGAGAAGAAAGAAAATTTGGGAAAAGTTAGAAGAATTGAGCTTAGGAATCTATATCTACAAATCTCAACTTTCCATCCATAAACAAGGTGAATAATGATTTTAATTTTATAATTTTCTATGCTTGTACGGGTTTCGTATGAAGTTGAAATACATGTTAATTACGTGATAAATTAATCAAGGTAATCAATTAATGAATTTGGACTTGAATTTTTTTGTATAAAAAAGAGAAGTATATTCTTTGATTTTTGTAAATTTTTAGTATTTCCCATTCTTTGATTAATTGATATTGGCTTGGAATTAGGCTCTACAGAAGGACCTGAAATCACTTTGCCACTGGTTCCGACATTTTCACAAGCAGGTTTAGGGCGAGAATTGTAAAGCCCTTGTGTGACACCGTACACATCCTTGGATGGCACAACATGATTCAAACTGTTCCACCTAACTAACACAGCTTCAGTAGCAATATAATTATTATTAACTAACCTGATAACTTCAACATCGTTAGCATTATTGCCTGAAAATGGATCGTTACTGTCAATAGCTTCCGTATTAACATCCTGAAGAACCGAAGTAGAATATTCACTGGCATTGACAGACTGACAGTAACTACTTCAGTGTTGCTCCACTTGTTTAGCACAGCGTTAAAAAGAGGAGTTAACAAGGATTTTCCTGTAGTTGTGACACCTGAAATGGGAGTTACGTTATCAGTCCCATATGCACCATGAACGACCGATGCTACAGCGAAATTGCAACCGGATCTGGTAGATCCAGAGAGTCGCAATTTGTCCTTCTTTATATTTTTGGGCGTTTAGAGGAGGATAGATGCGGAGAGGAGAGGAGAGTGAGAGACGAGAGCGGATGTCGAGGTGAAGAAGGAATATGGGGAGATGATTGTGAATAGAGCGGGGTAGAGTATGAATCTCCAAAAACCTAGCCTGTCGCTATTGAAAAGGATCTTTGGTAAATTTACACAATAAAATGATTTGTATAATCGCGTAACATATTATTTCACAAAATAAATGTTTGGGTATTTGGACTGGCAGGAATAAGGGTGCGTTTTAATTTTAACGGAAATGGGTATTTGAAAAGGGTGTTTTGAAGGGGTATTCGAAGGGAAAATGTTATAAAAGGAAAAAGTGTCTTTTTTTTTTTTTTTTTTTTTTTTACGAAAGAGGCAAATTGGAAATAGCATAGTTATTATTTTATTGTTTTTTTTAAGCAAAACTAAGCCGGTTTTATAGTGGCTGCAACCACTTTTATTATAACAATTAATGAAAACGACCAGTTGAAGTGTCCAACACACTGTACAAGATAACAAATGAGAAGCACAGTGGCGGAGCCACGTTGGGCCTGGGGAGGGCACGTGTCCCTCCCAGGATTCAATGTCTCCTTCAATTTATTTTTTTCTAATTTATTTATTTTATTTTTGGTTGTATATATGTTAAAAGTGAGATTGCTGAAGAAAACAATGACGCTTGAAAATTTCTCTTGGTAAACACATCCGACTTCCCTCCCAGCCCCATTTCCGGCACCTCTGACTCCTCCTCCGCCTCCTTCTACTTCACCTGAACCCCTCGACATCTCATTTGTCCTCGAAATTGCATAAATCGCGTCTGAGAAAAATGCCCTAATTTCTGGAAGACTGAAATCAAGGACAACGGCGGCAAGAAGAAAAGGGGAGGTCCTCTTATAGTGCATCCTCAGTGCCGAAAGATTGCACCTCATGCTGCAATTGCACAGAAGCAACACTTCGAGTATACTTAATGCTTTATGCTATGAATGGTTAAGTTCACTAAGATCTAGGAGTTTATTTACTGAATGCTTCTAATGCCTAGTTTGTCTATCTTTGTAACAACTCGTATTTTTGAATAACATGTTATAACATAAATCAAGGCAGAATTAAACTGTAAAATCTGAATCAAGGGAAACGGGCTGGGCCATTGCGTTCGTCTCGGAAAAATACGCGAAATAGAGTCCGGGTTTTCGAAAAACGGAGTCCGTATGACCAAGTTATGGCCCAATGAAGTTTTCAGAAAATTCCAAGCCCGAAAACAGTTCAAATTCGAATTCAGATTTAAATTTCAACCAAGGCAGAATGGGCGGGAATTTTCCCGCCCCAGGCAGGGTCGACACCAGTGTCCCCCCCCCCCCCCCCCAATGGGTCGACACCCATGTTGTAACGACCCAGGTTTTTGAACGATTAGTTTTAAATATTTAGTATCGTTTAAACATTGAATTAATAATATAAAAGAATTTTTATAGTGGATTATCGATCAAATAATCGAAATACAATTTATTTTGATAATCATCGAAATACGAGAACTGAAATAATTCAATTCGAAGATAAAATTGAATCGAAGTGGTTCAGATGATCAATATATATTCTATTTGAATATAAACGATGATAATAGAAATTTATTGTTGGAAAATTTATTTGTTTTGAATTTAAATTGATTTAATATGGCTATTTTAAATATGCGTTCAAATTAAATTGTATAATCTATTTCGTTGAACTCAAAATAGCGTTATAACATTATAACAACAGTGGTTACGTTAAAATAGCGGTTCGTAATTTAAATGAATGGACCCCGAGATATTTATAATGGATAAGATCGAAATCGAATCGAAGATCAAATCAATATCTGTTTAAAATATAGTGAAAATCTCTTTAAATCAAATCAATTTAATAGGAAAATCTTTTTAAATAAAATAAAAGATTTGTTATGTACATAGCCGACCAAATATTTATTACTGGTGTACTATTCCTCCTCCTGTTATAAATCGCGACACTCCTTCCTTTTCACTTCATTTTTGGTCCTCAGCAAAATCAACCTCCAAAAGCTTCAATGGATATATCCGCACCCTTTCCTTTAAAATCACGACATCCCCTTCCATTTATTTCCTTTAATCCTCTTCTGGAAGTAAAATAAAAAGGGCCGCTCCTTCTTTTGCTAATCCAAATCGAGTTCAAGCCTAAAAGAAATGAAATCATACCGAATCTGCAAGCTTCAAGTGGAAACTCCCTCTCCGATTTCTAAATCCCTCAGTGAAATCGACTAACTCCGAAGTCAATCAATGTCGCGAGGATCGACATCAACGAGGCGAGCTTGTGAAGGGGGTATTGGATACTGTTAAACGATGCTATGACTTAGGGTTCGATTTCCGTGAGATTTTCGTGTCAATCGATGTCGTGATGGGTTAATGAAGATCGTGATGGGTATAGCAACAAGTTGGGGAGTTTGTGAACATCGCGATGTTTTTCTGGAGCTCGACCTCAGCCGTGAGCAAGTTGAGGTACGCAGTGGAAAGGGAAGCTCGAGCTTGTTGGGCACTGTTCAAACTAGATTGAGGGATGCGTACAAGTGGAGATGGGTGGAACGTGAAGCAATGGCACTGGAAAGGAGTTGTCTGTATGCTTTAATTTAGGGAAAATTCCTACAAATGTTGAGAAGGTAAAACTGTTTAAATTTAATTAAATTAGAATCCAATTTGAGTTTTCAATTTTTATACCATCAGCTGATATAATCAAAATATTTGATAAATACAAAAATTTAATTGGTATGAGGTGATTAAATTGAGAAATCAGTCCAATGGAATTGTAGTTACGGAAGGTACAATCGAGTGTTGGATTTGGAAATCTGCCGGAATCAGTTGAATGAAAATCGAACATTTCTTCGATTTATTTCAACAATAAAATAGTTGAATCATTAAATAAAATTTCATACAATTTGTTTATATAAATTGATTAGATTAGTCCAGTGAATAATTAGCGCAAAATTTATGTTTGGTTAAAGAATTAATTTGTGGATTTAAAACTGTAATTTATTTAATTGATTATGTATAGATAGTCATGTTAATTTATGAATCTAAAACGTGATTAAAGGAGAATAGAGAACGGGATGAAAATTAAATTAATTTAGTTAATTAAGTTTAATTACTAATTAATTTAATCAATTCCTCAGAAATATTGTGTTTAATTTATACAAGGTTGGAAGATCGGAAGTGGGATATTGGATTAGTAATTTCAGATCTTACAATCAGGAATTTAAAAATGGAAGTCAGAAGAGATCGGCGAAAATATAAATCCTGGTGAGTAAATCTCACTCACCTTTAGAATTATTTTTATTTCATTAAAAATAATTGTTTGTTGCTTGTGTGAATGCTTTCTGGTTGTTATATATATATTAGTTATTTAGGCTATATATATATATATATATATATATATATATATATATATATATATATTGGGTTGATTGATTGGTTGGATTTCCGCAGTCTCATTAGCGGATGCCCGCGGTACCATAGCGGATGATTACCCTATACGCCCCACGCTATGATTAGTGGATGACCTTCTATACCACGATATTCTGCCACGAAGCAGAATGGGTATTATTTATGTACTAACATCTGTGGATGCAGGTAAACAGGTTGGAGGAATCCAACTGGATTCCTCAAAAAAAAATATTATCTGTTTGTTTGTCGGTTTCATATATATTCTCATATATGATGTGTTAAAAATTCTGTGATTGATAACTGATTGTTTTGGGGTGTTTAAATATCACTGGGGCTCGAATATTGATTTATAAAAATATCGGAAAAGGATAATAGAGATTTGAAAATGGAATACTATTTTTATAAATAGAATTTGAATTTTTAATGAAGTATAGAAAATATTAACTGTTTTAAATATATAAAACAAGTGAATTTATAAACTTGGTTTATAAATTAAAATACGGGGTTTGAATTGGATTTATAAACTTTATTTATAAGTTTATAAATGTGAAAATTTAAGGGAAGTTATAAACGTTGTTTATAAATTAAATAATACAAATAGAATTTGAATATGAGAAATTAGAATGAAATTTGAATATTTGAATTCAAAGGAATTAAAATAAAATTTGAATTCAAAGGAATTCAAATAAAGAAAATTCAAATAGAGACTTTGATATAAAATTTGAATAAAGAAATTCAAATAGAGATTTGAATGTAGAATTTCAAAATAGAATTTGAAGTAAACTTTGAAAATAGGATTTCAAAATAGGAAATCCAAATGGTTTCGAAATGGAATTTGAATTCAAGGGAATTCAAATGGATTTGAGTGAAGAAATTCAAATGGGATTTAAATAATGGGTTTTAAATAAAGAGGATTCAAATATAAGAATTTAAATAGAATTTGAATGGAGTTTAAATATAAGAATTTAAATAAAACTCAAATGGAGTTTAAATATAGGATTCAAATAGAATCCAAAAAGAATTTGAATAAGAGGAATTCAAAGAGAATTAAAAGGTGGTATTTGAAATTCAAATAGTATTAGAATGGAGTTTTGGATATTTGAATTTAAAAATAGAAATTCAAAATGGAGTTTGATTATTTAAATTCAAGTATGAAATTTCAAATATAACAATTCAAAAGGGAGTTGATTATTGAAATTAATGTGGTATTTAAATTCAAGGAGATTAAAATGTGGTATTTGAAATCAAGGAAATAAAATATGGTATGTGAATTCAAAAGAATAAAATTTGAATATTAGAATTCAAATGGTGTTAAAAATGAGTTTGAATATTAGAATTCAAATGGTGTTAAAAATGAATTTGAATATTAGAATTCAAATGGAGATGGAAAATGAAATTTGAATATAGGAGATTCAAATTGAATTCAAATAGAATTTAAACTATGGGATTTGAATATTGAATTCAAATGGAATTGAAACTATGGATTTGAATATATTAAAATATATCAGAATGGAGTTGGATTCATTTTAACGAAAGTTTAAAAGTTTATATATATATATATAAATAAAACGAACTCGCCGCAGCGCTGCAGTTCGTAAATTTGCAACTCGAACTTCAATTGAGTATACAGGACTCAATTGAAGTCGGAATTCCTTGAAACAAGAATCGTCAGGGCCGGTTGAATAATAGTTTTCTAATGAAAGAGAAAAATCTGGATTTCGTCGAATAGATTTTGAGTTATGTCAAAATCAAATTTTTAAAAGTGCAGCGCCAGAAACCATTAAAACTATAATGGATTTTATATAATAAATACAGGGATTTTTTTTTTAAGCAAATAAAATCCGCATTTTTATTTTAAAAAAAAAGCTCAGGTTTGAGAGGTGAAATATATCTGAACTCAAATGGAGTAATGAGTTGATTTCTGAAACAGAAATCAGATTTTTGATTATTGAATAGAATTAACTAATTTGAACGAAAATTAGTTAAATGAGATTTTGAATGGATATTGATCTTTAAATAAGAAAATTCGATTTGAAATTTATATTCGGAATAGAAAAGAGAACTAGAATTGAAATTGAAATTCAATTTGGTTATGAACGAGTTAAATATTTTGTTTGAACATGTTATGTTCAAACAAAGAAGTGAAATAGGCAAAATGACTAATTAAAGAATAAATGGGCGAAACTGAATTCAAACGATTAGATAGTGTTGAATTGAATTGAAAACAGATGAACAGGTGTTAGACAGGTATGGGATGAAGTATATGAAGATTTTAATTTATGTGCCCGACAAAAAGGTACATGTTTAAATTCATATATGAGGTTTTATGCGCCGTACCGGCTAGCCGCTTGGCTTTTTCTTTTTGAGATAAGAAGGACCGGGGAAGCTATTTGAAATTTCCCGATGCTCCCGATACAGGGGAGGTTATGGCGAAATTTTCCGGAAATTTAAGGAGTTAGAATATTTTTAAAGATATTTTGTTAGTTAGAAATCATTGTATCGACGTATAGAATTCGATAGGTAAGTGAATATAAAAATCGAATATTGTAAACAAAAAGGGATATCTATAATTTAGAAATAGAAAGCGAACTTTATACATGTTTTAAAAATGAACAATTGGATTGTATAGTGTGTTTATTCGAGGTAAGTGGTTTCGCCGTTTTGAAGTTGAGGATGTTTTCAGTTAAGGTCTGAGAGGTAATTTTACCCCAACTTGATTGATTTCATTTTTAATGGATAAATAGCAAGATCCAGTCTCGAAGAGAAGTGTTTGAAAAAGAGTTAGTTGAATAAAATATTTTGGGTTGTTGTAACAATGTTTTACACAACATTCGTTTTAAACCCAAGTGATGGAATTTTGGAAATATAACAAGTAAATATTTCCTGAGTATAATTAAAATAGTCGGGATAGAGATAAGTGATTGGAATTGTTTCCAATTGCAAATAGAGATATTTTCTAATATATAGAAAATAAAAGGAGTTGATATTGGGAAATGCTTTCCAAATAGCGTAAAGAGCCAATATGGTTATTGAAAATATTTGGGTAACAAATATTGATAAGGAAATGGAGAAGAGATTTAATTAATGAAATATTAATTAAAGAGCCCAGTGATTTGTTTGATATGTTGGATGAACACTTGTTTTTATTCGATAGTTAAATCACAGACTATCGAAGTTTTGACCATCGTTGTCAATATGGAGAGACCGGTTGGATTATTATCCGAAGAACCACTCCGTATCGGCATTAGCGTTGCGAACCAAGTATGCTGAATATATTGAAGACGGAGTAAAATGCAAGGACTCTTTCTATTAAATAGAAATAGTGCCTTCGGTTTCGTTCAATCCCAGAACGAACGTAAATGGACGAATGTCTGACAGAGTATTTCCAATGATCAAATGGGTTGGTCTGTATGAATATATATGGTTGCAACGGATTTATCCCTTAGCATAATATCCAGAATATTTGTGCAAACTTAACTAGTGATTAACGGATCTGACAATGTGGCATTCAAAGTGATTGTGCTATCAATGAATGGTAAGTATTCGTAGCCTCAGGCCTCAACAACCGGGAAAGGGCAAAAATCGGGCAGGCAGCATGGCTATGTGGGTCGCACCCATTAGGAGGTATAATCACCTATCTAGAGGTTCATTTAATTTTTTATTCTATTCGATGCTGTCCCAGTCGGGAGACGGTTGCTGATCCCAACCGTTGGTGATATACATTCGATACACTCAAGCGAAATGAGTGGTCGGTCATGTGTGGGCCGGGTTGCAAGATGTTCTTGTTGAACCCAGTGTATTCCTCTCTAGAGATACACTAGCGGAAGGTGGTCCCATACCTTGTCATGTTGGAAATCCAATCTCCAATAAGCGCCATGCGGTTTTTGATTTTATACTACGTATGTGGAGCGTGAGATGCAAGCGTTCTGCTATTTGGTTATTTACTTGATGTAGACATTATTATAATATCACTGGATTTTCGTATTAAAGTGTTTTGGGTTATAGTAAGGTAAAAACCGTCCGTGTTTATGTGTGGGCTGGTCTTACTATTATCTTTTCTTTTGAAAGGATTTTTAAAGTTAAACAAGTGGTTGGAGTTTACTCACACCAGTCCCATGACTGACCCAGAGTTTATTTTGTTTTGTTTTCCCTAAACTCTTGGGTGCCCAAATTTGTATGGGCAGTCAAGTAGTCGGGATTTCACAGATTCAATTGGAGGAGCTGGAAGCAGGAGGCTTCACCAGTTAGCTGTAGATTATCGTATTTCCGCTGTGTACTGTGTTGTATCTGGAAACAGGTGTTTATAACTGTTCCAGAAATGACTGTTGTGCTCTGATGATGGTATGTATATAAAGTTACTGGTTTGTATTTCAAAAGTTATGTTATATAATATATTTCATTCGTTCCGCTGTGAGTTTGTGATCTTCGTTTTTCTTCTATTCTAATATTTCTTTCTTTCTATTTCTCATCCTCTAACTTCTTTCTAAAAATGATTCGTATTTCTGTGCAATTTGGGTTGGACGTGTGGTGTTTTTAGTCAACTCAGATAGCACGGATTTGCGGGTCGTTACACATGTCGACCGTGGGGTCGACCCCCCTGGTCGGACCAGTTTTTCTGGTGCACCATTTTGACAAGTTAGGTCTTGCTCTGGATGTTTCTGACGAGAGTTGATGGCTCAGATTTGATTTAGGGTTAATCCTATGGTCTAAATTAACCTAATCACCTATAAAAAGACCCCTAGACCTAGCCTAAACACTCATTAATCATTCCTACAACTAAATGATGTCCAAATATTCACCAATCATGGCCTCCATCTTCTTCATGAAAGCATGAGTGTCTCAAATCAATCTATGTCATAAAAGAGCCATCTTTCTTAAGTAAAAGAGCCTTCTTTCTTTCTCATTGGGGTTATTACTTCTTGTTTCAAGGCGTTTAAGTGGAGCTTATTATTTTCTTTGCGGATTTTGCTTGTGGCTTCGTCTCAATCTTTATATATATTGATCTAGATCGCATAACCGCTCATTGTAAGCCCTATACTACTCTTAGATTCTAACTATGAAGTTAAATGTGATATGTTGCAAGTTGAGTTTGGGCCTAAGAATGATATATGCTTTGATCTTATCATGTTATGCATGAATATATTCTATGCATGTTTGTAAACCTATGATCTTATCATGTTATGCATGAATATATCCTATGCATATTTGAAAACCTATCACCTTGACCTTGTGGGCTAAAAGCTATAAGCTTTATGTTGAAATGTTGCATTATATAACATGAGGACTCTTATAACCTTTATGATAACTTGCATATAATACTATATGCGAACTTCTAGTCATCATCCTATGTCATTCATGATCATGCTTCACCTATTTGCTTAAATTGATATTATGCATGTTTTGAGGCCTATGATGTAATATGCAAACCTATGAACATATTTATACCTCATATGCCACCATGTTTAACTTGTGGCCAACCTTATTACCTTATGCCCCTTTTTGTCATGCTTTTGCCAAGTTCCCTCTTTGATCTATGTTATGTTATGCGAAACGTACATGCGATGGGAATGCGTTGGGTTTGGGTAATATTAATGACATGAAAACATGGTTTTAAAATATGACATGAACATTGACTTGTGATTATGTTTGTAAACATAATGGTGGACATGACACTTAGAAAATATGAATGTGGCCAACTCGAGGTTGGGTTGAGTTTGTAGCATAAATCTACCCGGAACCGACCGACTTAACTAGTGGCTACAAGCAATAGGACCCAATGTGAGTAGTTGGTCATGTTGCACTAGAAACCCGAGGTTAGACCAAGTTGTGGTGTAAAGCTACCCGGACCCGCCCGGCTTAACTAGTAACCACAACAAAGTCTAATGTGAGAGGTTGGGTGCATTAAAATAATTAATGCCACATGATAGGGTTAAGTCATGGACCACTTGAATACTTGACCAATTAAACATGATGGGTTGACGCGGTTAAGTCATGAACCTTGGGTACACTTAACCAACTGGATACTTGACTGGGTAGGGTTAACCACATTTAACCCACTAGAAACCCTAGTTACGTGGTCCTTTTCACCAGTAACCCTCTTGATTGTATCATGATACCCTAGGGACTAGGCTAGGGTGGGGCACGATTACTGGGTTGACATGTAAGCGGCCAAAACGACGGCTGAGTAGGTGCGCCGGTGTAGGTTCAGGCGGACCATGGTCGTGCACATGGTCCGGAGTTGAAAAAGCAGACACGGGCACCCGTAGGTTTAGACTGTGTGTGCTTGATTTGTGTCCGTGGTTGGCACCCTAGGGCTTGATACACCCTAGGGTGGACCTAGCACAGTTTGACTACACTTCATGATTGGGCCGTATGACACCGATACAGGACGAGTTATGCTTATAGGGAGCCGATCGACTAGACCGAGTAGTTGGATCTCGATTTAGTTCATTTCATGATGTGGGCCAACTTTGGGCCAAGGGATCATTTCTTATACTTGACATGGATTGGAATACTAGTACACTCCCGGTGCAACTTAATCTTGCATATGCGGTGCCACACTTGATCTATCTTGTTAACTTTTCACCATGCCATTTATCACCCTACATCTCATCTCTGTTTTACATGTTCAGTTAGCTTTATTAGTTTTTATACTAATAATAGATAGGACTTACCAGTCTTTTTGACTGACCCGTTTTCCTTCGCCTCTTTTCTTCCGTTTCCCCCCCAGGTTTGCAGGGTGGGAATATTGTTGCTTAGCTGGATCTTTAGCCACTTTTTTGGATAGTTCACGTATGGTTTGAGCATGCTATGGCCTTATGCTACTTTGGGGATAGTTGCTTTATGTTTCTTTTTTAGTTTTCAGTTTATGTACTAGACTTTGTTTTATGGGAAAATAATGACTAAATACTTTGATGTAACTTGACTATGGTTTTGAAATGCTAGTTTTATCTGCTGCTTTATTTACTCTATTTTTTTACTTACATGTTCTATCTTGTGATATCTGCATGCATGTTTACCTTGTTTAACGCCCCTCCAAAGTTAGTGTCCTTGCAAGAGTGGCACTGGCAGAGGTGGGGTGTTACATTTGGTATCAGAGCATAACGTTTACAAGATTTGAGCAAAAGGTTTTTTTTTAAAAAACTTACCTTTTGAGAAACTATTTTTCAATACCAATTAAATATTTTTCAAGAAAAGTCTAGTTATTTTAAAAAGACTATTCCCCAAAAGCCATTAGCACTATCCTTCGTTTCCTTGTTCTAAATCTATCTTTTCCTTTTTCAGTATGGCCGATCTTAACCTTCCCGAGGGAGTGACCATTCCCGGATGGTTCCGGAGGTACTTGGAAGCTAGGGCCAGCAATGTGGGCCCAGCAACCACCCCCACCGTAACTGAGGTTCCTCCTCCTCCTCCTCAGAATCCGCAAGCAGATTTCGCTAAGATTTGCAAAGACTTTAAGGCGATGGGTGGCAAGAATTTCATTGGGACGGAGACTTTTGTGGAGGCACGAAATTGGTTGAAAGAAACTGAGGATCTCTTCGCTATGTTTGATGTGGAAGACCATAGAAAGGTTTTATTGGCAGCATGGTTATTAAAAGAAGAGGCTGCTTATTGGTGGGAGGTCACCAATGCTACGAGGCCTATAGAGACTTGGGCCGACTTTAGGACAAGATTTGGGCTTAAGTTTCTATCCTCAGCTGAGGCGAATCTGCAATTGGATAAGTTTATATCTTTGAAGCAAGGGGACATGACAGTGAGGGAGTATGTGAATCAGTTTAACCAGCTCGCTTGATTCGGTTTGGACATGGTTAATACCCCCCAGAAGAAGGCTTTACGCTTTGCACGAGGGTTGAATGAGCCATTACAAGGTTTAGCCCTATCTCATATACCCATGGGGGCCACTTTTGAAGGACTAGTAGACATGACATTGCTTCAAGGAGACGATAAGAATGGCAAGAAGGAAGTCAAGGCTAATGAGACTCAAGCCAAGAAGACAGACTCTAAGTGGGGAGGGAATCAGAGCAATCAGAACAACAAGAACAACAAGGGCAACAAGGCCAAGGCAAAGGACCCAAGAAAAGGCAACTTCTGTGGGATTGTTGGGCACATAGCCAAGGATTGCAGAAAGAAGAATAGGAAGCGGGGCGAATGTTTTCATTGTGGAGAGATTGGACACTTTAGCAAAGACTGCCCCAAGAAGCAAGGACAAGGGCAAGGGCAGAATCAGCGTGCAGGACCTTCTGGAGGGCAAGTGCATGCTCTCAACGCTGCTCCAGTTCAGGACCGAGGTAGTATTTCTGTAGAAAGTCTTGTTTATATTTCTGATTATCCTGTTCGCACCTTATTTGATTCTGGCGCATCGCATAGTTTTATTTATTCTGACATTGTTGAAAGTTTGCACCTAATTACTAGTCTAGTTGAGGATCCCGTTTGTGTTTCAAATCCAATTGGGGGTTCCTCCCATCTATCTATGATTTGTGTGGATTTGAAGATTTCTATCTTGACCGTAGAATTCACGTGTAATGCTTATGTTCTCGGGTTCACGGGATACGGGTTGATCTTGGGCATGGATTGGTTGTCCAATTATGGAGCCATTCTCGATTGTGAACATAGGGTGGTAAGGCTCATGACTCGCCCCGGTAATACCCTAGAAATTTCTTGTAACCCTAGAGGTCCCGTCATGTTATGTTATCTTGAATCTCTTGACTCGTCCATCGATGATCTGCAATCTGTAAGGGTGGTCCGAGACTATCCTGATGTCTTTGAAGAAGTTAAGGGGTTACCCCCTAAACGAGAGATAGATTTCCGCATTTATATAGTCGATAATGCCAAGCCAGTATCATTGCTCGTTAGGCACATGGCCCCACGTGAAAGAAGAGAGCTCAGTAAGCAAATCAAGGAGTTGCTTGAGAAGAATTTTATTAGGCGAAGCATTTCTGAATGGGGTGCTCCGGTGGTATTCGCTACTAAGGCGGATGGTTCGCTTCGTCTATGTGTTGATTATCGAGAGTTGAACAAGCTGACAAAGAAGAATAGGCACCCGTTACCGAGGATTGATGATCTCTCTGACCAGCTGGTTGGTGCTTCTGTTTTCTCTCAGCTCGATCTAGCCACCGGATTCCATCAGCTTAGAGTAGCTGAGGATAGTATCGATAAGACTGCGTTTAGGACTCCAGATGGTTTCTTTGAATGGCTTGTCATGCCATTCGGTTTGACTAATGCACCCGCCTACTTCGTAGATTTGATGAGTAGGGTGTTCATGGAGTTCCTTAACAAGTTTGTTGTTGTCTTCGTGGATGATATTCTGATCTTCTCAAAGGATGAGGAAGAACATGTCAGACATCTCAAGGAAGTGATGGATACGCTTAGAGCGCATCAGTTGAAAGCCAAGTTCTCCAAATGTCATTTTTGGAGAAGGGAAGTTCGGTTTCTTGGACATATAGTTTCTAAGCAAGGCATAGCAGTGGATCCCGCGAAAGTGGTTGTGGTTCAAGACTGGAAGACTCCTAGGAATGCAACCGAAGTAAGAAGCTTTCTCGGTCTGGCGGGCTACTATAGGAAGTTCATCAGGGACTTCGCTAAGATTTCGGCTCCTCTTACTAAGTTGACGAAGAAGAACTTAGTCTTTGCATGGGACTTGGAGTGTGAGCTTGCTTTTCAAAGGCTCAAGAGAGCCCTTACCACAGCTCCAGTTTTGGCATTACCCGATGGCGGTAAGATGTTTACCGTGTACACCGATGCATGTGGCACGGGGTTAGGTGATGTTCTAATGCAAGAGGGAAGAGTGATATGTTATGGGGGTAGGCAACTTAAAGTTCATGAGAAGAACAATCCCACTCATGATTTGGAGTTAGCGGCGATCGTCTTTGCACTCAAATCCTGGCACCACTATCTTCTAGGCGAAAGGTTTCAGTTGTATACTGATCACAAGTCACTCAAATACCTCTTCTCGTAGAAAGATCTGAATCTAAGGCAGCAAAGGTGGATGGAATTCTTGGCATCATATGACTTCGAGATAGCTTACACCCCTGGCAAGGGTAATGTTGTGGCAGACGCACTAAGCAGAAGGAGGTTGACCTTGAGTCCCTTGTTTATTGAGATGAAGAACTTAGAGTTCTTGGCAAACTTTGATTTCACGACGACTGTTGAGTCGATGACGGGTTCATTAGCATCCCTTGAGCTTAGACCCACACTTCTTGATCAAGTTGGGGCTTCACAGAAGGAAGATCCACAGATAGTCGAGGTCATGGATAAGTTGATTCGTGGTGAGACGTCTAGTCACCTTGCTAGATAAACTATTGATGACAAGGGTTGGCTAAGGCGTGATGGAAGGCTATGCGTTCCACAAGTAGGAGACTTTGTGCATAAAGTTCTCGAAGAAGCACATCACTCGAAGATGACTATACATCCGGGAGGAGATAAGATGTATAGAGATATGAAGCGCATTTTCTTTTGGGCTGGAATGAAGAAAGATGTGGCGGAGTATGTTTCAAAGTGCATGGTGTGCCAACAAGTGAAAGCCGATTCAAAGAAACCAGGTGGGCTATTACATCCATTAGAGGTCCCGCAATGGAAGTGGAAGAGTATTTCTATGGATTTTGTGGATGGATTGCCTAGGTCAAGAAAAGGGAACACGAACATATGGGTCATAGTGGATAGACTTACGAAGAGTGCTTACTTCGTTCCAGTAAAGAGCAAGAGGACCGCATCATGGCTGGCATCTATTTATCTCCGAGAAATAGTGCGGTTGCATGGAATTCCTTATAGCATAGCTAGCGATCTTGACCCAATTTTCACTAGTCAATTCTGGAATAGTTTGCAAGAAGCGATGGGTACGCGATTGAATCTGAGTACAACCTATCACTCCCAGACGGATGGCCAAACCGAAAGGGTGAATAGAGTGCTAGAAGATCTTTTGAGGATTTGTGTTCTTGACTTTGGTGGTACTTGGGAAGACCACCTTCCTCTTGTAGAGTTTGCTTATAATAATAGCTATCAAGCCAGCATAGGGATGGCACCATTTGAAGCTTTGTATGGGAGGCCGTGTAGGTCACCATCTTGTTGGTGGGAGACAACAGATAGGCTTATACTTTGGGCCCGATATGATACGGGACACATCCGAGAAAGTTGAATTGGTGAGAAGACGGATGAAAGTGGCCCAAGATAGGCAGAAATCCTATGCAGACAAGCGGAGGGCAGATTTGGAATTCGAAATGGGAGACAGGGTTTTCGTGAAGGTTTCTCCTTTGCGTAATGTGGTACATTTTGGAGCAGTGGGGAAGCTGGCACCAAGGTTCGTAGGACCCTTCCCTATCCTAGAGAGAATTGGAAAGATGGCCTATAAGGTGGAATTGCCCGAGAAGCTAGCCGGAGTACATAATGTCTTTCATGTCTCGCATCTCCGAAAGTGCCTACATGAGTCAGCTGAGGTGGTTGAACCAAGAATTCTTGAAGACATTGAGGTAGAGAAAGAGGCAACCTTGAGAAGAGCTCCGATTCGTATTTTGGGAACAGAGATCAAGAAGTTAAGGAATCGAGAAGTCAAGTTGGTGAAAGGTCAGTGGAGTGAAGCCGATGAAGATGCAACTTGGGAAACCGAGGAGAAGATGCGTGGGCTTTATCCATTCCTTTTTGAGGGTACATTGTCAATTTCCTCTCCTAAGTAGCATATCTTTCTTTTTTCTATCCGTGTTTATCATGTCTTGTTATCTCGTTAACCTTGTCATGAGAACCTTAGGTAGAAACCCTTTGAATGAAACATGTATTTGAAACATGTTATGCTTGATGGTTGCAAGTGGTTGCAAGTGTTTGCAAGTGGATACTCGTGGATGCATGATACACATTAGGCACTAAGATCGGCTCACACACTTTCATGTTGCATATGCATGAGTGCTTATACTTATTCATGGATGAAACTTGTTATGCTATCACGTGGATATTGCATATGGATGAATGTTATGTGCACTCATGTAGAGATTATAAATTATGTTAGGAATTTGCATACATATGGACTCATTTCACTAACATGTTTTGCATTAAGGGGGTTTACTGAATCAGTAACCTCCTGATTTTCGCATTAGATAAGTACATATACACCCACCTTTGCATATGATCATACAACATTTAGAATCCTTTAAGGACAATGACTGCACGTGGATGATGTGTTGAGTAGATGGACGATGGATGGTAGGATACGTTCTTCCTAACTTGGAGATTTCGGGGACGAAATCCTTTAAGGAGGGGAGAATGTAACAACCCGTATTTTTGAATAACATGTTATAACATAAATCAAGGTAGAATTAAACTGTAAAATCTGAATCAAGGGAAACGGGCTGGGCCATTCCATTCGTCTCGGAAAAATACGCGAAATAGAGTCCGAGTTTTCGAAAAACGGAGTCCGTATGACCAAGTTATGGCCCAATGAAGTTTTCAGAAAATTCCAAGCCCGAAAACAGTTCAAATTCGAATTCAGATTTAAATTTCAACCAAGGCAGAATGGGCGGGAATTTTCCCGCCCCAGGCAGGGTCGACACCAGTGTCGACCCCCTCCCCCAATGGGTCAACACCCATGTCGACCCAGGGGTCGACCCCCCTGGTCGAACCAGTTTTTCTGGTGCACCATTTTGACAGGTTAGGTCTTGCTCTGGAAGTTTCTGACGGGAGTTGATGGCTCAGATTCGATTTAGGGTTAATTCTATGGTCTAAATTAACCTAATCACCTATAAAAAGACCCCTAGACCTAGCCTAAACACTAAATCATTCCTACAACTAAATGTTGTCCAAATATTCACCAATCATGGCCTCCATCTTCTTCATGAAAGCATGAGTGTCTCAAATCAATCTATGTCATAAAAGAGCCGTCTTTCTTAAGTAAAAGAGCCTTCTTTCTTTCTCATTGGGGTTATTACTTCTTGTTTCAAGGCGTTTAAGTGGAGCTTATTATTTTCTTTGCGGATTTTGCTTGTGGCTTCGTCTCAATATTTATATATATTGATCTAGATCACATAACCGCTCATTGTAAGCCCTATACTACTCTTAGATTCTAACTATGAAGTTAAATGTGATATGTTGCAAGTTGAGTTTGGGCCTAAGAATGATATATGCTTTGATCTTATCATGTTATGCATGAATATATTCTATGCATGTTTGTAAACCTATGATCTTATCATGTTATGCATGAATATATCCTATGCATATTTGAAAACCTATCACCTTGACCTTGTGGGCTAAAAGCTATAAGCTTTATGTTGAAATGTTGCATTATATAACATGAGGACTCTTATAACCTTTAT
Organism: Allium sativum; assembly: GCA_030737875.1. Taxonomy (NCBI): domain Eukaryota; kingdom Viridiplantae; phylum Streptophyta; class Magnoliopsida; order Asparagales; family Amaryllidaceae; genus Allium; species Allium sativum. Next base: position 890,334,414 of record CM060912.1, on the reverse strand, counting down.
GATAACTTGCATATAATACTATATGCGAACTTCTAGTCATCATCCTATGTCATTCATGATCATGCTTCACCTATTTGCTTAAATTGATATTATGCACGTTTTGAGGCCTATGATGTAATATGCAAACCTATGAACATATTTATGCCTCATATGCCACCATGTTTAACTTGTGGCCAACATTATTACCTTATGCCCCTTTTTGTCATGCTTTTGCCAAGTTCCCTCTTTGATTTATGTTATGTTATGCGAAACGTACATGCGATGGGAATGCGTTGGGTTTGGGTAATATTAGTGACATGAAAACATGGTTTTAAAATATGACATGAACATTGACTTGTGATTATGTTTGTAAACATAATGGTGGACATGACACTTAGAAAATATGAATGTGGCCAACTCGAGGTTGGGTTGAGTTTGTAGCATAAATCTACCCGGAACCGACCGGCTTTACTAGTGGCTACAAGCAATAGGACCCAATGTGAGTAGTTGGTCATGTTGCACTAGAAACCCGAGGTTAGACCAAGTTGTGGTGTAAAGCTACCCGGACCCGCCCGGCTTAACTAGTAACCACAACAAAGTCTAATGTGAGAGGTTGGGTGCATTAAAATAATTAATGCCACATGATAGGGTTAAGTCATGGACCACTTGAATACTTGACCAATTAAACATGATGGGTTGACGCGGTTAAGTCATGAACCTTGGGTACACTTAACCAACTGGACACTTGACTGGGTAGGGTTAACCACATTTAACCCACTACAAACCCTAGTTACATGGTCCTTTTCACCAGTAACCCTCTTGATTGTATCATGATACCCTATGGACTAGGCTAGGGTGGGGCACGATTACTGGGTTGACATGTAAGCGACCAAAACGATGGCTGAGTAGGTGCGCCGGTGTAGGTTCAGGCGGACCATGGTCGTGCACATGGTCCGGAGTTGAAAAAGCAGACACGGGCACCCATAGGTTTAGACTGTGCGTGCTTGATCTGTGTCCGTGGTTGGCACCCTAGGGCTTGATACACCCTAGGGTGGACCTAGCACAGTTTGACTACACTTCATGATTGGGCCGTATGACACCTATACACGATGAGTTAGGCTTATAGGGAGCCGATCGACTAGACCGAGTAGTTGGACCTCGATTTAGGTCATTTCATGATGTGGGCCAGCTTTGGGCCAAGGGATCATTTCTTATACTTGACATGGATTGGAATACTAGTACACCCCCGATGCAACTTAATCTTGTATATGCGATGCCACACTTGATCTATCTTGTTAACTTTTCACCATGCCAGTTATCACCCTACATCTCATCTCTGTTTTACATGTTCAGTTAGCTTTATTAGTTTTTATACTAATAGTAGATAGGACTTACCAGTCTTTTTGACTGACCTGTTTTCTTTCACCTCTTTTCTTCCGTTCCCCCCCCCCCCCCCCAGGTTTGCAGGGTGGGAATACTGTTGCTTAGCTGGGAATACTGTTGCTTAGCTGGATCTTTTGCCGCTTTTCTGGATAGTTCACGTATGGTTTGAGCATGCTATGGCCTTATGCTACTTTGGGGATAGTTACTTTATGTTTCTTTTTCAGTTTATGTACTAGACTTTGTTTTATGGGAAAATAATGACTAAATACTTTGATGTAACTTGACTATGGTTTTGAAATGCTAGTTTTATCCGCTGCTTTATTTACTCTGTTTTTTTTACTTACATGTTCTATCTTGTGATATCTGCATGCATGTTTACCTTGTTTAACGCCCCTCCAAAGTTAGTGTCCTTGCAAGAGTGCCACTGGCAGAGGTGGGGTGTTACAATCTTCCACTAATTTGTCTAATTTATTCACTGGTTTTAACGAGTACAGAGTATTCAATTTAAACAATGTTTAGGCTAGTTAATAGTCTTTTGTTTTAAAATGCCAAACCTTGAACTGTAGTATGATATTTTGAATTATTTTGACAATACTAAAATAGTTGCTCAATTTTAAGAAATATAGGATGCGTTCTCGACGAACGGTAACGGAGCATTTGAGCGGGGTTTTTTAGCGTGGTATTGTTGTGAACCGAAAATGCATTTTTTGCTGCAAACGGTGTATTTAAGTGTGATATTTGAGCGACGCATTTATGTGTAATAATATGATTTTTAACGTATTTGTTTAAATTAATTAAGTACTAATTAAGTACTATTATTGAACATTTTCAGTTTAGAGGTTTGCATCATAAACAAAACTTGTCTGGACCAAAAAGAGGTCACATTATTACCCTTTCAGCTGAATGGACACATTATTTACCCCGTCCGATTGATGAACGGACCAAAAAGTGGCTATGGGGTGAAGGGGCATGAGCGTGCCAACCAATCGTTGTTGTGTCCGACGCTTCTGACGCATCGGACGCAAATTAAACAGTTTGTGGCACGCTCAGGGACTACGAACGCACCCATAGAAACCAATGTTGAATAGTTGTAAAAAAATCTGGCTCCGACCATTCAATTTGTGCCCTCTCCAGGATTATATCCTGGCTATGCCACTGGTGAAGCATAAGCAACTTCAACTGCTAAAGATATACACATGAATTACAAGGTAAAGATGTCAGGCATCCCCAACATATCTTCAAAACAAAAAGAAGTATACCTGATACTTGGTATTATTCCTTTAACTAATTCGCTCCATAGTTCTACCATCAATTTGCGTTTACCATTAAAAATAATATCATTTCTATATTTCCTGATAACCCCCACAAACTTCTTAAGAGCTAAAAGCATAAGTACTCCTTTATCATCCCTCCATCTAGTTGCTTTATAGAGATAGCACCATTCAATACTACTCATACGAGACACATCAGTTCTGCCCATTCCATTCATCAGTTTAGTCCACAGGTGGTTGCTGGTTTTACAGTGGTAAAACAAGCGCATATTTATTTCAATGTCTTCATTACATAACACACAACAAGGGTCAGCTAGCATGCCAAGCTTAAACAACTTATCTTTAGTGTTCATGATATTCATCAAAATCTTCCAAAGCATTAAGTTTTCAGTTTCACTACTGTAATTATTCCAAACCCTCTTATTCCACGCAAAATGCACATCATCGTCACATGCATTCAAACATTTGTAAACAATGGAGACCAAATATTTAACAAAAGCAGGGGACCACACTACTATGTCATGCGTTGTTATATGGTACTGTTGTTCCTTGATTTCACTCCACATCTGACTAACAACTTGATTCAATGTATGTGGAAGTGTCAACCTTCCATTATGTAAGAAATGCTTCGTTTTTGCATCCCCAGACTGAATTCTTTGATTGTAACTGATAGCATTTGCAAGAATACCATTACCTACCCAAGGATCATACCAAAAACTTACATTTCCATTATCAGAAGTGATCATACGCACATGCTTAAGTAAATCAGTCCTAATTTTTAGCAGTGATCTCCAAGTCCAACTGCATGAAGGAGGAATATCCATCGTCCAAAAACAATTGCGCTTGAGATTATGTTTTAGCGTCCAATTTACCCATAAGGAATTCTTCCGAGCTAGTGAATTATCAAGGTGAGAACTCATTGCAGCTTTATTCCACAATTTGAGATTGAGTATGCCGAGACCACCATTGCACTTGCTCTTCTTAAGCTTTGCAAAACTGATTGGCTTTTGCTTGTTCGTATACATATTGCCAGACCACACAAAATTGTTGAATGCTCGCCGAATCATATTTATAAGCTTACCAGGAAAGACGAATGTTCTAGCTCAATCGTAGTGTAAGAGAGTAACACCGATTTGACCAGTGTGATCCTCCCCGCTTGTGATAGAGTTTTGCAAGACCAAGAGCTAATAACCCTCGTAATTTTATCAAACAAAAACGTACAATTTGCAGAAGTAATTCTCAACGTGACAAGAGGAATGCCTAGATAATTGGACTCATCAGCAGATATAGTTAGCCCAGTTAACGTTGTGATCATACCGGCATGTTGCTCCTCTACCCCGGCAAGAATAATGGTAGATTTGGAGGTGTTTAATGCTAGTCCGGAGAAGTTGTAAAAGGAATTTAGCACATTGAATAAGTCGGTAATGGAGCTGATGGAAGGCTTAGTAAAAACAATGAGATTGTTGGCAAACAAAAGAGAAGTGATCATTGGATCCTTGCATTTGGGGTGCACTTCAATTTCCTTCTTTACAACAACCCGATCGATCATTATCGTGAGAACCTCCATAACCAAAATAAATAAGTACGAAGATATCGGATCGCCTTGCCTTATTCCTTGGGAACTCTTAAAGTAACCCTTTGTACTGCCGTTGTAATTTAGGGAGAAATGTACTGTGGATAGACATGTATTCGTCCAGGCAACGAAGGATGGAGGGAAGCCCATCTTATACATGACATGTGTTATTTTAGTCCAACGCAAAGAGTCATAAGCCTTTCTTATGTCTTGTTTGATCATTGCACATGGGGAAATAGAAACTATGTTATATCCTTTCAACAGTTCATGAGATATTAAAACATTATTGAGGATACTTCTAATAGTTAGGAAAGCCGCTTGGTTATCGGAAATCAAAGACAGTAGCACATTCTTAAGCCTGCAAGAAATCATCTTCGAGATGCATTTGTATATGATATTACAACACACAATTGGTCTAAACTCACTGACTTTCGTAGGGTGATCACATTTTGGAATAAGCAAGATTTGTGGCATTAATCCCACTGAACATCTTACAATTAGCAAAAAAATTCAATACTGCTTTGTAAACATCAAGCTCGATTATGTTCCAACAAGTAGTGAAAAAGTGGGCATTAAACCCATCGAGACTACTGCAGGAGTCCTTATTCATGGAGAAGATACAGTCTTTTATCTTTGCCTTACTAACTTCCATATTGAGATCATCTTGTTGTGTTGGACTGAGAGTGGGCAATAACAAACCGTCAATCACATTAAGATCAGGCATAGAGTTGACAGAGTTTCCCAAAAGGCTAGCAAAATAATCAATAAACGCAGCATCAGGCAAATCAAAGGTGCTAACCGAGTCATCATTTTTGTCTTCAATAGTCACAATGTTAGACTTGGATTGCTTTACCTGCAACTAATCATGGTAAAACTTTGAGTTTCTGCCACCCTCGTTATTCCATTTAATCCGAGATTTTTGCTTACACATCTCTTGCGCAACTTGCAAAGCATCCTGCTATTTGCGTAGAATATCAAATTCAGTCGTTGCTAATTCTTCATTCTGTGGGTTTGCCATAGCCTCTAGTTGAGCTATTGTAAGAGCAGTTTTAAGTGCGTTGGAAAGACAAACATCCTTTCCAAATTTGCCAGCTGCCCAAGCAGATAAAGCTCTTTTAACCTATTTGAGTTTTTGCTGCAAAACAAACATTGGCGTACCAAAAAAAGTTAGATGCCCAAGCATTATCAACTACAAGAAGAAAATCAGGTCCAAATGTTAAAAATTTTAAAGGATGAAACCTCTTTCCATGGCACCCTTGTCAAGGGTTATAATTTGAGGAGCATGATCAGAAAGTAGAGGAAGGGGGAGGAAAGTAGAGATGGTAGGCCATTTGCTGAAAGTTGGAAGGTTACAAAAGGTATGGTTTATTTTACTATAAATTCTCCTACCACTTGTACTCATGTTATTCCAGGAATATCTAACACTGCTATAAGGAGGTGCAATTAAGAATTAACGAGGGCCGAGTTCAGAGGAGCAATATCTCTGGTTAGCACAAGGTTACCACCTATGCGATCACCAAATTCATATAGGCAATTGAAATAATTAACGAGTTAGCAGCCAGTCACTAAGTAAGATATAATATATACACTGTATTATATAAAGGCCATGGGCCTATGTAAAGCCTAATATCATTCTGGGCTTAGCTAGCAATTGTTTTATATAAAGCGTTACAGTAGCTCATTTGCAGATAACAATTCAATTTGTACTATTTCACTACTGAAATCAATACAACATTTTCTCTCTTCATTTCAAAACAAAATTCTGCAATTCTTATCAAAAATTTAACATGGTATCGGAGCCAATTCGATTCTAATATTGTAGATAGTGGCAAATTCATCTTCATCACTTGAATCTGACTCATCCAAGATCTCGAGTGATCTCTTCATCTGAGATTTATTTCTCAATTACTAAAACACAGTCTCGTGCCAAGCTTTGTTGGCTACATCTGTGTTCTAATAAGTTAAGTGTGAGGATTATTTTATCTGAAAGCATCTTTACCGATCAAGAAGCACAAGAAAAAGTTCATAATTTACTCAGATAGCAAAGTAAGAACGTCGAAAGTAACTTGCAAATCAAATTCTTGTGCAATCTCAATTCAAAGTAAAGAGTTCAGAAGTAAATACCTCATTTCTTGTCAATATTTTTCTTCATTTTGCTGTTGTAATGGTTCAAAGCAACAACTCTGCAACTGGAACTTCTGGTAACACAGGGACTTCTGGTAATACAGGAGATCCTCCACCCACAGGTATAGATCAACTTCTTAAATCCGTAATTAGCCCTCAAAGCCAGCTTATCACCATCAAGCTTGAATAAAACAATTTCTTGCTATGGAAAATGCAAGTGGAGACTGCCATTCAAGGTTATGGCTTAGAAGGATATATCCTTGGAACTATTGCTCCTCCACCAAGATTCATCACTAATGCTGAAAATAACATTGTTAGCAATGAATAATTCACAAAGTATCATAGACAAGAAAGGCTGATCAGTGCCTAGTTATTATCCTCTATTAGTGTTGCATTATTACCTCAAGTAATTGGGTGTAATACTGCAAACGAAATCTGGACAACTGTTGAAAAAATGTTCAATTCTCAGTCTCAAGCCAAAGCCTTGTATTATAAAAGGCAACTTCAAAATTGTAAGAAAGACAACTTGAGTATGAGAGAATATTTGGGAAAGGTCAAAAATATTTATGATATGTTAAAAGCAACAGGGAGTAACGTTGATGATTCTGAACAGGTGTTGTGTTTACTAAATGGGTTAGGAGGTGAATATGAGGCTGTAGTAGCCATAATAACAACACAAAGAGTTACTCCCTCACTTGATGAGGTTCATGCCATACTACTTTCACATGAAGCAAGAATTGATATCAAGAAAGCTACTGACAATGAATATTCTATTAACTATGCTGCTAACAATAGAGGCAGAGGTCAAGGCAATTACAAAAATAATAATACAGTCAAAGAGGTGGATTCCCTTCCAGAGGAAGAGGAAGTTGGTAGATGGAGCAACAACAATAACAAACCCAAGTGTCAAATCTGTGAAAAAGTGGGACATACAGCTCTTAAATGTTTCTTCAGATTTAATTCAAACTATACTGGTAATCAAGGGAATAACAATCAAAACCAAAATAATCCTAATGCTAATGTGGCTTAAGCACAACAAGATTCAGAAAATCAATCAAGTGCAAATCAATGTAATCCGTCTGATAGCAGATCTGAATCAATTCTTGATGATAACTGGTTTCCAGACTCAGGTGCTACAAATCATTTGACCAACAACTTAGATAATCTCAATCTTGGGAATAAAGAATATAGAGGTAATCAGTTAATAACCATGGGTGATTGTAAGTGCATTAGTATTTCTCATACTGTAATGTTATCTTAACTGGCAAGAGGCAATTATTTTTACATAAATTATTGAGGGTGCCTAAGATAAAGGAAAACTTAATGAGTGTGTCACAATTTACAAAGGATAATAATGTATATTTTGAATTTTATCTAAACTATTGTGTTGTTAAAGACATGTTGACACATGAAATTCTTTTGCAGGGTAATAAAGTCAAAGGACTGTACAAATTCAAACTTGGAGATCAGCTAACTTCTGCAAAAGATGGTCTTTGCTATAATGCCATAGTTTAACATGAAATCTGTAATAAAAGTACTTTTGATTTGTGGCATTACAAGTTAGGACACCTTAGTGTCAATATTGTTAAAAATGTTCTGCGTAAAAATAATATTTCATATGAAGATATTTCCTTGTCATATGTTTGTACTTATTGCCAAATGGGCAAGAATCATAAGCTACCATTTGATCACTCATTAACTAATTACACTAAACCTTTTGAATTAGTAGCCACTGATCTTTGGGGACCAGCACCTATATCTACTGATTTTGGTTTCAAATATTATATCTCATTTGTTGATGCATTCTCTAGATATACTTGGATTTGTTTTTTAAAAAATAAATTTGATACTCATGATACTGTAGTTAAACTTATGAATATGATAGAGAACCAATTGAACACTAGGGTAAAAAAAAATACAGTCTGATGGTGGGGCTGAATATAAATCGCTTATCAGTTATTTTGATAGCAAAGCCGGCACTATACACAGGACTACTTGTCCATACACTTCTGAACAGAATGGTTTAGTTGAAAGGAAACATAGGCATATTGTAGAAAGTGGTTTAACTTTATTAGCACATGCTGGCTTACCATTAAAATTCTGGCGTGAATCATTTAATACTGCAGTTTATTTAATAAACAGAATGCCTACAATAGTATTAAAGAATGTAAGTCCATTAGAAGTATTGTATAAAGTTAAACTAGATTACAATGAGTTAAAACCATTTGGATGCTTATGTTTTCCCTATTTGGGGCCTTATAATAAACATAAGTTAGAGTTCAGATCAAGGCCATGTACTTTTCTTGGGTATGTTGTTAAACAAAAAGGTTACAGATGTATTGACGAGAATGGAAGAATATTCATTAGTAGACATGTAAAATTCAATGAAAATATATTTCCATTCACACAGGCAAGTATCAAAACAACCAACAAAATTGTTAAAGGTAATGAAATTATACCATGTATTCCACAACTTTCATATTTTCTTCAAGTAACAGGTGATAACTTGGCTGCTGATGCTCAAAGAATCAACGCTACTGATAACCTTCCATCCAGTAGTAATGATAGTGGACCACCCAGCCTCGCCAAAAGCACATCTATATTAGAAGAAAATGAAGACTCAAATTCTAGAAGCGTTCAAAGCTCAAATAGTGAATCAAATAGTTCTGATGAAGAACTACCTGTTACTGAAGGAAATTCAGATCAAACTGATACTGCTGAGCCAACAAATACTGGTCACCCCATGATGACTCGAGCTAAAAGTGGCATATTTAAGCCCAAACTATATACTGCAGCTCTAAATCAAGAGGAGCCTCTAACTTATAGTCAAACTGTCAAGAGAAAAAGATGGAGAGCAGCAATGGATGATGAATTTAATGCTCTTATTAAAAATCAAACATGGGAACTGGTACAACAACCAAAGGATAAAAATCTTATTGGTTGTAAATGGGTTTACAGATTAAAGAAAAATCCTGATGGAAGTGTCAATAGATACAAGGAAAGGTTGGTTGCTAAGGGGTTTACACAAGTATATGGATTTGACTACAATGAGACATTCTCACCAGTAGTCAAACCAACTACTATTAGAATTATTTTTTCTATAGCCTTGTCAAACCAATGGAAAATTAGGCACTTAGACATGAACAATGCCTTTCTTAATGGCAAAATACAAGAAGAAATATTTATGCAACAGCCAGAGGGGTATATTCAAAATCCAAGTCTTGTTTGCAAATTGAAAAGAGCAATTTATGGACTGAAGCAAGCTCCTAGGGTTTGGTCCGAAAAACTCAAGTCAACTTTAAATATTATGGGATACAGGCCCAATAAATCTGATAGCTCCTTGTTTGTTAAAATTAACCAATCATCTGCTGTCTATATTCTTATATATGTTGATGATTTAATTGTGACAGGTAGCAGTGATGATGAGATAACAAATATAATCAAATATCTAAATAAGGAATTTTCTATTAAAGACTTGGGCGAAATTTCTTACTTTCTTGGAATTGAAGCAAAAAGGAAATCAAGTTCATAAGTGTTCTTAAGTCAGAAGAAGTATATAACTGAGCTTGTTATTAAAACTAACATGACTGAAGCAAAAGCTCAACATACACCAATGATTTCCAGTCAACATTTTTCAAAAAACAGGGGAGAAGCCATAAATAATATTAAAAAATATAGAAGTGTCGTAGGTGCATTACAATATGCAACCATAACACGACCTGATATAGCTTTCAGTGTTAACAAAGTTTCTCAGTTTTTACAGGATCCTAAAGATGAACATTGGAGAGCAGTCAAAAGAATTTTAAGATATCTAAAGGGCACAATCAATTATGGCATGACACTACAGGGTGGAAAGAATCTTAATATTACAGGCTATACTGATTCTGATTGGGCTGCTGATCCAGATGAAAGAAGATCAATTACTGGGTATTGCATTTATATGGGTAGCAATTTAATATCTTGGAGCTCTAAAAAGCAATCTACTATATCTAAGTCGAGTGCAGAGGCAGAATACAGGAGTATTGCGAGTGCTACTGCTGAAATAATGTGGATATAGTCCATATTTAAAGAACTACAACTAAACATATCATCAAAAGCAACTATATGGTGTGATAATCAAAGTTCTGTCTTCATGTATGCAAATCCTATTCAACATGCTCGAACAAAACATATTGATATTGACATTTACTTTGTTAGAGAGCAAGTCAGGAATGGAAAGTTGCAAATAAACTATATACTTCCTTTCACCAACGTGCAGACATGCTTACCAAAGCACTTTCCACCAAAAACTTCACTAGGCTTAGAGACGATCTGAAGATCCATCATTTTTCAACAACTAAATCGCCATGTGCATCTTCAACAACTCAGATCCGCCAGTCATCCTCTTCAGATCAGGAAAAATCGCCATATACATCTTCAACAAGTCAGATCCGTCAGTCGTCTTCTTCAAATCAGCATGAAAACAAATCCTGGCATCCCACTTCAGTTGCTTCGGTGGTTGGAGAAGGAGTATCCAAAAGATTCGCACAAGACCAGAAGATCTGAAGAAGAGTAACTCAAGTTTATCTGTGTCGAAGGCTAGCTCGTCACGCTCAGAATCAAATTTAGGGTTTTTCTTTTCAGCCAACCCTAGATTTGAGGGGGCCAATTAACGAGTTAGCCGCCAGTCACTAAGGAAGATATAATATATACACTGCTTTATGTAAAGGCCATGGGCCTATGTAAAGCCTAATATCATTCTGTGCTTAGCTAGCAATTGTTTTATATAAAGCGTTACAGTAGCTCATTTGTAAATAACAATTATATTTGTACAATTTCACTACTGAGATCAATACAACATTTTCTCTCTTCATTTCAAAACAAAATTCTACAATTCTTATTAGAAATTTAACAGAAATCACCAGATATAATACAAGGGTGAGTTTGTTGGGAGAAGTGAGGGAGATAATTTAGGAGCACTTGTCTTGAGGAAACATTTTTTTCAGCATAAACAACAGTTAAATAAACAGAATTGTTTGAGTTGAAGTGAAGCAAGTGGAGATGAATAAATTGCTTGTTTGATAGGATAGGTGTAGCAGCATAAATGGTTGGATCAAAAAGCGGGAAGATTCTACCACAAGGGGCTTCATTAAGATTATGAAGAAAGTTCCAGTTTGATTTTATAAAGCATGTAGCTTTAGAAGTAAGATTAGAATTCAATTTTGTCTCCAAAATTGCAAGGAGTGATAAGTTATTTTGGTTGATGAGATCCCTAGCTTGCTCAAGCTTAATAGTAAGATGAGCTCCTCTTATATTCCATGTTCCAATCTTAATGATCATTAGAACCGCTTGATTGCTTCTGTTGGTTCTTACTTCTAGTATTAGAAGATGGTGAAGTTGCTGTTATGTTAGATTTTATTAATCCCCTTATTATCACAAAACCAATTGGCTGATGTGAACTGTAGCTTCTTAGTATATATCCAGGATTTTAGTTGAACATTTTTTTTTTTTAAGAAAATTTCATTGCTTCATTTTTCTCATACCACAAATTGAAAGATTACACTTACATTTATAGCATTACAGGGATTCTAGAGTCTTCTTCTCTAGAATTGTCCTCTGTTGACATTTTATAGTTTAGAGAGCTACATAGTTTGTTCACAAAACCAATTGGTTGATGTGAACTGTAGCTTCTTAGTATATATCCAGGATTTTAGTTGAACATTTCCCGATGTGGGACTTATATTTTCATCACTCCCCCTTCACGTGTGGCGTATTTGAGCCATCTACGTGATCATGTTATTTTGGATGGAGTGACGCACGTATGGCGGTTAAGCACATACGTATTAGTTGAACTAGTTGAATTAGTTGACCTGGGCTCCGATACCACTGGTGGCATTGTATAGTTTAGAGAGCTACATAGTTTGTTCACAAAACCAGGTTTTGTGAACAAACTATGTAGCTCTCTAAACTATACAATGCCACCAGTGGTATCGGAGCCCAGGTCAACTAATTCAACTAGTTCAACTAATACGTATGTGCTTAACCGCCATACGTGCGTCACTCCATCCAAAATAACATGATCACGTAGATGGCTCAAATACGCCACACGTGAAGGGGGAGTGATGAAAATATAAGTCCCACATCGGGAAATGTTCAACTAAAATCCTGGATATATACTAAGAAGCTACAGTTCACATCAACCAATTGGTTTTGTGAACAAACTATGTAGCTCTCTAAACTATAAAATGTCAACATGTTATAGGAAGAATTGAAGTTCTGAGAGAGATATGAGGTTCATCAAAGGTTTTGACTTTGTTCTTTTTGAGCATTTTCTTCTTAGGTTTGCAGCTCAAGTGCGAAGAAGAAGAAATGGATTGTTTATGAAAGAGCAAAGAGGGTTCATGGTTAGAGAATTGGATAGGAGGAGGGACGGATCAGGGTACCAAGAAGGAGGTTTTAAGTGTGAGTATGGTGATATGGAAGTTTGCAAAACATTTATGACAATGTCATCAGAATTTTGTTTCTCATGTAGAGCGATAGAAGCATCAAAGGAAGAATGGTCTAAGGAGGTGTCATTGGTAGGTGGGTTTGATTTTGTGACTTGCACGGGAAGTTTGAATTGAAAGATGGTAGATTTATTTGTGTTGCATGAATTGGTATTAGTATTTAATGTGATAGATGGATCAGCACACTTCTTGGCATTGGTACTTTTTTCCCTTGCATGAGCTTGCATGTGATTCATTTCTTTTGCACTGCTACAATTGTTCGTGCAAGTTTGGTTATCAGTGTTGCACAAAGTATCAGCTTCACTTTCCAAATGCTCAATAACTTCAACATCATTTGAGACTTCCATGTTAGTGTCAATATCCACTGCATGTTCACCCAAGATATCAAATGGATTTTTGCTTAACTCAAATGTAGCTTCAAAAGTCTGTTCGTCAAATATGCAATCTTCAACATTCCTTTCCTCCCCATCACTATTCTCATTTCCTACACCGATTTTTTCTTTGCCTTTTTTTGCTTTTACCCCCATTTCTGAAACCCACTAGCTTTCTACTAAGGTCTAGCTTCCATGGTTGCTTGTACGATTTATTGTGAGTGTTTATTATAGTTTTGATCTTATTATCTCCTCCATGACTAGTACTCCCGTTCACTAACAAAGCTTCATTCTTCTCAATTCTTGGTTGTTCCTTCTTTTTCTCACAATTTTCTTCAACATGCCCGAATACCTTAACAAAGAGTGCAAATATCCGGCCTCCATAAGTATGTCACATAGACATATTGCTCACTGCCATCAGGCAATTGCACCAAGAATTTATCAGCTAGCTGCTGATCAGGGGTAACTTCAACTAAACATTTGACATAAGATAACCTATCCAGTCTCTCTGTCTTTTCATCAAAACATAGTAATTTCCCTATCATATTTGCAAACCAAATTAAACCTGGGGGAGACCAAGTACAAAGTGGAATGCTCGAAAGTTGCAGCCAAGCAGGAATTGCTTTCACATTTCCACAAACATTTCGCAGTGATGGATTCCACTCTTGAATGATGAACATTTTATTTTTTAAAATTATTGGGTCTGCACGTAGAACCCTATTTCTATCTTTCGAATGTGTAAATTTGAAGAGGAATACAACATCATCAAACCAAACTTTAAATGTACCCCTTAATTTCCATAAACTTTTAAGATGCTCCATCACTGCTGTGTACGACAGCAATTGATTCAGGAAGAATCCAACCACACAATCATTCCAAATATGCTTAGCTACATCAATATGATCTGCAAAGGGAATCATCGCTTCACCTTTTACTTAAGTTCATAATGAACTGGAGTGTATGAGCCTGTGTTCCAAGGCATCTCCTTGAACAAAGAAGAGGTTCCAATAGGGTAGAGCAATTTCATACGAGGGTTAAGGTTAGTTCGAGCTAAGGATTTGGAGGAGAGGACAGCAGCGTAAGAAGGTGGAGGTGGAATAGGCGGGGTAGGAAGAAGAGGAGTGGATATCGAAGAGGCCGGGGGGGGACATGAAGAGGCGGCAGAGGGTCTGGGATAGAGGACATGGTCAGGTAAGGTCGAAATGACAAGGAAAAGATGGATGGGAGGTGGGAGTGAGAGGATGGGTGCCATATAAAGATTTTTTGAAAGTCAAAAAGTCACAAAAAAATGAAAAATGATTATGTGTGTGAGAAAAATGTTAAAAAGTCACAATTTCATACAAGGGTTAGGGTTATTTTTATTGTTTGTGTTTGTATGTATTTATTTTCGAACATAATAGTAGAATGCAGAATTCAAATTGCAGAATTTGAATTACATATAATTGCAAAATTGAAATTATATGATTGCGGAATACGGTGAACCTTCTTAATGCATTCCTGTTGGAAAACAATGGCTGAGTCGCGGATTAGGTCGCTTTCTTGAAGACGATTCGGCGATTTGGTCAGAGGTGCAAACCAATTCGTTCCTTCGCCGCCGCCTCTAGGATAAAACAGCCTCTAAAATAGTAACTGATTTGCTTGCACAAACAAATCAGTGCAGATTTGCACTTTCGGGAAAAATACTGCTCGAAATTTCTTAGAAGATTTAATGGCGGCTGAGAAGAAGAGAATATAAAATTCGGTGTTTTTCTCGTCTCAGATAAAATAGTATATATAGAACGAGAATTAGGTTTTGGGAGAAAATATCGGATCTGCTAAAATTTCGGGGGGGATTAATTATTTTACCGTTGCAAAACTTTTCCGTTGCAGAATAAATATCGGTGCGCAAAATAATTTTTCCATAAAAAAAACGGTTCGAAAACAACTAAGTTTTATGATCCAAAAATATAAGTGCCTACACCACAAAGCCCAAGCCCGAGCCCGAACCGAACCGAACCGGGCCGGGTCAGGTCGAGTCGAGTAGGTCGGTCGCGCGCGCGTGTGTGGTGGTCATGATGCATGGTCTCCCTCCTCACAACAATGCATGTATTGGGAGCCCAAGGCCCCAACATGACTTCTTAGAAACAAGTATAAATCCTTGCCTCTTCCCTATAATCCCATGATGTGGGACTACTCAAACATAGGAGCCATTCATACACTTATTCAATCATTTTTAATAATTCACATAATGTTTGTAAAACATTTCCAACAATCCCCCACTTGAATTTTTAAAAATATTTTCGAGCAGTTTCTTAAAAAACATAAGATTGTGCATAAACAAAGGTGTCCAAGGACTTGAACCTTTGCATAGTGAGTAAGATTCAGTTTTTACTAGAGTGACACGTAGTCTTGAACTCTATTCCTGACATCAAACCACACACAACCTTTTCTATAGTGCAATCAGATAAGCCCGTGCTTTTATGGCCCTGCACGTCTATCCCAGTTTAGTGAATGCTCTAGAAGTTTTGCCCAAACTCCATAGGAAACGGCCACATTTCCACATTCACAAAGGTGGGTCTATCAAGAGCACTCCTGAAGGTAGGTACTCCACTCCAAATAGAGTATAGATCTCATTAAGAGTTTCTATTAACTCATCCTCTAATCACTTCAGGAATACATGCTTCTTGGTTTATTAAATAGCATGTTCAACTCATATCACTACACAACTTGTTATTACCCATTGAACCTAGTTCTTGGGATCTCTAGTCATTTAGGTCGGGTTACCATTGTGCGTGACTCAACAATCTAAGGGCAATAGTCCCATTCTTTTAGAAGAGTTATGGACTTTCTCTCTGGACAGTCCTTTCGTCAAAGGATCTACCAAATTTTCCTCACTACGTACGTAATCCACTCTAACGGTACCTGTGGAAAGTAGTTCTCTAACAGTGTTGTGCTTACGACGTATTTGTCGTCTCTTACCGTTATAGTAACGGTTCTGAACTTTTGCAATAGCCGCGGTACTATCGCAGTGTATCAACACTGCTGGTATCGGTTTTTCCCATAAGGGAATCTCAGCTAGCAGATTTCTCAAATATTCTGCCTCTTCACTAGCTGTAGCTAGTGCTATCATCTCAGACTTCATAGTAGACTGAGCCAAAATAGTCTGTTTCTTGGATTTCCAAGAAACAGCTCCTCCAGCGATGCTAAATATGTAGCCACTGGTCGCTTTAGAATCATCAGATAAGGTATTCCAGTCTGCATCAGAATATCCTTCAAGTACAGCTGGAAACCTTTCATAATGTAATCCAAGGTTCATGGTTCGTTTAAGGTATCTCATTACCCTTTCAATAGCTTGCCAGTGCTCTATACTAGGTCTACTGGTAAACCTGCACAATAATCCCACGACATAGGCAATGTCGGGTCTAGTACAATCAGTGGCATACCGAAGGCTGCCAATGATGCTCGCATAATCAGACTGTCTTACACCTTCACCAGTGTTCTTAAATAACTTTACACTGTGATCATATGGCGTACTTGCAGGTTTACAGTCAAAGTAATTATATTTCTTTAGTATCTTCTCAATGTAATGAGATTGGTCCAAAGAAATTCCCTTTTCTGACCTAGTAATCTTAATACCAAGGATTATACTCGCTTCACCTAGATCTTTCATATCAAAATTGAAACTTAATAAGGATTTGACTGAGTTTATGGCATGAATATTTGACCCAAAAATGAGTAGGTCATCTACATAAAGGCATATAATACTGCAAATGTCATTCTCAGATTTGTAATAAATGCATTTGTCACTTTCATTAACTTTAAAACCATTTGAAATGATTAAGTTATCAAATTTTTCATGCCATTATTTAGGTGCTTGTTTTAAACCATATAATGATTTATCCAATTTACATACTTTATGTTCTTGACCATGTACTACAAATCCTTCAGGCTGGTCCATATAAATTTCTTCGTCTAATTCACCGTTCAAAAAAGCAGTTTTAACATCCATTTGGTGTATAAGTAAATTATGAATGGAAGCAAGTGAGATTAATACCCGAATGGATGTTATTCTAGTTACAGGTGAAAAAGTGTCAAAGAAGTCTATATTTTCCTTTTGTTTAAAACCTTTAGCTACTAGTCGTGCTTTATATTTATCTATAGTGCCATCAGGTTTTAATTTCCTTTTAAGTACCCATTTACATCCTATAGACTTACAGCCAGGGGGTAAATCTACCAAGTGCCAAGTCTCATTGGATTCTAAAGAATCCATCTCATCGTTTATAGCCACTTGCCAGAAATCGGCATCTAAAGAAGATAAGGCTTCTTGGAGATTTATAGGATCCTCCTCAATAGTAAAAGCACAAAAATCTGAACCAAAGTCTTTTATGGTTCTTGCTCTTTTACTTCTTCTAGGTTCAGCTTCAGAATTTTCATTAAGTTCTGTTCTAATAGGCATATTTGAAGTGCCCCCACTATTCCTTAATTTGAAAGGAAATTTAGTTTCATAAAAGTCGGCATCATTTGATTCAATTATATTATGTGCATTAAGGTCATAAAATCTATATGCTTTGCTGTTAATAGCATAGCCTATAAATGCACATTCATATGCTCTACTTGCCAATTTTATTCTCTTAGGGTCTGGAATGCGAACATATGCTAAACAACCCCAGGTTCTAAAGTATGAGACATTGGGTTTATGATTCTTTAAAATTTCATAAGGTGAAATTTTATTCTTAGATTTAGGGATTCTATTCAGAACGTAGCATACAGTCAATAAAATATCCCCCACCAATGTTTTGCTGCACCAGAATTTAATAATATGGCAACTACTAGCTCGGTAAAGGTCCTATTTTTCCTTTCTGCTTTACCGTTCATTTCAGGTGAGTAGGGTGCAGTTCTCTCATGTACTATACCATGTTGTTTATAGAAATCCAGAATAGAATTAGATTCATATTCTGTTCCTCTATCACTACGAAGTCTCTTAATTTTTCTATTTGCTTGATTCTCAATCTCAGTTTTGAATGTTTTAAACATGTCAAAAGCATCACTTTTATTTTTCATAAGATATACATATGTGAAATCAGAGCAGTCATCAATAAAAGTGATAAAATAACGATGTCCCTGTCTAGTTAAAGTGCCATCAAGTTCACATATGTCAGAATGAATCAAGTCTAATGGTTCAGAAACTCTATCAACAGATTTGTGAGGTTTCTTTGTGATTTTAGCTTGTGTACAGAATTCACATTTATCAGATTCAGATTCTGTCATTTTAGGTATCATATCTAGGGTGCTCATATTACGAATAATTCGATTATTAACATGACATAATCTAGAATGCCAGATATTAAAATCACACAACATGTAAGCAGAAGTAGTCACTTTATTAGATTCAACATTCAGTTTAAACATACCCTCACAAGCATAACCCTTTCCCACAAAAGTTCCCTTATAAGTAAGAGTGTACAAATCAGCCCCAATAACTTGAGTGAAACCAGCCTTATTAAGGAGGAAGCCAGAGACCAGATTCTTTCTTATCTCTGGAGTGTGCATAACATCTTTCAGAATTACAGTTTTTCCAGAGGTGAACTTGAGTTCCACGTTTCCAATCCCCGCAACTGTAGTGGTGTGAGAGTCTCCCAACAGCACTTTCTGATTTTCAGCAGCCGTGTATGTAGAGAACAAGGCACGATCATAGCAGACATGGCGTGAAGCACCAGTATCTACCCACCAGCCCTCTGATCCACCAACAAGGTGAATCTCAGTAACCATAGCCGTAAGAGGCTCCTCAGTCAGGTTAGCCTGCGGTGCAGAGCTTGGCCTGTTCCGACACTTTCGTGCCATATGACCTGGTTTTCCACAGTTGTAACATAGAAACAACTGTCCAGAGTCATTCTTTTGGGCTGGTTTCTGCTGTCCTTTTGGGTTTCCTTGCGGATTCCCATTCTGTTTGTTGCGCCTGTTCTGATTCTTAAATGATTTCTGATTTGGTTTCAGAACAGCGGGAGTGGTCTTCTTAGTGTTGTTGTTATTGACAATCAGAACCTCTTCTTTCTGGTCTTGCTTGTGTGCTTCCACCTCAATACGGAGGCGTGTAATCAAGCTCTCTAAGGAAAATTCCTTAGTCTTATGTCGCAAAGTGTTCTTAAAATCTTTCCAACTAGGGGGTAATTTGTCAATGATAACAGCAATTTGAAATTGTTCGTCCAAGACCATACCTTCGGAGATGATCTCATGAGCTATTTTCTGAAGCTCATGAGACTGCATCTCTACCGATCTATCATCAGTCATCTGATACTTTAGGTAGCGACTTACAGCGTATTTCTTTGCCCCTGCCTCCTCTGTGTCATATTTCTTCTTTAGTGCTTCCCATATCTCCTTTGCCGTCTTTTCATCTGAGTTATAATAATCATACAGATCATCGCTCAGTCCATTCAGTATAAAATTCTTGCATAAGTAATCCTGTTCAGTCCAGGTCTGCAGTTGCTTTGACTGTTCAGTCCATGATGCCATCTTTGCTGCATCAGTCTCGTCAGGCTTGTCTGGTAGCTGCGGTTTTTCAGCAGTCAGAGCAGCCACCACCTTCCTGATCGTGAGGAAGAACTCCATCTTCTGACGCCAGCGCTTGAAATGCAAACCTTCGAACTTGAAAGGAGCAGCAGTCACCAGAGGGTCGTGAAAAGCAGAGGGAGGAGCAGAATCATCCATGGTTGAGTTCGAGGCCATTGTTTCAGTTCGTCTTCAAATTGTTGGAAAACAATGGCTGAGTCGCGGACTAGGTCGCTTTCTTGAAGACGATTCGGCGATTTGGTCAGAGGTGCAAACCAATTCGTTCCTTCGCCGCCGCCTCTAGGATAAAACAGCCTCTAAAATAGTAACTGATTTGCTTGCACAAACAAATCAGTGCAGATTTGCACTTTCGGGAAAAATACTGCTCGAAATTTCTTAGAAGTTTTAATGGCGGCTGAGAAGAAGAGAATATAAAATTCGGTGTTTTTCTCGTCTCAAATAAAATAGTATATATAGAACGAGAATTAGGTTTTGGGAGAAAATATCGGATCTGCTAAAATTTCGGGGGGGATTAATTATTTTACCGTTGCAAAACTTTTCCGTTGCAGAATAAATATCGGTGCGCAAAATAATTTTTCCATAAAAAAAAGGGTTCGAAAACAACTAAGTTTTATGGTCCAAAAATATAAGTGCCTACACCACAAAGCCCAAGCCCAAGCCCGAGCCCGAACCGAACCGAACCGGGCCGGGTCGGGTCGAGTCGAGTCGGTCGGTCGCGCGCGCGTGTGTGGTGGTCCTGATGCATGGTCTCCCTCCTCACAACAATGCATGTATTGGGAGCCCAAGGCCCCAACATGACTTCTTAGAAACAAGTATAAATCCTTGCCTCTTCCCTATAATCCCATGATGTGGGACAACTCAAACATAGGAGCCATTCATACACTTATTCAATCATTTTTAATAATTCACATAATGTTTGTAAAACATTTCCAACAATTCCTGCAACAACTAGTTTGTTTTGTATGTTGTCTCAAACAATAGCCATGGTGGATGCTGTTCTGGTTCTTTGAACGGGTTCTCGGTCTCTGTTTTCGTGATTTGGTGTACTATAATATGCATCGAGATATTCCTCTGGCACTAGATCAGGGTTGTCATCATAAAGCATAAAATCTGGATCGCCGACGTTGTATTTTCTGATGTAGTTGTGAATAGCCATTGTAGGAGTAACAATTTGTACTTGAACATTGTATGGATACGTTGGCATGTTATGTTAGATGACAAATTTTTTCTTTCAAATACCAAAAGTTCTTTCAATTGTCGTACGCAAACTCGAATGATAGTAGTTGATAATTTCATTGTCTGACTTTAGTACATTTTGTGTGTTAGTAAAGTCTGGTATATGGTATCTCACAGATCAGTAAGGAGTTATATATCCGTCCAATTGTGGATACCCTGAATCCACTAAATAATATTATACGACAGGAGGATGAGGGAAATTAAGACCTGGATTATTTATAACTTCCCGAAATACTTTAGCGTCGTGGGCAGTTCCTTCCCATCTCCCGTTCTCACAAATGTAAAAGTCAAATCAAACGCACAAACAAGCATTATATTTTGTGTAGTAAATCCTTTCTGCCCTACAAACCGTTGCATCTCCGCCTGAGATACATGAGCCATTACATGTGTCTCATCAATAGCCCTAATACCATTTTTAAAGAAAGGAAAATATCATGGTGAAGAACGAATATGTTCTAGAATTCGATTAAATCGGGTATCTATCAGCCTAATAATATCCATTTCCAATAAGAGAACTAAATCCAAAACTTTATAAAAAAATATGACAAATCGTACCGTTTGATCGTTGAAACCGTTCAATAACCTGCCGTGTAGGAAGAGCCAATGCGATAGTATATAGGAATACAACCAACATTTCTCTAACCGTTATGTGCATCGAAGGCTCCAATCCATAATTTCTTAATTGCTCACACAAGGATGTGAAACAATATCACGTCATTCGAAAATTTCGTTGACAGCGATCTGCATGTCCTGATAGTATTTCATTAACCCAAGCAAGACCTAAAGTTATGGAATCGTGTATTCTGCTTCTTTTCCGTGTTTGGTTTGCCATAATTTCTTGAATATCGATAATATCATGCAAATCTTCTATATCAGAATCATCACTATTTGCTATTATATTTTAACTTGAAAACTGTGGAAGTGAAGAATGGGGAATGAAGACGGTGAAGTAGAAGTGGATTGGAATGGAGACTAGAGGTGGTATGTATTTAAAAGGGAAAAGACGACCGTTGGGAATAGTGGCTTTAACGTCTGAAACCGCGTCGGACGCATCAGACATTAAAGCAACTTTTCCAACAGTTCACTTCGACCGGGCAAATGTGTGGGTCCCACATTTGACGCGTCTGACGCCGACGCGAACGTTTACTAACCATTTCGAAAATCAAAAGCTACCTAAATCATTAACTTAAAGGGATATCTTTAGAGCATTGCTAAATGCACCGCACAAACGACCATTAGCACATTTAGTTAGTTTAGCTTACCATCAACCATGGTGTCCATAACCCTTCCCGACGTGTTAGTTAAAAAATAGAAAATAAGTGAATGCCAATTTTGTTCTCTCTTTGTCTTTTGTCTTTCCCACCCCACTAATTCAAAAGAAATTTACACCCTACCTCTTACTCTTTCCACCCCTTTATATTATAAAACCACCATCATTTACTTTTTCCTTTTTTTTTACTACTTCCTTTCTCCCTCTTCATTTCGCTGATTGTAAACAATTCAACCTAAATTTCAATAAAGGGTGAACATAGGTTCAAGCATCATCATGATAATTCCTACTTAATTTCATTCCATTTCATTTTGTTTAATTACTTCAACTTCTCGTATCACATTATCATTCAATTGAGTTAAGGGAAAAGAAATGTGATTGAGAGGAGAATAAAATCATAAGCTTAGAATGGAACGTAGTTTCTATATAAACAAAGTTAAGGGCAAATGTTATCCATGCACAAATTACGTTGGAACAACATGAATACCTTGACAACCATGAAGCCAAAATTTGTTTCATTGATTAATTCATCAATGCAAATGATAGTGAAAATCATAAAAAAGTAAAAGGATATTTAATTTATAAACAACTGATTTCAGTCAAGTTAAAAATATCATTTATTTTTTTATTAAATTTGATAGTCCAAAAAGGTAACCATAACTAAGGTACTATTTGTTTTTGAACGATAAGCACTTGTTGAAGGGTTGATTCAATTCATCGTTTCTTTATATGTTTGGTTTGATATTTCATTCGACTATCTATACCAAGCCAAACCAACAGAAAAGCATTCAACAATTCTTTATCGCTTTTCGAAATGTTGAATTAGTTTTCATATATTTTACAGTTATACCTTTCCTATATTACAAACTAGTGTGTAACTCGTGCGTTGCACACGATAGGATTAATAAAAATATTGTTTTTTATTTTAATGTTAAAATGAGAACTTTATTATGAAACATATGATAACTTTTGATGTGCAATATATAAATTATTAATTAAAATTATTATTATAGTTTTTGTGTAATTTATGTTATATAGCTTACACAAACAATATATATATGTGTGTGTATTTGATTATTTTTTTAATACAGATTATACATTTTGAAATTGAAGCATGTTAGTAATTTATTCGATGAATTAGCAAATATTATTTAATAGAATTTATTTAAATAAGAATAAATGTAAAATTATGAAGTTAATTTAACTGTATAACATAGCTAGAATGATTAGAAAGAAATTTGCAAAAAAAAATTGTATATATGGAGTTACGAATGTTCAATAAGAATTTTATGATATAATATACAGTAAATTCTAAACATAAATGATCAGAACTAATTTATAAATTAACTTTGTCGTTAATATTGTTGATATGCGGAGTTCATGTTATGTGATTTGCATGTTGTTGCATGTAAAACTACCTTTTTCAATATGAATATATATAGTAAAATTAATGTATATTTCTATTAGAAAAATATACAAAATACCCTTTAAGATTATCTAAATAATTAAAATTTAAGATTTCAAGAGTAGATTAAATATATTAATTGAAACAATTAATATCATGGAAAAATTGAGGTTCAACAACTAATCATAGAAATGATAAAATATAGATATTTCAAGCGAAAATTGTTTTCTTCAATTTACGATAAATTTATTGAGATAAGTGAAAATTAAATTTTATATTATTGTTTACATGTATTATTTAAACTATGTCACTTATTTAACTTTAAATTTGGAAGAACAACTAATTTTGTCATTTATGTTGATATGAACATATATACATTTTAAAACATCGCACTCAGCAGTAATTAGATAAATTGGCAACAATTTATTGGTTGAATTCATTTGTTAAATTAAAAATCAGGTGATTAATTTAAATATATTGACTTAAATATATAATGTTTAGTGATATTGTGTAGTATTTTGTAAATAACTAAATAAAATTTAAAATACAGGTGTTTGACATTAATATTACAATGTAATACACGGTAAATATATTGATATAAATGAGTTAAACTTTGAACTTATGATTGTTACTTATGTGTATAATTTATGTTATGTGATTGACATGTTTATGTATTTGATTTTTTTTATTAATACGAATATAGTTAATCTTGATGTGATTTATTAGGAGAATCAATGAATAATAGTTTAAACTTATTAAAATATTTTTAATATTATGTAATTAATTGTAAAGTATGGTACTAAATGTAAAATATAAGAAAAGAATTGAGAGAGACTTAATGATTATAAAAAAATTCAGTGTAGGTATTTGAAACTCAAAAACATATTTGTCATTTTTTAATAAGTTGATTAAATTTTTTTTAGATTGTTTAAATTTTGAGTTTTGTAATTAATTTAAAGATGTGGAGTTAAATATAAAATGTTAGAAGCGAACTGTTAATAAATGGTTGTGTAAACTTTAAAATGTCCATATCAAAACGTAAAATAAAAGGATAGGTAAAATAATATTAGAGAAATTGTAAATAAATGTAAAGTGGTAAACTAATTTAAAAATAAAAATATCTGAAGAAAACAAAGAGAATCAAGGAGAATGAAGATAACTTCTAAAATTAAGGTAAAAGCTTAAATTTTTTCTGCTTTACTATTATTTAATAGATAGCGCATGTTTCTTTTCTTTCGTTCAATGCCAAACTGCAAAGCGCCTATGATTTGTTTCGCATAGGCTTATGTGTCATTTATTATCATAACATAAATCAAGCACATATGGTATGTCATTTGTATTTTGGTGAATTTTTACAAAGTCAACGTTGTTTTGTTACATAATACAGTACTTCTTATTTCATTTGCATGCCATAAATGAAGTTTTACAACATAAACAAATACGATATGGTATTTGTGTAATCATGTTTCAACAAAATCTTGAATCATCTGCTTCTCCACCCAAAATTATATGCATCTCTATTTTCTCAAACTAAATTTCATATTGTAATTTTTATTCATAATTTTTTGTTCCTGCTTTCTTGTTTGGATCATTTTTTCTCTTAGAATAATAACAAAGCATGATACAAACATAAATATATATCTACACACGTGTTTTTTTTGTGTGTGTGATTGTGTGCGTGTGTTTGTGTGTGTGTGTGTGTGTGGCCGGGGGGGGGGGGGAGCGAATATTGGACACAAAATTTAACACAATTTGAAGACACAAAATATGAGCCTTTCGATCAGTTTGTCTTTATGAGAGGAGTGAAAATCATGGGATAATCTAATGATGGAGATTCATTGTGTCACCATTTATATCTATTTTTTGTGTTCATATAGACTTTCCATGTGTGTGTATGTGTGTATATATATATGAGTGTGTCTATGTATGTGATTTTCAAAAAAAAGTGTGTGTGTGCGCGCGCGTGTGTAAATAATTGCCTCACATCATAGTCAAACTTTTTACCCCATTTGACATAAAGTTAAGTTGTTTAGGCTTAATTAAAGTGTTTTCAAGTCATAGACTTTATGGCAATCTTTTGATCAAATTGCTAATTTTTGCTAACTTTTGGCAAATTATGCAAGGGAAAAAAATTAAAATTATTTATCCAAAAGGACAAGCCTTTTCATTCCGCTAACTACTTCACCCCAAAAACACTTTCGTCCCATTCCTTTTCATTCCGCTCGATTCCAGCAAATTCGATAATTCGTACTCTCCAAAAGTTGAAAAAATGTCAGCTGCAAATCCTATCGTTTCTTTTGAAAATCGACTACCAGAAAAATCAGAAATTGAATCAGTAGAAAAACAACCCCGAATATCATGTGATCAACATCACATGGCTGCAGAAACCCTAAAAATGATGAAAGAACAAGCACAAATAAAAAAAATAGACCGATTCAAGCTCTAAAAATGGATGAGCAACAAGGACAGGGCAATTAGGAAATGGAAGGGCAAAAAACGATGACTAAAATGCCTAGAGAAACAGTAGATGATTCTATTGCACAACAACTTGAACTTGAAGAAACCCTAAAACCGATGAAAGGAAAGATACTTCAACAAAGAGAAAGAAGGAGCAAAAAAAGAAATGATGGAAAAAGTACTATGAAAGATCAGAGCAGTACTGGAAAGAAGGTTAAAGAGGCTAAATGTGGAGAAGAAAATTTGGTAATAATATTCCATAAAAACTTATAGTTAGAATATTGTTTAAAAAATGATACCACGGTGTTTTCAAAATCTGATAACGGAATGCTTTCAAAATTGGTACATTGCTTTCAGCATCAAAACTGATATTAATTAATTTGGAAAACTGATACCATATTCACATAATCATAATCTTAGCATCAAAACTGATACCACTTAGCCTATAAAACTGATACCATATATGTTCAAACAGTATCTTAGTATAAAACTGATACCAGTGAGCTTCCATTTTGAAATATTGTATGAAAAATATTAACAGGTTGTGATTCATTTTGAAATATTGTATAAAAGCTTATAGTTAGGAATGCTTAGAAATTAATACTATACTGTAATTTGTATTAAAACGAGCTTTGAAAACCAAATTTTGATCAAGATAAAAACATATACTATGTTAAATTCAAATAGAAATATTATTAAAAATGATGTTATTGATTTGAAGATATTAGTTATTAATTGTATTGTTATGATTTATATCTTAAATGTTGTAAAATACATTATCATGGTATCATTTTTAGAAGCCCACTAGTATCAGTGTTGATAATAAAATTCTGTTTGCACGAAATTTGTATTTGTTGTGGAAGCACATTAGTATCAGTTTTGATAATGAAATTTTGTTTATGGTATCCGTTATGCATGTTAATTGGTATCAATTTGGATACTGAGTTCTTGAAAGAATTTTGGTATCAGTTTTGAATACACCTCGGTATCAGTTTTATTACTGAGTTTCTATTTACATGAATATGGTGTCGTTTTGGTATATAAATAGGAATGTATCAGTTTTCAATAATGTTTCTATTTACATTAGGATGATGATTTTGCTAATCCTCGGCCACGAGAAACAGAAGATAAAACAACCGCAAAATTCAAAATAGAAACTGCATTTAGATGTGGGCTGCAACCATGTTTTAAAATGATAAAACTTGTGAAGGAGAAGAAAGCATTAAGCAAAAAAAAAAACAAGTAGATTTATTGAAAAGATCCTCGTTCTTCAACTTCTTCAATGTTTTCTACGAAGGAAAAATAAATTTGAAGGAATGTAAGAAATATACAGAAAATCTGAATGCAGTATACAAGTGATATTCAGTGGAAGAAGAAGCTTTTATCTTTGGCAAAGAAAAATGACAGTAATGGCAAAAGATATTAGCTTACTTTTTGGGATGCCGATGCTTGGAAATAATATAGAGCCTCCTAAAATGATGACTAGCAAAACAATACCATCGAGTTGTAATTTTTTTGCTTCATGGAATTTTGGATCATCGTCGTATATGACTAGAACTTTGATTGAAAATAGAATAAAGGAAGAAGCAAATAAAAAGAAGAAGCAAAACGAGGAAGATTTGCCTACTCTTCTTATCACTGACATTCTACTTAATTTTTTCTTCCCCAATAATCAACATAAATTAAGATGGGGACTTCTGGAGTACTTATGTGATTTTGAAAAAAAAAATGAAGAAAGTTTCTTGGCCGTTAACCATAAAAAGGAATTTTCACAAATTTGTTAAAAATTTCATTCATAATCCAAGAAATATGTCTGGACGTGCAATGCTTCCACTGGTAATTTATTATTTTTAATTTAATTTTTGTCTACCATTTGTGAACTTGTTACACTTTTTATTAAAAAAAAATTGTACCAAATATTGCATGTGCTAAAAAATGAAGATAATAAAGCCAAGATGCAATGTTAGCGAAACATGCCCAAGATTTGCTAGGTGAGATTTTCGAGGCTTGAAGAAATATGTTACCAAAAAATTTATGGATGACATCTTAGAAGGAGAGGTATGTGTTTTATTTTTTGTAGTTAAAGATATCAGTTTTAAGTTTATGGTAGTAACATTTTTTATGATTTATTGTTAAAATTAACTTTTCAAGTCTTTATGTAGTATCAGTTTTACTAGCCTGGTTGTGTTAGATTTTTTTTTAGTTCTAGTTATTTTTTATTTTTCCAATTTCTTGATATCAGTTTTAGGGTGCTGGCAATATCAGTTTATTTGAGTTCTAGTTAAAAATTATTTTTCCATTATTTTGATATCAGTTTTAGGAGCCTGATAGTATCAGTTTCTTTGAATGCTAGTTAAAATTTATTTTTCTAGTATCATAGTATCAGTTTTATTAGGATGGTAGTATCAGTTTTTATTATTGTTTATTGAAATTTATATTTTAAATTTCTAGGTACCATTTTTAAGTGTCTGGCAGTATCAAAACTTATATAATCTTAATATCAAAACTGGTATTATTTTGTTAAACAACAATTTTGATTGAAAACAAAATTAATTTTGTAGGTGCAAGAAATTTCAGACATACATCCACATGAATAAAAAATATTGAAACAGCCGCTGAAATTTCTTCTAGATCAAAGAAAGCAAAAGAATGTCCAGCGTTAAGAAAAAGAAAACGTTAAGAACACCAAACACAAGTGGGTTCTTTTATGGAAGACGTGACTATGAAAGTGTTGAAGATTCATATTGAAAATATTGAAGCAAAAAACATGAAACTGACAAAAGAATTAAAAAATGAAAGATTTTTTAGAAGAGAAGCAGAGAAAAAGCTTTGTATATTGGAACAACATTTCAAACAAAAAAAAACATATTTTGAAGAGACGGATATTCCGAAATCAGATTTGGAAGAAACTGAAAGCGATTCACTTCTTGACATAACGAAGAAGAAGGAAAAAAATGACAACGAAAATATAGAGAACGAAATTCAACGCAGTATTCAAGTTGAGAAAGAGGAATGTGAAGAAAAGGAAAAATACGAAACTGAGGAAAAAATAATCCCAGCTGCAGAAGACCGAAAAAGCAGCAAAAATGTACCAGTCGAAGTCAGTCCACCCACATTCAACTTGGGTATGACACAAATTATTAAGGAAATACAAGCAACCAAATCAGCTCAACAAGAGGGAAAAAAATGCCAACAAAAGATGACACCCCTTCATACGTAGACAGATTTAAAAAGAAACAAATAAAAAAGACAGGAAGAAAAGATTCATTTTATTATCCAACAATTTCGAAAAAAAGGAAAGAAAACAAATGTTGAAGCAGGAAAAAATAGCGAAGATCGGCCTAGAGAAGAATCTGAAAATGAAAAAAAGCAAGAGCAACATGAAGAAAAACAAAGTGCAAAAACAGAGGAAAATCTTGAGCAAGAATCAATTTTATTTTAAAAGCCACTAGCAATTTTGGAACCATCATGGGTATAATTTAAACTGTCGCATTGCGAGAGTGTTAAAGATCTGAAGAAAAAACAACAAACCATGGTTAAACAAAAATTCTTTGTTGTAAAAGCAAGAAATTTGTAAGTACACATTTTATTATCGATATTAATAGAGATTTGTTCAAAAATTAACTATAATTTTCATTTCTACAAAACAGGGATGTTATGATAAATGATGACACAATTTTAGGTGGTTGTGTCATAATGAAACAAATGCTTGTTCATGTTCTCGAAGGAGACTTCACCGATGGACAGGTACCATATATATGTTGCTAATGTTGCTAGTTTTGCATATCAATTTTGCTAATTAAATATTGTATGTATAAATACCAATGTTGCTCATATATATGTTGATGAACGAAATGTTCATTATGTTGATGCTTTGCATGACAAATTATTTAACTAATATTAATGCAGTAGTATCAGGTTTAAAATCCTAGTAGTATCATTTTATTGATTTATTGTTAAAATTGACTTTTCCTATTTCTAGTTATCAGTTTTTATGATTTATGTTCAAATCTCACATTCTATCGGCCATTTTCAACGATAGTAATAAGGCTTTGATCCAGTAACTTAATGCAGTTTCATGTGCTTTCTGTCATTTCTGTCTCCTATCACGGCTGTATCTACTTGACCAGTTCATACTTCTTTTCCATCTTAACCTGCAATCATGAAGGAACTCTCTCGGTTTTGCACCTTATTCAGTTTTTTCTCTAACATAGCTTGAGAAATATAGATGTCACACTTACCGGCCCCCAAATCAACAATGATCATAGACCAAGGTAGAATTGTCATAGTCAATACTTAGCTTCATGTCTCATTATTTCTACTTTCGATCTGATAATCTAATAGTCCCCATAAATTGTAAAACTTGGAGATATGAAATTGTCCTTATTGGTGTGCTTGGCACGGTCTTCTCCATTTATTTAGGACATAGCTTTGAATGTAAAGTTAGGCTGCATATTTACAATTTTGTAGTTATGCACATTATTTTGTCAACTGGTTCCCACTTTCTAATATAAGTATGTCCAGTGTTGCTATGATAATATTGTAAACAAACAGAGATTTTAATACTTGTTTGGACCGGCCAATATTTGCTATGATCAGTTAAGCTATAATTATATGATGGCTATCATTTTAGGTTATAATAGTTTTAGTACTATCAGTTTGCAAAGGGATAATATCACTGGCCAATATTTGCTATGATCAGTTAGGTTATAATAATATTGGTAGTATCAGTTTTAATATCCTGGTAGTATCAGTTTTTATGATTTATGGTTAAGAATTATTTTTCAGTTTCTTGGTATCAGTTTTAGGAGCTTGGTAGTATCAGTTTTTTTGATTTGTAATTAAAAATTAATTTTCCAATATTTTGATATCAGTTTTAGGAGCCTGGTGGTATCAGTTTTATGATTTTTGTTTTAAAATTAACCTTTTCATTTTTCTTGTATCAATTTTTACTTTGCAATATAATATGCCTTCTTATATACATGTGTATGGTTATTACAAATTATATAAGATATTGTGCTTTAACCGAGAACAATTATGCAATGGCAACAATGGGAGCGGTAAGTAAAATTTCAGGTCACTTGTGTGCGGTATTTTTTCTTAAATTAGTAAATAACAATAACAATATTATTTATGATCAGAAAGCATTGGTTGACAAAATTGAATCACTTATAAAGATAGTAGCTCTTCTTGTTTTAGAAAAACCTGTGGAAAATGCCTACATAGAGGTTATTTACTTTCCACTGCATTGTCAAAGTCACTGGACGCTAGTGACTTTAACATATGCAATGGTCACATTTTAACTTCGATCGGCCTAGAAGTTCAAACCCGAACAACAATGACAGTTTGAAAGCTTCACTGACATTGGTATGAAATACTTCTCAAACACAAAACAATATAATTGTTGTAACTTTTATATTTATAAATACGAAGTCACTACTAGTATATCTTTTTTTATACAGAGAGCTGTAGTTGAAGAAATACTGCTGCAATTACGGGGAAAATATAGTGTTACAAATATGCAACTCAACACATATGAAATGCATCAAGAAGAGCGTGCACAACAAGGCCGTGACATGTAATTTTTTATCATATATTAATTTTCATACCCAACATGCATGATTATTGATACAACTAACAACATAATTTCCTTTGTACAGGCTTGATTGCGGGATATATGTAATGATATTTATAATACCAATGAACAGAAAAAAGATACCTCTAAAGGTTGGCGAGAAGAACATGTTGAAATCAGAGTGCATCTAGTGTACTAAATTTTGGCAAACAAAGGGTATTGTTAGGATTTAGAAGACTTTATATCTAATCTTTATTTGGAGGAAAACTGAATACAGTTGGTGGTTGAAACTGGCTGGCTGTTAGAAATGTAAATATGACGATATTAATTTCAAAACCACTTGTTTTTAGCTGTTGTATATGATGTCAAAGGTTGCAAATGTTCAATATTTCTTGTGGGGAAAATTGTTTTTTTATATGATGATATGATATTAGTTTGAAATAGCCAGGCTGTTGCAAATATTCGACATTTCTTGTTGTGAAAACTGTTTTTTTATATGATGATATTGTTAGGCTGTTACAAATGAGTTTTATGCTGTCAAAATGTATTGTATCATGTGTTGTGAACTGTTTTATGGTTGTGTCTATGGAACTGATATCTCATTTTCTCAAAGCAGATACTATATTTAAAAAAAACTGATACCAACATTGACATAAAACTAATACCCACTTACTGCTATTTTAACAAAATATGAGAAATAGTGAAAAACTGATACCAGATTTTGTTCAAAACAGATACCTTAGTTGTTAAATTTTTTCCAAAACTGATACTAGTGTGAATGAAAAACTAATACTAGAAAACTTCTAACTATACCAAAATTAAGACTAATATGTGAGAGTAGTTAACATTATAGAGCAGATCATACCATGACTTCTACCACCATGTGATTTGCTTTATGCTCGGTCATGTGCTGGGTCATATGCTCAGTTGTGACACCCCACGTCAGTTAATGCCACTTTTTATCAGAATGTATTAAGTTCTATGAAGCGTTATTGGTAAAAAGAAACAGAATCTCACAAGACAGATATAAAAATAGCAGCGGAAATTTAATATAGCAGAACAACATCGTAGTCTCAAAACCAGTTACAACATCACGCTAAAATAATGAAACCAAATACATGAAACCAAAACATCTGTCTTGCGCTAAAAACCATCAGAGTATAGAAATGTATGTAAAATCATAATCCCCAATAATAGCCATAATAAAGTAGACAGGTAGTTGAAGCGATAAATCAAAGAAGATCCAGATCCAAGCAGAAACAAAAGAGAGAAAAAGTCCTAATCATGCCTGAGCGTTCCCACCCTGAGAACCTGGGGGGAATGAAGAGAGAGAAAGGAAAACAAAAAGGGTCAGACATAAAATCTGGCAAGTCCAGTGACTTTTAGCATATAAAGAAGTAAAAGTAACATGATAGGCATATAAGACTGGATGAGAGATAACAATATCATATGATAGGTATAAACATGATAAACAAGGTAAGAAGGATAAACAGAATGATATGGACCAAGCTATGCTTCACAATTACTTTTCTCTGCACCAATACTAGTATAACAGATATATGACAGGATTAGGTGTTCCCTAGTATAACAGAAGCAGAATGATCCCAACAGAAACATAATGGCAGTTTTAGGTGTACTCTAGTATCATAACGGGTTTTACCCCCAAACAGAAATAACATGTACCTTAATAGAAATAACGGGCGTTACCCAAACAGAAATAACGGGTACCTAAACAGAAAACAGACTGGACTAGATATGCCCTAATTACTACCCTCAAGCGATCGACTCCCTAATGTGTAAATACCATGTGTTAGTCCCACAGTAGGGCGTATTACTTCCTAAAGTGAAACCTACAGAAGGACATAAACCTATTTACTAGTGCTACAACGGCTTATTTTCCCCCATAGACCTATTTACTAGTGCTACAACGGCTTATTTTCCCTAACAGACCGGACCCATGCAAGCACATGACTCCGTTGGAATGCGCCCGTATACACCCCCATTCAGATGAACCGCTTACAACCAGTTCAGTATGTGTGCCCTGAGCCTTACCTAATGCGGGGTCCCTTTTTAACACCAGAATGGGTTATTAACTGATATGGGCCCCATATAGCAGATGACACAAGCTAAACCCCTAAACTTATGTCCTAGATTAACTAGAATTTTAATAGGTTATGTCTTGCAGATTAACATGTTCATTTAACCTCCATAGATTTAACTGGTTTATATAACCTCACAGATTTAATAGATTTACAGAGTAACGGGTTCGTATAACCCCCACAGATTTAACAGGTTTACTTAACGTCGCAGATTTACAGGTTCGTATAACCCCCACAGATTTAACAGATTTACTTAACCTCACAGATTTAAAAGATTTACATATTAACAGGTTTGTATAACCCCAACAGATTAAACATGTTAAGTCTTACAGATTAACAGATTCATATAACCCCAACAGATTAAATAGGTTAAATCTTACAGATTAACAGGTTCATATAACCCCAACAGATGTAACAAGTTAAGTCTTACAGACTAACAGATTCATATAACCCCAACGGATTAAACAGGTTTACTTGACCCCATAGTTTTAACAGATTTTCTTGACCCCCGTAGTTTTAATAGATTCCATAGATTATATACAGTTTCATTAACATGTTCCACTTAATCATTGAATTAAGCCTACATATTTACATGTTCATACACTCCAAAATTTTCGGTCATAATCCATAGTACAAGATATGCCCCAATTTTTCAGTCATATTCCACAATACAAGATATGCCCCAAATTTCCATTCCCAATATTCCCTAATTGTCCCAATTTCTTTCAAACGTATGTCTCACTAGTACAAAATATGCTTGTTGCTTCGCCTCATTTGCTTTGGTTTTCTTTACAACCTATGCAAATAGTGTTAGTTGCATCGATTTTGTTGGGACCGATGCAAATACACAGAAGCAAATAATAGTATTTGCATCAGTTTTCATCATAACCGATGCGAATAGCGTTATTTGAGTCGGTTCCTGAGGAAGTGATGCAAATGTGCCGAAGCAAATACTATTATTTACATCGGCTCCTGAGGAACCGATGCAAATGCAGTGAAGCAAATAGTATTATTTGCACCAGTTGTACTTACAACCGATGAAAGTGGTGTCATTTCCATCGGTTTACATTAGAGACCGATGCAAATGCATCGCAGCAAACAGTTATTTGTAGCAGTTCTTTAAAAATCAAAACGATTGCTGATTATTTTAATCGAAGTCAATAATCATAAGTACTCATGGTATGTGCCATTATTTATAATTTATTATAATTAACGATCATCAATAAAAAAAAATTATAGGATGAGTAATTTTTTGTTTGGTAATTTATTATAGTTAGTTATTATAATTAACAAATATTTTTATTATTTATTGATTAAATTAAATATTTAACTAACAATCAATACTTAATAATTAGTATTTAACAATTAATATTTAATTAATGAGTAGCATTTAATAATTAATAAGTCATGTACAATAATTAAAGATTATTATTTATAATAAAATTCGATTAATAATGATGAGTAAGTAATATAAATAACTATTATGGAATGAGTAATATTTAACAATTAAAAATTATTATTCAACATAACCATTAAATAATTAATATATGATTAATATTTTTTAATAAATACTATCATGTAATTATGTAGTATTTAAACAAGTATTATTAATTAATAAATAATACATAATTACTAACTATTATAAATTATCAATAATTTTTATTTTTATCTAATAAGCTTAATATTAATAACTAATGTAATTATAGTTAAACTTTATCAATTACATTAAATAATTAATATTTGATAGTTAATATCGAATAATTAATGAATAAGTAACTAATAATAAAATTTAATACCTATGAAGTGATATCTAATATTTATGAATTAATTTTAAATAATTATCGATTAATAATGAATGTTAAAAAAATAAAAAAGTAAAAAAATAATAAGTAACAATCAATACTAGAGGTAAACTAGTAATTTTTGTTAATAAATTACAAATAAATAATAGTTTATAAAATAGAAGCAAACTAGTAAACTATAGCTAATAAACTACAAATTAGTAAATAATAGCATATAAAATAGAAATAAAAAGGAACATTACCTTTTTATATAAATATGTCATGAGTCATTAAATCCTTACCTTTTTATGTAAATGTGCAACTAGTCATTAATTCCTTTCTTTTTTATATTACTATTACTATTTATTAATGGAATAAATATTGCGAGGAACAAAACATATAAAATTATTAGGAATATAAAGTGACAACATGGTACATAAATTTATTCCATTTGAAATTGATTGCTTAGCATAAATAATGTAAATGTATTCAATGTTAGAAATGATTGATTCCTTATTCTATATGTATGAATACACATACGAAAATAACATAGAGAATAATTTTCTTGCTTTATTTACTTGCGTGAAGAATTAATTGCTTGCTTTATTTACATGCATGAAGAATTTATTTGTTGCTTTATTTACTTATGCATTACTTACGAAAATAGCAAATAGCGAGTAGTCTTAATTTTTTTTTTTTTAAAAAAAAAATTGAATCTGCATTCAACGAAAAGAAGGTTACCTTTTTATATAAACATCTCATGAGTCATTAAATCCTTACCTTTTCATGTAAACGTTGAATGAGTCATTAATTCCTTGCCTTTTGTGTAAATGTGTCATGATTCATTAGTTCTTTAACCTGTGTTAAAACGTCAGGAGTTGGAAATGTATATAGGTCCTAAGTTGATTTACATGTACAATGAAGTGTAATTGGATTTACATTTTTTTCAATTACTTCGATTTTCTCTTAAACTACGATATAATTTTTCACTCAAATCAGACTTAAAATAAATTTCAACTAAATAATTTTATATTAAACATTTTAACGGTCGGTTTTCACACCATTGAGCGGTAATACTAGTATTAAGTTAATAAGTAATATTAAGTAGTAATTTTTAGTATGAAATATTTAATAACTAATATTAAATAGTAATTAGCTGATAATTACTATTGAATTTTTAGCTATTCACAATTATACTATAACTAATATTTACTACTATTAATTAATTGACAAGTGGTCCCCAAACTAATAAGATATTCATTACCTACCTATTCACGCGTTATTAGCAAACGGGTCAAACCCGACCCTATTCATGTGTTGCCTGCTTCTCAAGCCCTAACCGTCTGTCATCTATAAAATACCAGTTCTTACATTTTCCGCCGCCTCCATCAAATTCCCCTTTCCCAATTTCTTTCTGCCATTTTTCTACAAATCTTGATCCAGAGAAGCAGCGATGGCGATCGATATTTCTCTCGTTCATCAAAATTTCCGCTGCAATTAAACCAGTTTCGATTTTGTGTGAAGATCAGTGACTAGCGCGTATTTATTTGAAAATCAGTAGTTTATTTTTGGGTTTTTCCTTTGAAGGACGTGTGATGGTTGTTGGCGCTTGCAGGGTTTGTGGAGGGAGGCTGCTGGTTGCTAGTGTTTGATGCTTACGGTGGCGGTCTTGTAAGCGATGTTGGAGTTGCTGTTTGTAATTGTCGACAGTTGTGAATCTTGAAGGGTTGCAGATGATTGTTTGATGACGCGGTTCGGGAATGTGGTAGGAGTAAGGTTTTCTGATTGGTGATGAAGGCTTGCTAGTATTTGAGGTACGGTCGTATTTAATTTTGATGTTGATTTCATTTTAGCAATTTATATGAAAACCGCATTCCCCTACCAGGTTTATGTTTTGCCTGCTTCTCAAGTTTTTGTTTTGCCTACTCCTACCAGTTTCTGTTTTGCCTACTCTACGCTTTGCGTTGCCTGCTATTCACTCATTGAAATCTAAATACCAGCAAAGGCGTAATTTTTGGGTTATGGCTGTTAATAACAGGCACTCATGCACTACAAAATATATTTTAAAGGCTAAGGTTCAATAAATATACTAATGTAAAGGATAATTGTAAACAATCCCTCTACATTGTTGTCGTTGGACCCATGAATTAACCCTAATTCAATGGTCGATTTACTGGACTGGCATACATTAGTTCTATGTCCAAATGTTAATTTTACTATTAATAGTGTTGTAGCGGAAACTCATTCAAACCAGAAAAGTATATCTTTACTAGCGAAATTTCTCCACTTATCTTGTAGGTTAATACAGACCTAAAACGACCAATCTAATTATTAAAAAATATTAAATTTAAATTCAGTTGTATTCTCAATGACTAATATGCAACTAATGGAGATGCAAAAGAAATAATGAACCTATACGTCTGTTCACCCGTGGAAGAAACGACTATTTAGAAAAGATAATATTATTAAGTCATTTGAAATTCACATTGCATTGGAGTGTCATCCATAAATTTTGCATGAATTTTAGATGGTTCCATGCGCAATCAGATTTGTAACCTTTTAAGAGATGTCTAAGAAATTGGGCTCAAGTTTCTGCTATATATGTCTCATTCTTAACAAGTTATACCTGTATCCATTCTCAGATTTAATTTTTTATAGTGTATTTTATTAAATAATACAAATCTGTTTTGTTGTACTGCTATGTTTGCCAAAAAAAAATTTGTTTAATGTCGTCTTGTAAATTGAAAATAAAAAAGTTGATCACATATTAGTTTCCAGGTTCGTCTTAAAAGAGAACATGTTATATGTTGCAAACATTATCATTTTTAAATGCAATTTTTTTTGTCTTAATTCCTTACTTTATGAATTTTCTTGTAAATTGACAATTGTCTAAAGATCTGTGTACAAGACCTATCAATATGAGTTTCTTTAAGTGTAATAACTAGCTCTCTATTTCAATAGATTAAGATCTGTTATGTAATAATATTTCTATAAGTCATGTATTTGTTTTAGACCATTCAATTGCACTGGTGACAAAATCGAAGTTGTAACCTTGTCACTTCCATTGTTTCAGTTTAATGTTTCAAAAGATGTACATCAATGTTGTTGATTCAAATTTATCTATAATGTACCCTTTAATTTGTACGTGCAGGTTTCAGTTACGGTAACCATGGAAAAGCAAATAGTACATTTGGATCTCAGCTGCAGCTTCATAGGTTGCACTCCTTTAGCCTTCGCTGTTGGTTTTCCCTACATTTCTGAATAGTTCAAGTGTTGTATTTATTACATAGCTGAACAATTCTAGAATTAATGTGGTTTAGTTTCAGCTTTTTTGTATCATATTTGAGATACTGATGTAGTATTTGACTTTTGGTGTGTAGTACTTGATTCAATTTCAATGTAATATTGATGCATTTTCCTTTTATCTATTAGTAGCATTTATTTATCATTCTTGTACAATATTTGATTTCTATTCATCCATTATAATATTATTTTATTTTATCTTTATCCTATAATATCTGTCAAGTGCAATTTGATGACATTTCAGGATCTAGAACCTGAAATTGCATTCTTTTTTTTTTGTTTTAGGTGAATTTGCATTGGCTGTCAGTAATAAGCGATGCAACATAGTACCTAGTTTTGAGCCAAAAACCTTCCTTTTTGCATCGTTTATTACTACAAACCGATGCAAAATTACATTTGTTGCATCGGTTCTGAAACCGATGCAAAAAATTTTGACTTGTTGCATCGGCTGCATATGCATCGGTTGCAGAACCGATGCAATAGGGGGTAAACAACCGATGCAACTAACCTGTTTTGTAGTAGTGTCTCTTACGAGATTGGCCTAGGCTCGAAGGTAGGCTAGGCTTATAACATAAGAAGTGAATAAGAGAGAGAGAAGAACAGAAATAGGCATAATAATAACAGAAACAAGCATATGATAACGACTGAACAACAGAATATGTGTATGGAAAATAAATGTACTTATGGCAGAACTGTTTAGATATGAATCAGTTTCTTTACGGTCATAGGTTCAAATCCAGTTTTATTAACATGTTAGGATTACTGTTAAAATTTATATCTAAAAGTAACATGAAGTCACGGAGATTGAATTTAAAGAACAGAGAATAATATGCTGATGTTGTAGAAGAGATTCGTGTATAGGTTAGGTAAGAATTGTCTTGATTCAATCCAAGTATTGGTAACATCTCCTCGTCTTCATTTTATATTTTCAGAACAAGAGTTTGAGGAAGAAGTGAGATTTATTTGATAGGAATGCATGCCTTTATATAGAGTTTACAAGACAATCCTTAACCGTTAGATCCCTATTTTTAAATCCAACCATTCAGAAAATAACGAACCTAGTTAAGAAAATAGTCCAGGTTCACTCAGAAGAATTCGGTCAGATCGTGTTGGGTCAACCCATCTGACCTTGGGTCAACCCATACGTCGACCCAGACCAGGCGTGGGTCATCCCCAATGAGTTTGGTTTCCGCCTTCGTTTGTCGTCCTTTTGATTTCGAATTGTTTTTTATTTACATATATCCTACTTATATGTATACAAACTTCTACCCTTTATATCTTCCTCATATGATGTCCGTTTGACACAAACTCGAAGTTTATCTTAACCAGAATTCCAAGACGAACGCAATGGTACAGTCCATCTTACTTAATTTCCAATATTTAATTAAGTATCCCTTTAGTTTTTAAATGTTCTATAAAATCACGGGGTGTTACATTCTCCTTTACTTAAATGATTTCGTCCCCGAAATTTCCAAGTCTAGGAGAACATTACTATCCTAACATATATCTACAATCATCTACTCATCCATCATCACAGGCATTCATGGTCCTTAGGAATTTCTAATGCTTGTATGAACATATGCAAAGATGTGTGTATATGTCCCTATGCTAATGCGAAAATCAGGCGGTCTACTGATTCAGTTGACCTCTTAATGCAATATATGTTTGTGCCGTGAATCCAAAATGTATGCAAATATTCCTAGTATATCATGTAAACTTTACATTGTGCAAAAATCATTCGTCCAAATGCAAGATCATATGATGATACATCCATTTTCACCCATAGAATAAAATGCACACACATACATATGTAGTGTGAGAGTGTTTGAGCCGATCTAGTGCCCCGTGTGTGTGTGTGCATGCATCCACGAGCAACCACCAGCAACCACTTGCATCCAACAAACATAACACGTCTCAAACACATGTTTACATCCATTGGCTTTCTACCTAAAGGTCGAAGATTCGATCAATAAGATATACTCTAATGATAGAAGCAAGTACGAGTAAAAGCTTGGAAAAAGAAGTTAAGAACATACTCTTGAGAAGAAAAGGGTACGAAGCGTGAATATTGTCTTTAGTCTCCCAAATTGCGTCCTTGCGATCTTCTCCCCATTGAACTTTCATCAACTTAACCTCTCTGTTGCGTAGTTACTTAACCTCTGATCCCACTATACTGGTAAGAACTCGTATAATTGTTGCATCCACTCGATCTAGGCAAACTATCGATGAAATCCATAGAGACGCTCTCCCATTTCCATTGTGGGACCTCCAAAGGATGAAGCAAACCGCCAAGCTTCTTTTGTTCAGCTTTTACTTGCTGACAGACTAAACATCAAGCTACAAACTCTGCTATATCTTTCTTCATCCTGGCCCAAAAGAAAATCCTCTTCATGTCACGGTACATCTTATCACCGTCCGGATGGACAGTCATCCGAGAATGATGGGCTTTCTCAAGGACTGTCCTCAACAAATCCCCAACTCGGGGGGACACAAAACCTCTCATCTCATCGCAGCCACCCTCTGTCATCTGTGGAATATTTACCAAGGTGACTAGAAACCTCCCCTCAATCGAGTCCATTGAAGATGTATGCTAATTGTGGGTCCTTTCGCTGCGAAGATCATATTCGATCCATAAGAGTAGGTTGCACCTCTAAGGATGCCAACAAACCAGGTGTAAAATCTGTAGATGGCCTAAAGTCGAAGTCGCTATGTACTCCAAACTCTGCCTCTCTACGAACAGAGGAATCAAAGTCATCCTCTTCCTACTCAATGCATCTACCATTACATTACCCTTGCTAGGGGTATAAGCAATCTCAAAATCATAGGACGCCAGGAACGCCATCCATCTCTACTGTCTCAAATTGAGATCCTTCTGTGAGAACAAATACTTGAGCGACTTATGGTCCGTGTATAACTCGAACCTCTCTCTAAGGAGATAATATCGCCAAGTCTTAAGTACGAACACTATAGCGGCCAACTCTAAATCATGGGTAAGGTGGTTCCTCTCATGAATTCTCAATTGTCTACTACCATAGCATACTACCCTTCCCTCTTGCATCAAGATGGCACCAAGCCCTGTACCACATGCATTAGTGTACACTATGAACACTTAGTTTCCATCAGGCAATGTAAAGACTGGGGTTGTTGCCATAGCCCTCTTCAACCGCTGAAGAGCATCCTCACAATTAATACTTTAACAAAAGGTCTGATTCTTCTTCATCGGTCTGGTGAGTAGGGCTGATATCTTTGCGAAGTCCTTAATAAAATTCCTATAATAGCCTGCTAAACCAAGAAAACTCCTTACCTCTATTTCATTCTTTGGAACCTTCCAATCTTGAACTGCAACTACTTTCGCAGGATCCACCTCTATCCCATCCTTGGAGACCATATGCCCTAGAAATCTCACCTCCTTTCTCCAAAAGTGACACTTGGAGAATTTTGCCTTAAGCTAGTGTGCTCTAAGAGTCCTCAAAACCTCTCCTAAATGTAGGGCATGCTCTTCCTCGCTTTTCAAGAAAACAAGGATATCATCCATAAAGACCACAACGAACTTATTCAGAAAATCCCTAAATACCCTACTCATCAGATCCACAAAATACGCGGGTGCATTTGTCAACCCAAATGGCATGACTATCCACTCAAAGAAGCCTTCTGGAGTACTAAAAGCGGTCTTGTCTATATTGTCCTCTACCACTCTTAACTGATGAAATCCCACCAGATCTAACTGTGAGAAAACAGATGCGCCAACAAGATGGTCAAACAGATCGTCATTCCTCGAGAGTGGGTGTCTATTCTTCTTAGCGAGCTTATTCAACTCCTTGTGATCCACACATAGGCAAAGCGAGCCATCCGACTTAGTTGCAAATACGACTGGAGCAACCCATTCTGATATACTTCGCCTAATAAACCCCTTGTGAAGTAGCTCCCCTACTTGCTTGTTAAGCTCCGTCCTTTCCCTTGGAGCCATATGGCGCATAGACAATGTGACTAGCTTGGAATTATCCATCAAGTATATCTAGAAATTAATCTCACGCCATGGAGGTAAACCCCGAACCTCATCAAAAACATCCGGATACTCATAGACTATTGGTACAGTTCGTGAATCAACGACAGAAGCATCAAGTGGTTCTAGGAAGCTAAGCATGACAAACCCTTTTGGGTCATAGGAAATCTCGAGAGTCCTTCCTTAGCAAGTCAAAAGTCTAACGACCCTTCTCTCATAGTCTAGGATGGCACCATACATGGCTAGCCAATCCATCCCTAGAATCATACCATAGCCCATAAAACTAAGCACATACACGTCGCACTCAAACTCGACGCCCAACACAGATATCCTCAAACCCCGACATATCATAGATAGATGAGTCGTGACCCCAATGGGGTTTGAGATAATTGGATCAGAAACAATACTAGTACTAAGGTGCAGAGACTCAACCACAAAATCAGATATAAAAGAGTGAGAAGCGCCAGAATAAAAAAGAGTCCTAACTGGATGATCGGAAAGAGAAATCAAATCTTTAATAGAAACTTTCCTACCTCTATCCGGTACACTGGCCACTAGAGCATACACCTACCCTCCAAAAGATCCTGCCCTTAGCCCCTGTCCTTGCTTCTTCGAGCACTTCCTAGTATAGTGTCCGACTTCACCACAGGTGAAGCAAACATTCTTCCTTTTTCTGCAATCCTTGACCAAATGACCCAAGCTTCCACAACCATGACATTTCTTCTTGCCTTGAGCTTTGTCGTTCTTTCCACCCTTCTTTTGCGGTCCTTTCTTAGGCCACACTTTTTTGTTTTGCATCTCATTAGTCTTAGCCTCTTTCTTCTCATCCTTACAATCTTCGTGCATCCATGCCATGTCAACCAATCTCTCGAAAGTCGCCCCCATCGGAATGTGAGATAATGCCAAAGCTTGCAGAGGTTGATTTAATCCTCTTGCAAACCTTAAAGCTTTCTTATGCGGGTATTCACGAGTTCCAGCCCAAACCTTGCCAACTGATTGAACTTATTTGAATATTCTTTAACAGATGTGCTTCCTTGCTTAAGTGTCATAAATCCCTCCATCTGCATACTCTCTTCTACCTGAGAGAGAAACTCTGTCTCTAATCTCTATAGGAAATCAACCCAAGTATCTACTAGATGCCCAACTTGCATCACTTCCCACCAAAATGAAGCCTCGTCCTTAACCAGCCATGCAACCAACTGTATCTTCCTGCAGTCATCAACCTCAAAAAGCCCAAACAAGTTCTCTATCTCTTTTTGATAATTCCGTGTTTCCACAAAGTTCTCAGTTCCACTGTAACACCCCGTATTTTTAATGTAATTAAAAATGTATATATATCCAAAGATAGGATTAATATGGTGATGTATAATGAAAATTAATTAATATATGAAAGAAAGAAAGGATTGGTTGCATGCGATGTAAATATGTTGCATGCACTGATTTGCAAACATAATGCATTAACATTAAAAGAAAAATAAAAGAAAAAGATTCATGCATTGGTTTAATTTAAGTATTGTAACTAACATGAAAAAGAGAAGTAAGGAGAAAACAATAATTATCAATGTTCTAAGAC
This sequence comes from Allium sativum, assembly GCA_030737875.1. Taxonomy (NCBI): domain Eukaryota; kingdom Viridiplantae; phylum Streptophyta; class Magnoliopsida; order Asparagales; family Amaryllidaceae; genus Allium; species Allium sativum. The sequence continues at coordinate 890,289,980 of CM060912.1, read as the reverse complement.
TTATTAACAAAAGACTTTGTAGCTCAGTTGGTTAAGGCATTGGATTTGTAATATGGAGGTCGGGGGTTCGAACCCCGGCGGCAGCATAATTTTTATCTCTGTTTTAAAGAGGACCAACTGAACATGCAAATATATGTACATATACAAATTCAAAATTTGAAAGGATAAGAACGTACATATAAGAAAATAAAGAAAATATATGTATATACATGAGAATATATATATATATATATATATGCAGAAATATATGTATACGAAAAATAAAATTTAAGATAAGGCTATATTAAATGAAATATGGCAAGAATTAAATAACGGTGCAACATCGTTTGAATTTTGAAAATAAAATGAAAGTTGTGCGTATATATATATATACGCGTAAAATGGTCGTTAAAGGAATTGTATACATATAAGAATATTTCATGTGAATAAAACAGTTAAATAAATTCCAGAAATTCAAAAGTTCGAAAATCAAATTTCTACGCCAAAACAATTCAAACATTTGAAATTCAAATTTCTACACCAAAACAGCTTGTGGGACCCAATGCTGACTCAGCACTGCATGTACGATAAGATTTAGCTAAATTCATCTGCGAACCTAGACTATTTTCTTAACTAGGTTCAATGCTGACTCAGCGCTGCGTGTACGATAAGGTCTTGAGCAGCTATATAAACACCCCTAGGCCTATTGTAATCTTCACTAAATTTCATGGCAACGCCATGGCTCTACTCTAACTCATATTCTTCTTCTTCCTCACTAAATCTCTGATCTATTCTTCTCTCCTCTCTCCTCACAAAACTATTCTTAAATTTAAAAAGAATTAGATTGAGGAATTCTATTACTACGAACAAAATAAAGGGGAGATTCAAGTATTGCGCAAGAACATAAAAGAAATCCAGATCTGAAATTCAAGCTATGCAACACAAAAAGGAGGAAAATCAATCCAAGATCTACGGATTAAAGCACAAAAATCATTGTGAGTGGAATTATGATAAAATTTTGTATAATAGTATTACTATCATTCATCATTTCCCCAGTTATAAATTCAATGCAAAAATTTATGTTAAAATAATTGTTCCTTTATTCTCTTGTCCCTTTTTATTTTTGAGATCTAGGTTATCTCGAACCTAGATGAAATCTTATTATGTATACGTACGGTTGAAATACAAAAATATTGGGGCATAACTTATTTTATGCGAACGAAGAACATAATTCGTAATTTTGGGGTTTGTGGCATAACAATTGTTATCTCATATATTGGGCATAATCTATTTTATACAGTCGAGGAATGTAATCTATAATGTTGGATTTAAGTAAGTTTGACACAATTGTCATTGGATATGGATTATATGAAATTAGTTATAATTGGACATTGGAAATTTACATGTTTGGGCATAACATGGATTGGAAGGATTTGTGTATGATTTGGAATATGGACATAATTATATTGCAATATTAAATTTATGCAAATTGGGAATGATTCTAATTGACTATGGTGTTGGTATAATTTAATATGAATAAATTGGTATGAACGACATGTAATTTGATAACATTGATTTTATGAAAGTGAGTATTATTGGATATTTTGGATAATTGGAATATATATATATATATATATGTGTGTGTGTGTGTGAAATTGGCATATTTGGGTAGGAATTACCTGGAATTGATGAAATTGCCTATAATTGGAAATTTGTAATTAAGACTAATTAATTTGTAATTAGTGACAAGTTGGAATAGGCAAAATTGTAAACATGACTATATGTTGAATTGGAAGCACATAACATGAAAATTGGGGTTCGGATGAAATACGATGTTAATGAACCTTTGACACGAGGTTTGGCGCAATTGTGGTGTAAGACTGCCCGGAACCGTCCGGCAAATCCAGCTGCCACAATTGGACGTTTAATGTGAGAGGTCAAAGACATGAATTGTAGGCGTAACGGTTGGTGACACGAGGTTAGACCCGCTTTGTGGTGTAAGACTGCCCGGAACCGCCCGGCGAATCCAGCAGCCACAAACTGTTCGGTCAAATGTGGGAGGTCATGCACCGTTCGTCATAATGAATGAATTAATGAATACTAACCATAATAAGACATGTGGGTGACATGGGTATTGTTAGAGAGTTAAGTGGGTGACATGTAAAATAGGACATGTAAATATGGACTTAACCATAGTAAGACAAGACATGTAAAACATGTAAATGTGGACTTAACTATAGTAAGATACGTAAAGTAAAACATGAATAAGGTGGACTTAACCGTAGTACAGCATGTGTAAGACATGGATACAATAATAAAAGAGGTTAAGTGGGACATGGGCAACATTTAAGACATACGTACATAATGCTTAACCAAAGGGGACCCGTTATGGCATTACAAATTAATTGAATTGGGTAAAGTTTAAGTAGCGGGTTAAGTAAAAGGAAGAGTTAAGTCAAACCTAAAATTAACGACACAGTAATGGGGGAATGATAACTACCTATTATAAACTTGAATTAAATATGTAAAATTTGTCCAAGGGACAAGGGAAGATTATGACTTAAGATATAATACAACACTTGAAGGGTGGGACGACTTATACTATGAAATAAGTTAATCTAAGTTGAAAATGTGGGAAAACACCCGTACGCTATCGTTTGATAAAGAAAACGAACGATTCAGGAAACTAAGTGGTAAACCTTAGTTAAGAGAACTAAGTACTAAACCTTAGTCAAGAAACTCAAGTAGAACACGAGAAGGAGCGAACGTCCGTCTGATCATGAAAAAGGCTCCAACGTCTTGGGTTACGAAGCATGCAGCTTCAAGGGGACGTGAGGGTACTCTTGGTATCCCTCTGTGAGAATGCAGATGATCCGCCTGGGCTTACAGAGGTTAAGGTCTGCGTTAGAAGAACCAAGAGTATGCCTTGGTTGCAATATAGGGCAACCTAAGGACTAGGATGGACCAGCGTGGTTCGACGAGACAAGTGGCCCTGTGATAGCGACTCGTCGTCTACCTACCATCTTGAGTCAGTCGAGATACATAAAACGGAAAGGCGGAGAACTCCAAAAGACCATATACTTTCTATCTAGTTATGGGTGAGGTTGGCCAATAGGTTTGTGGGGCATAGGGGGGCCTGCGTATAGTTCTCATTTTTCAAGGTATGCCTTTCATTAGTTGAGGGAGGGGTCAAGTGGGACCATAGCCACTGGAAAAACAGACCTTAGCATCTGCATCGGCAGATAACTTAAAGCTCCCGACCGAGTTCCGTGTTTCTTGATTAGCTCTGCCATGGGACTCGGGCCACACATATAGAGGACATATGCAACTAGATATCTAGCACGTTTACGATACAATTGGGACGTCAAGTCTAGGAACACTTATCACTCTAGGTAGTGTGTTTTAGACTAAGAGGCATCATTCGATAGGTAGCATAATCCCTAGTTTGACCTAGGTCGCGTAAACCCTAAATCCGAGAAGCGTTCAATAGGTAGCATAAACCTCAATGACCCTGGGTAGCGTAAACCCTAGTTGAATCTAAGAAATGCTCGATAGTATACCTTAGATTAGATATAGATGATACACGGAATCTAGCAAGATCGAGAACGGCAGTCCAAACGATTTCAAGAATGGTGGCACTACACTAAAGTAGTATATATTTACATGATGAAGCCCGTACGACATACGGCAAGGGGCTGTATATATACATGGAAAAGGATTAGACGAGTTGGGGGTATCTACATATACGTTGTATTAGGTTAACCTACTAGTGAGACATGAGTACAGCCTAGAGAGCTAATATCGCGAATAACCTAATAAGCAAGAAAATATAACTGAACGGTATATGTAGTATTACACAGAAGTTTATTATAAGTCCACTCACGCAGAACTTATGTTCTGACCCCCTCCTCATTACATACTTCCAGGTTAGGTTCAAGGCAGAGATGGTATAACTATGGATACTGGTTAGACAGTATGATATATAAGGTAAAGCTATTTTTGAATATATTATATTTTAATTCCTTCCGCTGTGAGATGCTTTACGAGTTCTGACATATTTCTTTTTCTCTGTCTTTTTCTGTAGGATACCAGAGCACCCAACTCGGGTCTCGATGGATCGAATTTGAAAAATTCGGTCTGTCGAAATTCAGGTTGTTACATCTGATATTAGAGCTTCGGTTTAGTGATCTTAGGGAGATAATGAGTGAACGTATTTGTATTTTCTAAAATATAAATATATTATATATAAACCTAAATCCATAAAGTAGCCCACTAGGTATTTAAAGAGTTGGGATATTTAGTTTGTACACAAAAGTAATAAACATAGAAATTTTTGAGACCATTAGGTGGTTGGGAATGTGTACAATATGGCTTAGAGCTAAAGAAAGAAAAGTATCCCATAGGGTGGAAACTGAAATATTAGTATTTCAGATTAGTGGGTTTAGAAATGAAACCTTAGAAATTAGAAAAAGGTTAAAATGCAGAAAATGGATTAGGAATATATATATAGTTGAGAGAATTGATTTGGAAAGTGCCTAGGAAAGCCTAGTTGGGTTGAAAGACCCACTTTGAGTTTAACCCAATAATAAACTTTTAAGAACTTGAATTTGTTGTGACGAAAAGGATTTTCGCTCGGTCCGAACCAGTCGCTAAACCGATCCAGGCCGTTCGAAACGCCCTATCGTTTGAGAACACGACAAATCAGAACGCATACAAAAGAACATTTCATTGTATATTACAACAATGCATCAGATTACAAGAATATACAGAGTACAAATGAATATTACACAGAAATATCAGAGATTTAAATTACATTTAAATACATAGCAGCGGAAAATAATACAATACACAACTAGAAGAGAAATACGGATACAAAGCTTTCCGGATATCATTCCAGCTGTAAACCAGGATCCTGTGAATATAAATCTGCAAAACCAAAACTACTAGCTGCCCGTGTCAAAATAAGGGCACCCAGAGTTTAGGTTAAAACAATAAACTCCAGGTCAGTCATGTGACTGGTGTGAGAACTAAAACAGTTATTTATCTTTATTTTCAAAGTTTGGTAAATCAAGGGACCACGCCGTATAACACGGAACGGGTTTCCTCCCAAGAACACCAGTAAATAAAACAAACAGCGCAATGCTAAATAAAGAAAAATGAAGCTGTTATAAGACCCAGGTCCTATCACACAATGCAACGCAAGCCGGGGGATAGGGTTTTCCCTTATAACAGCCAAAGAATGCTTGATACGTTTAAAACAAATCATTTGATACTATAATAAGTGCATAGTGTATAAAACAACTTCAAATCATAAGTATCAATCATAGGCGACATGAGCGTCCCATGCCACTATGTCGCCATATATAGGTTTACAAATAAAACCGCAAATGTCACGTATTTGGAAGTTGGATTTCCATCTATGAACCGAGGCAAAAGATAGTCCTCAACCGATTCGAGACAATCTAGCCTACCATGTCTCAGGATCAGAGCTCGAGTGACCCTAGGAGCGACAGGGCCGGTCCACCGATGTGGATTAAAATGCCTGAACACTACGTTTCCCCGCCCTTTGGGGCGCAAATGAGCCATCAAATGACTCCATCGGTTCGAGAACGACCGATCAATCTGAGGCACCTCGCAGCAGCAACAACCACATAAGTCAAACTCGTCAGGGCGTGTAAAACCACTGACGCCACTTTTAGCTAGAAAGAAACGCAAGTCCTCCCTGAGGTCCGCCTCCCGTTTTTGGTTCATACCGGGTGTGAAACACGCGAGGTAAACGTTACACCAAGCTACGCCACAAAGGCCATGCTTTGATCATCACCACAAGACTTTGCTTTTCAACAGAAGCCTCGATCAATTGCCACTTGGGCATGCCACACAGGCAATTCACTCCATGCGTTTGATATCCATCAATATATAACCCCTGAGCTCGTACGTCTCAGAGAAGGGCGTTAAGCAAGAGAATAAATTCTCCGCCGCCAAACAGATATATATTTAATAGAGATCGATCACACGGACTAAAATCCAATGTCAGACACACAGTCCATTTACAAGTCCGTTCTGGGTCTGAACGAAACCGGAGGCACCTAGTACCCCGCATATCCATCGATCTCCAAGTACGTCTGGACGATCACCAACTGTTTCCATCTTCTTGGGTGTACAGCCCAATCAAGATCATCAGTAATCACCCAAACGACGTGAAGACTTCTGGTCTTCGACCACCGTCTTCATCTTCGACACCACGTCGAATCAGTTATTCAGAATGGGATAAACCCGGTCTTTCTGAATAACTCGCATATATATTATAAAAGTGTTACACAAACACAACATACGCCTCATTCCAATTCAGACTATTCTTTTATTCAAATATTCCTATACTTTGGGAAAAAGTTCCCATTAATTTTATCCAAGATAAATTCTTTAAATTTATTCTTTAATCTCCTTTGAATATCAATTCCAACTAGTCGGGATTAGCGAACCACACCGAAGAAATCATTTATTTTATTTCCCAATCCCAACCTATTCATCCCATGAAGTAAAACTGGTAGTACTTCATATCTAACACCACAGTGTTATCGGTAATTCAATTACCATTTCACGTTCAAATCTAATTAAAGATTTAACTATCGCTTGGAGTAAAACTGGTGATACTCCATTCTCGGTCTTTTCAATCTATTTAAAGATTCATTAAAACTCCACTTAGTTTTAATCTTTAACTGGGTTAAAGAATCTGTGTCATTTAAAACACGGTTCACGATAAACCCAAAGTCACATTCCATTGATTATCGGGTTAAAGAACGAGTGTTATTTAAAACACTGTTCACGATAAACCCAAAAATCAATATCAATTCACTTCCAATTAAATATTATTTAATTGGTACACTTCATTAAATCTAAATAAAAAGATTTAATCATTTCTCAACTGGGTTCAAGAACAGTGTTAGTGAAGACACCATTCACGACAAACCCAAATCACATTCGATATTCAATACAAGGCTCTGAATAGAAAATATATCGGCTTATATTCAATATTGAATTCTACGACTAACAAATGCCGTATTGGAAATAACGATATAAATATATATCTTTCAAATTTCCATAACAACACCTGTATAATCACGAATTCCAACATCGAAATATTCCGAAGACAATTTCGATTCAAATCCACTCCAATGCAATCATTGGATATTCTGGTTATTTTCAAAACCCTTTTTAAATTCCATTTATTTATTTAAAAATAAATAGAATTATAATTCTAGTTCAAAACCAGTTCATTTCGATAAAAATCTATTTTTATCTTTTCAAATATGGAGTTTTTCATCCCAATCCTTCCTAAATCATTTCTTATGATTTTACACAAATTATTACTATTTTTAATAATTTTATCAAGGCCCGTACAGTCGATTTCCATCAACGGCCATCGAACTGCACTTACACCGACCTTTTTTGAATTTGATTTGGACGTATCTCCAAATCCAACCGTTAGATTTCAAATTTCTAATATTCATTAGAAAGCTCTTTTCGATACGAACCCGACGGTTCCGGTTTTAGGAGAATCCGACGGTCGGATCTCCCGCAATGTCCGTTTGAAATAAATGGTCGAAATTCACGAACTGCCGCGGCGCGGCGCGTTCTATTCAGGCCATTATATTATATATATAATATATATAATATATATATCGTCGATTTCTATTTAAAACGAATTTTATAAATAGTTTTAAATTCGTTTCAAAAGCAATTTCAACTTCCATTTCAATTCAAATCAAAATTGAATTCTTCTTTATAAATTCGTTTTAAAATTCATTTCTATTCAATTCAAATTTCAATTCAATTTGAATTCGTTTTCAATTCGCTTTCAATTCAATTCGAAATCGTTTTCAATTCAATTCATTTCGAAATCGTTTTCAATTCAATTCATTTCGAAATCGTTTTCAATTCAATTCATTTCGAAATCGTTTTCAATTCAATTCATTTCGAAATCGTTTTCAATTCAATTCATTTCGAAATCGTTTTCAATTCAATTCATTTCGAAATCGTTTTCGTTTCAATTCATTTCGAAATCGTTTTATATTCAATTCATTTCGAAATCGTTTTCAATTCAATTCATTTCGAAATCGTTTTATATTCAATTCATTTCGAAATCGTTTTCAATTCAATTCATTTCGAAATCGTTTTCAATTCAATTCATTTCGAAATCGTTTTCAATTCAATTCATTTCGAAATCGTTTTCAATTCAATTCAATTCGAAATCGTTTTCAATTCAATTCATTTCGAAATCGTTTTCAATTCAATTCATTTCGAAATCGTTTTCAATTCAATATCAATATCGTTCACGTCAAAATGGCGTCAATCTAATCAACACGGCTTCATAAATTTCTATTTTCAAATACTCTTTTTCAAAATAGTTGTTATTATCAAAATATTTCGTTCAACACATGACCAATCTCAATGGATGAGTACTGTCAACACATGAACCTTTATTTTATAATATTCTTTATTTTTCAAATTGGAATGAGGCCCAATCAATTACCATATAAAATTAATTTTATGGATTTTCATACAACACATGTATATAATAGCATTGAAAAATAATCAACCATCAACCAAAGTGCACTACACTGTATAAGCATCAAATATAGATATCTAACGCTTATAACAGCCTGTCAATCAATCGATCGACATATTTAATCAATCAGGATGAGTGAACTTCAAATTTCATCCCAACACCCGTGTAGGGTTTCGAACAATCAAACAAATATTTTATTTGTGCAGTTGGGCGATGTGTAAAATTTATCGTCCCAATCAATGTCATTCAAATAGGTGTACATAAACAAACCGTCCGGTTTGTAAATGAATATTTATTTATTCGCATTCACTATATTCATATTCACGTTAAAAATTATATTTTTAACGATAAAACATTTTATTTCAACCTATGAATTTCTATTCAATTCATTTATTCAATAAAATGATATTTTTATTTTTCTAACTTATTTTAGAAAATTTCGGCGGCATAACGGCACGATACTAGAAACGGGACGAGGCCTAGCCTAATCCCCGGTCTAGTGAAGGCCCACGCCATTCACACATCAATCAAATCCATTCACTTCACCAAACAATTCAATTTCAATCAAATAATCTAACTAATCTATGCAACCAAACAAACAAGTCCATGGTCTGTGGACGATTGTGTCGGGTGCTACTAAGCACCGTCTGCATCCTAGTATATATATATATATAACTAGAAAAAGAAATTGAAAGGTGGGAAATTCTCACATATAGCTATCCAATCATCTTGACTCTTCTTTGATATAAATCTTCTTCGTTCTCGCCTTTTTGTTACCTTCGTTGCCCGCTTTCACTACCTATGTAAAAATCGAATTTTTACTTCGCTATTCAATATATAAAAATCATATTTTTATTTCGTAGTTCAATATATAAAAATCGAATTTTTATTTCGAAGTTCAATATATAAAAATCATATTTTTATTTCGAAGTTCAATATATAAAAATCATATTTTTATTTCTAAGTTCAATATATAAAAATCATATTTTTATTTCGAAGTTCAATATATAAAAATCATATTTTTATTTCGAAGTTCAATATATAAAAATCATATTTTTATTTCTAAGTTCAATATATAAAAATCATATTTTTATTTCGAAGTTCAATATATAAAAATCATATTTTTATTTCAAAGTTCAATACATAAAATCATATTTTTATTTCGAAGTTCAATATATAAAAATCATATTTTTATTTCTTCAATTTTATATCAAAGATCGTATTTTTATAACTTCAACGTCATATTAAAAATCTAATCTTTACAATGAAAAATATCTCGCCTTCTTATCATGAACTAATAAATTAACACATTATATATATTTTTTTTTAAAAAAAAAACAAACTTTCCTTATTTAAATTTGAATATTCCCTAATTGCTTTAAATTAAAACAAATGAATTTAGATAAGGTAAAAACTTACTTTTCTTTCAGTTTTCAGAGGAGTGGGAGGGGCTTCTGCGTCAACCGGAGGAGAGTGGCTAGGGCGGTGGCATTCAGGCGGCCAGGGGGAGGGACTGCGGCGGTTGCGGGCGTCGGATGTGGGTCAGGGGGCAGGCGGCGGCGGTCGATGAAGTCGACGGGGGTGGGGCTCGCGTTTTGGGGTTACGGAGGGGTTGTAGGGGAAGGGGGACGGCGAGAAGAGGGGGATGGCCTTGGTGGGGCTCCGACGATGGGGAGGTCGCCATCGATGGCGGCGCGCTAGGGCAGGCGCGTCCTCCCCCTTTTCGTATTTTTTTTTATTCTGAATCTCATTTTGAAAAGGGGGGGGGGCAGAATGGATTAAGGGGAAGGGAAAGAATTGTTAATTTTTTTTTATTATTTAATTATTTTATTTTGCAAAAAGTTGACTTTTACATACGACCTCTAAACGAGGTCCACCGCCTGTCGTCCATAGCGTATTACCCCCATTCTGAACACAATGGGATATCTATCGCAAGCTGATTCGACTGTTTGAATCAGTTTCCGTTTAACTTACATTTAAATCACTATATTGAATTTTAAACGTACATTTCAAATTACCGGGGTCACATACGAACTCTAAAAATTCCGGAAAAATATTTTCTAGCTTCGTATTGATGATACGGTCCTAATAAAACTAGTTTCGCCGAATTCTGAGACCGTTGGAAAAATGGCCATTTTCCAGTCGATTAAAATCAACTGAAACTGGTCAAATGCGTTTTCCTTTGCCACGCTCACATATTAATTCGAAAAATTATGAAATTTGGAACCTAGCAATAATTTAACATCACGGACCCAACAAAACTGGTTTCGTCGAAATCCGAGGTCGTTTGCAAAATTCCCATTTTTAAGGGCTTGAATTCCATAGCGACTATTCAGAATTTTCAACTGGACATATCTTTTGATTCCCGCTATGAAATTTTGATTTTTCGGATTCGCTGGAAAGATATTATCAATTAGATCCCATTATTTTTGGTTTCACTAAAATCCGGATTATTTTGCACCCGGTACATTCAATTGAAGTTTGAAATCGAATTATCGAACTACCGCGCCATTTTCAATTCTATTTATAATTATATATAAATATTTATATTCTAACGACTACGTATACAATATATACGTTCGAATCCTATTCAAAATAAATTTCTCGTCGATTTTATTTAAAATAATTCATTTTAAATAATCAAAATTCGCTAAAATTGCCAAAATAAAAATTTTAAACTGGCCCAGATTTTCGGGTTGTTACAATCTCCCCCACTTAAAACTTTTCGTCCCCGAAAAGGAACAAAGTCGAAAGTGGTTTAATTATTCAACTCTACGTTCGATCTGGCTTCCATTCTCCAACTTTTCAGTTTCTGAGAATTTTCAAATTTTCAAAAATTTGGCTAACACCCTAAATTTTCGAAAAATTTCGCCATAACCTCCCCTGCACCGGGAGCATCGGGGAATTTCAAATAGCTTCCCCGGTCCTTCAGATCTCAAAAAGAAAAAGAAAAAGCCAAGCGGCTAGCCAATAGGCTCATAAAATCATCATCACCCAAACAAAACAGTAAATCATGTAGTAAACATGTACCTATTTGTCGGGCAAACAAATTTTATTCTTCGGCTCTAGCCTCCTTGCTATGACCTGTTCAATGATATATATGTATATGCAAGCAAATGCGACCAATTTTCAATACAATTCAATATTCGATCAAATTAGGCTTAATGGTTCAAAATTTTCAAACAAATAAACAAACAACACAAACATCAATCAATTAGTGAATTAGAGCTTCAAATTCATAATTTTGATACATATACAAAAATCATGTTTTTGATGCCAAATCACAACAATAGGCCCTATCTAATTTTTGGTTCTCACACCAGTCAATAGGAAATATAGAAATCTCACTTTTGTTACTCGAAAATAAATACTGGCGACAGTGCCCCATCACCAGAATTATCCCCGGGCAACTAGAGTATGATTCTATAACCATCCAGTATATTAAAACTTCGAATACACGTTTGCAAGACGCATATGCAAAATCTTTATATATCGGATTGTCCAAATCAATATAAATAAATAATCAATATAAATAGATAATCAGATACGAATAATTTATTTAAATTTTCAAAACAAAAATTGTTTTCACTTTTATTTATCAAAAACACTACTCTTCACACTCGTTCTAGGATACTACTGATCCCATCTCTAACGAGTCATTCTCATTGGATATTGCTAATCCAATATCTGATGAATTCCTTCGTACGGTTCTAATGTGCCTTGTTCTCTGCTTTGTAAACCCAAGCTCTGATACCAACTGTGACGAAAAGGATTTTCGCTCGGTCCGAACCAGTCGCTAAACCGATCCAGGCCGTTCGAAACGCCCTATCGTTTGGGAACACGACAAATCAGAACGCATACAAAAGAACATTTCATTGTATATTACAACAATGCATCAGATTACAAGAATATACAGAGTACACATGAATATTACACAGAAATATCAGAGATTTAAATTACATTTAAATACATAGCAGCGGAAAATAATACAATACACAACTAGAAGAGATATACGGATACAAAGCTTTCCGGATATCATTCCAGCTGTAAACCAGGATCCTGTGAATATAAATCTGCAAAACCAAAACTACTAGCTGCCCGTGTCAAAATAAGGGCACCCAGAGTTTAGGTTAAAACAATAAACTCCAGGTCAGTCATGTGACTGGTGTGAGAACTAAAACAGTTATTTATCTTTATTTTCAAAGTTTGGTAAATCAAGGGACCACGCCGTATAACACGGAACGGGTTTCCTCCCAAGAACACCAGTAAATAAAACAAACAGCGCAATGCTAAATAAAGAAAAATGAAGCTGTTATAAGACCCAGGTCCTATCACACAATGCAACGCAAGCCGGGGGATAGGGTTTTCCCTTATAACAGCCAAAGAATGCTTGATACGTTTAAAACAAATCATTTGATACTATAATAAGTGCATAGTGTATAAAACAACTTCAAATCATAAGTATCAATCATAGGCGACATGAGCGTCCCATGCCACTATGTCGCCATATATAGGTTTACAAATAAAACCGCAAATGTCACGTATTTGGAAGTTGGATTTCCATCTATGAACCGAGGCAAAAGATAGTCCTCAACCGATTCGAGACAATCTAGCCTACCATGTCTCAGGATCAGAGCTCGAGTGACCCTAGGAGCGACAGGGCCGGTCCACCGATGTGGATTAAAATGCCTGAACACTACGTTTCCCCGCCCTTTGGGGCACAAATGAGCCATCAAATGACTCCATCGGTTCGAGAACGACCGATCAATCTGAGGCGCCTCGCAGCAGCAACAACCACATAAGTCAAACTCGTCAGGGCGTGTAAAACCACTGACGCCACTTTTAGCTAGAAAGAAACGCAAGTCCTCCCTGAGGTCCGCCTCCCGTTTTTGGTTCATACCGGGTGTGAAACACGCGAGGTAAACGTTACACCAAGCTACGCAACAAAGGTCGTGCTTTGATCATCACCACAAGACTTTGCTTTTCAACAGAAGCCTCGATCAATTGCCACTTGGGCATGCCACACAGGCAATTCACTCCATGCGTTTGATATCCATCAATATATAACCCCTGAGCTCGTACGTCTCAGAGAAGGGCGTTAAGCAAGAGAATAAATTCTCTGCCGCCAAACAGATATATATTTAATAGAGATCAATCACACGGACTAAAATCCAATGTCAGAAACACAGTCCATTTACAAGTCCGTTCTGGGTCTGAACGAAACCGGAGGCACCTAGTACCCCGCATATCCATCGATCTCCAAGTACGTCTGGACGATCACCAACTGTTTCCATCTTCTTGGGTGTACAGCCCAATCAAGATCATCAGTAATCACCCAAACGACGTGAAGACTTCTGGTCTTCGACCACCGTCTTCATCTTCGACACCACGTCGAATCAGTTATTCAGAATGGGATAAACCCGGTCTTTCTGAATAACTCGCGTATATATTATAAAAGTGTTACACAAACACAACATACGCCTCATTCCAATTCAGACTATTCTTTTATTCAAATATTCCTATACTTTGGGAAAAAGTTCCCATTAATTTTATCCAAGATAAATTCTTTAAATTTATTCTTTAATCTCCGTTGAATATCAATTCCAACTAGTCGGGATTAGCGAACCACACCGAAGAAATCATTTATTTTATTTCCCAATCCCAACCTATTCATCCCATGAAGTAAAACTGGTAGTACTTCATATCTAACACCACAGTGTTATCGGTAATTCAATTACCATTTCACGTTCAAATCTAATTAAAGATTTAACTATCGCTTGGAGTAAAACTGGTGATACTCCATTCTCGGTCTTTTCAATCTATTTAAAGATTCATTAAAACTCCACTTAGTTTTAATCTTTAACTGGGTTAAAGAATCCGTGTCATTTAAAACACGGTTCACGATAAACCCAAAGTCACATTCCATTGATTATCGGGTTAAAGAACGAGTGTTATTTAAAACACTGTTCACGATAAACCCAAAAATCAATATCAATTCACTTCCAATTAAATATTATTTAATTGGTACACTTCATTAAATCTAAATAAAAAGATTTAATCATTTCTCAACTGGGTTCAAGAACAGTGTTAGTGAAGACACCATTCACGACAAACCCAAATCACATTCGATATTCAATACAAGGCTCTGAATAGAAAATATATCGGCTTATATTCAATATTGAATTCTACGACTAACAAATGCCGTATTGGAAATAACGATATAAATATATATCTTTCAAATTTCCATAACAACACCTGTATAATCACGAATTCCAACATCGAAATATTCCGAAGACAATTTCGATTCAAATCCACTCCAATGCAATCATTGGATATTCTGGTTATTTTCAAAACCCTTTTTAAATTCCATTTATTTATTTAAAAATAAATAGAATTATAATTCTAGTTCAAAACCAGTTCATTTCGATAAAAATCTATTTTTATCTTTTCAAATATGGAGTTTTTCATCCCAATCCTTCCTAAATCATTTCTTATGATTTTACACAAATTATTACTATTTTTAATAATTTTATCAAGGCCCGTACAGTCGATTTCCATCAACGGCCATCGAACTGCACTTACACCGACCTTTTTTGAATTTGATTTGGACGTATCTCCAAATCCAACCGTTAGATTTCAAATTTCTAATATTCATTAGAAAGCTCTTTTCGATACGAACCCGACGGTTCCGGTTTTAGGAGAATCCGACGGTCGGATCTCCCGCAATGTCCGTTTGAAATAAATGGTCGAAATTCACGAACTGCCGCGGCGCGGCGCGTTCTATTCAGGCCATTATATTATATATATATAATATATATAATATATATATCGTCGATTTCTATTTAAAACGAATTTTATAAATAGTTTTAAATTCGTTTCAAAAGCAATTTCAACTTCCATTTCAATTCAAATCAAAATTGAATTCTTCTTTATAAATTCGTTTTAAAATTCATTTCTATTCAATTCAAATTTCAATTCAATTTGAATTCGTTTTCAATTCGCTTTCAATTCAATTCGAAATCGTTTTCAATTCAATTCATTTCGAAATCGTTTTCAATTCAATTCATTTCGAAATCGTTTTCAATTCAATTCATTTCGAAATCGTTTTCAATTCAATTCATTTCGAAATCGTTTTCAATTCAATTCATTTCGAAATCGTTTTATATTCAATTCATTTCGAAATCGTTTTCAATTCAATTCATTTCGAAATCGTTTTATATTCAATTCATTTCGAAATCGTTTTCAATTCAATTCATTTCGAAATCGTTTTCAATTCAATTCATTTCGAAATCGTTTTCAATTCAATTCATTTCGAAATCGTTTTCAATTCAATTCATTTCGAAATCGTTTTCAATTCAATTCATTTCGAAATCGTTTTCAATTCAATTCATTTCGAAATCGTTTTCAATTCAATATCAATATCGTTCACGTCAAAATGGCGTCAATCTAATCAACACGGCTTCATAAATTTCTATTTTCAAATATTCTTTTTCAAAATAGTTGTTATTATCAAAATATTTCGTTCAACACATGACCAATCTCAATGGATGAGTACTGTCAACACATGAACCTTTATTTTATAATATTCTTTATTTTTCAAATTGGAATGAGGCCCAATCAATTACCATATAAAATTAATTATATGGATTTTCATACAACACATGTATATAATAGCATTGAAAAATAATCAACCATCAACCAAAGTGCACTACACTGTATAAGCATCAAATATAGATATCTAACGCTTATAACAGCCTGTCAATCAATCGATCGACATATTTAATCAATCAGGATGAGTGAACTTCAAATTTCATCCCAACACCCGTGTAGGGTTTCGAACAATCAAACAAATATTTTATTTGTGCAGTTGGGCGATGTGTAAAATTTATCGTCCCAATCAATGTCATTCAAATAGGTGTACATAAACAAACCGTCCGGTTTGTAAATGAATATTTATTTATTCGCATTCACTATATTCATATTCACGTTAAAAATTATATTTTTAATGATAAAACATTTTATTTCAACCTATGAATTTCTATTCAATTCATTTATTCAATAAAATGATATTTTTATTTTTCTAACTTATTTTAGAAAATTTCGGCGGCATAACGGCACGATACTAGAAACGGGACGAGGCCTAGCCTAATCCCCGGTCTAGTGAAGGCCCACGCCATTCACACATCAATCAAATCCATTCACTTCACCAAACAATTCAATTTCAATCAAATAATCTAACTAATATATGCAACCAAACAAACAAGTCCATGGTCTGTGGACGATTGTGTCGGGTGCTACTAAGCACCATCTGCATCCTAGTATATATATATAACTAGAAAAAGAAATTGAAAGGTGAGAAATTCTCACATATAGCTATCCAATCATCTTGACTCTTCTTTGATATAATTCTTCTTCGTTCTCGCCTTTTTGTTACCTTCGTTGCCCGCTTTCACTGCCTATGTAAAAATCGAATTTTTACTTCGCTATTCAATATATAAAAATCATATTTTTATTTCGAAGTTCAATATATAAAAATCGAATTTTTATTTCGAAGTTCAATATATAAAAATCATATTTTTATTTCGAAGTTCAATATATAAAAATCATATTTTTATTTCTAAGTTCAATATATAAAAATCATATTTTTATTTCGAAGTTCAATATATAAAAATCATATTTTTATTTCGAAGTTCAATATATAAAAATCATATTTTTATTTCTAAGTTCAACATATAAAAATCATATTTTTATTTCGAAGTTCAATATATAAAAATCATATTTTTATTTCTAAGTTCAATACATAAAAATCATATTTTTATTTCGAAGTTCAATATATAAAAATCATATTTTTATTTCTTCAATTTTATATCAAAGATCGTATTTTTATAACTTCAACGTCATATTAAAAATCTAATCTTTACAATGAAAAATATCTCGCCTTCTTATCATGAACTAATAAATTAACACATTATATATTATTATTTTTTTAAAAAAAACAAACTTTCCTTATTTAAATTTGAATATTCCCTAATTGCTTTAAATTAAAACAAATGAATTTAGATAAGGTAAAAACTTACTTTGCTTTCAGTTTTCATAGGAGTGGGAGGGGCTTCTGCGTCAACCGGAGGAGAGTGGCTAGGGCGGTGGCATTCAGGCGGCCAGGGGGAGGGACTGCGGCGGTTGCGGGCGTCGGATGTGGGTCAGGGGGCAGGCGGCGGCGGTCGATGAAGTCGACGGGGGTGGGGCTCGCGTTTTGGGGTTACGGAGGGGTTGTAGGGGAAGGGGGACGGCGAGAAGAGGGGGATGGCCTTGGTGGGGCTCCGACGATGGGGAGGTCGCCATCGATGGCGGCGCGCTAGGGCAGGCGCGTCCTCCCCCTTTTCGTATTTTTTTTTATTCTGAATCTCATTTTGAACGGGGGGGGGGGGGCAGAATGGATTAAGGGGAAGGGAAAGAATTGTTAATTAATTTTTTTTATTATTTAATTTTTTTATTTTGCAAAAAGTTGACTTTTACATACGACCTCTAAACGAGGTCCACCGCCTGTCGTCCATAGCGTATTACCCCCATTCTGAACACAATGGGATATCTATCGTAAGCTGATTCGACTGTTTGAATCAGTTTCCGTTTAACTTACATTTAAATCACTATATTGAATTTTAAACGTACATTTCAAATTACCGGGGTCACATACGAACTCTAAAAATTCCGAAAAAATATTTTCTAGCTTCGTATTGACGATACGGTCCTAATAAAACTAGTTTCGCCGAATTCTGAGACCGTTGGAAAAATGGCCATTTTCCAGTCGATTAAAATCAACTGAAACTGGTCAAATGCGTTTTCCTTTGCCACGCTCACATATTAATTCGAAAAATTTTGAAATTTGGAACCTAGCAATAATTTAACATCACGGACCCAACAAAATAGGTTTCGTCGAAATCCGAGGTCGTTTGCAAAATTCCCATTTTTAAGGGCTTGAATTCCATAGCGACTATTCAGAATTTTCAACTGGACATATCTTTTGATTCCCGCTATGAAATTTTGATTTTTCGGATTCGCTGGAAAGATATTATCAATTAGATCCCATTATTTTTGGTTTCACTAAAATCCGGATTATTTTGCACCCGGTACATTCAATTGAAGTTTGAAATCGAATTATCGAACTACCGCGCCATTTTCAATTCTATTTATAATTATATATAAATATTTATATTCTAACGACTACGTATACAATATATACGTTCGAATCCTATTCAAAATGAATTTCTCGTCGATTTTATTTAAAATAATTCATTTTAAATAATCAAAATTCGCTAAAATTGCCAAAATAAAAATTTTAAACTGGCCTAGATTTTCGGGTTGTTACATTTGTAAAAGAGTTTGTGGTGTTTTTCAAGTTTTAATCTTAAAAGTATTTTATGATGTTTGAAAAATTATTTAGTGCATGTTGGGTTTTGAAAGTAAAGTGGGGTATAAAACAATGATTTTAAAAAAAAAATCTCATTTAAAACGTGCATAATATAGAGCATATATAGCTCGCTAGTTTTCATATTATAATATATGAAAGGATTGAAAAGAAAGTGTTGCGTTTTGTAAAAGAAATTCTATTCTGTTAACAATAAATTTTGATTATTGTTATAAAAAGAAATTTTGTTGGGTGAACAAAATAAGCGGTAAAGTGTAAGAATAGAGTAGATATTTGCACCTTAGCAGCCAAAGTTAACATTAGGAACAATGTAACCCACTAGTTGTCCTTGTCTACTCCAGTTTCATGATCTGAAGAAAACATTTTGCATTTTATTTTGTGACATGTTTTTTTTGGGTTTGGCAAAAGCAAGTTTTTGAGAAAAGAATAAAAGTTTTACCACTTTTAGTTTTTGGAAGAAGAATGTAATAAAAAAAAGAAGAAGGCCAAACCATGTTTTAAAAATGGAGTAGTTAGGGATTAAGGCCTAGAAAGAACGAGATAAAGTTAAGCAATTAGAACCAACTGGGGATTGGTTGAGTTGAGTAATTCTTTGAGTTTCAATCTGATGTTGATTTTGGTCTTCGGGGTTGATACTCAAGGAGTTATTTTCTTGCCAATTTACAGTCAAGGATTAGCCAGTGTTGAACTAATGGAAAATTCCCGTAGAATGCAAAAGCCGTGTGAGTCTAGGATTATTGCTTGAAAAGAGAAGTATAGGCTAGGAATACACAACATGGACTAGTAGTGACTACTAGGTAGTGAAGGGCAAGCAAGTGTATAGATCCTGTTGAGTGGACTCGTGGCATAGTCCTAAGATGCATGGCCCATAGCTGTAGCTGTGTAGGATACAGTTTGAGTTGAAAACAGAAGAGCTTGGTTGAAAAATAAACTTAAGAAGAAGACTAGCCTAACTAACATAGAAAACAACTGAATCAATCAAGCAACAAAGCAAGATGGGAAAAGAAAATGAAAATTTTAAGAAAAAGATGAATAAATATGAAATTACTCCAAGATAAGTTAAAATAGAAAAGGAAGCTTTCTAATGTGGTTGTACTTGGACAGGAAAATAGGAAATCTTTATAGAATAGTTATGTAAAAATCTAAGTGCAATTAGAAAAGAAAAACGGAGGATGTGGATTTTTCCGTTTTCATAACATAAGAAATCGAATTTGGAAAATTAGATTTTTCTAAATTTCGAATTTAATGATGGTTGGTAGGGTTTTGAATGCGATAATTGGATGTACTATGCTCTTATTTTGTAAGAGTATGGGAAAATTTGGGTGAAAAATGTTTAGATTTTTCAAAAATATTGCATTCATATAGAACTGCAAGTATATTTAGGATGTGAGCATCATGATTTGAAAGAGTTTTTAAAATTTGCATACATATAGGTGGATCCAAATTAGGCATACATGCTTTGCTATGATGTAATTCACCTTTGCACATGTGCACAATGCTGCAACAATTGGATGAACACTTATTGGATGTTGCGAGGGATTATCTATTTTACTCTTATCGAATTTCGGGGACGAAATTCTTTAAGGGTGGGAGAATGTAACACCCCGTATTTTTAATGTAATTAAAAATGTATATATATCCAAAGATAGGATTAATATGGTGATGTATAATGAAAATTAATTAATATATGAAAGAAAGAAAGGATTGGTTGCATGCGATGTAAATATGTTGCATGCACTGATTTGCAAACATAATTCATTAACATTAAAAGAAAAATAAAAGAAAAAGATTCATGCATTGGTTTAATTTAAGTATTGTAACTAACATGAAAAAGAGAAGTAAGGAGAGAACAATAATTATCATTGTTCTAAGACTTATTAACAAAATACTTTGTAGCTCAGTTGGTTAAGGCATTGGATTTGTAACATGGAGGTCGGGGGTTCGAACCCCGGCGGCAACATAATTTTTATCTCTGTTTTAAAGAGGGCCAACTGAACATGCAAATATATGTACATATACAAATTCAAAATTTGAAAGGATAAGAACGTACATATAAGGAAATAAATAAAATATATGTATATACATGAGAATATATATATATGCAGAAATATATGTATACGAAAGATAAAATTTAAGATAAGGCTATAATAAATGAAATATGGCGAGAATTAAATAACGGTGCAACATCGTTTCAATTTTGAAAATAAAATGAAAGTTGTGCGTATATATATATGCGTAAAATGGTCGTTAAAGGAATTGTATACATATAAGAATATTTCATGTGAATAAAACAGTTAAATAAATTCCAGAAATTCAAAAGTTCGAAAATCAAATTTCTACGCCAAAACAATTCAAACATTTGAAATTCAAATTTCTACGCCAAAACAGCTTGTGGGACCCAATGCTGACTCAACACTGCATGTACGATAAGATTTGGCTAGATTCATCTGCGAACCTGGACTATTTTCTTAACTAGGTTCAATGCTGACTCAGCGCTGCGTATACGATAAGGTCTTGAGCAGCTATATAAACACCCCTAGGCCTATTGTAATCTTCACTAAAGTTCATGGCAACGCCATGGCTCTACTCTAACTCATATTCTTCTTCTTCCTCACTAAATCTCTGATCTATTCTTCTCTCCTCTCTCCTCACAAAACTATTCTTAAATTTAAAAAGAATTAGATTGAGGAATTCTATTACTACGAACAAAATAAAGGGGAGATTCAAGTATTGCGCAAGAATATAAAAGAAATCCAGATCTGAAATTCAAGCTATGCAACACAAAAAGGAGCAAAATCAATCCAAGATCTACGGATTAAAGCACAAAAATCATTGTGAGTGGAATTATGATAAAATTTTGTATAATAGTATTACTATCGTTCATCATTTCCCCAGTTATAAATTCAATGCAAAAATTTATGTTAAAATAATTGTTCCTTTATTCTCTTGTCCCTTTTTATTTTTGAGATCTACGTTATCTCGAACCTAGATGAAATCTTATTATGTATACGTACGGTTGAAATAAAAAAATATTAGGGCATAACTTATTTTATGCGAACGAAGAACATAATTCGTAATTTTGGGGTTTGTAGCATAACAATTGTTATCTCATATATTGGGCATAATCTATTTTATACAGTCGAGGAATGTAATCTATAATGTTGGATTTAAGTAAGTTCCACACAATTGTCATTGGATACGGATTATATGAAATTAGTTATAACTGGACATTGGAAATTTACATGTTTGGGCATAACATGGATTGGAAGGATTTGTGTATGATTTGGAATATGGACATAATTATATTGCAATATTAAATTTATGCAAATTGGGAATGATTCTAAATGACTATGGTGTTGGTATAATTTAATATGAATAAATTGGTATGAACGACATGTAATTTGATAACATTGATTTTATGAAAGTGAGTATTATTGGATATTTTGGATAATTGGAATATATATATATATATGTGTGTGTGTGTGTGTGTGTGTGTGTGTGTGTGAAATTGGCATATTTGGGTAGGAATTACAAGGAATTGATGAAATTGCCTATAATTGGAAATTTGTAATTAAGGCTAATTAATATGTAATTAGTGACAAGTTGGAATAGGTAAAATTGTAAACATGACTATATGTTGAATTGGAAGCACATAACATGAAAATTGGGGTTCGGATGAAATACGATGTTAATGAACCTTTGACACGAGGTTAGGCGCAATTGTGGTGTAAGACTGCCCGGAACCGCCGGGCAAATCCAGCTGCCACAATTGGACGTTTAATGTGAGAGGTCAAAGGCATGAATAGTAGGCGTAACGGTTGGTGACACGAGGTTAGACCCGCTTTGTGGTGTAAGACTGCCCGGAACCGCCCGGCGAATCCAGCAGCCACAAACTGTTCGGTCTAATGTGGGAGGTCATGCACCGTTTGTCATAATGAATGAATTAATGAATACTAACCATAATAAGACATGTGGGTGACATGGGTATTGTTAGAGAGTTAAGTGGGTGACATGTAAAATAGGACATGTAAATATGGACTTAACCATAGCAAGACAAGACATGTAAAACATGTAAATGTGGACTTAACTATAGTAAGATACGTAAAGTAAAACATGAATAAGGTGGACTTAACCGTAGTACAGCATGTGTAAGACATGGATACAATAATAAAAGAGGTTAAGTGGGACATGGGCAACATTTAAGACATACGTACATAATGCTTAACCAAAGGGGACCCGTTATGGCATTACAAATTAATTGAATTGGGTAAAGTTTAAGTAGCGGGTTAAGTAAAAGGAAGGGTTAAGTCAAACCTAAAATTAACGACACAGTAATGGGGGAATGATAACTACCTATTATAAACTTGAATTAAATATGTAAAATTTGTCCAAGGGACAAGGGAAGATTATGACTTAAGATATAATACAACACTTGAAGGGTGGGACGACTTATACTATGAAATAAGTTAATCTAAGTTGAAAATGTGGGAAAACACTCGTACGCTATTGTTTGATAAAGAAAACGAACGATTCAGGAAACTAAGTGGTAAACCTTAGTTAAGAGAACTAAGTACTAAACCTTAGTCAAGAAACTCAAGTAGAACACGAGAAGGAGCGAACGTCCGTCTGATCATGAAAAAGGCTCCAACGTCTTGGGTTACGAAGCATGCAGCTTCAAGGGGACGTGAGGGTACTCTTGGTATCCCTCTGTGAGAATGCAGATGATACGCCTGGGCTTACAGAGGTTAAGGTCTGCGTTAGAAGAACCAAGAGTATGCCTTGGTTGCAATATAGGGCAACCTAAAGACTAGGATGGACCAGCGTGGTTCAGCAAGACAAGTGGCCCTGTGATAGCGACTCGTCGTCTACCTACCATCTTGAGTCAGTCGAGATACGTAAAACGGAAAGGCGGAGAACTCCAAAAGACCATATACTTGCTATCTAGTTATGGGTGAGGTTGGCCAATAGGTTTGTGGGGCATAGGGGGGCCTGCGTATAGTTCTCATTTTTCAAGGTGTGCCTTTCATTAGTTGAGGGAGGGGTCAAGTGGGACCATAGCCACTGGAAAAACAGACCTTAGCATCTGCATCGGCAGATAACTTAAAGCTCCCGACCGAGTTCCGTGTTTCTTGATTAGCCCTGCCATGGGACTCGGGCCGCACATATAGAGGACATGTGCAACTAGATATCTAGCACGTTTACGATACGATTGGGACGTCAAGTCTAGGAACACTTATCACTCTAGGTAGTGTGTTCTAGACTAAGGGGCATCATTCGATAGGTAGCATAATCCCTAGTTAGACCTAGGTCGCGTAAACCCTAAATCCGAGAAGCGTTCAATAGGTAGCATAAACCCCAATGACCTTGGGTAGCGTAAACCTTGGTTGAATCTAAGAAATGCTCGATAGTATACCTTAGATTAGATATAGATGATACACGGAATCTAGCAAGATCGAGAACGGCAGTCCAAACGATTTCAAGAATGGTGGCACTACACTAAAGTAGTATATATTTACATGATGAAGCCCGTACGACATACGACAAGGGGCTGTATATATACATGGAAAAGGATTAGACGAGTTGGGGGTATCTACATATACGTTGTATTAGGTTAACCTACTAGTGAGACATGAGTACAGCCTAGAGAGCTAATATCGCGAATAACCTAATAAGCAAGAAAATATAACTGAACGGTATATGTAGTATTACACAGAAGTTTATTATAAGTCCACTCACGCAGAACTTATGTTCTGACCCCCTCCTCATTACATACTTCCAGGTTAGGTTCAAGGCAGAGATGGTATAACTATGGATACTGGTTAGACAGTATGATATATAAGGTAAAGCTATTTTTGAATATATTATATTTTAATTCCTTCCGCTGTGAGATGCTTTACGAGTTCTGACATATTTCTTTTTCTCTGTCTTTTTCTGCAGGATACCAGAGCACCCAACTCGGGTCTCGATGGATCGAATTTGAAAAATTCGGTCTGTCGAAATTTGGGTTGTTACATCCACGGAATGGCTTTCCTCCTATAGCACCGAAATTTTTGCATATCTTAGAGAAATTATCCGCTCGTGGAGGAGGAGGAACAGTGGCTACAACTTGGGGAGGGGCGTCTCCTTGGCCTCCGGCAGGCATCGTAGCCTCCAGATACCTACGGAACCAAGCCAATATCTGAACCCCCTTGGGAAGATTTGGTTCCCTAGTCATACTGGAAAGAAAAGGAAAAGGCATTTAACTAGAGAATCGAAAGATATTTTATATGGCTTTGGGGAGTATGTTTTTCGAAAAAACAGACTTTCTCTTAAAATACTTTATTTTTGAAAACAATTTTCAAAACTTTTATATGATCTTGTAACCTTCAGCTTTGATACTAAATGTGACACCCTACGTCCGTTAATGTCACTCTTTATCAGAATGCATTAAGTTCTGTGAAGCGTTACAGGTAAACATAAACAGAATCTCACAAGACAAATATAAAAATAGCAATGGAAATTTAAAACTTCATTACTTAACAGAAAAACATCGTAGTCTCAAAACAAGTCACAACATCAGAATAAAATATTTAAACCAAAACATCTGTCTTGCGCTAAAAACCATTAGAGTACATAAATGTAAAATCATAATCCCCAATAATAGCCATAATAAAGTAGACAAGTAGTCGAAGTAATAAATTAAAGCAGATCCAAATCCAAGCAGAAATAGAAGAGAGAGAAAGTCCTAATCATGCTTGAGCGTTCTCACTCTGAGAACCTGGGGAAGGGGGGAAAGGAAGAGAGAGAAAAGAAAAAAAGGGTCAGACATAAAGTCTGGCGAGTCCAGTGACTTTTAGTATATAAAGAAGTAAAAGTAACATGAAAGGCATATAAGACTGGATGAGAGATAACAGTATCATATGACAGGTATAAGCAAGATGAACAAGGTAAGCATGATAAACAGAATGATATGGACCAAGCTATGCTTCTCAATTAATATTCTCTGCACCAATACTAGTATAACATATATGTGACATAATTAGGTGTTCCTTAATGTAACAGAAGCACAATGATCCCAATAGAAACATAATGGCATTTTTAGGTGTACTCTAGTTTCATAACGGGTTTTACCCCCAAACAGAAATAACAGAAATAACAGGAGTTACCCAAACGGAAATAACGGGTACCTAAACAGAAAACAGACAGGACTAGATGTACACTAATTACTACCCCCAAGCGATCGGTTCCCTAATGTGTAAATACCCTCTGTCGGTCCCACAGTAGGATGTATTACTTCCTAAAGTGTCAACCTACAAAAGGACATAGACCTATTTACTGGTACTACAACGGCTTATTTTCCCCCATAGACCGGACCCATGCACGCACATGATTCCATTGGAATACGCCCGTATACACCCCTATTCAGATGAACCTCTTACAATCAGTTCAGTATGCGTGCCCTAACCCATACCTAGTGCGGAGTCCTCTTTTAATACCAGAATGAGTTACCGACTGATATGGGCCCCCACACAGTAGATGACACAAGCTAAACCCCTAAACATGTGTCCCCAATTAACTAGATTTTAACAATTTAAGTCTTGCAGATTAACAGGTTCATATAAACCTCCACAGATCTAACAGATTTACTTAACCTCACAGATTTAACAGATTTACAAAATAACGGGTTCGTATAACCCCCATAGATTTAATAGGTTTACTTAACCTCACAGATTTATAGGTTTGTATAACCCCCACAGATTTAATATGTTTACTTAACATCACAGATTTAATAAATTTACAAATTAACAGGTTCATATAACCCCAACAGATTAAACAGGTTAAATTAACAGATTCATGTAACCCTAGTCTTATAGATTAATAGGTTCATATAACCCCAACAGATGTAATAGGTTAAGTCTTACAGATTAACTGATTCATATAACCCCAATAGATTAAACAGGTTTACTTAACCCCATAGTTTTAACAGATTTACTTAACCGACAGTTTTAATATATTCCATAGGTTATATATAGTTTCATTAACATGTTCCACTTAATCTTTGAATTAAGCGTATAGATTTACATGTTCATACACCCCAAAATTTCCATTCATATTCCACAGTACAAGATATGCCCCAATTTTTCAGTCATATTCCACAGTGCAAGATATGCCCTAAATTTTCATTGCCATACATTCCCCAATTGTCCTAATTTCGTTCATACGTATGTCTCTTACGAGATTGGCCTAGGCTCGAAGGTAGCCTAGGCTTATAAAATAAAAAGAGAATAAGAGAGGGAGAATAATAGAAATAGACATAGTAATATCAGAAACAGGCATATGATAACAACTGAACAACAGAATTTGAGTATGGAAAAATATATGTAACTATAGCAAAACTATTTAGATATGAATCAGTTTCTTAACAGGCATACGTTCATATCCAGTTTTATTAACAGGTCAGGATTACTGTTCAACTTTATATTTAAAAGTAACATGAACTCACAAAGATTGGATTTAAAGAACAGAGAATAATACACTAATGTTACAGAAGAGATTTTTGTATAGGTTAGGTAACAATTGTCTTGATTCAATCCAAGTTTTGGCAGCATCTCCCCATCTTCGTTTTACATTTTTAGAACAAGATTTTGAGGAAGAAGTATGAAGAATTATGATTCATTTGATAGGAATACATGCCTTTATATAGAGTTTGCAAGACAATTTTTAACCATCAGATCCTTGTTCTTAAATCCAACCATTTATAAAATAACGAACCTGGTTAAGAAAACACTTCAGGTTCACTCAGAAGAATTCGGCCAGATCGTGGTTGGGTCGACCCATCCCCACCTGGGTCGACCTGTAGGTCACCCACCTGACCTTGGGTCGACCCATAGGTCGACCCGGACCAAGCGTGGGTCAGCCCCGACGGGTCTGGTTCCGGCCTTCGTTTGCTGCCCGATTAATTTCGAATCGTTTTGAATTTTGGTTTGTTTTATTTACATATATCCTACTTACATGTATACAAACTTCTACCCTTTATATCTTCCTCATACGATGTCCGTTTGACGCAAACTTGGAGTCTATCTTAACCAGAATTCTGAGACGAACGCAATGGTACAATCCATTTTGCTTAATTCCCAATATTTAATTAAATATCCCTTTAGTTTGTAAATATTCTATAAAATTACAGGGTGTTACATTGGTCATGTGCTAGGTCATGTTATCGATCATGTGCACGGTCAAGTGCTTAGTTATGGGCTCGGTCATGTTCTTGGTTATGTGCTCCGTCATGGGCTCGGTCATATGCTCGGTCATGGGCTTGGTTATGTGCTCGGTTTTAGGCTCAGTTATGTGCTCGGTCATGGGCCCAATTACGTGCCCGGTCATGGGCCTAGTTATATAACTGGTTATGGGCTCGGTCATGTGCTCGGTTATGGGCTTTGTTATATAAACATAATATCTATAAGAAAACAAATACTAGAACTCTTTTAAAACGGATACCATACTCATGTAAAACATAATATTAGAAATAAACTGATACATCACTTTTGCAAAACTGATACATCATTCATATTAATATAATCTAAGTAAAAAAACTGATATTAGTGAGCTACCAAGACTGATATCTTTACATTGTTATTAAAAAAACTGATACTAGAATGCATGTAAAACGGATACCATTGTGCTACCAAGATTGATATCTTTACATTGTTATTACAAAACTGATACTAGAATCCATGTAAAGATGATACCAGTTTGCTACCAATATTGTTATCTTTACATTGTTATTAAATAAACTGACACTAGAATGGATGAAAAACTAATACCAGTGTGCTATCAAGATTCATATCTTTACATTGTTTTTAAAAAACTGATACTAGAATGCATGTAAAGCCGAGACCAGTGTGCTACCAAGACTGATATCTTTGCATTGTTATTACAAAACTGATACTAAAATGCATATAAAAACTGATACCATACTCATGTAAACATAATATTCTAAAAAACAGAATCTAAATGTAAAAATTGATAACTGTGTATGGTACCTTTGACACGTAAAAGACATTCGGTCGCAAGGCCTAACTGGGTACCTACGACACGTAAAAGACACTGGAACGCAAGGCCTAATCGGGTATTTTAGCAATGATTCTGCACCCAGTAAGGATTAATTAACCGAGTTGGTACCTACGACACATAATAGACTTATGGATGTAAGGCCTAATCGGGTACCTATGACACGTAAAAGGCATCCGGACACAAGGCCTAATTGGGTACTCTAACAATGATTCTGCACCCAGTAGGGGTTAATTAACTGAGTGGGTATCCGTGACGTGTAAAAGACATCCGAAAGCATGGCCTAATCAGGTACCTATGACACATAATAAGACTTCCGGATGCAAGGCCTAATCGGGTACTTATGACACGTAAAAGACATCCGGACACAAGGCCTAATCGCGGGTACTCCAGCAACGATTCTGCACACAGTAGGGATTAGTTAACCGCGCGAGTACCAATGACACGTTAAAGACATCCGGAAGCAGGCCTAATCGGGTACCTTTGACACGTAATAGGCTTCTAGACTTCCAGATGCAAGGCCTAATCAGGTACCTGAGACACGTAAAAGACATCCGGACGAAGGCTTAATCGGGTACTCCAGCAACAATTCTGCACCCAGTAGGCATTAATAAACTGAGCGGGTAATCGGACGCAAGGCCTAATCGGGTACCCATGACATGTAAAAGACTTCTTCACGCAAGTCCTAATCGAATACCCATGACACATAAAATACATCCAGATGCAAGGCCTAATCGGGTACTCCAGCAACGATTTTGCACTCAGTTGAAATTTGTTAACCGAGCGGGTACCCGTGACACGTAAAAGACATCCGGAAGCCAGGTCTAATCGAGTACCCATGACACGTAAAAGACTTCCACACGCAATGCCTAATCGGGAACCTATGACACGTAAAAGTCATCCAGACGCAAGGCCTAATCGGGTACTCCAGCAACGATTCTGCACCTAGTAGGAATTAGTTAACCGAGCGGGTACCCATGGTACGTAAAAGACATCTGGACACAAAGCCTAATTGGGTACCCACGACACGTAAAAGACTTCCGCACGTAAGGCCTAATCGGGTACCTATGGCATGTAAAAGGCATCCAGACACAACGCTTATTCAGGTTCTCCAACAATGATTCTACACATAGTAGTAATTAGTTAACCGAGCGGGTACCCGTGACACGTAAAAGATATCTGGACGCAAGGCCTAATCGGATACCTATGACACGTAAAAGACTTCCACACATAAGGCCTACATGGATACCTATGACACGTAAAAGGCATCCGGACGCAAGGCTTATTCAGGTTCTCTAGCAACGATTCTACCACTACGCCATAGATGGCCTATCGCAACGAAAATCCAAGGTGTTGCTAGCTACAATGTTACTATAGGTATGTCATTTTTTGTCTATTGCAACACAGGCTTCAAAGTGTTACCATAGAAAATCCAAGGTGTTGCAGTAGCCACGTGAATAAATTTATCAATCCGGGTGATTACGATCCAACGGTCCACGTTAGTAATCCGCGTGACGTGAAATAATCTTTAACGCGGGAAGCAAAAACAAAAAACAAAAACAAAAAACAAAAAACAAAAAACAAAGCGGCAAAAAACTTAGCCAAATTTTCAATTAGGGTTTCAATCGAAAACTTAACAAAATACGCCGCCGCTCAATCTGTCAAAGACTCTCACTCGCAATTTCAATTAGGGCTAAAAGTTCAAGTTTACAAGCTTAACTGGGGTTCGATTACGGCAAGTTCGAGTTCAAGTTCAATTAGGGCTTCGATGTTTCAATTAGGTCTTCAATTGGGTTCGTTTGGGTCTCAAATTTCAGTTAGGGCTTCGATTTAATCTACTGCTTAAGGTATCACTCAATGTATATTTCAAGTATTTCCTTATTTGATTGTTGTGTTGCCTAATTAACAGATTTACTTGTGTATTCAGGCGTAATCATATTCCTGATTTTATTATTATGTTTATTTTTGTAACAAACTTATGTTGAGCACTGCTTATATGATATTATTCTGTTTTTTTGCCTTATAGTCATGGCTAAATAATATTTGTGTATGTTGTTTATGTGTAAATTAGCGATGAACGAGGAAAAAATATGGGCAGAACTTCATAAGTTCAGATGGTTGCATGTTATTTGTGTGTAAATTTAGGGCTCGATTACCAAAGAATACATGCATGTCCAAATGACTGCATGCTATATATTAGGCAAAAAATGAAAAGGAAAATAACTGCAAAACTTGTGGTGTTTCAAGGAAAATAACTGCATGTTATTTAAGTAAGAAAATGTTGTTTCTACCTATATTACATGTTAGTGAAGTGGCTGTTTTATTTTATAACGCGGTTAGTTTATTTTATTTTGTAATTATTTCAATCGAATGCTAATTTCTCCATTTTGTGTAGGATGGAGGCAAATCTTAGGTTCCATCACAAGGGAAAATTTGGGAAGA
Source organism: Allium sativum (assembly GCA_030737875.1). Classification (NCBI taxonomy): domain Eukaryota; kingdom Viridiplantae; phylum Streptophyta; class Magnoliopsida; order Asparagales; family Amaryllidaceae; genus Allium; species Allium sativum. Next base: position 890,258,517 of record CM060912.1, on the reverse strand, counting down.
ATGGATATGTTGGTGGAGAAGAGGCTATTGTCAAGGATGTTGATCTGGATAGGTTTTCGTACACAGTACTGATGGAGTTTGTCAAGGAAGAGCTAGAGTACACCGAAATTAGAGGAATATATGCATGGAAAGGTCCAACGAGTGGGTGGAAATTGGTGGCCGATGATGTAGAGCTGTTGTTTATGATGCAAAAAAAATGGTGATTACATTAATTTCTATGTCGACACTGTCGTCAAGGATAGTACTGAGCCAATTAAACAAATGCAGCCACATGTCATCGTACGCCCGAGGAAGAATCTGTTTCTAGGTATAAACATGTCTTCTTATTTGTACTATTTTGATGAAGTTGGTCATTTTGCTGAATATATTTTTCATTTAGGACTTGTTTGATTTTTAGTGCACTTAGTAGAATAATAAAGAACTTGTATGTTGCAGCTGCGAATTCACAGAATTGGCAGTTTGTCACCTCTCACCATCTACAACAGGTAGCAAAAAAGAAGCAGCAGACCGATCAAGTCTTTACTCCTAGAAAGTCGACACGGCTAAACAATTCCCAAATGGTCAGCGAAGCTGCTGTGAGTCCACCTATCAACAACAAGAAGACCGATCAAGTCTTTACTCCTAGAAAGTCGGCACGGCTAAATAATCCAATGACGAACAATCCAGAAGTGATAAGCAAAACCGCTGCGAGTCCACGTATGAAGAAGAAAAAGGCAGTCAGCAAGAAGTCAACTAGAGTCGGTAGTTCGATGAAGTTACTCGAGAAGGAAAATCCAACTAAAGTCAGCGATGCAACTTTGAATACCAATTCAGCAGGTGTCAAGAGTAAATTGGATTTCAATACTCCACATGATGAAGAGGAAAATACAGATGAAAATGAGTTTCTGGTAAGAAGACTACAACCTGATCTTCTAATGTATGATCTACATATTTTGTTAATATTTACAATAATGTCTTGTTTAATTACTTTCAGAATGATGATCTATCACCTCCGCCACCTCCACCGCTTACAGAGTACGAAATGAAGAGAGACAAAAATGTCTCACAAAAGAATAAAGTTTTTGAAAAACTTGGGATGCCTAAATTAGTTTCTGGAATGAGAAATGAATTTGGAAAAAATAAAGCAAAATCAAAGATGCTTGATGAGGAAAGCGAAGATTATGTTCCAGAATTTGAAGATGATACTTCAAAAAATCAGGCAAAGGTGCGTTATATCTAAAGAATTAATTTTATGTTGGTATTTATAGACTAGCTTCATTTTTTTTATTTTATTGTTTTTATGGCCAACAACTCGTTCACGAGCCAATGTCGAATCTGCAACTGATAATAATGCAACTCCTAAGGCAGGGGAAGTACCAGTTCGTACGCAATCTGATGGTCCACCATGTAGCGTTGAGTTACCACACAATGAAGGGATAGGAACAATGGCGGCTTATTTGGCTATGCGAGAACGCCAGAAGATTAACAGTAGTGGAAATGGAAGTGTAAAGAATAAGGCTGTTGTCGGAAATGTCTCGACAAATATTGAAAACGAAGAAGATGAAGTAGCAGAAGATGAAGGTAGTATTCGATTGAGTTCAGATTTTAATAGTTTAAGTTCTCATTTATGTTTTGCCTAGCCTTCTCATTACTATTGTATGTACTTTGTAACGGTAGTCGGAGCTCCCAGAAGGCTCAGCGGAAAAACAAAGATGGATAAAGTTCATTCAAGGCCATATGACAAAAGAGTTGTAATCCAAATGAATGATCGGGGCCAACCTATTTCAGACGATGACCAAGTAATGACTGAACTGAGTTATTTTTTAGGAACACTGAAGAGGAGTGTTCCACTTACTTACAAGTCTTGGTTTGATGTTCTTGCTAGTATGAAAGACACGCTGTGGAGCTATGTGAAGGTAATTTGCAAACTTAGCTGAATTTTACTTAAATATAATAAATTTGTCACAAAAGTAGCATGACTGTTCTTTTTAATGTTTGATTTGTATTTAAGCAACGGTATATTATTCCGAATGAATGTGAATATTGGGCTTTGAGGTCAATTTGTGATGCTTGGAGGGGGTACAAGAGTCGTATTAAAAAGGCACGCTATACGGCTTAAGAAACTGATGAAGAGAGGCTTGAAAATAGGCCGGACGAAATTCCACTTTAGGATTTCAAAGTACTCTTGCAGTTTTGGGGGGATGAAAAAGTTCAGGTATAATTTTAAGTTTTATCACATAATTTTTTTCCCTTTTTATTCATTCAAATCAGTCAGATAAACATATTTATTTCATGTTGTTTTGTAGTCCAAGGCCCTTACAAATTCTGCAAATCGGAAATCGTATACTGACACGCACACTGCTGGTCCAAAACCTTTTTCCCAAATTCGGCATAAAATGGTATGTATTTTGCTTATTTAACTCGAATATTGCAGTATCCTTGTTTAACTCGAATGCAGTATTCTTGTTTAACTTGTGAATAAACTACATATCCTTGTTTAACTTGTTTAGCAATATTAGTGATATATGTTATGGAACAATTGGTTTGATATCCTTTTACTATCTAATGTTTTTTAATTTGTATCAGGCCAAGGAATCTGATGGAGAACTTTATGTTAAAACTCGCAAGCAGAAAGAAGGAAAGGTGTACAAGACTGATGCTTCAATAATGAACTACGAAATTGTAAGAATTTTATTTTCTCTTCAATCAGGTGTCAAAAACAATGCTTCATTTTGCACATGATCATCATTATTGTAGAATTAGATCATATTTTGTTGAAACCGATAGCAGGATCGATCATAGCAATGGGTGTGATCTTTTACTTTGGGTTTCAGTGTGTATATGCCACAATTCTTGTTTAAAAATTGTTAATTTTATTTAATGTCACATTTTAAAACTGCTTTATTTTGCAGGAGAAGATTGAAAAAGGAATTGGTGAAGGAAGCAATGATGAAGTTGTTCATGAACTTGTTTCTGATGGCAAGTCGCACGGTCCATCATGGCTTATAGGACGACACACCAAGTCTCCAAAAAATTCAAAAGCTGCTCCAACAGCAGGCACATACATACAGGTGCCGGCAACGAAGATAAGGGAAGATATAGCCGACGAAGTCGGAGCAAAGGTAAACAAGATGGTCCAAAGTGAATTTGATGCAAAGGTGGATGAAAAAGTTCAGGAGAACTTGACAAGGATGCTGAAGAAATTGGGTGAAGCAAACCCGCACATGCACATTGATATTGGGGATTTTTGTGCGACAGTTCGCAGTGAAGGCACTGAAACTGAAAGCAGTGAACGCAGTGGAGGCTCGCGCTCTTAATCATGATATTGGGGATCTTTGTGCGCAACTGCAGTGAACATGAATTGATATTTAGCACGTACCAGCTGTGTTTGTAAGTATGCTCTGTGAACATGATTTTTCTGGCTACGTTTGTAAGTACTAATATTTGTGTCACTTGTGAATCCGAGATAATCAGTAGTTTAATTGATCAGTGTGATGTTAAATTCTGTAATGCTGCAGTATGTGATTTAACGTTGTCGTAGCTCTTATATAATGTTGTTGTATGTAATGTGAACTGTTGCCATTGTTATGATATGGTGTTGCCATTGGATGGTAAAAGTGTTGCAAAGATTAATGCATGTGGGTCCCATAACATGATTCCGTAAACCCGGGCTAGAGCCACAACAGGATTCCATGAACCCGGGTTACAGATTTTAGTGGACCCCACATTTTTGTAAATTTAGTACGTGTGGCAACACCGGTGATGATGTTTCCTTAGGGTCGCAAATGTGTTGCCTTTGACTCTAAGGCAACGCGGCAAAAGACAACCCCAAAAAGTATTGCCATAGATCATTTTTTGCCTATACCAACACTTTTTGGCACCTACTGCATCACTACTCTGGGGTTGCCGTAGGCCATCTATGGCATAATGTACACCCAGTAGGAATTAGTTAACCGAGCGGGTACCCATGACATGCAAAAGATATCCGGACGCAAGGCCAAATCGGGTACCCGTGACACGTAAAAGACTTCCGCACGCAAGGTCTAATCGGGTACCTATGACGCGTAAAAGACATCCGAACACAAGGCATAACCGGATACTCCAACAATGATTCTGCACCTAGTAGGAATTAGTTAACCGAGCGGGTACCCGTGACATGTAACAGACATCCGGACGCATGTCCTAATCGGGTGCCCGTGACACGTGAAAGACTTTCGCACGCAAGGCCTAATCGGGTATCTATGACTCGTAAAAGACATCCGGACGCAAGGCCTAATCGGGTACTCCAGCAATGATTCTGCACTTAGTAGGAATTAGTTTACTGAGCGGATTCCCGTGACGCGTAAAACACATCTGGACGCAAGGCCTAATCAGGTACCTATGACATGTAAAAGACATCCAAACGCTAGGCCTAATCGAGTACTCCAGCAACGATTCTGCACCCAATCGGATTTAATTAACCTAGTGGGGACCCATGACACGTAAAAGGCATCCGAACGCAAGGCCTAATCGGATACTTATGACTCATAAAAGGCTTCCGCACGCAAGGCTTAATCGGGTACCTATGACACATAAATGACATCCAGACGCAAGGGCTAATCGGGTACTCTATACTACGACATAGATTGCATATTGTAGCACTGGAGAAGTAATGTAGAAAGTGCCAAAAAGTGTTGCTGTAGGCAAAAAATGATCTACAGCAACACTTTCTCGGTGTTGCGTTTTCCGTGTTGCCTTAGAGTCAAAGGCAACACCTTGGCGACCCTGTAGCAACATCGGTACAGGTGTTGCCACAGGTACCACTACAATAAAAAATACTCTTTCACAACTGCCAAAAACAATTGTAATATGTCTATTAAAACTGGCAACCGTAATAAAGTCAACCTTTTTTACAACTATTTCTAGCTGTTGTTAAAATTTGTTTTACAACTGCTAAAAATAATTATACCTCAACTGCTATTAATCAAAGATTTCATAATATTATAATTATAACCACTATTTCACTAACACCATTTATGAATTAGTAATTTCATTACAGAAAATAACTGAATTCATTACATATGTCAATAAAACTACATACACTTATTAATTAAGAAGATTTATACATGGTCTCATGACTACTTTACTTTCTGTTATTACACAACAGCACAACCCAATAATCATAACAAATTTCTAATAAATAAACATGAACTAATTCTATTATATTAACATTTCTTCTTCTGATATAAACCTCTACTCTCCCCAATCTTCAAGCTATTACACCTGCAAGCACAAGTTAACAAAAATAAAAAGCAAACGTGAATACGCAAGAACATAGATAATAGGATAAAATAACTTAACATGGACTGAGGATCCAAGCATAAAATATGCTTACCTTGTATATTGTAGGTAGATTCTGAGTTTGAACATGAAATATTCTTACCTTGTAATATAGAAGAGCTCTCTAGTAATCTCCATAATCCATGAAACGGACAATAATGTTAAACTAGGCAATTGCAAAAGCAGGTTGAAGTCTGTGTGTTTCAAAGTAGCAGGCGTAAACCATCTTACGCAGGATGTACGAAACTCTGGACGTTGGGAAGAAAGCATCTCTCCTATCCAACAACATGGCCAACTCCTATTTGTGAAACAACTGCAGACTCGTGTTTATATCCCTCAAACTATCTTCAACAAATCAGAGAATTCATGGTCAAACACAATTATTTTGCTCCCTATTGGTTTTCTACTTTCTTTACAAAATCTAAAGGATTATATGCAAAAAGTCTGGAAACCTAAGGAAACGTTCATATTGCACCTGAATTCTTGTTTGCAGTTCAATATTCAAATATTATGACATTGCCAAAGTTATTGAATCCAACACATACTCTTACTACGCAAAATTATTAATGATTAACAGATGGTTCCTAGGCTATTATTTCTAGAAATTTAACACTTCAACTATCCAAATATGGATTAGACTCCACAATGTAGACATGGAATTTTAGACAAATGAAGCTTTATACTTGACTGCACGCTTTATTGCTGAGCCTCTTCAAGTTGATGAAAACACAACTACAAAAAATTCACAAGATTTTCTAGGTTACAAATTAAAGTAAATATTGATATTGATTTGATCAATAAGATTCCTATGATACTGCACACTGAAGTGAAAAAGGAAATGGATAGAGTATGAATATATGTTCCAACAAAATGTGATAAATGCAAACTGTTTGGTTATGAAAGCTAGATTCATGAAACAACTACAACACCTAAATGGACTCCCAAGCAATCAGTAGAAATACCCACCACATCAGAAACTTCAACCCACAAAGATGCACCTGATAAAACTTCGAACACTCCAGATGCTAATGAACAGAGCCATGACCAGTAGGATGACCATTTAAATTTTCTTAACCAGAATAACCCAAGACATTTTAGATAATGAACTTCAACATGTTGCATATGCTTTAAATGAGGAACCACCACTAGATCATTCTGTCAATATGTCAGGTTATGTTACCAAAAATGATAATTATTTAAACCAAGACAAAAGTGAAAGGCTAGCTACTGATTTTACTCTTACTAAAGGAAAGTTGAGGAGCAACTCCTCAAATAAATAAAGATTCTAACCTGAAATGTTAGGGGTATGAAGTATGAACTCACCACAGTGCACAAGTGATGTTTTCACACTCCTAACTAAATTCAAGCCAATTTTGTTGGCTTGGTGGTGGAACACAAATTAAATCATGAAAATGTATGTCTAAGAATCCCCAGAAATTGGGACATCATCACAAACAATTCTTCTTAGTCCTCAAGAAGAATCTTAGTGCTTTGGGATGCTACTATTTGGTTCATGCACATTATATCCTAATCACTACAGCACATGTCTTTCTCAGCTTCAAATTATGGTGACTCGGTGCTTATAGTCACTTTGGTGTATGATAGTAATTTGTTTACTTATAGACAATCACTGTGGGATATTCTAACACATGAAGCAGTTCCATAACAATACCATGGGTATTATGTTGGTTTTAATAATGCATCATCTAAACTTGATAAGAAAGGTGGTTTGGCCATCCCCTTTCAACACTTACGAGCATTTAGTAATTTCTTAATTCATTCTGGATGAAATAAAACCTATGGGGTATGATTTTACTTGAAGGAAAATTGGTTTGGCTACTATCATCGATAAGATTTTGGTGAATATTACTTGCTTACATAAATTTCTAAATATGAAATCACGTTTTTGAGTCAGATGACCAGGTGACTACAATCCTTTTTGTTGTACCTAATCCCTACTTCTCGACAAAAAGGATACCATGTGAAAATCAACATGAAGCACAAAATCGCAACCGTCTGGAAATCAAAGACAATCACTTTTCATGCTTATTAACATTCACTAACCTTAACTAACATTCACGAACTTCCAAAATCAACATAAAGCACAAAATCTACAAAGTTCATTAACCCTAATTAACATTTGCTAACTTCCGAAATCACAACTGTTTGAAAATCATTTGAAATCGCAACTGTCTAGAAATTAATTGAAATCAACATTCACTAACCCTAATCTACCGTTTTCGAATTGAGTTGACACCGCTGCTACCTTGCGTAGACAGGAAGATGAGATGGAGAGTCGATTTAGACTGGGGGAAGACAGAAATTCAATGACCATACCTACCATCAGCACTATCTGTTTCTTTTGTATTTTTTCTAAGTGAAAAAAAACCCAAAGGCAAGTAGCGTAGGTTCAGCACGAAAATTAAATTTTAGAGGGCAAAGTATATTAGGTGGCGAAGCAAAATAGGATGACACAGATTGGTAACGTAAACCGTTGGATCCTGTTCACGCGGATTACTAATTTTTTTAATTAGAATGTACCTAGAGCTACTGCAACACAATTGGATACATATATGCTAACACTTTGAAGCGTGTGTTGCAATAGAAAAAAATAAGCATAGCTATGGTTACATTGTGGCCAACAACACCTTGGATTTTCTTTGCAGTAGGCCATCTATGGCGTAGTGCCAGCAACGGTTCTACACCCAGTAGGAATTAGTTAACCGATCGGGTACCCGTGACACGTAAAAGACATCCAGACGCAAGGCCTAATCGGGTACCCATGACACATAAAAGACTTTCGCACACAAGGTCTAATCGATTACCCATGACACATAAAAGACATCCGGACACAAGGCCTAATCGAGTGCTCCAGCAACGATTCTGCACCCAGTAGGAATTAGTTAACCGAGCGAGTACCCGTGACATGTAAAAACATCCAGACGCATGGCTTAATTAGGTACTCATAACACGTAAAAGACTTCTGCACGCAAGGCTTAATCGGGTACCTATGACACGTAAAAGACATACGGATGCAAGGCCTAATTGGGTACTCCAGCAACAATTCTGCACCCGATAGTAATTAGTCATCCGAGCGGGTACCCATGACGCGTAAAAGACATCAGGACGCAAGGACTAATCGGGTACCCATGACCCGTAAAAGACATCTGCACGCAAGGCCTAATCGGGTACCTATGATACATAAAAGACATCCGGACGCAAGACCTAATCGGGTACTCCAGCAACGATTATGCACCCAGTAGGAATTAGTTAACTGATCGGATGCCCGTGACATGTAAAAAACATCTGGACATACACGTAAAAGACTTCTTCATGCAAGGCCTAATCGGGCACTTATGACACGTAAAAGACATCCAGACGCAAGACCTAATCGAGTACTCTAGCAACGATTCTACACCCATTAAGAATTAGTTAACCGAGTGGGTACCCGTGACACGTAAAAGAGATCCGGACGCAAGGCCTAATTGGGTACCTATGACATGTAAAACTCTTCCTCATGCAAGGCTTAATCGGGCACCTATGACACATAAAAGACATAGACGCAAGGCCTAATTGGGAATTCAAGTAACGATTCTACACCAAGTAGGAATTAGTTAACCGAGTGGGCACCCGTGATACGTAAAAGACATCCGGACGCAAGGTCTAATCGGGTACCTATGACACGTAAAAGATTTCCGCATGCAAGGCCTAATCGGGTACCTATGACAGGTAAAAGGCATCCGGACGCAAGGCCTAATCGAGTACTCCACGAACGATTCTGCACCTAGTAGGAATTAGTTAACCGAGCGAGTACCCATGACACGTAAAAGACATCTGGATGCAAGGCATAATCGGGTACCTATGACACGTAAAAAACTTCCACACGCAAGTCCTAATCGGGTACCTATGACATGTAAAAGACATTCAGACGCAAGATATAATCGAGTACTTCAACAACGATTCTACAACCAGTAGGAATCAGTTAACCGGGCGGATACCCGTGATACGTAAAAGAAATCCGGACGCAAGGCCTAATTGGGTACCCATGACACGTGAAAGACTTCTGCACGCAAGCCCTAATAGGGCACCTATGACACGTAAAAGACATCCAGACGCAAGGCCTAATCGGGTACTCAAATAACGATTCTGCACCCAGTAGAAATTAGTTAACCAAGCGGGTACCCATGACACATAAAAGACATCTGGACACAAGGTCTAATCGGGTACCTATGACACGTAAAAGACTTTTGCACGCAAGGCCAAATCGGGTACATATGACATGTAAAAGACATCCGGGCGAAAGGCCTAGTCGGGTACTTTAGTAACGATTCCGCACCCATAGGTATTAGTTAACCGAGTGGATACCCATGACACGTAAAAGACATCCAGACGCAAGGCCTAATCGGGTACCTATGACACGTAAAAGACTTCCGCACGCAAGGCCTAATCGGGTACCTATGACACATAAAAGTCATCCAAACGCAAGGCCTAATCGGGTACTCGAGCAACAATTCTGCATCTAGTAGGAATTAGTTAACCGAGCAGGCACCCGTGACACGTAAAAGACATCCAGACGCAAGGCCTAATTGGGTACCCATGACACGTAAAAGACTTCCGTACGCAAGGCCTAATCGGGTACCTATGACACGTAAAAGATATCTGGACGCAAGGCCTAATCGAATATTCCAGCAACAATTCTGCATTCAGTAGGAATTAGTTAATCGAGCGGGTACTTGTGACACGTAAAAAGCATCCAAACGCAAGGCCTAATCAGGTACCCGTGACACGTAAAGGACTTCCGCATGCAAGACCTAATCGAGTACCTATGACACATAAAATACATTATAACGCAAGGCCTAATCGCGTACATATGACACGTAAAAGACATCCGAGCTCAAGGCCTAATCGGGTACTTCAGCAACGATTCTGCATCCAGTAAGGATTAATTAACCGAGCAGGTACCTGTGACACGTAAAATACTTTCGAACGCAAGGCCTAATCAGATACCTATGACACGTAAAAGACATTCGGACGCAAGGCCTAATCGGGTCCCTATGACATGTAAAAGACATATGGACGCATGGCTAAATTGGGTACCCATGACAAGTAAAAGACATCCGAACACAAGGCCTAATAGGGCATGTAATGTAATGTGTGTGTTTCATGTTGCTTGGTAAAATAGCGGTTATGAGCTCAATTATGTGCTCGGTTATATGCTCAGTTATAAGATTTGTTATGGACTAGGTTATAATCTCAGTTATGTGCCCAGTTATAAGCTCGACTGTGGTAAATATGCTTGGTAATGTACTCAGTTATACTATCGGTTATGGTCTCGGTTATGATTTGGGTTATATGCTCAGTTATTGGTTTAGTTATGGGATCAGTTATGGGCTTTTTATATAAACATAATCTCAATAATAAAAGTGATACTAGAAAACTAGTAAAACTGATACCATATCAATGTATACATAATTTCAGAAAGAAAACTGATACCGTTATGTTTGCAAGAATGATATGTTATTTATAAAAACATTACTTACCAGTGTGCTCCAAAAATAATACCTTAACAATGTTATTACAACATATAATAACCTATGATTAGAAACCAAACCGTACCTAGTAGGAATTCTTAAACCAAGCAGGTACTTATCACACGTAAAATAGTCTGATAGAAAAGCCTAATCAAGTACCTATAGCTTTCAAATCGTGATACCTACCTATTTTTATACCAAAAGGACGCTTTAATCATGTAAATAGAGTCTCAGTCAAAAAAATGATACCAGAATGCTTTCAAAACTGATACTAGTTAATATGCAAAAATGATATCATATTCACATAAACAATATCTTACTATCAAAACTGATACCAGTTAGCTTGGAAAACCGATACCACATTTGTTTAAACATAATCATAGTACCAAAACTGATAATAATATGTTTCCAAAACAGATACTAGAAACTGTATATTACAACATTTAAGATATAAATGATACCATCACAATCAATAACTAATACCTACAAATCAAGCAACATAAAACACACACAGTACAAACACACACATACACACAAACACACACACACACACACACACACACACACACATATATATATATATATATATATATATAAAGCATCAACTAAAACATGATAGTAAACTAAAAATTCAATGAATACTCACAACTAATCTCCAAATTTATTACATTTCCAAATTTGAATGCATAAAGTGAAGGGAAAAAAATGTAAAATCTGTAATACAAATGTAAGAAATATCAATTCTTTGAAGCTTGACAGTTACGCTTGTTGTGGCCATACTGCTTACACACACCACACCGATTTTGTTTATTCTGGAAAAATGCAAATCCTCCTTTTCGTTTGGTAGAAGGTCTACCAGCACCACATTTGTCTTTAGGAGGCTTAATGACATCTTCAATGCAAGGATCAACAATGGGCTTATCATAGTATGGAATTTGATTCACTGGATTAGCATAAGAAGATCGATAAGTGTCTACAGTGAAATAGTGTTCAACAAAATCATATACCGGAAGTTTAGATCTAGTAATGCACTTGATAACATGAGCACAAGGAAATCCAATAACTTTTCATTGATTACAAGTACAACTCTGATTTTGAAGATCAACATGGAGAGAAGATGGAGACTTGACTTCAAATATGAATTCCGAAGATTTGTAAACAACCCAACTGTAACAACCCGTATTTTTATAACATTTTAAAGTCATAAATCAAGACAGAATTAATTTTTAAAATAAGAATCAGGGGAAACAGGTTGCGCAATTGCGTTCATCTCGGAATTCTGCATGAAATCGAGTCTGAGTTTTCGAAAATCGGAGTCCGTATGACCAAGATATGACCCTCCGAAGTTTCAGGAATTTAAATAAAATAAAACAGCTCGAAAATAAAGCCAGAAATTCGAAATTCAAACCCAGAGAAGGCTGGCGGGAAAATTCCCGCCCATATACCCAGGTCGACTGGGGAGTCGACCCCCCCCCCCAACCAGGTCGACTGGGGAGTCGACCCCCCCATGACCAGGTCGACTGGGGAGTCGACCTGGGGGTCGACCTTCCTCCCGAACCTATTTCCTGAGCCATATGCATTCTGATGTATTTAGAATTGTTTCGTGACCAGATTCGTCTTCCTAACCCTATATAAGCAGCCCCCTAGCCTCATTCTCTCCACACCATTTCATTATGTCCTTATGCTGCTTCTAAGATAATCAAAATAATAAGATAAAAAGGAAGAAAAAGGACTGCTTCTTCTCCATCAAGACTACGCTTAGAGATTTGCAAATTGGGGGATTTCAATTAGAACACGATCAATCAAATAGAGATTCAACAATCAAATTCTGCTTTCTAATTCTTGATCCACGCACTGTAAGTTCCAGTTACTTTTAGATGAAAACTATAAACTTGATATGGGCATGTTATAAATTGGAATTTGATATACGTATGATTCATATCTATTCTTATTTTTCTTGGATCTTGACATTTGGGAATATTGCTTTGAAATCAGTTTGGGCCTATTCGCATTAAAAATCAAACGTTATCATGCCTATGACATTGAAACCATTGTTAATGGCCAAGGACTATGACTGAGAATATAAGACTATGCCTATGACTGATAACATGAGACCATTGCCTATGACTATGACAAGGACAATTGTGGCTAATCACCTATGACTCGTGACTATGAATTACTGCCTATGATTATGAACATAAGACTATGACCATGACTTTGAAACTATTACAGTTAATTGCCTATGACTATTAGGGTAGTTGCCTAGAACTCTTTTGGATAATTATCCATGACTATTGTATAACTATTGTGGTTAATTGACTATTATAGTTGATTGCTCATAACACTATAGTTGAAAACCATGTTGAACACCGAATTGGCATTTAGTTGGATCCCATACCTAGGGTGTGACTTGCTTAGTTTATTCGTTATTATGTACACCAAAAACCATTGACCCATTATCCTTGTATTTGGCTTGCTTGTGCATGCCTATTCTTGTATGTTAAGTTTTTATCAGGACTATCGCCTTATTTTGCTAGATTTTAAAACCCTGTTAATTTCTATATGCCAGTGATGTTGTAACCGATTATCTCAAGTTATATCATGCCAGTCTTGTAATCTCTTTTATCACTTTATGCTTGTCCCTTCTGCCTATCATAGTTTTGATGTTATTCCCTTTATCTCTAGATTTAGATTTGCTTGTAATTTAGATCGATTAACGTTTACATGCGATGGGAATACGATTTGGGTAGATTAGGAAAAACATGAACTAGTTATAAACATGAATCATGAACTTGATAATAGGCATAAGTTGAAACATGAAGCTTGGCACGAACTTGACATGAAACTTGAACATGGTCATGACACTAGAATGAACTTGAAAATGGCCAACTTGAGGTTGGGTTGAGTTTGCAGTGTAAATCTGCACGGAACCGCCCGGCAAATCCAGTTACTGCAAACAATAGGATCCAATGTGGGTAGTTGGTCATATCGCGCTTGAAACCCGAGGTCAGACTGAGTTGTGGTGTAAATCTGCCCGGAACCGCCCGACATATCCAGTGACCACAACAACAGGTCTGATGTGAGAGGTTAGGGTGCATTAATGAATTAATGTCACATGATAGGGTTAAGTCATGAACATGAAAGACAACACTTAACCAACTTGTAATATGATTGGTAGGGTTAGGTCATGAACTTGAACGACAACACCTAACCAACTTAACACGTGAATGGTAGGGCTAAGTCACGAACTTAAATGACAACACTTAGCCAACTTGATATGCTAGACTGATGGGGTTAAGTCTCGAATTTAAATGACAACACTTAACCTACTAGACGGAAACCCTAGTTACGCAGTCCATTTCAGCAGTAACCCACTAGATGTATCATGGTACCCTGGAACTAGGCAGGGTGGGGCACGATTACTGGGCTGATTGTAAGCGACCAGAACGACGGCTATGTGGGTGCGCCAGTGTAGGTTCAGGCGGGATATGGTCGTGCACGTGGTCCGGAGTTGAAAAAGCAGGCATTGGGCATCAGTAGGTTTATCTGTGCATTCTTGATTCGTGTGGGTGGTTGGCACCATAGGGCTTGATACACCCTATGGTGGACCTAGCACAGGTGACTACATTCGTGATTGGGCCGTATGACACAGAAACACAACGAGCTAGAACTTGTAGGGAGCCGATCGACTAGTGAATCGTTCCGTTGGACCTAGAAATGGGTCATTCACGGTATTGGGCCAAGGGATCCTTTCATGGTTAATACTTGACATGGGCTGGGATACTAGTACAGTTGGTGCAGTGAACCTTGAATATGCGATGCTATACTTGATCTATACTTGATCCATACTTGATCTATATTTGATCTATACTTGATTTATCATATTATCTTAGTCTATCTTATCCATCTTGACATCATACTTATGTTTACTTTCAGTTTATACATGTCATGTTACCTTTATCTGTTTTTATGCTGAAAGTCAGTTGGACTTACCAGTCTTTATGACTGACCCATTTTCTTTCGCCTCTTTTTCTTTCGTTCCCCCTCAGGTTCTCAGGGAGGAAAATCTAGCACTTATCTTGGATTTCGCTTGCTTTCGATTCAGCTCATGTACGGTTTGATCTTAAGCTATGCTATGGCTGCATTTCTGCTACCTTTGGGGAATTAAGCTACTTTTGTTATTTTAAGTTTATGCTTCTTTGTTTTTGAGCAAGACAGATATTTTAGCTATGTAAATGGGTATTGGAAGTTGATGGGCTTTTATTGTAAACAATTATATTTAATAAATGATTTGAAGTACTTCTACTTTACTTTCCGCTATTTTATTTATGTTCTGTCTTGTAATATTTCTGTGTTTGTTTACCTCGATAACGCTCCTCCAAAACTAGTGCATTCCCTTTGTGAGTGACCCTAGCGGAGGTGGGGTGTTACACCAACCAAACCCTTCATTAATCACCTGTTTGACCTATGCTCCATAGATGGACAAAGAATGATAGTCCACAAATGACACTCCTCTATTCTTTCGACCATTTTTTCCATAATTTTAATCCTAATTCCATCTAAGCATGAAGTAATTGGTAATGCTCTTTCTTCTATAATCCTACTACTAAAACTTTCAGCTACATTTGAACTATACTCTCTATATCGTTTACCCTTAAAAAACAAATCAGCCCACTTATCAAATGGTTTATCCTTCAAAAATTTCATGGCTGCAGTACCTCCAACGTCCAAAAATTTAGAATGCGCAGCTTCAAATTCATTTAAATTTGAAGCTCTAAAATAAAACTTAAACCATTCATTAACTGAAATATTTGTATTCTTCGACTTAACAGCTGAAAGCAATTTTTGTTCCATATGAAGATAACAAAAACTATGAAACGCATTAGGGAAACTTCACGAATACCCAAAACTAACCCTTGATGACGATCTGATATAAAAACCAAATCACGTGTTTCTTCGAACATTTTCTTCAAGTGACATAAAAACCATCTCCAATTATCCACATTTTATGGAGACTACGCCCATCTCTAAGGGGAAAAGTCTGCAAATTAAATAACAGTTAAATAGACAATCAAAATAAAACAACAATACATGTAAACAGTAACTGATACCAGCAGGCACCTAAAACTGATATCAGAAAACTGGAAATAAGCAATGAAAAACAAAAATCAGAAAAACTGATACTACCAGGCACATAAAACTGATACCTGAAAACTGAAAAATTAATTTTTAAGAAGAAATCATAAAAACTGATATTATCAGGCTATGAAAACTGATACCAAGACACTGGAAAAATAAATATTAACTAAAACTAAAAAAAATGATACTGTTAGGCTCCTAAAACTGATATATAAAAAAAATAAATAATATGACATAACATAAGTTAATACTATAAGTCACCTAACACCAATATGTAAGAATAAAAAAAACTTGGATACAGAAAACAAAAATAATATACCTTGATTACCATTCTTTGCAGTAACTCCCATCAATACACCCAGTCGTCCCTTTAAGTGAGTAGCGTCTAAAAAAATCATGGCTCGGTAATACTCAAACCCACGTATACAAGCAGAAATGGCAATAAACACTCTCTCAAACTGGTTCGTATTGTCATTAACCTCTAAGGAAACATAACTACCCGGGTTATGATCTTGTAGTGCCTCCAAATACCATCTCAAGTCATCATAAGACATTACATCATTACCATACTATTCAGTCAAAGCAAGTTGTTTTGCAGAATATGCAAACAGATAATTCAATTCAATATTACATTCTCTATGAAAATCAGTTATGATCTCCTTAGGCTTCTTGCTTGGATGACCACGAATTTCATCTATAATCAACGATTCAATAAACAAGCTAGAAATATTGGGATTGCTCAAATTTCTAAGTCTACCACCAGAATAGTGCTCACTAACTAAATTCCGTATGAAAAACCTATTAAGCTGTTCAGAACCACAAGTAGCATGAACTTTAAACTGACATCCAGTAAAAGAGGAAGGAGAGCAAACAACTGTTATTCTAGAAGAACTATTCTTTAAACAAATTAATTCATATCCCGTCTGAATTTGATATGCCATCAATAAATCTCTAAACTCAATAGCAACCCCAAAATTGAACCCATTAAAATCAGAAATGGAAAGATTAGATTTTCTTTTCATCATGTCTTTTAGGTAACTTTTTCCATGTACAACAATACTAGAACACAAAGATGCAGTAGTTGAAACTTCAAATGCAGTTGAAAGAGAATGATCATCAATATTTTGCAGCTGGCAATCCTTCCGCTTAATAGTGAAAGAAAAGAAAGCACTCTTTTTATGTAGTTGAAAGCAGACTATACTTTGAAGATCAGAATTAGTATCAACATATATTATTTTGTTCTCAAGCAAGTAACTAATCTCAATTGAGATAGGAGTAAGTTGAGACCAATGATGACATAATTCATTCTTCAGATCATATAATGAACAATCTATGGCCAACCGAGTATTGAAGGTAGTATTGTTGAACAAAAGCAAAAGCAAAAGACTATTATCACCACTGCAAAAAAGATCATATAAAAAATGCAATCAACAAATTATTAATTCAAAAAAAATACCTACATTAGATAACTCATACACATAACAAAACAGGTAGCCAGAATAAGCTACTATATTAATTAATTAAAATTGATACCACGTTTGATTCAAAACTGATACTGTATTGTTGTACACTTAACAACTGAGAACAAACTGATACCACCAATGACATAAAACTGGTAGCATAAATCTATACATGATTTTTATGAACATACCACCAATACCACATGCCTGAAGAGAATTCAATATAGAGTTACTCCAACTTATACTATTTGACAGAATAAAACTGATACCAAATCCATTAAGCACATAGCATAACACATTACAGTAGTGTAATATAAATGATCAAACAAAAATGAAAATAATATATAAAATGAGGACAATTCGATACATCTATGATCACAGTCTAAACAAGAAAAAGAAAACTAAAATACTCAGTATAAAACATATAATCTGCTGCTGCTGCACATCGAATCCATTGATCAACCAATTCAAATCAATAGGAGAAAACTTAAAGAGAATCGATCACATAATTTTTTATTTTTTTTATTTTTTTTTTGAAGAAGATGAACATGAATAGAAAAATCAGAACAACGCGCAAAAGGAAAATCGAACCTGAGAAATAATGTTCAATCGAAATTCGATTCCACACGATGAAAATCCGCACAATCAAAATCCATACAAATTTAGTTAATCCAAGAAGATGAAAATCCACGCAATGGAGAAGATGAAGATCCGCACACAATGTTGATCCGCACATGATGGAGAAGACGAAGATGAAATCCGCACAGAATTAAATTTGCGCACGATGGAGAAGACAAAATTAGGGCGACGATAATCTTTCCGAACGAGATTCTTACGTGCGCGAGATGATGTCAACAACTTATATATTGTCCTGGAAAAATAAATTAGATGGACTATCCTTGTGGATAAAAACCTCAATATTTTTGTCCTCCACACTATTTTCCTGATTAAACAATACAGATAATAAACGAGTGCATTTGTACTTTTAATTTTTCCTTAACATACCATTGAATATTTTTCATTTATATTATATAATATCACATTATATTATATTCATATACTATTCAAATAATAAACTACGAGCGTTACAACACGAGTTTCGCATGTGATGATGCCATGTGCTTGATGTATGAATTGTTTTTCTATAAATTGCTTATATAACATATTCAAGAGAACTATTCATACAAAATTTATTTAGCTATATTTTTACATTAAAATTATGCGTAGATAGTTTGAATTTTGATTTCAATTTTGTAATATTTAATTTTCTTTTAGTTTGAATTTTTGCATCTACCATTAACAAATATAGAATGGATTTGTAAAGGAAATTGATACATTAGATCCTATTTTTAGGTTATATTAAGATCTAAAAATATCTGTAGAGTGATGTTTGAATTTGTAAAGAGGCTTTAACATTAGATCCTATTTTCAAATGATGTTAAGATTTGAAAATATACGTAAATAGACCTGGAAGAATGTTTCAGGCCTTAATTGTTTTTTATGAATTGTTTGTTTGTTAAATTTTTATTTTTAAGTGATATTAGATTTGATAATATTTGTAGAAGAAAGTTCTGAATTTGTTAAAAAATCATTTGTTGGATCTTATATCTAAGCAACACCCATGTTTGACAATATTTGTAGATCTTAATTTGTTTGATTGTATGTTTAATGAATTTAAGATTTTGTTGTATATAGCAAAGATAATTTTGAAATTGTAGAAAAAGTAAGATTCATTTTTTAGTGATACTTAGATAGATTGTCACTTTCAATAATTCATGTTCATATAAAAAAAAAGACAACAAATGTATTAAATTACTAATAAAGAAAGATATCAACAATTAGTTGTCGAACTTAATTTGTTAGATTTTATGTTTAAGGAACATTAAGATTTTGTCATATATAGCGATGATAATTTTGAATTTACAGAAAAAGCAAAATTCAAATTTTTAGTCATTTTAGATAGAATGATATTTTCGGTATTTTTGTTGATATAAAAAACACACATTAAATGTAATAAGCTGCTAATAAAAAATAAAAAAAATATCAACAATGAACACATATTTATCAACTTATATTTATGGCAATAAAATATATTTATAATCAAGCATCAATCAAATAACATTTTAAGATTCAAGATTCAGCATTAACCACTCATCATTAAGCGTTATTTCGCTGAGCGTTAAAGATTCAGTCAATATTCTAGCCATTTAACAAAGCCTACGTTAGAACAAGGTTTCCAGTTCTGGACCATGATTATACGTCTTTCACTCCCAACTTCTAAAGAAGTTTTTCGTTTTTCTCAGAGGAAGTCGTTTCAGCATTATTTCTAGGTCTTTAGCTTCAAATTTCATTGGTTGCATGTGAATTCCGTCTTTTGTCGTTCATCCGTAATAGGTTTGCCCCAATTTTCCGGTAATTTTATTCGAATAGGTCACTGTTTGTTTATTTCTGTAATTCTATACCAAATATAAGTAATTACAAAGTTCTGATCAAAAACCCATATCTTAAGTTCTTTTAATTTCGACTGAGATGGCAAAAGATTGATTCTTGATAATTTTCGCTACTGTGCCGATTAGTTTTGCTATCATTACTGAACATAAGTTTACGTCTTCTGGATATAAGTTTACGTCTTAAACTCGTCCAGTTCCAACTTAACGAATAAAGTTTGACACTGCATTTAATTTACTTATTCTATCATCAATTTTAGGGCCTCAAATAGTAATGATTTCATTGTTGCAGTTGCAATATTAATCTTTACTTATGAATTCGGAACCCTCGGAGTCATGGAACCCCTTGGTAGTCGATATTAGTTCTGACGAAGAGGATGATAAATTTGAAAGAGACAGCAGTTTTGAATCCATGTATAGATGGCTAAATGATATTGCACTGGACTCGAATAATATTATCGTGGATCTTGAGGATAATGCATCGTCTATGGGTGGTTATAGTTCATTGAGACCTAGGAGCAGGGGTGAAAATAATAGTAGGGCTGAGAATGAAAAGAGCATGGCTGAAAATGACAATGCTGAGAATGATAAGGGTAATGCTGAGAATGATGAATCAGATGATGATTGTATGATTTTAGATGATGACCCAGATAAAGTAGCTGAAATTTGCGATGATAGTAAGAAGAGTGAGGGCGACGGGTCCGATGATTTGCAAATCACTGGAGAAAAGGGGCAGGTGAAATTGTGGTCCATTTATTTTGATTCTTTTACTGTACACTACACTACACAGACACAGACACACACACACACACACACACACACAAACATTATAGTTATTTTTGTGAAAGATTCAGGTTAGCTGCTTATGAGAAAACCCATTGCATGTGTCACATCGCTTTAAAATTCATCAACAGTTACATGCAGTATTTCATCCTTGCGTAGTAATACTCCTTTTTAGCACGGTTACATGCTTGTGTTTGCACCGATGCGGTTTGAATAAACACCAGGATATCATGCATAACCCAATTTTAGTTAGACAAGGTTCATCTTGATATATCACGTATGTACTTGATAACACCACATTCGCAGTGGAGAAAGGCTGCCAATCAAACTGTTGGTTTTATTAATTAAAATGTTGTAATTAATTAAAGTATTGGTTGTAGAAGTAAGACCTAAAGATTTCATTACACTCATTTGGCAGAGTTATGTATTTGACTTGTTCTTTTTGTTGCAAAGTCTTGTTTTTCTTTTCTTTTCTTTATTTTGTTATGCTTTTGTCTTTGTTTGTGATGATGTAAATTAGCAATGTATTTGGTTACAGTTACCATCTAATAATTTTGCACAAATCTTTGTCGTTTTGGTCATGCTTAGTAAGGTTTACTTAATGAAATTAGACCAACGAACCAATAAATGTACAACAAGCACGGTTACTTTTTTTTTGGGGGGTTCTATTTTTATGGTAGAGAAATGTGTTAACAAACTGTGCTTCTATTCAGTTAGTATATGTATGAAAAGCTAATGTTGCTTTAGTGATTAATTAACAAAAACGAATTTCAGATGTGCTACTTTTGCAATCCATTATTGCTATAAATTAATAGTTACAGAATATACGTTTTACATGTTCAATTTGAAAAACCAATTATGAAATTTAAAAACATATTTCAGTGTAAATATAATATTATAATACCAAACAACAACCTTTAAGGCATTATAGCAATGAAATCAAATACGCACTCGTGCAAGACAGAATAATAGTACACCGAGCACGCTTTATACATGCAACGTAAAATGGCGAACACAATTGGTAGGCGTTCCACATATACAAAGCAAAATAAATGGTACAAATGGTACTCTTTCACATGGAAGACATGATAGTATAAATGACACTTGTTACATTCGTGGAAGATAAAATGTTATAGTTTGAAATTTGAATGCTAAGATGTCAACTGGTGACATAATTTCATCGATTTAAAATACGTGCACCCTATAGAAAATCTAATATATCCATATTGTTTCCCTTCTCGTTCTGATCTTGACACTTACCAGAAGGATTATATACAACATAATTAAATATGTTTTTGCTTTTTAGAATGAAATTTGTCATGAATCACAACAATGTTATCAAAGTGCGCGCTATAGCGCCCTATGACAACAAATAGCGCATAACGCAGAGCTTGTGCTAGTGTGCTTACAATAGCGCAGGGGTTTTGTATAGTGCAACATAGCGCATAGCTCTAAATAGCGCGTTATTTTATTTTGTCTATTTTTTTTAAATGTTTGAACAATGGATAAAGCTCAAAATAGCACGTTATTGTACTTGTAATGATTAAAAGGAAAATGTTGTAGAGTATGACCAGAAAGAAGAAAAACCGATGATTGTTTAGAAAGTAATGATGGTTTTGATTTGGATGAGACTAACGACTAGGTTTTAAAAGTTTAAACATATAATATAATCTCTATATTTTGTTATTGTACACTTGAATCATGTTTGATTTTGTTTATTTGAATCTTGTTATTGTAGACCTTATATATACTATTTTCACTTGACCTTATTTTCACTTTGTAGATTTTCTTGTTTATATTTTTTTTTCTTAGTTGTTATTAAAAAATCTTTATGTTTTATGCAAAAGTGTACTTTTCATTCGAGTTTTATCTCATCATAAATCATAAATAGAAATAAATTTCATCATAACTCAGAAATACAAGAATAAATTTCAAATATGTAAGACACAAATATATTGTATGCATCAATTATTTTGAATGTACCATATGAAATTATTGACTTTTCTTTAATATAATTACATTTTACATCAAAAAATATTTAGTACATGCATGAAGCATGATAGTTTTTGTATTTGGAATCTTGAACGGTTTGAGTATGACGCATAACATGCAAAAAAACAGAATTAAAATTCAGTTGGCCAGTTGATTCTTTTGAGGGAAAATGAATCAAATAGTGCGTGCTATGGCGTAAACCTTTCGCTATTTTGTGGTATTTGCTATTGACTACACTGAATCACAATGCTAGTCACTCTCAATTAAGTAGCATTATTCATTTGACCAGACTTTGCTATATAAATTGTAATCATTTATCAATTGTTAAAGCAAAAATCAAATTAATTGTATTCATAAATGATATTGAAAGGCAAGTCAATATTTTCTATTAGGCCGCAATTACTATGAAACGTGTGATGACCTTTTGTGTGTGTGTGTTTTTTTTTTTTAATAGGATACGTATTTTGTTGAAACAATCAAACTTTTGCATGTGGTATTGATTATGTTCTTTTTGATGAAAAATGATAAAAAAGTATCCGATTAGAATTGATTTCAAAATATTGAGTATTAAAAATTAAAGAACCAAGTACATATACACACGATCATGTTTGCATGTGTATATGTAATCTTAATTTTTCAGTTGTAATAATATTTTCTTGAACAGTTGTTATATTTCTGAAAAAAAAATGAATGTCATAAGAGAGCAATTTTACCTATGATTGGGCTAAATTGTAGTATACTTTTAATATTTTGAGAAATACTGTTTTCTTCACAAGTAGATACAAATCAGAAAGTGAAATCCAGCGAAAAATCGAAATACTTGAAGAATGAGTATTGACTTATTAATTGAGAGTGGGAAAAACATTAAAAAAAACAGGGAAAAAATATGTAAAATATTGTCATCATATTTATTCAAACTACGATACTAATAATACCACAAACTTTATTAATGGACATAGAAATTAAGTTTTGATCGTGACGGGTATTCAAATTTGTGATCTCGTGCACATATTTTAAGGGCATTTATAAAAGTTTGTGGTTGGACCAAAAGCTAAAAATATATTCTCCAGTCATTATTAAAGATAATCTTATAGTGGGATACAACTAAGAGGCATGACGGTGGGTAATTTCAATTTCTTGATGATTGCTATTGGTAGGTTCAGGCATTAATATACGAGAGAGGGAGGGATTTTGTATTATCAAAATTTCCACCGACTAGAAACAAAAATTTGGTGAAGCAATATGATGCAAATATAATCCCTCACCCTTTAGAAAGTGACGGCGATAGTCCTTCATATTATTATTTAGTGTTATGCGCCAAAATATTCCACCATCTGTATGTCAGTGTGTAATCTTTGTTTGCCTACTAATTTGGAAGTTTCCAGTTGTCATTTATATCGATCTTCTTCACGTATTATATTTTCATGTATTTTCCATGTCATTGTACCTAGTTGGCAAATTCATGTGCCATACCGATGTCCGATGATCACCTCATTTTGTTTAGATTTTATTCTATGAAGCAATTTATCCTTCTGTTTTTTCTACTATTGTACATGATGAAAGCTTGGAAATTTTTGATGTTCTAATCCTCAGAATTTCTTGCAGATTGCCTGTAGAGATTTCCCTCATTCTCGTCATTTATGTGCCAACTTTCCCTTCAAAACCACTCCTCATGAGAAGCACTGCAGACTGGTATGGAGATGTTCATCTTTTCCTTTGCTATCATTATTTTCTTATGTCCATTCATCCACTTCGTTTACTCGTCCCACACATGCGCGCACATACTCACGCACATGCACACAGTTGCACACACAGACGCAGACGCGCACACACAACTAAACTATACTAAATGAGTAAATGCTAATTAGCCGTGTACAATATATATTAAACTAATGATTTTTTTCAGTGTCATTGTTTTGTTTGTGATTCTCCTGCTCCTTGCACCTACTGGCACAGCAGTGATCAATCATCTAGCCACTGCCATGCAACAGACAAAGATGAAATGTGGAAAAACAGCAGAAAGACATTCAAGACAGCCAAGAATTTACAACTGCCTTTACCAAAGCTGCCTTTTGAACTCCAAAACCTTGACATGATCACAGATCATATTCGAGCTCCTATTCGGCCTTGTTCTAATGCAACCGCTCGCCTGCCAGTGAATAAACACCGTGTAAATCATCCAAGATTCATGAAATCAATTACTATGCCAAGATCGAAGACTTTCGGCGTGTCTCGAACTGCATCACATAGTCAGCATAAAAGGGTTGGAAGCACTGGTTCTGGTTTTGTGAGCTCAACCATGAATCAGAATCAACAAAAAAATTATGTTTCTAATCAGATACATGGACATGCAAGGAAAGTATCATTTCAAATTCAACCACCTCCGGCGTCATTGCCAAGAACACAAAGCATGCCAATGACCTCACGAAATTCGTATACCCCAGTAAGCATACTAGTACTGATCCATACTTGTATGTTAATCTGTTACTTCTGAAGAATCATTTATAAAATTTCCTTTGCCTTTTTTAATAGCTGCAAGAAGCTATTATAGGTTTATTAAGTGCACAGAAGCAAAATTCGCTTCTATATGCTGGTGTTATCATCAAAACACACATAATTCAGTTATGGGTCCAATATTGCTCAGAGCTAAAAATATGTAATCAATAAGTATAGATTGAATTTATATTGTGAGGTCTCTTTTCAAAACTCACAAATCTAGTGTAGTCTTTAAATCTGGTCATTCGTTTGATCGTGATGTCACGAGTACATAAAACTTGCATGATTTCATTGGGAAACACAAGCATAGTGGTAAAGGCTTCTTGATTGTGATCGGAAGAACGTGGGTTCGAATTCCTTGGACATAGATTATCAAGTTCACAAAAAATAAAAACTTGCATGATTTCTGGCTTTCTAGGTTGCTTATATAGTATCTTGTTTTATGCAAAATAGTAAAAAATTGGGATACAGAAACAGACAGTAAACAAATATTCTTAATCGTGTGACCCTAGTTTTGAAAGATGCACCACCGTGGTGTATATCACAATGTGGCATGGTATTGGCATCTTTTGTTCCTGTGGGCGACACATGAAGTTGCAGTGATGACGACGTGACATACAAGACGCACGATGCAAAAATGCGTTCTTTTTTATTGTCCATTATTTTTTCCTTAAAAATTTTGCTTTTTTGTTTTTTCCATGGTCTAAAAGACCCCCCCCCCCCCCCCCCCCCCCCGCCGTTTTTTTTTTTTTTTGAAAAGTTGGTTAATGCATCACCATATAGGTCTAGGGGGAGATTCGAACTCCCGGCCTCTTACTCGGTAGGTACACACCTTATCACTATGTCACACTATCTTGGCTTACATGCATGCAGTTGCTGATCTTGAAAAACTAAATTTCTTGATGTGGTATTCTCAGAACAAGTATATATACTTTATTATTTCATGATGTAATTTAATATCTTATTGTAAGAGACTTGTTATGATTTCATATATCATGTAAGCTTAAACAGACTAGTTATATTTTGCTCAAAATCGATTAGCATTGTGTTTATAAATTATATTTGCATGAGATACAAATATAAATATGTTGTGGTTATGGCTAATTATGTAATTACACATATGATGATACAATATTTTAATTTTAAATATGTTTACGTTTGGGCAAATAGGTATGGAACTGTAAAATAATAATAATAAAATGAAAAATGCAGTACAAAATAAACATACCAAAATAATGCAACATAAATTGCATTACTCTTGTTTCATTTATCAAAAGCGAATAATAATTATATGTCAAATAAACTGTAGTACTTCCATTAAGGGGTGATCTTTGGTCGGTTTGGTTGATTCGATAATGAAAATTATTAAATAGAACTAAAACCAATAAATTTGGAAACCAAACCAATCAAATCGAGATTGGTTGATTCGGTTAAAAAATGATTCATATTTTATGTTCGGAACATACGTTGTGTTAAAAAAATATAATATAAATATACGATTGAAGTATTCTTATGCTTTTAAATAGCTCTTTTGACACATATGATAAAAAAAATTAACTTAGACCACAACTAATCTAAACGTTAGTAATTTTAACAATATAGTGTAAGTTCAATTGAGTTGGTTAAATCAATAATCGACTATTTTTTTTGTGAGTCCGTAGTAAATTGGTTTGGTTGGTTTATTTAATTTAACCAAAGAATGCTTTCCCCTACTTCCACTTTTGTGTGTGCCACTCAGCATGGCTGTAGGAAAGTTTTGCACCGTTGTGCTTCGTTAATAGCAGTATGTGACTTTGATGTGTATTCCATAGCATGCAGGTTAAGTCGGAAGGTCTTAATTGTAAGACTCAACTAGTGCTAGTGTATTTGCGACAGACCTCACGAGCTCATTATGAGCTTGGCCATTGAGGGTTGATCGTTATGAACTTGACCGTAGATGGTTAACTTTCACACACATTTCTCGTGTGTGTGTTCGAAAAATCATAGTGGGAGATGAAATTATCTTGCTAATCTATGTTTTCTTTGACAGTAAGAAATGTTACATTGATAGATGTTTGGGCCAGTCTCTCCTGAAAAACCATACCGTATAAATCTCGAAGGCGTAATTTTAAACAGAAAAATAACATACAAGCATACAGAAAACAACAGTGGTAATAATATTAAGAATGCACAATCCAATAACACAGATAAAGATTTCTATTAATCACACCCTTTATGATTCTCAAACTATTATTTTACCATTAACTTGAAGAAGAAAAATAAACAACTAACATATCTGTCGATGCCTAAAGTGAGAATGAGATTTTTGTTCTTCATGGCGATATCTTTTTTCAGTATTGGAGAACACAAGTTGAAAAGTGGAACTCTATATTTCAAATATCACACACCTACGTATAGACCTGTTGATGGATACCTTCAGACCATGATATTGTCATATTTGTATCTGAGTCCGAACTTATTTTCAGATATCCATGTTCGTGGATATAGACGTATAGCTGATATTTTTCCACTTCCCTCATGAACGATAGTCACCAAAAAAAAAAAAAAAAAAAAAAAAAAAAAGCTTACTTTACTGTACCTTTTTTCCAGTAACAATGCTGACAGAAATACAATAATAAATAAATACAATGATAATAATAATCAACTTGTATTGCAAATATTCATTTACACATGCATAATATAATCGATTACCATGATAAATAAAATAGTATGTATCAATCATTTTATTTTATGTAGTAAAGTGTGCATAATCTCAACTGCTATTATGATAAAAGTCGGAAGGATAATTTTCAAAATTTGGATTTTGGATATTTGCTCATTTTTGGGATGCAGATGCAGACAGATCTCAAATTTTTGGGCTTTTTTTTTAATCTTCTCTTGCTATGTGAATCTGAATCAAAAATCACAATATATTGTACTGTATTTCATATGACAAAATTTTAAATGGATTTGCCAGAAGCAACCTGTTAAAGAGTTGGATGCACAGTTTCATTTTTTAGTTTGTGCGCTGCCGCATTAAAATTGCAGCAGTTATAAACATGCGAAAACAAATAAAGATTACAAAAATTATGCATTCCTTAACTACTGCTTGAATTGCAAACATAAATCAATCCTCTATAGGAAGTTTTTATTTTATACGTATCCAAGAAAAATAATACGTGTAAACTGTGTACCTGACCGTAACGAACCCACTTTATGTTGTTTCATTAACCTGGTATTTGTGTCCTTGTAAGTACATCTGCAATCCAGTGACATATCTATTGAAATTGCTATTTGAAGAGGTATACGGCATTAAAGAAATATTTTACCTGGTTGTTATATATATATATATATATATATATATATATATATATATATATATATATGAGGAGGGTTCCACTACACCTCTTATTTTGCACGTGAACTCTCTCCCTTAATCTTCACCACCCATTTCCCCACTCATTCTCTCTCTTCCCATTTCAATATTATTTCTTAGTGGGAAGAGAGAGAATGAGTGGGGAAATGAGTGGTGGAGATTAAGGGGGAGAGTTCACGTACAAAATAAGAGGTGTACCGGAACGCTCCTATATATATATATATATATATATCTCAAATTGGCATACATCTACGTTATTGAGTACATGTTTATTTCATTCTTAGTTACTAATGCTTTAAAAAAATTTGGAGAATTTTCATGTCTGTATCTGTTAACTTTACTAAAGGTACGGTTTGACGGGAAATCTTGTTGTCTAATTTATGGTTTACTTGGTAGTTGGTGCACAAGGTATGTATCAATTTTACTTCATCATTTTTTTGGTCAAATGTTATCTTGAAGGAAAAATTTAAATGTTTTTTAAATGAAAGTTTGAATTTTCTGTATCAAGAAAATAACACTTATGAAGTATAGGAAACATGATAACATCATTGTCCTTTTAACTATTAAGACTGCTAAAATAACCTTTAATCAAGGTAATTGAATTATCTTAGTTTGATGCTTGTATTCCACGAAATGTGCTGTATAATTAATGCATTTGCTCTTAAATTTAGAAAACTTGAATAGAAACTTGAGTTTGTACCCACTTTCCTATAAGGTATTCATATATTGATATTTGCTATGCAAAATCAGGCAAAACTCGTTTTTATGTTTAATTTGTATATTGTTTTCTTTTTCTACTTTGATTAATTCATATAGAATATCACAAAATTATGGAAAATGTATAAATTTTGTAAGTTTTATTAAAGTATTTGAGGATTGCTCTATTATAAAAGAAAACCTGTTCAATTTTTTTAACAAACCAAAAAATAAATAAAAAATGGTGGGGCTCCTTGAAAAAACATGCATGTCAAACACCAACTTATATACAATATCAGTCGATTTTTTTTTTCTTCTCATTTTGAGCTGGACTAGAAAATACAGTAATGCTCAGTTCCCTTTTTTTATTAACCAGAACAATGTTTATATTTGTACAAAAGACATGAAATATGGCTTGAGCTCATAGATTGACATAAGCCCTTTTTGTTCTTCTTGTGTTGCAGTTTAACTATATTTCGTATGACAAATTTTGGAATGGTTTCTTCAGATGAAAGCTATCAAAGTTTTGGATGCACTGTCATATTTTGTTAGCGCATTGCCAACATTAAAACTGCGTTGGTTATTAATAGACAAATTAATAAATCTTAATTGGTTTTATTGCAATCGTAAGTCAACCCTCTTTAGGAAATTTTGTTTCAGAATTTTTTGGATATCAATGAAATGGGTGATAGAACAAAAAATGGCAACGATGAGTTGGATTTGCATCAGTGCAATAGTTTGACAATAAGAGCTCTTTTGTTAGTTTCATGACTATATTAGTGCTTTGCTAGTCTTAAATGGCATTGTTCTCAAAGCCCGTTGAATACCTTTAAGCTTGGATTAAGTATTGATTTTTATCATTCAAAATTCGAAATTGAAACGTCTAAAACTTCTAGCTTAACAAATCATACTGGGGTGCTTAACTAGTCTCAAACCTTGATAGTCGAATTTTATTACATGTTTATAAACTAAAAAGTTTATGGTTACTTCGAATTATCACCCATCACAACTGAAGTGGGATGGTCTAGAACTACTGAGTTCCAAGTGGAATGTCAAACCTTAACTTGAATAAGAAAGCCGAATAGTAACTATTTTTGTATGAATGTTATAATACTTCTATCAATAAAGCATATATGCATATGTACGACCATAAATGCACATAATACAATACAATGGTAACTGAACCTCTAAAAACTAGGATACAAATGTGTTATTGGTACATCGATAAAAATATGATACTGTTTTTATTTATTTATAATTCGGCTTTGTTTATAAAGACGATGAAATATGATTCATCCGCCACTTATGAAATATTACTTGTTTTCTATACAAATAACTGTAAAGGTAGAAAAACATTTATTATTTTGCTTCTTCGCAAATACAGTGCGAATGTTTTACAAAATGTACTACTCCCTCCAGTTCGTAATATAAGATGTTTTAGAAATTTACACGTGAATTAAGGAAAAAATTAATTGATATTTTAGTCCATACTTAAATTAAGCAGGTTCCACAAATTAAGTTCTCTTTTCATGTGCAACCTAATTATCATTCCTATTTTTCATGCACAAAAAAATCGTGAAGCAACCATTGAATCTTTAGCATTTATTACGAATCAATGATAAAATAGGAATAACAAGCCTAAACATTTTACATTTTGAAACAAATCAAACAACTTAAAATATCTTATAGTTATATTATGAATCGGGGGGAGTATTAGTTTGCCGAAAGCGTGGCATAGTGGATACATATCCGAAAATTTTCCGTATGTATAAAATGTGTACTGGAGCGTAACCAACACGCTTCATGTTGGTTCATCTACCGTATCCTTATACTTTTAAGTACCTATGCAATCCTAAAACAAATTGTTAGTTAAAGGTAACATGAAATTAAGGAATATATGGTTTCGTTGTCGTGAAAATTCTTGTCTTATACTTTTAAATCAAAAATTACGTACAACATTGTTTACATGTAAGGTGGTGCCTGACGTAACGGTAAGGTTACCCAGCTGGTAATCTGGAGCGCTTAGGTTCGAGCCCCGGCCTCTTCGCAATGTGAGGGAAATGCTGTGCGCGATAATTGACCAACCCCAGAGCCCAAAAAGCCGTGAGAATAGTACTAGAACGGGAGACTGATCTAGGAAGTCCTCGTGCTTGAGTACGGGAGCTTTTGGCACTGGGTATCCACCTTTTTAGCATTGTTTACATGTTGTGCTTGTCACTTTTGATCACTAATTTTGCCCAAAATTATTGGAGAATTTCCATGTTGATATTTCTTAATTTACCTACAGACAATTCAATAGAAAATTGTTATTTTCCAAACTATGAATTAGTAGATGCAGAAATAAGTTATGTTTTTACATCTATGATTAAATATCCTTATAAACAGAAATCTTAAATGATATTTCTAGTGAAAGCTCTGATTATCATAACAAGAAAATAACAGATATGAAGTGTAAGAAACATGAGATCTGTGTCATTTCTTTTTCTAAACAAAATGCAGAAATGTTTTATATTTGATGTTGAGTATCTCATTCTGATGCTTATATTTAATGATATTTTGTGAAATATATGTATGTACTCTCTTCACTGAGTTGATAATATCAAGTTCTTAGGTATGACAATGATTGATATTTGCTACGGAAAATCAAACAAATTCCTTCATACACTCGTGTTTTCGCTAGCGCCCACCATGCAACCTTTTTCCTCGTTTTTAAACACTACGGTCGACTAACAACCATCGAGCCAAGCAAGATTCACACGGTGGTTGGTCGCTGGCTGTGGTGGCCCTAGCAGAAACTTGGGTGCCGATAAAAGCTACACTTAATTTATGTAACCTTTCCTTTTCTAATTTAATTAATCTACGTAGAGAAATCATTAAATTATGGAATATGTACAATGGTAATTTTTTGCTAGAGCATTTCATAATTGTGCTAGTATAAAACACAATCATGTTAGATTTTTTTTTTTTTTTTTTTTTTTTTTTTAACTTTGCCATTCCTTGTATTCATCACTTTATAAACATAAGAATGAATCAAAAATAAAATAAAAATTGATGTGGTCCATTCTATCATGGAAGAAGAAGAAGATGCAGCTCGTTTTGAAATATCCCGCACCAACATATGTATATACAGGAGCGGTTGATTTTTTGTTTCTTTTCTGATGTGGGCTAAAAATTATGGCTATTCACACTTCCCTTTTTAATTAACTAGCTGCCCAAATAAACTGTCCTTATCTGAACAAAAGACATGAAATTGGGCTTGGGCATATAGATGAATAAATGCTCTTTTTATTCTCTTGCTATGTGATTTTGTATCAGAAATCACAATGTATTATACTAGTTTCAAGGGACAAATTTTGAAATAGATTTGCGAGGAGAAACATATTTACTGAAGTGTTGGATGCACTATTGCAATTTTTACTCTGTGCAATTATAAACGTATAAAAATAAATAAAGATTATGTAAATCAATATAGATTGATCCGAGATCCGATTCAAATCAAATATAGCATCTATGGATATACAAAAATCATTGTTTTAAAAAACCCGCCTCAATACTCGCATCGAGGAACACCTCGGGAAAATAAGAGACAACAACTTGAGGCATACAAAGCGTACGCCTCGCACGTCTCAAACTCCTGCGGCATAAGACTCAAATGTTGACACTAATAAAAGACATTGAGTTTTAATTATTTGATGGAAATAAATAATAAAAAAATTACCATTTTTTACTTATAAATTTCAATATCGACATGATCAGGTAAAATTGTTATTGAAACAACACTCAAGAGCTATGTAATGGATTTTCTCATTGTTATTTAAAAAATATTTTTCAATAAATTTCGCTAAATCTTCAAGTAAATATTGCAGATTGATTTGAATTGATAGAAGAAATCAAAATTGGAGTTGGTGGTACCTTCAAATAGTTCTAAGAAATTGAAATTTGAATCATATGAGTTTCAATTATTTATTTTTAATCTATAATAAAAATATATACTTGTTCAAAGTCAGATTTTAAATGATTTGTTTGTTTTGTTTTTTGCCTCGTTTAATTTAAAATGTCAAAATTTCTTTACATGTTTTGCGTTTTATTTTTACCCGAAAAGCTTATGCCTCAATGTTTCGGGGCTTACGTCTCGCCTCACTGACCCGAGAATGCCTCATGTACGTTTTTTGCGTTTTAAAATTTTGATAAAAATACACCGAATCGATTTCTTTTATTAATTTCAAATATGTGATTCAAAGGGATCAAATAGATTTCAAATATGGGGTTCAAAGCAGTCAAATAAGAAATAATACATTGAACCGTATAACTATACTGAAATATACGATCATAACTATACTTTTAAAGACATCTTTAGGAATTT
The DNA here is from genome assembly GCA_030737875.1 of Allium sativum. NCBI lineage: Eukaryota > Viridiplantae > Streptophyta > Magnoliopsida > Asparagales > Amaryllidaceae > Allium > Allium sativum. The sequence goes on along the minus strand of CM060912.1, from coordinate 890,224,957 downwards.
TGTTTGTTAACTTTATTTCTAATATTCATGTAACGAATGATAGAAAAATAAACAATAAGAATTGCCTTTTTTGGAGTTGCATTTATGTAATAATTTGACAAAAAGAGCTCTTTTGTTAATTTCAAACAAGGATTGTCAACAACTACTTTCGGATGCGGGTAATGTCGTATCTTCATCTCAAAATTAATTTTGGATATTTGCATCTACATATACAAACAAATACCAAATAATTATCCTAGTGACTAATGATTGAAAACATAAACAGAAATTTTGGATTAACATAAATCTTTTTCCAGTCCCATTGATGATAAAAGCATGAAAAGTCAACAAGTATGATGATAATTAATAGTTTTGCGCAGTTAATATGCATTTAATGCATATAACATAAACTGTTAACCTTATTTAAAAAAATACTTTGTTAAAATACGCATAAAATAAACTATAGTCTTGATAAAAACTAGACGAATAATTTTCGGATGTTGTTGCCTTTGCATCAATATTCGTTTTTCTGGATACCAGATATCCATCCACTTTCCGGATAGCAGACAAGGATGCATATGGATTTTGGATTATCTAGATTTCCACTAAAAGCGTTATTTCAACACTATATTAGTAGTGTTATTTCCAAATTAGTCATGATGCTTAATTATTTGCATTGTATTACGTATATTCAAACCGAGGTTCAAGGTTCTAGATATCATCCTACACGATGGAATTCCATCTGTCTCAGTCCATTTCGCTAATCAAGATGGGAAAAGGTTAAAGAAGAAAACAAAAGTGATTTTTAAGGAAGATCAGAAGAACTGCTTAGCAAATGAGGATTTGAAGCCCAAAAAAAAAAAAAAAAAAAGTAAAATTTTGCCTATTTTGAACATGCTCAATCAATTTTAGCAGATTAAAGCAAATTTTTCATCAAATTATTGTAATCATCATGACATCTATCAATGAAACATAGCCATAATCACATTCAAAAGGGTAACTTCTTGTTAGTTTGTTTCCTCCGTGTTGATTTCGATGTTAGGGTACAAATACGATTGAAAAAGATGGATTTTTGAAAATGAAAAGAAACAAAAAGAAGCATGTGATTTTCTTTGGCCATATTTTGGTTCAGTTGATATTGTTAATTTGACTAAGAGTGGAGATATATAATTTTGTTTTTCTATTTTTATTTGAATGCAGTTCAAGGTGTTTTGTTTGTAAAAAATAAAATTGTAAAATATATTCTTATGATTTAAAAAAAAAAATGCGTCATGGTTCAAGACTGTCTGACACATCGGAATTCCAACCATTTTGGTCCGGTTCCGGCGTTGATCGGAACAGAAGCTCTAGAAACAAATCGGAACAGTTAAAACAAGCAAACAAAATCAATTTTCGAGCAAAAACAGAAACAACGAAGCAAAGAAAAATTAAATGAAAGAAGACATAAATTTTCACCTAATTCACGATGAATTTGAGGTGGTTGAAAGATTTGTTTTCGAATTCATAGCAATAACAACTTTTAGTTGTTTAGAGGATTCACAAACATCGATGTCAGTTTTCGTTTTTCCTCCGCAAATTCAATATATGGGGAAGAATATTAAAAACGAAGAAGAGTTAAAAGAGAAGTTACTTTTTTGGTATTGCATGCTTGTTCAGGTTATTTGGGCTGGGCTTGAGATTAAGGGCTAGATTGCTATATGTAACATTAATATTTTTTGGATACCCAATTTAACCGTTTTCTAAGAGAAACTGATTTGATAGTAAAAATCAGTTTTTTTTCCCCTTAAAATTGACATCTATTTAGTATTTCTTTTGTTTAAAAAGGAAAAAGAACCAAATTCGTAAAATGGTACTAAAACTGAATTTGCGAAATTTCCTAAACGAAACTGAAATTCGAAAATTACCAGTGAAAGAGACGGAAAATAGAATTTTGAACCTTGATTTATATTGACATTAATATATGTTTAGTATTTCTTGTATTTATATCAATGTTTTAAGAAAACGTGAGAGAGGCGCATCTCATGGCGAGGCGGTCTTAAAAAAGCGCTGAGGCGTAGTGATTGAGGCGTTTCCCCCTTAAAACGTAAGCTTCAACTCGTTGAGCCGGAAAAAACATAAAAAACATTTTGGTGCGTACGTTTTTTCTTTTACTGCTTCATGCTCTGGTAAAAACAAGCGAAGAGGTAATTTTTTTCCCTTCATTATCGACTCCAGGGCTGGAAATCGGCTTCGATTCCAGGTCTTGGAACGACTTCTATTCCAGTCCTGGAATAATTCGATTCCTGAGAATCGATTTAGATCCATTCGAATTTTAGAAGTGCTGCTTGAATTTCACTGCTTCTTATTTTGCTGCTCATGTTTCTATAGTTTTATGACAATGTGCAAGAGAGATATAGCTTGGAAATGGATGAAAGAACGACTGAATTCACCAAATCCAAAATAATTTTTTGTACGTTTTGTGACCATAGATGCACCAAAGAATTGCTCGATCAAACAATTTTTAGCTTGCACTCATGTTGGAATCATTCCTTGTTCAAAAGTGCCACAAAATGTAAAAGATAAATGCATTGCAACTTTGGAAAAAAATAGAAGTCGTCAAGCAAGCAAAATCGATATGTTCTGTGAGGTTAGTAGAAGTGAAATCGTTGAAATTGGTTATCATAGTCATACCGTTGAGCTTGACCGTGAAAGTGGTAATATTGTTAGGTCTAGAGGAGCAATTGACAAAATGTATCCCATGCTAGCAACGATAATAGCTTGGATGGTAACATGCTTATGGATGAGGAAGAAAACATCATTTGATCTTAGATGACACTTCGAATATTTTGGACAACTATATTTTGTTTGAATTGCTTGTAGTAATTTATGTTTCTTATATACTATTTAACGTTATTCTATGTCTACTTTCATTATATGACATACGTTTTTTTTTTCCTCGAAAGGCTTACGCCTCGTCTCGCGGGTATGAAAACGTCTCATCTACGCTTTCGCGTTTTAAAACATTGATTTATATAGAAAAAAGAACAGGAATTCGTAAATGGGATTAAAACTAAATTTCTAGAATACCTGAAACAAAATTAGATTTTAAAATATTCCAATGAATAAGACGGAAAATGGAATCTTGAACCTTGACTCAAATGTAAAAGATCATAGTTACTTCTATTGACAACTGAAGCAAATGAACTTAGACGGTCTGGAATTATCTAGGAGTTTTTGGTGGGGCCTCAAACTTTAAGTTGAATAAGAGAACCAAATTATTAACCACTTTACATGAACATAGCATACTTCTATCGGTAAAGCATTTATGAGCATAGTCCACAGATATGATACGATACAAAGATAAGTCAATTATCTATTAACTAGGGTAAGAGTGCGTTGTACGTCGATTAAAAAAAAACGATATACATGCTTTTATTATTTGGGACATGTTTATTAATGCTATGAACGTGATCCATCCTTCTTTTATGAAGTATTATGTGTTTTCTAAGCAAATAATTGGAAAAGTAAAAATAAAATATAACATTTATTTGCTCACCACTGATATCTGTGGAAAGCAAACAGAAATGTATCCAAAAATTCTGTATGTGTAAAATGTGAACCTGAGTGTAACCAACACACACTTCATGTCGGTTCACGTACCTAGTATTTGGCATTTGTCCTTGTAGCCACATATGCAACTCAGTTGCTTATATGTTGAAATTGATATTTTGAATAGTATATGACATTGAAAGAATATATAGTTTGATTGTGATGAAATTTCTTTCCATATACATCACTTTTAAAATATATTTACATGTTTTATTTCTCTTTTACTTACTAACGCTGTACAGAAAGTTAAAGAGAATTTTCATTTCTATATTTGTAACTTTGCTAGAGAAACAATTCAATAAAATATGTTTTTCTTTATTTCTTTTCAAGGTTTTTTTTTTTGGGGCCCTGGGAGGCAAGCGTTAAATCTAATCACTTCAGTGACTAAATTTTACTTCGGCGAAAAATTTCCATATGAATTTTTGATATAGTTTTAGTTTTCATAACCAGCCAGTGATGCATAAATGATTTCTAGTCAAGGTTGAATCATCATATTCTTGACGCTTATATGCAGCATGATATTCTGTACAAAATGTGTACACTTAAGCTTCATTTGGGATTTTTTTTTAAGCCAGTTTTGCCTGATTTTGGATGGTTTTGTATTTTAGGTGTTGTCGTAACCTTTGCTTATAAAATTCCTTTACACCGGTTATTGCTGGTTATAAAGCTGGTGAAAATCGATGTAGTGTAATTATGAGACGATTAAATTGGGCTGTTTTGAAGGGGTTTTTTCTTTCCAATTAAATCCTTGCTAATTATGTTGGAAAATAATTATATAAGTATTGTGGAGTATGCACCTTATGCGGAAGCGGTTTACCCATCAAGATAAAGAGATAATTTTGATAGAAAACGATACGGATATGCAAACGAACACAACACAAGATATTCCATCCAACTAGCATCTTTATTGATTCACAAACACAAATTTTGTTTACACCTATGGAATAAACCCATCAGGATAAAGAAAACGATACGGATATGCAAACGAACACAACACAGGATATTCCATCCAACTAGCATCTTTATTGATTCACAAACACGAATTTTGTTTACATCTATGGAATAAACCCAAAATAAACAAATTACATCCGAATCAATAATCTTATTTAGAAAAGGAAATAATATCTAAATGACTAAAATATTGTCGAAGAAGAAAAGCAATGAAAAACGACGGCAAACCCTTGAATCAACTAATTTCGGTCATAATCCCATGATTTGATTCAAACCTCAAAGCTGCTTATATAGGAAAACAGAAGATCTATGCAAATATTCAAATTTTCCCTCAGTAATATATCTCAGGAAATACTCAGGTCAAAATGGGAACACGTCGGCTCAGACGTCCGACCGGGATGGTTAGACGTCTGACCAAACACTCGGAAAACAATCCCCCTTCAAGTTAGACGTCTGACTAGAGTCTCAAACGTCTGACCGAGCACTCTGTCAACAAATTCCCATCAGCTTAGACGTCTGGAACTGTGTATCAGACGTCTGAGCTGATACTTTGATCAATTTATGTTCCTTTAACTGTTGCACTTCCTACTCTATCACAATGCTATTTCCACGCGTCATCTTCAACTTCACAAATTCCAATACTTTATCTTGATATGAAATCATATCATCAAGCAAGCTTTCAGCAATCAGCAAACAAGTCAATCTAGCTCTTTCACACGTCACCAAATCTCAATTAAACCATTACAAACTCGATCACCGCCTGCAAGTGATGCATCTCTCTCATGAGGTGCACCACACAAACCGACGGTGTCAAAAACGTTTGTGATGCCACAAAGATCCTTGTCTTGTGTAATTTTCAAGCCGACGTCCGTCTGTCACTTTACTTGAGCTCATTCCCTGTTTTTTGTCGATCCCTCGAGCATCATCAGTGTGAAGACCTTTGTCTAAAATATGATCCTTGATCCTAGATTCATCAACAACGACCACATTAACTTCTCCACCGTGTTGTGGATTGAGTTTTTCAACCGTCACTCGGCTTCCACGGTCGACTACAGAACCGATCAATCTATAAAGGTTTACTTTCTCCAAAACTCCTCTGTTCGTAACTGACCGCTCTTTTTCACTTTCAAAACTCTACCTCGAATCTCATAAGTGCAACCACGACGATCCAACTAACCGAGAAAAACAAGGCGAAAATGTCTAACTTCGAAGACTTCCCTCTTCACACTATCATGCATCCAAAACTGGATAGACCCAATACCGCAAATCAGTAGCTCTACTCCATTGACCGTCCTAGTCATAATGACATTCTTCTCATAAAAAAAATTACTTCACATTACTACAGATGTGGAAACTGGCTCCCGAATCCATCATTCAAGGATATACTCACTAAAGATGACATCACAGAAAACATCACTATTGGTACTTTCAGCAAAACCTGCCTGTGCAACATCGCTATTATCACCACGCGCAGCCTTCTTATCCTTTTGATAAATGTAACACGATCTGCGTCTGTGACATTTCTTACAACAATAATGATAAGTGATAGCACTTTTACCACTAGCTTTATTCTTCTTCCAACTTGTATCTTTTTTTGAGTCCCTTGCTACCATAGCCTCACTTTGAACTGATTCAGACTTGACCCTTTTCTACTTTGGCTGCTTTGTACAATTTCCAAAGAGATAGCTCTGTTTATATTGAAATTACTCAGTGAAACAACCAAAATCTCACAACTTTCTAAAGGCGAACTCATCAACAAAAAAGCTTGCAAGTTGCAACTCATTATCAAAATTGACCTTCAAACTTGTCATGTGATTGATCACATCTTGAAATTCATTCAAATATTCTGCAATAGATTTTTCTTCCTTCAATCTCAGTTGTACTAGCTTTCGAATCAGGAAAGCCTTACTTGTAGCACTACTTTGACTCATATAAAGATATCAACTTATCCCATAAATCTTCGCGGATTGGAATACTGAATCATCAAGGTACTAGAAAATCAAAGCAATCGTCTTCTTATCCATTTTCTTTCACTTTCCCTCATTTATATCAGAGGGCTTATTCCCATCTGTTAATTGGATCATGAAGATCATTGAGGTATAGAACATCCTCCATTTTCGTCTTTCAAATTCTTCAATTTCTTCCATAAAAAATGGTCATCTTCGTAAACGACATCATATCCGACAAAAAAAACGATTTTTCCAATTTAAAATTACTCTTTAAGTTTTGCGATGATCTAGCTCTGATACCAACTGTTGTGGAGTATGCGCCTTACGCGGAAGCGGTTTACCCACCAGGATCTTATTCATCCAATTACAAAGAGATAATTTTGATAGAAAACAACACAAATATGCAAACAAACACAAACACAATATATTTCATTCAACCACCATCTTTATTGATTCACAAATACGAATTTTGTTTACATCTATGGAATAAACCCAGAATAAACAAATTACAACCAACCAATAACCTTGTTAAAAAAGGAAAATGTCTAAATGACTAAAATATTGTTGGACAAGAAGAACAATAAAGAATGACAACAAACCCTTGAATCAACGGTCACAATCTCATGCTTTGATTCAAACCTGGAAACTGCTTATATAGGAAAATAGAAGGCCTAGACAAATATCCAAATTATCCCTCAGAAATATCAAAAAAAAAAAATTTAGGAAATACTTAGTCAAAACGGGAACACGACGGCTCAGACATCTGATTGAGATGGTCTGACCAAACACTCGGGAAACAATTCCCTTTCAGGTCAGACGTCTGGCTTAGGGCTTTAGACGTCTGGAACTAGACGTCAAACCTTTGAGCTGATACTCTGATCAATTTCTGCTCCTTTAGCTACTACTGCACTTCCTCCTCTATCACAATGCTACTTTCACATCGTCATCTTCAACATATATGTGATTTATATCACAAATCACAATACTACTTTTTAATAAAACTCATAAAATCAGTTTATATCAACTTTCAAACATGTATTGCTCAGTTATAACAATAATTCAAGTAAACCAATTAAAATCACTACATTCATTGTCTATCAAAATCGGTACTTTCTTAACTAAGCAAAAAACATCTAAATTTTAAAATTTTGAATGGAAAAACAGTTCATATCAAAGTGTTAGTGAGGTAATCATGTATTGATGATGGCTATACAAAATCTAATGTACTCGTTTTTATGTTTTATTTTTCATTTTTGCAGCCTTTCGTTTTTCTATTTAATTAATTTACGTAGAAATATCACTAGTAGAAATTTGGTAATCTTTCGCTAGCGCATTTCATGATTGCGCTGTTGCAGAAAGGCAAACATGTTCAATTTTCTTCCAGGCATTCCATATATTTGTCAGTAAATACCAGAACAATTTTCTTTTCAGCTTTAAACAATTCATATTCCATGAACTTATAGTCACTTAGTCAGTGTATCACAGCTGCTCAACACAAAGTACAAATAGTGTGTCAAAGCAAGGGACATCAGAGTGTGTGTGTTTTTCTTTTTTTCCCCCCTCCTCAGATGCTTTCCTTCAACGTGAATGCAGTATGATAGTTGCAGTTCATCTTGAAACTATTATGCCAATTGGACCATGTTTCAATCAACTTCTGTTTCTTTTAAAAAGGACGAGTCATTATTGATGTCTCTACTAGCCTTTGATACTTTGAAAAGGGAAGGGGGGGGGGGGGGGGGGTGGGTTATGGCAGATGCAATTGAAGGGATAATTCTTTTATTGTCCTTTTTCTTGTTTTAAAAAGATGTTCGCTGTTTACTTTATTTAGCGTTCGACGCGGTATTTATTCTTTCCTTGTATGAAATTGCTTTTACATGTTTTCTTTTTGTGTGTATGTGTTGATGCAGAGAACAATGGAAACAGATGGAAGTTTAAAATGGAAGGATCTACTTGCAGACATGGCAGCCGAGCTTGGTGTCTCTGACGCTGTCAGTGGCAGCAGCACCATGCCTGCTCAGTCTGTTACTCCTGCGCAGTCTGTTACTCCTGCGCAGTCTGTTCCTCGTCAAAACCAGTTGTATACTGATGATATCCAGTTAGCTGCTCAGTTCCCCAGCTCCACCAGTCAAAATATAGCAGGAAACTCAAACTTTGACCCTTATCTTTCATCCGAGGATTTAAATTTTCTGCCCAACTTATCTGGAGTGGATCCTACGCCATTTACATATGATTTCGGTGTTAATTGGATGTAGAGTGATAGTGGCAGGCATATTCTAATACTACATAGCAGTGTGTTATTTTAGTATATATTTATAGCAGTGCCTTTATGATTTATAGATCTTTCTTGATAATTTAAGCCGTCTGTAAACTATATGCTTTCAGGTATGTTCCTGTTCGTTGTTCAAAATTTACGTAGTTTGTTAAATGACAAAAGGCCTCCTGTCTTATGTTACGTGTTTTGCTTGTCTATGCTAGGTGATACTCTCTGGTTTACTCGTGTGGCTTCTGTATTGATACTTGTTTTCGTGCAATCGCTGCTATTATCGTGTCTGGTGTTAGAAAAAACTAGGGTTCTTTTGCATAAAACATGCAGCAAGATAAATCATTGTACGACGAAACATGCTAAATCTGAAAAATGCCGAAGGCATAACTTCAATGCAAGAGGCAATAATGGAAGGCAAATTCTACATGATAGCCCCTATTTTAATAAAAAATATCAATAACAAAACTACCCTTTTCAATTGTACTTTTTTTTTTTTTTTTTTTTTTTATTAATTTTCAGTCTACCACGTAGTGGCTCTACGTGGTATTGTAGAAAACCACGCAGGGCCACTACTAGGTTTTTAACCATACCCCGTAGAGCCCCTACTAGGTATGATTAGAAACCACGTAGTGGCCCTTCGTGGTTTCATAGAATACCACGTAGAGCCACTACGAGGAAGGGTATTATTAGATTTTTTAAAATTAAATGGGGGGTTACTCAGCAAAATGACGGGTTTACTTGTTTTTGCATATTTTTAGGGGGCTACTCAGCAATTGCGTGGGTTCAAATAGAATTTGCCTAATGGAAAATTCAAAAGCAATAAACGGCTGTTTTAGGTAAAGCAGGCTCCTATAATTAGTTTACTGTGGTAATTTTGTTTTATATTTTGTTAGTTTCAGTGCAATTTCTTTTTATAAAACGGTAAATATTAAGGGGATTGTTAAATGGACTTCACATTTGGTTAATAGAAAGACGAAGATTTTCTTTTAAAAAACAAATTTTACAAAAAAATTGATGAAAAGTATGAAAAGTTTTAAAATTAGGGAGAATGACACATTTACACTCAGGGGGTCCACTATCTTTTTTTCATTTACACTAAATATCTGTCTCTCTCGCTAAATTCTAAACCTTTCATACTTTTCATCAATTTTTTTGTTAAGTACGTCCTTCTCCCTATTTTCCACTAAATTAAAATTTAATATTAACCCTCTATAATCCTCATTAATATAAACCATAAAATCTGAACCTTAATTAATGCTTACAATTTAATGTTGTACAAAATAAAAAAAATAAAACATAGATAATTCAATTGAGGTACAAGAAAGTTTCGTGGGTGATCAGATGACATCAGATTAGGTAATTACTTGTAATTTCATATTGGAATTTGTATGATTCATTTAATTAAAATAAATCCAGAAACAATTTTTTTTATTTACTATGCTATATCGAATTTGTGTAATTGAGATGTTTAGTAATTCGCACGTTTGTTACTTGCGTTGAATTTAGTAAGTTAGGTTTAACATAAATTATGAGTCAGGGTAGTTAGGTCTCTTTTCTCTTTTTTTTTTTTTTTTAAATAAACCATGCCCCTCCCCTCTTAACAAAAAATAATAATTAAGCTGGAGTCCCCTTAAAATTGTCCTCACCTTAACAAAAAATGGAGTCCCTTTAACAGTCCCAATATTAAAACTAGACATCGGAGAAAACAAAAATATAAAGTGCAAACATATCTATATTTATTGAAAAATATTTGTTGGACCAAAAAATGACTCTAACACCCAATAGACTATGATTTGTACAGAATGATGAAGAAATATAAAATGAAAACAAGGGAAAAACAGTACACACAAAATTTATTGTGGTTCGACGTTAATGAGCTTACGTCCACTTTGTAGTTTCTCTATTCAACAAGAAATTATAGTTACAACACTTGAAATCCTCAAACACTCGATATACAATCAAGATTCTCCCAAAAAAATTGGAAAACACTTGAATATGAAGGAGACAGGCTTAGATCGAACAGAAATGGCGGACAATATATGATCTTTCCAACTCTCAAGTGTCAAAAGTCCTCTTTTTGGCCTTTGGATCGTGTATTTATAGGCATAGGCTCTGGAAAATAGGTGGGAACGGTTAGGCAAAGATGACATTCAAACCGTGAATATAAGATATAATGGAAGAAGTTTCATGCAAAAGGCGGGATCGGTTCGTGGGACATGTGGCAGAAGCTCCGAGCTTTAGAAGGTAATCGGGTGAATAGCAGGAACGTGGGCAACTGCTTTGTCGGGGTCGAAATAGGGATTAGATCGAGTGTTCGACCCGATATTATTCGATCTAGAGAACGACGATTCGTAATCACTGACTCATTCGATCCGATCAGGCTTGTTGTTCGATCTGAAGCTTGGTCATGCACCAAACACGTTTATGGACTTGACGCTTGTCGAGTCGAGATCAACTCCGAATCTAGGCATATAGTGGATGCTCGGGGACCCTTGATCACGAGTTCCTGGACCATGGACGTTCTTGCTAAAAGGCAGACTAACATGTTGTCCCCCAAAGTACGTCTTATCGTAGATGAGATGTGCTTTGAACATGTTGAGCTATTCATTATTGAATAAACAACAGTCAACAATCGTGTCTTTCTGTAAAGTCTGTCTCTTGATTCCTTGTGCCATGTATAAATAGTGTTGAATCAAGGAATTCATGGCATTTTGATTAATGACAAGGAGAAATTCAAGATCGACAAAAAGAAGAGATTCAATGGTATTGAAAGATAGAGGTTGATTATTTAGTGATTTAGTTGTGTTAAAATTGTTAAAATCTATCATCAAATAATCATATACCTCATTAGTTTGAATATATATATATATATATATATATATATATATATGAATGCACATTCATTGTGCATAATGTCAGAAACCGGTCGACCGGTTTCAAATTATACGGCCGACCGTTTCAGGGTAGAAATGCACAATGAACGTGCATACATGTATATAACGTATATATATTCAAATACCAGTCTACTGGTTATTTTTTACCTGTCGACTGGTCTACGAACTGAAAGCAACTCTTCGTACAAACATCTTCATTCATCAATGATTGCTTCCTTTTCTTTTCATCAAAAATCATTTCTATTCAATACTTCTCTTCACCAATGATTGCAACTTCTTATCCTCTATAAATACAACATGAAATCTTCAATTTAATTAAACTAGTTCTTTCTATCTATTCTATCTATTGCTGATTTCATTTTTGATCATTCAAAGCACTCAAAAGCTCATAATCTTCTTATATCGATGTTGAATCCTAGAATCTACATATTATTCTTTTGATTCAAACATGATATCATCTTCCATATCTTCACGAATTCAAATTCTATTTGAGGATAAGATTATAGGAAGGTTGTGCAAGAATTGACAAATTTGTGTTATTAAGAACACACATTGTCAAATTACAAGTATACTCATCTTGTGTGTAGTCCTCGTTGTTGTGAGAGGCAAAGTTGTGAAGTCCTCGTGTGTAAGAGGCGTGAAATCCCGTTCGGCTGCTCGGGTGTTGTAAACCTGTTCCTCCGGGTGAAGTGAGGTAGTTGTTTAGTGAAAATCCAGAGAGGGGTCTGGGACTGGACAGTGCTCCGAACCAGTATAAAAATCCTTGGTATAATTTTTCCTTTTTTTCTGCATCTTCATCTTTGAATCCTTTGTAACATCTGTAAACAAGTTCATATTTTATTCAAAATGGCACACATTTGCGACGAATGTGCACAAAGATCACATATCTCGGTCACTAGTTCCGAACTGGAGGAATACTATTCTCCGGAGACACCTAAAAGTAGACCAGAATGTTTGCATACCCCCAGATAGTCACTAGTTCCATTTTGTCAACGCTCGTCTATGGTGTTGGCTTGTCGGTGGTTTATCACTCGAACTCGGGTACTGGAGAAACGATAGGAAGAAGGAGTATGGAAGGAGACTTGGACTGGCTCGGGTCTTCATGGATCGAATAGGCTATTCGATTCGATAGGGGGTTTATGCCGATGGAGTTCTGGAGATAATGAGAAGAGGAGCTAAAGAAAACGGAAGGGCTCAGATCAAAAATTCTAAACCCGGAACAGCTCGATTCGAGACTTTCGAACCGGATGACCACTTGAGCCGAGTTCCTTCGAATTGAAAACTCTTCATTAGTGAGAGCTAACCTAACAAATTGAATTCTTTTGATCTGAACTGCTTTGGTCTGCATCCCTTTGATTCGGGATGTTCGAACCGGAGACTTCGATCCAAACTGTTTCTGCCGTGTACTTAAACATTCCAAGCAATCAACATGACTCACACACACATATGTATGTATCCAAATCGACGAGCATGGAAATACAATAACTTAAAACCATTATATATATATATAGATTGATTAAAGCCAACATAACATCCATTCTCACAAACAGTTAGGATAAAGCTTTTCAGAACCCGGACTTAAGTAGCGTAGCATACTTACTTAGATATTCTGGACATAAAGACATAACTCTTCGTGACATTGCGACGCATACCAAATAATTACATTCTTTCATCACTTCTTTCCTTTATGCAATTCATCACACCTGCACTGCACACACTAGCACACACGCAGGGGGGCACATATTATTTTACTCTAACCATCAACGTTTCTTGGGTAGTACAACAAGCATGTCCAAGAGATATCCTACCAGATATTCTGAATCTGATAAAGGAAAAGCTTCAGAGACAACAACCAATCCCGATATTCTTCCATCAGATTCTAAATCTGACGACACTGATCCAGAATTTGAAGTTGACATTCATGGGGAGATAGAATCCTCCGAAGAAGGAATTTCTAATAACGAGGAGGTAGGAGGAATAGGAGACAATAGGGCTCCTGACACATTAAATGATGTGGTCTTTTTGGAAGAGCCCCACGACTCTTGGGTATCCACTATTGATGAATCAAGATTTCGATGATTACGCCTAAGACATGGGATTTCTTGGGATGACGTTCGAATCGCCAGTATCTTAGATAGACCCCACAATCCTCTAGACTGAAATATAGCGATAAGACGACAGATGTGCTCAATCAGGAGTATACCTTCGTTTCACCCTTTCATCGTCGAATTTCTTAGACGAGTGAAAATAGCTCCCGTGCAGCTTCATCCGACAGCATACTCATACTTCTATACTTTGTATATAACATATATGGAAGTCTTAGGTGTGGAGCCCACATTTGACGATATAACCTTTTTCTATAACTTCAAGCATCGCTAACAAGGGACTCCTTCCTTCCTCTGCTTCGGATCCGTGCCAAAAAGGAAGATTATCATCGAGGGATTCAGTAACGTGGGCGATATAAGTCCCAACTGGTTCTACATTCGACATCAAACCGGATGTGCTAGGAGGTGGGTTCAATCTAGTAAGCCCTAAGTCCTAGTTTCCTTTTTTTTTAACCTTGCTTGCAAGTTTTCAGACCTTTCTTTTTCGTTGTCAGTTCCAAATCCGAAGAAACTGCAAGGCTAAGTGTACCAGGACCACCTAACTGCTTTACTGAATTCCCCACCAACTTTGCTAAGTGTCAAGAGCTGTGTAGTGGATTAGTTTCTTCATCGGTATAATTTGATTAAGCCGCAACGAAGTACGGGAATTGGTGGAGGTTGTGCTCCTGCTTATGTGCTCTCAGCTCAGATTCCTCCGGCGTCAGCGGGGATTGGAAGTGTGCCCCCAGTCGGGGAGCATGCAACAGTATCTTCTGAGGTTGAGGAGCCCAAAAGAGCAAAGACCTCGCAGGTTCCAGTCAGGAAACTCAATCGGAGGGGGGGGGGGGGGAGGGAGGAGGGAGAGAAATCCTTTGGGAAAGTGATTAATGAGACGCTTAAGAGTCCCTCTCCCATAAATGTATTCACAGAGGAGCTCTTAGAAGAAAAACTTGTCGAAGAAGTGCCCAAGGACCTTTCTCCAAAGGATACATATGCTATGGAAAAGCAATCCTCTCCTAAAACTCCACCTCCGGCCAAATCACCAACTCAAGTTTCTCACTAAGAGGAATCAATATCTCCATTCCAGGACTTGGGCGATCTTCCTCCGTTAGATACTATATATTCTTATCAAGAAATCAACTCTGGTTTTTTCTTTTATACTTTTGAGGAGGAAATCACACCCACCAAGATGGGAAGTGTAACACCACGTATTTTCTATGAACGTCAAAGTAACAAATTAAAGTATACTTAATTTTTAAGAGAAGAATTAAGAGAAAGGGTTACGCCATTGCGTTCGTCTCGGAATTCTTCTTGAGATAGAGTCCGAGTTTGCGTAAATCGGACTCCGTATGAAGAAGTTATGGCACTTAGAAGTTTCAGGAATTTAAAATAAAAACCAGCCCGAATTCAAATTTAAAGTTTCAAAATTCAAATTACACACCCAGGCTGGGCGGGAAATTTCCTGCCCAGGACCCAGGTCGACCTGGGTAGAACAGGTCGACCATGGGGTCGACCTCCCCCCTTTTCCAGATCCGTGGCAGATTCATTTTTCTGCATTTAGACGCCCGTTTTGACCAGATTCGTTGCTCCTAAGCTATTTAAACACCCCCAAACCTCACTTTCTCTCCACACAACTTCATTACACATATACTCTACCCTAATTTATATCAAAATAAATCAAAGGCGGGGCTATGCTGCTCAAGCTCTTTGTAGAAATCAAGTTTAGAATTCAAGTAGAGATTCAAAGGCTAATTCAACGACTTCAACAACTATTTTCTAAGAATCAAATCAAATCTAAATTAGAAGAAAAAAATAGTCTACTTCAAGGGAGAGCAATTCAGTTTCAGAATACAGATCCCAGAATTCAAGACCGTTCTGTAATTTGTAAGTTCACGTTACTTTCAGAAATGAAAGTTAATTGTGATTTTGACATTGTAATAAATCTGGATTTGAGATTATGCATGTTTTTCTATATCCTTTGGATCTATCTCATTGATAATATTATGTCCGTTCTTTGTCTCTTCTTTCCTTCTTCCCTTTTGTTTTATAGCCAGGCTACTGCGAGCCTGAGCCAGATCTCATAAGAGATGAACGTACGTTGGAAAGAAAATTGGGTGTAATATATGATTTGGACATGACTAGCGCTAAAATTGGGAAAAAGAATTAAATTGTGTATAATTGGGCATAATTGAGTTGTAACTAAGTTGAGGACATAACACATGTTGTACTCGAAACATAAAGTATTGGACATATTACTTGAGATTTGAGGCATAAAGTATTGGACATATGACTTGAGATTTGAGGCATAAATTATTGGACATATGACTTGAGATTTAAGGCATAAAGTATTGGACATATGACTTGGGATTTGGGGGCGTAAATTGAACTGAAAATATAAGGCATAGTACATGTTGTGGTTTAAAGATCTAAAAATTGGTACATATATATATATATATATATATATATAGGATAGTTTAAGATTAGTGTGTATAGTGATGTATGGCTTAGGCATGAAAACAAGATTTGTCTTCGTTTTGTAAGTCAGTTACTTTTTAGATTTGAACACCTAAATCTAATTGTGACATATAATAAAACGGATATGAGAATATGCCTGATGTTAGCTATCCTTCCATTGAAATCTGTGCTTGAGTACATATATCCTTGGGAATCATTTTTGACTATGAAACTGGTACAATCATATCTATCCTTGTTGTATATCGGAATGGTAATCCTTTTTAAGTTCATGATATAATTTTTATCATATCTATATGCCTGCGATGTGTTCCTTGCAAAACTTGTCTTTTTAGTACATCAAGTTTATTGGACCAGTAGTTCTTATCATCATATGACTATGCCTATCCTTACGATGGTCCATCTTGCTTCTCCCCTTATATTACGAATCTTGAGTTGAATCTCGAAATACGTACGTTATGAATGCGGGGGAAATTGGGTATAGTATGAAATTGACATTATTTGGCATAATTTGGAATATGTAATATGACATAGCTCTTAAGATGAAATTTGGGGTAATTTGACATGAATTATGGAATATGTAATTTGACATATTGAACCTAGAATTGGAATTGGCATGAATGACAAAGTGTGAAGTTGGCATATAAATCAAGTTTTGGGCAAAATTGTTATTGTTGCAAATTTGGGGTAACTTGTGCATTAAATCTAGATTGGGTGTAAAATGTAACATGACTAATTTTGGTGAATTTGGTAATTAGCATGAAAAATCTAGATTTGGGTATATATGGTAAATGTGTAGATTAAAGATTAACATGCCTAACCCGAGGTTAGATTGAGTTGTGGTGTAAAACTGCCCGAAACCGCTCGGCACATCCAGTAACCACAACATCACCTATATAATGTGAGAGGTTAGTGCATCATGCCCAAGAAAAATCCGAGGTTAGATTGAGTTGTGGTGTAAAACTGCCCGAAAGCGCCCGGCACATCCAGTAACCGCAACAACACATATCTATTGTGAGAGGTTGGTGCATTAATAAATCAGTTAATGCTAATATAACAAGATGAATGACTAGGGTTAAATTAATAGGAAACACTTAACCAGTATAGCATGATTAATGACTAGGGTTAAGTAACAAGAAACACTTAACCAATATAAAACAAGAGGGCAACACTTAACCAATATAACTTGATTTGTGGTAGGGTTAAGTTGACACAAGAAGGCAACACTTAACTAAACTAACATGACAAGTAGGTGCGTTAAGTTAACTTGAATTGATTGATGACACTTAACCAATACAACATGATGAACACGTGGGGTTATGTTAACAAGAAAACACTTGACCAATATAACTTGATGAACGAACGGGGCTAAGTTAATAAGAAAATACTTAACCAACATGACACGATGAATGGGTGAGTTAAGTTAACATGAATGGACGACACTTAACCAATATGGCATAATGTGCGGGAGGGTTAAGTACATATCGGGTTGGTGGGTAATATTAGTAAATATAGGCCCACAAACTTAACCGTTAAATAAACATGCTTGAATCGATGGAAGGGTTAAGTACATATCGGGTTGGTGGGTAATATTAGTATATACATGCCCACAAACTTAATCGTTAAGAAAACATGCTAGGAATTGGTGGGAGGGTTAATTACATCTTGTGTAGGTGGGTAATATTTGTATATATATAGGCCCACAAACTTAACCAGCAGGAAACCCTGGTAACGTGGACCCATTTCACCAATAACCCACATAGATGTATCATGGTACCCTGAAACTAGGCAGGGTGGGGCACGATTACTGGGCTGATTATAAGCGGTCAAAACAACGGCAGAGGGTACGTCAGTGTAGGTTCCGATGGTTTACGGGCGTGCACGTACTCTGGAGTGGGAAAAAGCAGGCACCGAGTACCAGTAGTTATACACTGTGCATCTTGAATCGTGACGTGTCGCTATCATAAGGATTGATACACCTTATGGTGGGACCAACACAGGGTATCTACACGCAAGAGAGAGCCGATTGACACAGACACATGGAATATGAATACAAGTAAGGGAGCCGATCGATAGGGTAGTAAGGGTACATCTAACACATTCATGGCAATTAGGCAGATTGAGGTGGAATCTTCATAATAGGTGTACACCTGAAGGCTACCACAATTGCGGGGGTTGGGATTTCGTTATCATTTTATACAAATTACTAGTTGGGACACTAGTTAGTGGTGCAGAGATAGATATAGAAATCAGAATAACAAAGTAGTAGCGAAGTAGAGAAAGAGTAGAAGCGCATTCTGTTTATCTTGCCTTATTATACCTTATGCATATCCTATGCTATCATGTTATCCTTGTTCTCATGGTATTGTCTTATATTCAGTTTATTCATGTCATGATACTTTTGCCTGTTTATATGCTGAAAGTCACTGGACTTACCAGACTCATGTCTGACCTAGTTTTGTTTCGCCTCTTTTCTTCCGTTCTCCCCGGTTCACAGGGAGGAAATGTTATCACTTAGCTCAGTTTTCTTTCCAAGCTCGAAGATAGTCGATGTATTGCTTTGGACTCTCTCTTCTACTGCTATGGCTGGTTCATGCTTTATTGGTGAATATCGTTGTTACTTTTATGCTTCTTTTATACTTGGAAGTTTTTGAATCAAGACAGAATTTCTATGTATTACTTTTAAGTATGGTTGAGACAATTGTTGTAAAAACTTAACTGAATTAAGTTGTTTATAAAATGACTTTATTTTCCGCTGCTTTATTTGTCTATCTTGTAATTTATCTGCATCTTTTACCTAAAATGCTCCACCAAAGTTAAGGCATTTTCTTTGGGGGTGACCTTAACGAAGGTGGGGTGTTTCACTTGGTATCAGCGCTGAAGGTTACCAGATCAGATAAAAGATTTGAAAAATTATTTTCAAAACGGTTTTAAAAGAAGCATTTCCAAAATAAAAGTTTTGTTTTGAAGGCATATTCCCCAAAGCCATATGCGTTATCTTTTTGATCCTCTATTTGAATCCTTGTTTTCTTTCTTTACTGAGTCTCCAAGGCTCCTGGCTTTCTGGGAGGTAACCTTATCGCGACATAGTTCCGTAGGCTTGATGAGACTACGAAACTCGTCAAAGGGTGGAGAAGTGCCCAACTTCCATCTATAACCGCAGTAGTTTCACCTACGGCTAATTTTCTTTCGATCTTTGTAGGGTTTTCCGTGCGATGGTGGCAGCTTTCGAGAGACTTTTCAACGTGTTACACAAGGATGGTAAAGATGAGAATGAGGGAGTTTGGCTAAGGAGCACAACCCGAGGATGAAGAACTCATGGATATAGACTTGGTTCACAAAGGAGGGGAGGAAAGAATAGTAAAACCTAAAACAAGAGGAAGTATCTTTATTATGGTATAACGGGTCATATAATTAAGTGCAAGGGCAAGAAAAAATGACATGATTTTCAGGAGGGAAAATGCATGCTCTCACTGCCAGCGTACCTGAGAAAGAGGTAGTAAGGTTTCTGTTGAAAAAGTCTAGTTTTTCTTCTTGATCATCCTGTTAGTACTCTTTTTGATTTTAGCGCTTCACATTCGTTTATATCTGCTTCCATAGTTGAGTCTCTGCACCTTAGTACTTGTATAGTAGAAGATCCCATTATTGTCTCAAATCTAATTTGTGGTTTGGCTCATTTATC
The DNA here is from genome assembly GCA_030737875.1 of Allium sativum. Lineage (NCBI taxonomy): Eukaryota > Viridiplantae > Streptophyta > Magnoliopsida > Asparagales > Amaryllidaceae > Allium > Allium sativum. The sequence goes on along the minus strand of CM060912.1, from coordinate 890,205,095 downwards.
TTTGGTTTGTAAGGATTTGAGATGCTTATGTTTCCGAGTTTCATGGGCTATGGGTTAATTCTAGGCATGGGTTGGTTAGCTAGTAATTATGAAAGGAGGGTAGTTAGACTTTCAACTTGCCTCGGGAATACCCTCGAGATTTCATGCGATCCCAAGAGATTAGTTTTTCTTAGCTACCTAGAATCACTTTATGTATCTATCGACGATTTTCGATCCGTTGGAGTAGTCCATAAGTATGCAAGATGTTTTGATTAGGGTAGGGTTTTCCCCCTAAAACTCGAGACAGACTTCCACATATATCTAGTTGGCAATGCAAAGCCAGTTATGCGATCAACGATAGTTTTGTAATAAGATTGGCGATGATAGACAGAGTCGGTTAAGTGCTCAATTGTTTGGTTGTTTTGCTAGTATCATCTCACATAAATCGTCCAAATTCGGAGGAGGTATTCCTTGGGTGCTTGTCTGATGTTAGTTTAGGCCTTTGGGGCTTGTACTTGAGGGATGTCGAGTTCGACTAGGATGGTTTGTGTGGGAAATAAATGGTTGTAGCAGGCGCCCTAAGTAAGACTGACCTTAAGAGAGGTAAAAAGTACATAGCAACCTTTAGCTTTAGACCCTCAGATTTGTGACATGATGGATAAGCTAAGTAGAGGAGAGACCTCTAATCATCTAAGTATATACACTTGGTATCATGGTTAACATCTATTTATCTTGGAAAGATAATTCGACTACATTGGATACCCTCTAGCATAGTAAGTGATCGAGGTCCTATCTTTACTAGTGGGTTTTGGAAATGGAGGTCAAGAAGCTTCGCAATTGTGAAGTAAAATTAGTTAAGGTACAGTGGAGTGAAGCTCAAGAAGATGCGACTTAGAAGACTGAAGACTAGATACGCGCATCATACCCTTTTTTTGAGGGTATATCTTTGATTCCTCTTTTTCTGTAAAGTTTATTTGCATGCTAGTTTTTATCTTTTAAGTATATCCTCTCGGTCCTATTCTCGATCATTAGGTAGAAGCCAATGGATGTAAACATGTGTTTGAGACATGTTATGTTTGGTGGATGGAAGTGGTTGCAAGTGTTGCTAGTGGTTGCTCGTGGATGCATATACACACACATTAGGCACTAGATCGGCTCAGTCACTTTCATATTGCAAATGCATATGAATGTATTTGTATATGGATTGAAACTTGATGTGTTATCATATGGATGTTCCATATGGATGAGTGAATATGCACACATATAGTATTTACATATTTAGAGATATTTGCATACATATTGGACGCATGACACTCTCATGATTCACATTAAGGAGGTCAACTGGATCAGTAGACCGCCTGATTTTGCATTAGATAAGAGACATATACACACACTCTGCATATGTTCATACGACATTAGAAACCTTTTAGGGAAAATAGATGCCTGTGATTGAATGGTTGAGTAGATGGATGTTGGATGTTAGGATATACATTCTTCCTAACCTGAAGATTTCGGGGACGAAATCCTTTAAGTAGGGGAGAATGTAACACCAAATATTTTCTGTGAACGTCAAAGTAACAATAAAGTATACTTAAATTTTAAGAGAAGAATTAAGGGAAACGGGTTACGCCATTGCGTTCGTCTCGGAATTCTTCTTGAGATAGAGTCCGAGTTTGCGTAAATCGGACTCCGTATGAAGAAGTTATGGCACTTAGAAGTTTCAGGAATTTAAAATAAAAACCAGTCGAATTCTAATTTAAAGTTTCGAAATTCAAACCTCACACCCGGGCTGGGCTGGAAATTCCCCATCCAGGACCCAGGTCGACCTAGGTAGAACAGGTCGACCTGGGTAGAACAGGTCGACCATGGGGTTGACTGGGGGTCGACCTCCCCCCCTTTTCCAGATCCGTCATAGATTCATTTTTCTGCATTTAGACGCCCGTTCTGACCAGATTCGTTGCTCCTAAGCTATTTAAACACCCCCAAACCTCACTTTCTCTCCACACAACTTCATTACGCCTATACTCTACCCTAATTCATATCAAAATAAATCAAAGACGGGGTTATGCTGCTCAAGCTCTTCGTAGAAATCAAGTTTAGAATTCAGTTAGAGATTCAAAGGCTAATTCAACGACTACAACAACTATTTTCTAAGAATCAAATCAAATCTAAATTATAAGAAAAAAATAGTCTACTTCAAGGGAGAGCTATTCAGTTTCAGAATACAGATCCCAGAATTCAAGACCGTTCTGTAATTTGTAAGTTCATGTTACTTTCAGAAATAAAAATTAATTGTGATTCTGACATTGTAATAAATATTGATCTGAGATTATGCCTGTCTTTCTATATCCTTTGGATCTATCTCATTGATAATATTATGCCCGGTCTTTGTCTCTTCTTTCCTTCTTTCCATTTGTTTTATAGCCAGGCTACTGCGAGCCTGAGCCAGATCTCATAAGAGATGAACGTACGTTGGAAAGAAAATTGGGTATAATATATGATTTGGACATGACTAGCGCTAAAATTGGAAAAAAGAATTAAATTGTGTATAATTGGGCATAACTGAGTTGTAACTGATTTGAGGACATAACACATGTTGTACTCAAAACATAAGTTATTGGACATATGACTTGAGAATTGAGGCATAAAGTATTGGACATATGACTTGAGATTTGAGGCATAAAGTATTGGACATATGACTTGAGATTTAAAGCATAAAGTATTGTACATATGACTTGGGATTTGGGGCGTAAATTGAACTGAAAATATAAGGCATAGTACATGTTGTGGTTTAAAGATCTAAAAATTGGGACATATACATATATATAGGATAATTTAAGATTAGTGTGTATAGTGATGTATGGTTTAGGCATGAAAACAAGATTTGCCTTTGTTTTGTAAGTCAATTACTTTTTAGATTTGAACACCTAAATCTAATTGTGACATGTAACAAAACGGATATGAGAATATGCCTGATGTTAGCTATCCTTTCATTGAAATCTGTGCTTGAGTACATATGTCCTTAGGAATCATTTTTGACTATGAAACCGGTTCAATCATATCTATCCTTGTTGTATATCGGAATGGTAATCCTTTTTAAGTTCATGATATAATTTTTATCATATCTATATGCCTGCGATGTATTCCTTGCAAAACTTGTCTTTTTAGTACATCAAGTTTGTTGGATCAGTAGTTCTAATCATCATATGACTATGCCTATCCTTACGATGTTCCATCTTGCTTATCCCCTTATATTATGAATCTTGAGTTGAATCTCGAAATACGTACGTTATGAATGCGGGGGAAATTGGGTATAGCATGAAATTAACATTATTTGGCATAATTTGGAACATGTAATATGGCATAACTGTTAATATGAAATTTAGGGTAATTTGACATGAATTATGGAATATGTAATTTGACATATTGAACCTGGAATTGGCATGAACGACAAAGTGTGAAGTTGGCATATAAATCAAGTTTTGGGCAAAATTGTTATTGTTGCGAATTTGGGGTAACTTGAGCATCAAATCTAGATTGGGTGTAAAACGTAACATGACTAGTTTTGGTGAATTTGGTAATTAGCATGAAAAATCTAGATTTGGGTATATAGGGTAAATGTGTAGATTAAAGATGAACATGCCTAACCCGAGGTTAGATTGAGTTATGGCGTAAAACTGTCCGGAACTGCCTGGCGCATCCAGTAACCACAACAACACCTATCTAATGTGAGAGGTTAGTGCTTCATGCCCAAGAAAAACCCGAGGTTGGATTAAGTTGTGGTGTAAAACTGCCCGGAACCGCCCGACACATCCAGTAACCGCAATAACACATATCTAATGCGAGAGGTTGGTGCATTAATAAATCAATTAATTCTAATATAACAAGACGAATGATTAGGTTTAAGTTAATTGGAAACACTTAACCAGTATAGCATGATGAATGACTAGGGTTAAGTAATAACAAACACTTAACCAATATAACTTGATTTGTGGTAAGGTTAAGTTAAAACAAGAGGGCAACACTTAACCAATATAACTTGATTTGTGGTAGTGTTAAGTTGACATAAGAAGGAAACACTTAACCAAAGAAACATGACAAGTAGGTGGGTTAAGTTAACTTGGATTGATTGATGACACTTAACCGATGAACACGTGGGGTTAAGTTAACAAGAAAACACTTAACCAATATAACTTGATGAACGAACAGGGCTAAGTTAATAAGAAAATACTTAACCAACATGACACGATGAATGGGTGGGTTAAGTTAACATGAACGGACGACACTTAACCAATATGGCATAATGTGCGGGAGGGTTAAGTACATATCGGGTTGGTGGGTAATATTAGTAAATATAGGCCCACAAACTTAACCGTTAAATAAACATGCTTGAATCGGTGTAAGGGTTAAGTACATATCGGCTTGGTGGGTAATATTAGTACAAATAGGCCAACAAACTTAACCGTTAAGAAAACATGCTAGGAATCGGTGGGAGGGTTAAGTACATCTCGTGTAGGTGGGTAATGTTTGTATATATATATAGGCCCACAAACTTAACCAACAGGAAACCCTAGTAACGGGGACCCATTTCACCAGTAACCCACATAGATGTATCATGGTACCCTGAAACTATGAGGGGTGGGGCACGATTACTGGGCTGATTATAAGCGGTCAAAACAGCGGCAGGGGGTACGTCAGTGTAGGTTCCGAAGGTTTACGGGCGTGCACGTACTCCGGATTGGGAAAAAGCAGGCACTGAGTACCAGTAGTTATACAATGTGCATCTTGAATCATGTCGGATCGCTATCATAAGGATTGATACACCTTATGGTGGGACCAGCACAGGGTATCTACACGCAAGAGAGGGCCGATTGACACAGACACATGGAACATGAATACAAGTAAGGGAGTCGATCGATTGGATAGTAAGGGTTCATCTAACACATTCATGGCAATTAGACAGACTGAGGTGGAATCCTCATAATAGGCGTACACCTGAAGGCTACCACAATTGCGGGGGTTGGGATCACGTTATCATTTTATACAAATTACTAGTTGGGACACTAGTTAGGTGGTGCAGAGATAGATATATAAATCAGAATATCAAAGTAGTAGCGAAGCAGAGAAAGAGTAGTAGCGCATTTAGTTTATCTTGCCTTATCATACCTTATGCATATCCTACGTTATCATGTTATCCTTGTTCTCACGGTGTTGTCTTATATTCAGTTTATTCATGTCATGATACTTTTGCCTGTTTGTATGTTGAAAGTCACTGGACTTACCAGACTCATGTCTGACCTAGTTTTGTTTCGCCTCTTTTCTTCCGTTTCCCCCCGGTTCACAGGGAGGAAATGTTATCACTTAGCTCGGTTTTCTTTCCAAGATCGAAGATAGTCGATGTATTGCTTTGGACTCTCTCTTCCACTGTTATGGCTGGTTCATGCTTTATTGGAGAATATCATTGTTATTTTTATGCTTCTTTTATACTTGGAAGTTTTTGAATCAAGACAGAGTTTCTATGTATTACTTTTAAGTATGGTTGAGACAATTGTTGTAAAAGCTTGACTGAATTAAGTTGTTTATAAAATGACTTTATTTTCCGCTGCTTTATTTGTCTATCTTGTAATTTATCTGCATCTTTTACCTAAAATTCTCCACCAAAGTTAAGGCATTCCCTTTGGGAGTAACCTTAACGGAGGTGGGGTGTTTCAGGAAGACGACACCTACTAGCCAAACTTCGGGCTTCGGTCCATCGGTGGGATCATTGAGGACACACACAACAAAAACACTGCACGTCACAACACTTGTGCATTATATTATTTCCTGATTTTAATACTGGCTTGTGGTAACTTGCAGGGACAATGTCTGATCGAAGTTATGATCCTAGAAAGCTTTGCAGCAGTCTCTCAAAGCCGTATTCCGGCGCCGAGCACGACTACAGAGATGACCGTGAGAGAGATGATAGAAGATGTTATCAACAAAAATATTATCCCTCCTCATGCTTCCGCTCCCCGGTTCGCTCCGAGTTTTATAAGTATACAAGATACAAGGGCCATCGTGAAGAGGATAAACAGATACCGAAAGACCCACTTCCTCCAAAGAGTCATACCCTCAAGAAAAACATCTCATGAAGCATTCTGATCCTAAGGAGAAATTCGAATATAAGGACGGTGCAGCTATCATTTCATCCAAGCGTAAATCCATTTATATTTCCATGTCAAAGCGTGTTGTTCTTGACGCCTTTACTACTGAAAGGGTAAAGGTTTTTAAGGAGAAATTCCCTCAATATCACTTTGGGAACATGCATTTCGTGCCTAATCTCCAGACAGTCACTGTGAATTGGTCCGATAACATCAAGAAACATATAGAATTTGTCATTAACAATATAAGGAAACCTGCAAGTTCTCCCAGAACTTATCCGAGATTATAAAGAACCTCCAACTGGATTTGGACAATCAAAAACAAATATCAAAGCATGACATTTCGGCTAGGCAAGCTGCTGAGAGAGAGAGAGTGCGAAGAAGTCTAGGCTAAACTTTCACTCGCAGAACGTGATGCCGAGAAGTACAAGAAAGAGCACGATGAGTTGCTATAGCGCTTCCACAATGAGCTTGATGTCAATAGCAAAGAACGTGCAACTCTCAAGGAGTAGTGCCATAGTGTTACGGTTGAGAATACTGGTTTCAAATTATCTTGCACTCGCCTTGAGCACGAGGAGACTGAACTTGAGTAGGAGATTGTTGATCTAAGAACCAGGTTGGCTGAAGCTGAGGAGAGGGTAAGAAAGGCCGAGGAAATTGCTAACACTTCTCTTCAGTCTGCTCCTAATTTTAAGGCACAGTTCGAAGTTGATAAGGCCGTAATGGAGAAACAACTCGCTGAAGCCAAACAAGATCTGTATGGCATAGGACATCCCATAATGTCTTTCTTTGCACAAGTCCTTCAAACCCGTGACATATCATGGGTAGAGGATTGTCCCACGACTTTAGTTGATTCATGGAGCAAGGTTGTTGACAATGAGAAGCGCATGTTGAAGGTTGAAACTGTGGATGAGGAGGAATTGATTAGTCAGTCAAAGTTATTTCCATATTCTTACCTCAGTTTGCTGAAGTTATTCTGGCATGTCATCATGCTATGAGGCTTCCAATTGAGACGCATGTTATTTCTCCAAAGCTAGTAACCATTGCCCTCCCTACTTTAGGTACAAAGCCTAATGATGTTGCTAAAGAGAAAGAGACAAAGTCAACTGACGAGCCTACAATGCCTCCTGTAATGATTCCCCGAAGGAAAAAGAGATGATAGCCGCACTGAAAGATCTTGATAGCAAGGATGACGATGATGATGTCATCTATGCTGGGGAGTCCGGTAAGATCGGGGAGTTGACCCTTGCTGAGATGAAGGCGAGAAATGAGGGCAACCTCTTACAAGTCAAGATTGAGACCTTATCCATGCCTCTTCTCGCTGATCCCCTTAATGTGGTCCTCCTTTCCTACGCAGAGGTTTCTCTTGATGTTCCCTCGTTATAGGATCCAAGCTCCAAGCCTACTCCTAAACCTGAAGAATCTTCAACTAGAAAGAAACAAAAGAAGAAACGTATACTTACCGAGATTGAGAAGGAGGAGTAGAAGAAGCTCAGAGATCTTAAGAAGACCAAGTCATCTAAGTCCTAGATGCTTTCAAACTTGTTTCTTTAGTTTTGCACTGGCCTGCTGTGGTTGTTGCGAGTGTGACCCTCGCCTTTTGCTTTATTTGTCTGTATAAAACAAGTAATTAGTAAAGTAGTGATCATTGTGACTAATGAAGTTGTTTATGTCTATTATTCGCTTTCCAATCAAATATTTGCGATTCAATTTTTAGAAACGAAATCATGTAACTTAGGGGTACAGTGTATATGCCCCAACTAACCTTGAATTATAAGCCAAATCCACGACATATTCAAGGTTAATTTATAAGATCATGCCTCTGACCCCGACATCATTGAGGATTTCAGGCTAGATCTATGCTCAATGCCCCAAGCCTTCTGTGGGGGTAAGATCTAAGTCCTTTGGATATTCAGTCGAAATGTTTTTATACTCTCCCATCGTGAATTCAGGTTAGAGTTGTGGGTTAAGGCGATCTTAAGTCGTGGTGCACCATTTCACACTTACCTCGATTTTATACTCGCTCTCGAGTCATGAGAGTTAAGGTTGGTTTTCCGAATGGTTATGTCATTCGCTTTGGCATCCAGCCTGCACTTTAAGTCCTAAAGTGGGATTTTACCAGCTTGAGTGTCAATATCGAACTCGAATTAAGTCAATTTTCCGTTCCAAACTTTGGGGAACCAAATTAAGGGCATTTTATTATGAAGGACAAATTTCATAACTTTTTTAAGCTCAAGGACAACCCATCAAAAATTTATCCCAAGGACAATACACTGTAAAACTGATACCATACACATTGTTAAACTGATACTTAAAAACTGATAGTTAAATCCTGATACCATACACACTGTAAAACTAGTAGTCAAATTATGATACCATGAATACTATAAAGCTGATACCTAAAATCTAATGCCTTGTCCTTTAGAATAAAATTTCAATAGGTCGTCCTTACAACTAAAAAAGCCCATAATTTTGTCCTTGACACTATTTTCCTGTAGAATTAATTAGACAAGTAGTCGGGTCACACTTGTTCGGGCCATGTCCTTTTGTCCCCAGTCAAGGGAAAAGGTTGCCTTCAGGGATGGTCGAGTTCCACCCCTGTTATTTATACTTGTCCCATAAAGGTTGGGAAGAGTTTTATACGTAGTTTAAGCATCATCTCCTCACTTTGGTTCACAAAGTGAGGGTCTCCATGTCAAGCATCAAAGTTGAGCTCGACCTTGGTTAACCTAAGTTCGATTGGTCACAGAATTGGGTTAACTTGTCGAAAACGAGTAAGTGGACGTTATTACAGATATAATCACTCGCTTCGTTCATATTTGGTGCAAGCCGATCAAATTACAAAACTTAATCAAACCAACACAAATAGTCACAGAGCATGGAAAGAGCTTTTATTTTTAAATAATAGCTTCAAGCAAATTCCGCCTCATTACATATTCCAAGACAAAATAAAAGCTTAACTCAAATAGTGTCGTAGATGCTCGACATTCCATGTTGTCAGAAGATGATCTCTATCAACGGTCGTTAGCCTGAAAGCTCTGTTATCAAGCTTTCGATGAATGACGTACGGTCCTTCCCACTTCGGGCCTATGCAAACGGGTGTCGGGAAGACATGTTTCAGAACTAGGTCGTCAGGCTCGAATGTCCTATATTGTACTATTTGGTTATAGTATCAGGCAACTTGATGTCTATGCTCTGAAGCATACAAGTATGCCTCCTATCTCTTCTCATCGATCACAATAAGCGACTCTAGGAGAAGAGCCATATTAATCAAAGGAATGTAATACGTCGTTTTGTGGGAAGAGACTTCATGTTCAACGGGATGGCTGCTTCTTAACCATATGAGAGTACAAAAGGAGTTTTCCCAGTTGCTGACTTATGGGTAGTTTGATATGCTCAAAGTGCTATTGGAAATTCGTCAACCCACTTGGCATTTGTTTGTTGCAGTCATTTCTATAGAATGGTCTTAATGATCTTGTTCACGACTTCTACTTGTCCATTCGATTGCGGGTGTGCGATTACTGTGTACTCTTCTCGATATGATGATGTCGACATAAATCTTTAAACTCTATGTTATTGAATTGGGTTCCATTATAAGTAATGATGGTCTTGGGAAGCCCAAATATACATATGATATTTCTAACGACAAAGTTAATCACCTGCTTGGTCGTGATGGTGGTTAATGGTTCTTCTTTAGCCCATTGCATTAAGTAATCCACCTCCATGATTGCATATTTCGGTCCTCCTTTGAATATACGAAGACTTCCGATAATGTCTACTCCCCATGTTGCAAACGACCAGGGACTCACCATTTGGGTGAGTTGGTTAGGCGGAGCCCTGGTACTCTTAGCAAACCACTGGCGTTTATCGCAACGTCGTGAATAATCTTCCGCATCTCGATTTATATTAGGCAAAAAATAACCATATTGTAGTATCTTCTTTGCTAAGGTCTGCCCTTCGGTGTGGTCGCCACAATCACCTTCGTGTACTTCTCGCAAAACGCGCTTGAGGTCATTATTAGCGATGCACCAGAGTAAAGGAACATAAAATCCTCTACTGTAAAGCGTACTATGCTGCATGATATATTTGAAGCTTTCCGGACATGATGCGCTTTTCTCTCTTCCCTTCTGGAAGTGTTCCGTGCTATAGAAAATTCTTTATTGGGGTCATCCATGACTCCCTTTCAGGCTCGACTTCCAATATTTGATCAACTTCCATATGATTAAGGCTTGGAGCATTCAGGACTTCATCATAACCGTCTCTGTTTCCTCTGGGCTATCAGAGCTAGCCATCTTGGAAAACCAATCTGTTTTTTGATTCTCCTCCCGCGGGATATGGGAAATGCTATGGTACTCAAAGCCATCTAACAGTTCCTCTACCCGTTACAAGGAAGCAGCGATCCTCAGTCCCTTTGTCTGATAATCTTTCCAAACCTAAAACGTAACCATTTGAGAATCATAGAAAATATCCAATGTAACTACTCCTAATTCCTTTGCGTGTTTCATCCTGGCAATCGGGGCTTCATACTTAGAATCATTGTTAGTAGCGGGGAAATTGGCATAATAGATCGATCGTCCCTCAAGAGTTACCATGAAAACCCTAACGTCGGAATGTCGATCATTGCGAGCACCATCTGTGTATAATTTCCAGATGCTCGATTCTAGTTTAGTTTCATGAGGGCTTGAGTCATCATCTAAGCTATCTTCCTCTGGAGTTTGGAATTCGACAATGAAATCAATCAATGCTTCCCCTCGTTTTGACTTTCTAGGATGGAATGTGAGATCGAACTGACTCTGCTTGATGTTCCACTTAAGTAAACAACTAGATGGTTGTTGAAGGAACTGTTGTAGTGACTGGTCCGTGTATACCATGATTGGGTGTTCCTAGAAATAATAACAGAGTTTCCTTGAAGCAATCACGAAGCTATAGGAGAGCTTTTCAATCTTTGGATAGTTGCGTTCTGCCCCGTCAACTTCTTGCTTACATAATAGATCGGTCTCTAGACCTTATGCTCCTCGCGGATAAGTGTTGAATTGATTTCATGAAATGACACTGTTAAGTATACAAACAATTCCTCATGATATACAGGTTTGGATAATATCGGGGGTCTTTTTAAGTGACTAAATAGCTTCTGGAAAGCTCCGACATAGTCTGGGATCCATTCGAAGTTGCGCTCCTGTCACTCTATTAATTCGAAGATGGGAATGCACTTGCTGGCTGCTCTAGAGATGAATCTGCTACCTTTCCTACTATGCTCTATACATCTTTAATCTTTCAAGGTTCTCGATGTTCCTGATTATCGCAATCTGATCTGGGTTAATTTCAATCCAACGCGAACTGACGATGAAATGCATAAACTTTCATCACACAATGCCAAAAGAGCATTTCAAATGGCTAGGTTTCATCCTGCATTGTCATAGGATATTGAACATTTCTGTTAAGTCTCTAAGATGATTTATTTGACTTCACAAGCATGTCATCTACATACACCTCCATCAATTTTCCGTTCTAATTATTGAACAAACGGTTAACCAATCATTGGTACATTACCCTAGCGTTCTTCAGGCCGAAGGGCATCACTACATAACAATGTTAACCATGGTCCATAATGAAACTCGTATGCTCTTGGTTTGGAACATGCATTGGGATTTGGTTATATCCAGAGTATGCATCCATAAATGAGAGAAGTTCATGTCCAGCCATCAGATCTACTAGTTGATCAATTCACGGAAGTGGACAACTACCTTTCGAGCATGCCTTGTTTAAGTCTGAGAAATCGATGCACGTACGCTATTTCCCATTTGCTTTCTTCAAAAGGATAAGATTTGATATCCACGTAGGGTATGTCGCATCACGAATGAATCCGCTTCCCTTCAACTTTTCGACCTCCTCCTTGAAAACTGCTAACCTCTCCGGGCTAAGCATGCGTCTTTTCTGCTTAACTGGAACATATTTTGGATCAATGCTCAATGAATGACTCATAATCGATGGAGATATCCCACACATGTCAGCATGGGACCAAGCAAACACATCCAAGTTTTCTTTGAGAAAATCATTTGGTTGCCTCATCAGGAGGGAATCTAAAAGGGATCCGATCCTCGAGACCCTTGCCGAGTCGTCGTTATAGATCGGAACTTCTACCGTTTCTTCATTAGGTGCCTCCCTTCTAGATCCCAACTCCTCATCTTCTATAGGATCAATGTATTTGAACTAATGACTAGGTGATCCTAGTTGGAACATATCCATTACTTGCTATGCCGCTACCTCCTTGGCAGGAGAGGTGGCTTCTCACAGTTCTTCTCCATTGTGCGCTTCTTTCCATTGCGCCAAATTACATGCCCTTCCTATCACTTGGTCTCCCCTGACCATGCCCACTCCAGCTTCTATCAGGAATTTTAGGAGCAAACACCAAAGAGCTATACATGCACTGAATTCTGCTAGGGTCGGTCGGCCTAGGAAGGCATTGTAAGGAGAATTATTGCCCATCACAAGGAATGAGAGGATTTGTACTCTTCGACGATCTCGCTCTTCTAACTCAATGAGCAACTCTACTGAACCAATTGGTTTAGTAATTAAACCATTGAAATCACATATCCATCCTGTACATGGTTTAAAATCTTTGAATTCTAAGTTCATTTGATCAAAAGCTTTTTAAATAAAATATTGATGGAAATTCCACAATCAATAAGGACCTTCCGCACAGTCTCAGGGCCAATAATGGCTGATATCACTAGCGGATCAATGCTTGGGGTTTCTACCCCTGAACTATCTCTATCATCGAAAATGATATCATCCTTCATCGTTTTCTGTTGCTTGACCGAAACATTATCTTTAGGGGTACTGCCTTCCCTAATCCCCATATGCTTTACTGCGTTTACATACCACTCTATTTTCCTTGCACTAAATCCTGCCGGATGCGGTCCACCGACGACTGTATTGATGACAATCCCCTTTGCCTTTTGTAGGGCAGTGGCTCTAGGGCCCCTTGATCTTGATTCGGGGTTGGAGCTCCTTACCCCTATCCCTCAGGGATACCTCATACTCATCAAGATTTCCCTCTCGCAATAACTTCTCAACCATATATCTCAAGTGACGACATTCATTCAACGAATGACCAAATGTTTCATGGAACAAATAGTACTTTCCAGTCTCATGTTCTTTCTCCGTCAAGTCTCATGGAAGCGGTTTCTTGTATTGCATCACGTTACACGTATCGAGATATATATTCTCCAAAGTATAGTTCAACGGTATGTAACTCTCGAATGATTGGAATCAGGGTCGCTTCTTAGCATTCCCTTTCTGATTCCGATTTCCTTATTTCCAGCCTTCTTTTAGCTATCATTCTTCTTATTTTGGTTCCCAACATTAACTTCAACTTTTTCAAAATTAACGTCGGACTGTCTTCCTGCAGTTTTACTCTGAATTTCTTCCTTCACAACCTCGCTAGACCTTCTTTTTCGATGCAGATATGCATCTTCTTGTCACAAGCGCACGTTTGCCTTTTCATAAAAAAGCTCTCTTGTTGTGGGAGGTTTTCCAACCAAATATCTCCCAAACTCTGAGTCCTTATCGACACCATCAACTATTTCCATCAAAATGGTCTCCGGGTTTGGGTTTCTCAGTTCGTTGATAATCATACTGAAGCGGTCGAGATACCCGCTCAAAGTCTCTTTGGAATTCTGTTTAGCCGCATAAAGCTCCATCACGTGCTTAGACTTCGATGCGTGCAATTGAAACTAAGTCAAGAACTTCTCGCTCAGGTCTTTGAATTTGGGAATTGACCGAGGAGTAAGCCTAGTAAACCAAATCATCGCCACTCCATCAAGATATACTGGGAAGGCTTTACACATAATGGTGTCAGGAGCCACTACTGCGTTCATGTACCACGAACAACACATCAAATGCTGTTGCAGGTCTGTCCTACTGAGTAATGACTTATTGCAGGCAAATTAAATCACCTTGGGAACTAGGCCTCCAAAATATCATCGGTAAAGGGAGTGTGACTACAATTTATGCTCCAACCCTCATTAGTGCAGATCCTGCTATCATGCATTATCTGCCTTATCATCGCTTCTACTTTCGCATTGGTCATCACATGCTCTTGTTCGATACTCTCAGCTCGTCAAACTATCTCTGTTCCTATTATAGGCAACGTTGCCCGAACAACCCTTTGAGCGGCACTTACTAACTCTCTATGGCCCCGGTCAATCATGGGATGGGTAGGGGGAGATACGAGAGCACGAATAGTTTGTGAAGTTCCTTGTTCCCTTGGGGGATCTAGATATCAGGTTGGCATTAGAATAGGTTCAGCCAGACTAGGATCAGTATGGCCAAGCCTAATTGTTGCACCTTCCCGGGAAGGTAGTGGACCGAATTGGAGTTAACGAAGTTTTTTTGGCCTTTCATAAGGTCTCCTTTGACGTGTTTGTCGTTCACTTTCCTTGGATAAGGATGAGTTTTCTGCCATTTCATGAAGTGGCGGGGATGGTGTCCTTTTCCTTCGGAACTCTTCCCATTGCCTAGCCATGGCATCCATATCATTTCTCAATGTAAAGTTATTTGTCTTTGTGCATCCAGGGCAGCAGCAGTCTCTTCTAACTTGGTGAACAGATATGCAAAGTCATCTCTTGTAGTGAATGCTGAAGAAGGGGCTTGATCAATAGTTGGAGCCGCAATCTTTGTCACGGGATCAGATCAAACAACGTCGGTTCAGATCGAGTTCAAACCGGGTTGGCTGGAACTAGGCTCAATTAATCTGGGTCCCTGTGCTAGCACCATTTGCGATTCGGGCTACAGTGCGTCGCTGGTTGACGATCTACGAGCGGTTGGATGAGCTTTATCTCTTTTAGAAACCATGGTGACTAAAGTTATCGAAAAAGATGAAAATATGGACTATCTCACCGGACTTGGCCATCCGAATAGTAGATAAATAACCCAAAAAGGTTGAAAATTCAGATTTCTCAGTGAAAGCACCGAAAATGTTAGACCAAAAAATAGCTTTAACACCCAATAGAGTAGGATTTATAGAGAATAATGAAGAAATATAAAATGAAAACAAGGGAAAAAAGTAGACACACAAGATTTATAGTGGTTCTACATTAACAAGCCTACGTCCACTTTATAATTTCTCTATTCAACAACAAATTACAGTTACAACACTTGAAATCCTCAAACACTTGATATACAATCAATATTCTCTCAAAAATATTGAAAATCAATCTATGAAGGAGATGGGCTTGGATCGAATAGGAATGGCGGACGATATATGATCTTTCCAACTCTCAAGTGTCAAAAGTCCTCTTTTTGGCCTCCGGATCGTGTATTTATAGGCATAGGCTCTGGAAAATAGCCTAGAACATTTAGGCATAGATGGCGTTTGAACCATGCGTATAGGAGATAATGGGAGCAATTTCATGCAGAAGGTGGGATTGGTTCATGGGATACATGGCAAAAGCTTTGATGTATTAGAAGATAATGGGGCGAATAGAAGGATCATAGGTAGTTGTCTTGCCGAGGTCGAAATAGGGATCATATCGACTGTTCGATTTGACATTATTCGATATGGAGAACGATAATCTGCAATCACTGACTCATTCGATTCAACCCGAATTGTTGTTCATTCCGAATCTTGGTCTTGCACCAACCACACTTATGGATGTGACCCTTGTTGAGTCGAGATTAACTCCGAATCTAGGCATATAGTAGAGGCTTGGGGACCCTTGATCATGAGTTCTTGTATCTTGGACGGCCTTGCTAAAAGGAAGGCTAACAACATTGCAGACACATCTACATATATTCGCTTGATAATTGCATAAATATCTGTAAATATTCACTCAATAAGATTAATACTTGTAGAAAATCAAAAAGAGTGCTGAAACATTCGTAATTATTTAATAAAATTGCAAAGAAAGTGGTATGTTTTTATTTGTATCCGTTTTTCATTATTCATCTTTTTTCTGCAATAGATGTAACATTGAAATAATTTAAATTTCGAAATATTTATCCAAAATTATATAAAATTATGTAATTATTGGCTATAATTGCTTGTATATGTTTGTAATATTTTAAATAATTGCATATGTCTCTGCAAGCTTTTCTAAAGCTTGATGTTTTTGTCATTTTAGGATTTTGACATAAATACGAAGATAAATATAAATTAGCATAAGGTTTAAAATTTGGAAGTTTTTTACGTCGTCTTCTGATGATTTTTGAAAAATGGACCTAATTTACATATCTTTTGATAAGGATGTTTTGTGTATTTTATAAACTTAATACAGACTTTAGTCAAACTGTCCTAATGTTAAGGTATCCGTTTGCTTAAAAAAAATGAGCAAACACATTTAAAAATTATGTCGAATTACAAACACAAGGGATATATTTGGTAGTTGTGTATTATGTAATATAGTACTTTCAAAGAGAAATAATGAAGTAGAAGATGCACAAAATTAAGGGCACATTATATTGAATGTTGGAGGCTTTGAGAAAGATTGTTGCAATTCATGTATCTATTGACATCGAATTTGAGATTGATGAGACTTGGATCGCGCTATCTGAGACAATCACCGATAAAGTGCTCGGATGGTTTTCCATCTTTATTCTTAAAATGATATCAGTGTGTAACCCATGCGTTGCAAAGAAATATTATTAAATATAGTATTTATTGTATTAAGGAAACGACTATTGGGATAAAAAATTTGGTATAAATTACACAAATTCTGAACCAGTGAATTTGTTTGTCTGTATATGAAAGGTGAACTTCAGGGGATATCTAATGATTGAGATTGTTTGTGTCTAAATTTTTGTCACTATTTTGTATCTAAATTGAATTTCCGTCATATTAATGTTAACATGAGGACTTTGTTATGCAATATAAAATAATTTTTGGTGAGATATAAAACTATAAAGTAATACAATTATTATTGATTATGTGTAGTTTATTGTTCTATAGCTAGATACACAATATATATGTTATGTGTATTTGAATGATACAATAATTTTATAATTTTTGTTAATATGAATACACCATACATATTGAAACTGACATATGCTATTAATTTATATGATGAATTGGTAAATATTTTTTAATGGAATTTTTTTAAATAAGATAAATTTAAAATTATAAAATTAGTTTAAATATATGGTCTTATAGTAAGAAAAACCAAGAAGCCAATAAAAAAATGTGTAAATTTATTTTGAAGTAACTAATATTAAAAATTAAATTTGTGATATGATGTGCGATGAGTCCTTGCTATAAACGAACAATAACTGAATTACATATTAATTGTTGACGTACATAATCAAACTGATCACTAGGGAGATTTTCAAACCGACCGTTAGTAGGTTTTCTCACGGTCACTTGGCCAAAATTAACTTCTCTAAAGCCAAAAAAACATGGAACATGTCTGCAACATTTCTTCTTACATCTCTTCAATATAATTTACCTAATTCTGTCCACGTTTGCCTTCTTAGATCTCTCTAATTTTAAATATTGTCAACCACATTATTTTTTGATGTTCGACTAAAATTAATAAAAAATAGTTTTTTAAGCTATGCAATATAATGGTCGGTTCCCCACCGTTATACAGTTGCAGTAGTTTATGTTATGTGATACGATGAGAGATGAGTCTTCAATAAAATCTTCTTTGATATTAACATCTATATGGCCACTTATTGCATTTTCCTAAAATATGGTATTTAAATTTAATACAAAATATTTTGAGAGTTTTAAGTTGAACATGGATAATAGAGAGAATTAAAGAGAGGGCTTTAGAAAATTTTGTTTTACTATTATTTAATAGATTATGGACCCCTTAAATTCAGCGTCTTCAGTTCTAATCCAATCCAGGCCTTGTATCTAGATTAGACTATGCCAATATCATTCTTAAACTTAGATGTGATGTTACCTATTCCATTAAGGACTTATGACCTATAAGCTTAGAAAATACTATTTTTACTCACTAAGGTTTTCGCTAACAGGCTAAAGTCTTTATTGTATTCCCATGCTAGTCCCAGACAGTTTGCTTTACCTACTGGCAAATCTTTTTTAAACAAAGCTGTTGCAATCCAAGAAGCAATCAACTATTGTCATCCTAACTTGTGCTATTATTAAACTTGATTTCCTAAGGGCTTTTGTTAGACCAAAAAATGGCGCTAACACCCAATATATCATACTTTGTAGAGAATAGTGAGGAAATGTAAGCTAAAAGCAAAGGAAAGCAAGCAAACACACAAGATTTATAGTGGTTCTGCGTTAACGAGCATATGTCCACTTTATAGTTCTTTGATTTAATGGAGAATTAAACCAATACAATCACTCAAATACAATCAATTTTCTCTCAATATTTGTGGAATTTTACCCAATGGTGAAGAGAACAATTTGGGTTGAACATGAATTGTGATGGAGATAATAGAGTTCGAATGCTTGGAGTGCCAAAAGATTCTTCAAAATGTCCTGCATAGGTGTATTTATATGCTCAAGGAAGACCGCAGATCGAATGCCACATAGCATGCCAAGAGTAACATTCAGATTCGTAATCGAAGTAGTGAAGAAGTCTTCTTGCAAACGTGTGGTAACACGTGTCATACAATCCAATGATGTAGGCGAGAGAATAGGTCTACGATCTGCACAGGTGACTGCTCTGAGCTTGGGTCGGATAGGTGCTTTGATCCGAATCAGTGTTGCCTGGGTGTCATGTTTCTATATACGTGCGGGTCGGGTCAAATTCATTCGACCCGATGGGATTCAACTCGATACCCTTATTTAAGAGAAGATGGACTACTTTGTTTCAACGATCCGAGACCTATTTTCCATTTGACCCGGCTGCTCCACCTTGAATAACTATCATTCATGCTCTCCAATATACTTATTGTGGATGTATGGATTTTGTGTGGCCTAGTCACAAAGTAGGCCAACATTTCCCCCCTCAAAGTATGTCTTATCGAAGATGCGTGTGATTTGAAATTGTCAATCTATCTATTCTTGAATCGGCGATAGTCGACAGTCGCATCCATCTGTAGAGTTGTGACCTTTGGTTCCTGCACTTTACATATAAAAGCGGGACTGTATCCATAATTGTCTTTAATGTTCTCGACAAATTGAGACTTCTAACTGGAGTATAAGCAAGCTTTCAGGTAATTCCTTTGACTTTCATTAATTCAAAAAGTCAAAGTTACCCGACCACGTTATATTGCCTTGTCAATTCTATTTCACGTGTCTGCACGATCTCCAGCAATTTCCTTCAATTCTAGAAATTTAATTAACACATATGGACATTATACTTCATCGTGAATCTTTAGGATAGCAACTATGACTACTCCTCGTCTCTATCATCTTTCCGGGTTACAACTTATCTTGCCTCGCACTTCATCTTCAAGCCGAAAAATGAGGTGGATCGGGTCGAAGTTGTTCGACCCGATCGTTATATCTGAATCGGACAACTCCCAATCGTCCCTGCTATTTGTTTGGGAGAACAAGTTGACTCGTCGTTTCAGGAGAATATAAATGGTCTCCCAATATATTATATAAACCAATGACCCCTCTCTCTCCCTTACTTTGTTTCTTTTTCAATTGAACTACTTAAACCCACAAACCCTAATTCTCTGCTTCCCTCGTAATTCGATCGATTCCCAAAATAGAACTCATAGGTTGTCACCAAATTGTTAACTCTTTGTCTTATTTCAAATTTCTAAATGAATTCAATTCATGAACTCTTCTGATTCCCCTAATCATCATCGAGGCGCTGATATTCTAAGCCATGAAGTTATCAGCATCGCCTGTAACGCCGAAGTCGCCGTTGGTGGGGGTGTCAAGTGCCGGCCATCTGGCGACGTCAGAGGCTATGATGGATGGCCTATTTCTCCACTCTGAGGCTCTATCAAATCAGAGGTGAGAAGAGGGAGATAGGGTTTGCTTTGAAACTATGATGGATTTAAGAAGAGCTGTGCGAGTAGAATGGCGTATGCTACTTAGATAAGAAGATGGAAGAGTGAAGAGTTGGGCTAACAACATCGGGTCGGGTCGAGCAATCTCGACCTAAAAATTATTCGACCCGGTGTCTCATTCGACCCGGTGTCTCATTCGACCCGAATCATTCACCTTCGTAATTTCGACCCAACTCCTACATGTTCAAAATGACTTTGGTGTATTTCTGCGTCCCATCAAATTTGGCAAATGTGATGACTTTGACAACTCTGATTCATTACTGGAGATAATCATAACTCACGAAGTTGCGAATGGTTAGGATAGAGCCCTCAAGGTTGAATTTCGAAATCACACATTATTTATACTTGAAAGATTCTGCATTTTTCAAACATAAAACCATTTGGCAACTCAATGCATATCTATCACCTTCGTGCTCTTCCTTCTTTTCTTATGTCTTTTTTTATCTGCAATACACACACTAGAACACACACAGGGGGGAATATGCAACTATACTCTAATCATCAATATTTCTTCGATAGTACAGCTAATATGTCGAGAAGATATCCAACAAGATTCTCCGAGTCGGATAAGAGTAAAGCTCCAAAATCATCAACCAATCCCAATCTCGATGTTCTTTCATCAGATTGAGATTACAACAGTACAAGATCAGAATTCGAAGTCAACCTTCATGAAAATATGGGGTCATCTGGGGGAGAAGTCTCGACGAATGAAGAAGAGGAAGGAGGAGTAGGAGATAACAGAGCTACTGAAGAATTTGATGGCGCAGGCATCCTAAATGCACCTAATGACTCATGGGTTTCGATAACTAACAAAGACAGACTTAGACGAATATGTTTGCGACACAAAATATTTTGGGAGAATGTTAGAGTGGCTACTAACATTACAGACAGATCCCATAATCCTTTGGAAGGGTATATGGCTATTAGTCAGCTGATGTGCACATTGCATATTCCAGCCCATTGCATATTCTTATTTATACATGCTGTACATAGCGTATATGGAAGTTTTAGGTGTGGAGCCCACTTTTGAGGACGTAAATTTCTTCTATCATTTCAAACACCATACAAAAGAGACTCCTTCCTTTGTTTACTTTGAATCTATTCCAAAGAGAGTGATTCTTGGCGATAGGTTCAGTAATGTAGGTGACATAAGGCCCAAGTGGTTTTACATTCAACACCAGCCCGGTACGCCAGAAGATGGGTGCAAGCGAGTAAGTGCTCAAATCACAGCTTTCTCGCTCCAACCACACTTATGAACTCATTAATTTTTCTTTATTATTTTTAGTTCCAAATCCAAGAAAAGAACATGGCCAGATATACGAGGATCGTCTGACCCGTCTGCTGAATGGTAATATAGACTTCTTAAAGGTTAGAAAAAGCTTGGTGGACTAACTTCTCCATCGACACAATCTACTTGATATGAGGCAGAGCATAGGTCATGGAGGCCGCGCTTACATATACGATCCCTCAGTTCAAGTTCCTCCTATTACTGTGGAAACTGGTGGTGTTCACCCTGTCTAAGGGCAAGTTACAACTGCAACTGAGTTAGGAGAAGGTTCAAAGAGTAAAGATCTTATGGGTTTTAGTCAAAAACCACAACCAGAAGAAAAGAAGAAAATTCCTAAGAAAGAAAACACTGAGATTCCCCTAAGTCCCTCCCCGATTAACATTCCTACTGAGGAGCTCTTGGAAAGGTCGCCTGAGGGCGAGCCCCAAGGTGGCTCTCCTAAAGATGCACCTCCTCATGAAAGGCGATCTTCTCTAAAGATAACGTCTCCAAACAAGTTCCATGTCCATGATTCCCAGCTGGAGGAATCCATATTTGGAGACTTAGCTAAACTTACTCTGCCCGATGACATATGCACTCCCCAAGATATTGGCTCTGGCTCTTTCTTTCCTACCTTTAAAGAGGAAGTCACTCCTATGAAAGTTGGGAAGGAATTATCCACAAGCCTAACTCCGGGCTTTGGTCCGTTAGAGGGATCACTTAGGGCACACCTCACTAACACTGCACGTTAAAGCTACCGTATGTTATGCTATTTCTTAGGTCTAATATTGGTTTATATTAATTTGTAGGAAATATGCATCGTTTCAGCTACAATCTCAGGAATGTCTGTGAGAGTCTCCTAGGCACGGTTCCGATGTTGAACATGATCACATGGATAGCCATAAGAGGCATTATGAATCACATCAACCCCACTCTTCGCGCTCCCGTTCTCCCTCTAAGTCGGATTTCGACAAGTACAAGAGTAAGCAGAGCCGTCGCGAAGGAGACAAACAGCCTCTAAAAGTTGCAGTCCTCCCGAAGGATTCACAATGTCAAGATAAGCCGACAAAGAAGTATTCTGATCCCAAGGATAAGACTATGTATTTGGACAAGGAGAAAGATAAAGGCAGAGCGGCCGTCATTTCCGCTAAGCGCAAGTCTATTAATATTACCACAGCAAGTCCTATGGTGCTTAATTCTGACATTAAGGCAAGGATAGAAGTCTTAAAAGGGAAATTCCCAGATTACCGCTTCGGGAACATGCATTTTGTTCTGAATCTTAAGTTGGTCCCTTCAGATTGGGCGGAGGGCACCAAGGCTCAGATAGACATTGTAGATCGTCAATATCAAGAAACATGCAAATTCGCCCGAAAGCTTTCGAAAATCATAAAGGATCTGTTGATGGACGTGGATCACTTAAAGAAAATGGCTGAGTACGGCGTATCCTCTAGAGAGGCCATAGGGAAAGAGCTCGAAGATGCTCAAGCCAAACTTTCCATTGCGAATCGTGATGCTGAAAGCTATAAGAAGTTGCATAGTGAGCTGTAGACACGCTTTCACTATGAGCTCGACTCCCATAGCCAGGAACGCGTGGTCCTTAAGAAAATGGTTGAGGATGTCACTTTCATAGAATGCCGAGTTGAAAATATTCCACATTCGTCTTGAGCAGGAGAAAGTGGATCTCAATCAGGAGATTGTCAGTTTGAAGGCCCAGGTAGCAAAGGCCGAGGAGAGGGCCTATAAAGACCTGCCTTTTGACCTCCCCAAGTCGGTAATTAAACCAACTCGAAACGTTTAAATTGACAAATAATTATTTATCTTACAGGGTTTAAACATAATATCACACAGAATCACAACACAGATGACAACAGTGTATCTCACAAACGAAATTTTATATACAAAAATATCAGAGTTATACAAATAGAATTTTATAGTGGAAGATTAATATACATACGTAGATTTTTCCTTAAACATATATAAACCACAGAAATGATGCACATGAATAGGATCTTCACAACTTGATTGCTTCAATAGATGCGAAGAATGCAATCCTAAGCTACAATACTCAGTCTGACCCGAGCATAAAGCCAAAAGAAACAATATACTCAAGTCAGGGCTATTATTCTCATGTAAATAAATTAAATCAAGCAAGATATTCTTAAATCAAGCAAGATATTCACAGAAGTGAACAATAATGAAGTGGATATCAGATTTCATTTCATAATTTAAAACTTTTAAGTTTTTATGAGATTTAAATTTCCACTTGAAATAAAATTTCCATTTTAAATCTGAAAATTCATATAATCGCTGGGTATATATAGTTTCAACCCATCGCGATTTTTCTATATCTACAGAGCAACTTGCAAGGGAATAAAATTATAAAACATCACATTACACATATTTCATCCATCTCGTGTCATATATCGATAGTGTGTCACATGTACACAGATCACATAATAAACAATTTGTTAATTTCCTAAAGGAATTCTAAACACTACATGTGACATCCTACTAGTGTTAATTTACTTAATCAAATAATAGTCGTGAGTAGGCCATTTTAATCGAAGGAAACACCAATCTTGCACTTGAATCCGAAGGCTCACCTTGTTGAAGCTTAAAGAGAGTTAGACGACTATGGAGAACATATGATATCCTTTTTTGCTCAATTGCTTCAGACCCGAGACATATCATTGATTCGAGACTATCCAACAACATTAGTCGATGTATGGGATGAAATCGTTGAGGAAGAGAAGTGGCAGTTGAAAGTATGAAACTATTGACGAGGAGGAGTCGATGAAGACATAACTAAGAGGTGAGGAGCCAGAGCGTTTGGTTGGGGGAGGATATTGCTTCAGGAATCTATTGAGGCTGCTAAACGTCAAGCCAAGGGAAAGAATATTATTGAGAGTGGCTTCAGTTCTTCATCTGCTGCCCTGGGGCTATAGTGACCGAGGGATATGATCCCAAGCGCCCCGAAATTCCCAAGACTACTCTCCTGTCTCCTATCATTGGAGAAACTACTCCTGCCACTCGTGGAGACAAGTCAACTCAAGGTATCTCCACCTTTTCCCCGCGTTTGTCAAGGCTATTCTAGCATGTCATCATGTTTTGAAGCATCTAGTTGAAAGACCTATCTTTTCTCTAGAGCTAATAAATGTTGCTCTTCCTTCTTTAGGTACGAGGCCTGTTGACGCTACAAAAGAAAAACCAAAGGAGTCAGCCAACAAGGTTATAGGGCTCTTCAGTGCTGAAAACCCAAGGATGGAGAAATGATTGATGGTTTGAAAGATATCGATGGCAAGGAAGGTGAAAAGGATGCAATTGTCATAATCAATGAAGCTTCTGGTGAAACCGAGGATCTGACCCTTGCACAGATGAAAGCAAGGACTGAGCAACTCTTGAAGGCCAAGATTGAAAATATAGAAGAGCCCATCTTGGTCGATCCTCTCCAAATGGTTCCTCCTCGTGGTACCAAAGTGACCATCAAGCTTCCTAGATCGATAACTACAAAGATGGCTTTTGAGTCCACCGCTAGCATAAAAGATGACCCTTGGGAGAAATACACAAAGAAAAAGCACCTCCTCACTAATGCCGAGAAGGAGGAAAAATAAAAGCTTAAGGAGGCCAAGAATTCCAAACTTTCACCCAAATCTAAGTGAATCATCATTTCGACTTCCTTTTGCTTTCAACTGGCCTGCTGTGGTTGTTGCGAGTGAAACCCTCGTGTTTTGTCAAAGTTATCTTGTATAAACCTGCATTTTGTAAATAAACTAGTATTCATGCAATGTCATACATTTGCAAGTTTGTTATATATTTCAGTCAAATGCACTTGTAGCCAAAACATTACTAAACTAAGTAATGAACAACAAATCACATTACAACTAAACAAGGATTTCAATCCAACATCCTTGCAAATCAAAATTTCTACGATCAAAAATTCATGAATAGACTAAGTAATAAATAATAAGGGTGTGATGTGTATGTGTACTCCTCTAATCAATCTTAGATGGACTGCCTGGCCAGGGATTGTTCGAGATTGATTAGCAGCAATGTTCTACTACCCTCAGTGTTAGTGGGGACCTTGGGCTCAGCTTGCAATCTTGCCCCCAATCCTTCTATAGGGTAAGAGACCATTTCTTTTAGCACTTGGTCTCAACGCCTTTATACTTTCCAGTCGTAATCCCAGGTTAGAGTTTAGGTTATGGAGGTCTCCAGTCGTGGTGCACCAATCACACCTATTTTTATTCTCACTCTCGAATCGAGAGAGTTTGAGTTAGACAGGAGAACAGTTCTGTCATTCGCCTTGGCATTCTTTCTGCACTCTAATTCTTAGAGCGGGATTCTGCTGACTCGAGTGTCATTCTTGAACTCGAACTTGGTCCGTACTCCATTCTACACTCAGGTGGATGGAGCTTGTCAGGCAAGTGGTCGGGTCACACAATCCGGTCACATTAGAACTTCAGACCAAATATCAAAATAGTCACAGAGCATGAAGCAGATTTCAAACATATCATAGGGCGCAAATAAAAATAAATGCAGAAATGATAAATGACACGTGATATTTTTATAGTTGTTCGACCAAATCTTAGCCTACGTTTACTTTATAACCTTTTTTTTATATCAAGCAAACTATCTCGGGCAAGTCGTGCCTCATTATAAAGTCTGAAAAATAAAAGAGTAAATACAAGTCCAAGTCAGGTAGTGTCGTAGATGCACAATATTCCATGCTCTTGGGAGATGATCGCCATCAACAGTCGTTATCCTGTAAGCTCCACTATCAGGCCTCCACTGGATGATGCATGGTCCTTCCCACTTCAGGCCCATGAAGATGGGGGTCCGGGAAGACGCACTTCAGTACCAAGTAGCCAGGCTCAAAGGTCCTGGGTCGAACCTTTTTTGTTGTAGTATCGAGCAACCTGATGCCTGTGTCTTAAGGCATGCAAGTCCGCTTCATCTCTCTTCTCGTCAGTCATGTCTAAGGACTCAAGAAGAAGAGCTTGGATTGTCATTAGATCATAGTACATAGTTCTATGAGATAGAACTTCCAATTCTACTGGGATAACGATCTGTGATCCGAATGACAGTGAGAAGGGAGTGTGGCCAGTTACTGACTTGTAGGTCATTCTATATGCCAACAGGGCCAAGGGTAATTCATCGAACCACATGGCTTTTGCCAATATCAGAGGCCTCTCTAAGTAGCTCAGCAGGTTCTAAAAGGCTTCAATGCAATTCGGGGTCCACTAAAAATTGCGCTTTCCTCGTTTAAACAAGTCAAAGAAAGGGATGCATTTGTTAGTAGCCCTGGAAATAAATCTACTAAGTGCTGCAACCTTCCCTGCTAAGCTTTGCACATCTATAAATCTTCGCGGCTCACTAATGTTCCTGATCGCTACAATCTGGTCGGGATTGATTTCGATTCTGCATGAGTTGACTATAAAGCCTAGGAACTTCCCTGATGCAACACCAAAAGAGCATTTCAAGGGGTTTAGCTTCATTCCATAGTGTCGGAGTATATTGAAAATCTTTGCCAAATCTAATACATAATTGAATGATTGCTTGGACTTCACGAGCATATCATCTACATAAACATCCATGGACTTTCAATTTGGTTGTGAAACATACGATTCACCAAACGTTGGTACGTTGCCCCGGCATTCTTCAACCCGAAAGGCATCACCATGTAGTAGTATAGCCCAAGGTCTATAATAAAACTTGTATGTTCATGATCAGGCACATGAATGGGAATTTGGTTATAACCCGAGTACGCATCCATAAAAGAAAGAAGCTCATGTTCAGTCGTCAAATCCACCAGTTGATCAATTCTTGGCGACGGAAAACTGTCTTTTGGGCAAGTCTAGTTCAAATCTGAAAAATTGATGCATGTACACAATTTTCCATTATCCTTCTTGACAAGGACGGGATTTGATATCCAGTCAGGGTGCAGAGTCTCGTATAAAATCATTGTCTCTTAGCTTCTTGACTTCTTCTTTTAAGAAAGTTGACCTCTTTGGGTCAAGCATACGTCTCTTTTGCTTGACAGGGGTGTTCTTCGGGTTTATGTTCAGTGCATGACTCATAATAGATGAAGATATCCCACACATGTCACATGTGTCCAAGCGAATACATCTAGGTTGGATCATAAAAAGTCTGTCAGTTCCCTCGTCCAGAGGGGATCTAAATGAGATCCGATCGTCAGGACCTTACTAGGGTTTTCGTCATTCCACAGTTGTTTCATTAGGGATCGCCTTTCTAGATCTTGGTTCCTCGTCCTCTCTGGGATCAATATCCTCGGACTGGTAATCTAGCGACTCTGGCTGGGATGTATCCTTAATTTGCTACGATGAAGCCTCCCTTGCCGGGGAGGAGGTTTTCTTGGGCTCCGCATTGTCTCCTTGGCGAAGTGCCTTCCATTCAGCCAAGTAACAGGATCTCCTTGTCACTTGGTCTCTGCGGACCACCTCTATTCCTGATTCGGTTGGGAATTTCAACAATAGACACCGCGGTGCAATGCAGGCTCTAAAGTCTACTAGAGTTGGTTGACCCAAGAAGCCGTTATATGAAGAATTAAGGTTCATGACAACAAATGGGAGGATACACACTCTCCTACAATTTCCTTCCCCGAGTTCTACAGATAAATCTACCACTTCCATCGGTGTTGTTGATGAACTATTAAAGCCACGTATCCACCCAGTGCATGATTTCAGGTCTTATCTTCCGACTTCATTTGATCTAAAGCTTTCTTGAATAAGATGTTGATAGAACTCCCATATTCACCAATAACTTTCTATACGATTGCTAGGCCGATGATGGCCGATATCACCAATGGGT
Organism: Allium sativum; assembly: GCA_030737875.1. Classification (NCBI taxonomy): domain Eukaryota; kingdom Viridiplantae; phylum Streptophyta; class Magnoliopsida; order Asparagales; family Amaryllidaceae; genus Allium; species Allium sativum. The sequence goes on along the minus strand of CM060912.1, from coordinate 890,176,940 downwards.
CTATACTCGGGGCTTCTATTCCCATGCTTTCTTTGTCATGGAAGATAATGTCGTCTTTCATTGTTTTTTTTGCTGTTTTATGGGTACAACATCTTCGAGAGCACTGCACTCTCCTACATTTAGATGCTTTGCGGTGTTGACGTACTGTTCCATAGTCCTAGCACTGAATCCTACTGGGTGCGGTCCTCCAACCACAATGTTGATAACTATTACTTTTCCCTTTTGTTGGGCAGTGGCTCTAGGACCCGGCTGATCCTGATTCGGAGCCGAACCTTCTTTCCCCCTGTCCCTCGGGGTAATTTTATACTCATCCAACTTTCCTTCACGAAGCAACCTTTCTTCTACGTCTCTAAAGTGGCAGCATTCATTAGTTGAATGTACGTATGTTTCGTGAAACAGGTAAAACTTTCCAGTCTTGTGCTCCTTTTCCATTGAGCCTCTCGGTGGAGGCTTTTTGTATTGCATTACATTATATGTATCTAGGTAGACGTTTTCCAAGGCATCGTTTAAAGGTGTGTAGCTTTCAAAGGATTGGAATCAAGGTCTCTTCTTAGGATCGTTCCTATGATTCCCATTTCTCTTATTGCCATTGCTACATTGGCTGTCATTCCCTTCTTTCTAGTTGCCTACGTTGACTTCAACATCCCCTCAGCTGTCACCAGATTGCTTGGTAGATACATTTCCCTGGATATTTTCTCTTTTGACTTCACCAGATCTTCTCTTCCGACTCGAGTACACCTCTTCTTCTCTCAAGTGAATATTAGCTTTCCATAGAACAATTCCACAGTTATCAGCTGTTTTCCCACTGGGTATTTCCCAAATTTCGTATCTTTTTCAACTTCGTCCATCAACGCCATTAAGATAGTTTGTTTGTGGCGATTACTCACTTCAGTAACTGCTACCCAGGTTCTATTGAAAGCTCGATGTCATTCTTGGATTTCTGGGCATGCAGCCGAAACTGATTCAGGAATCTCTAGCTTAACTCTTTGAAGTTGGAAACCGGGTGAACCACATCATAGCTACATCCTCCAGATTTATGGGAAAAGCTTTGTACTTTATGACATTTGGAGATGTTGCGGCATTCATGTACCAGGAATATCTCATTAATTGCTGTCTTGGATCAGTTCTTCCCGCATAACGGTTCATGGTGGGCAGATTGAATCGCCTTCGAAATTGAAGTCCAATATGACATCGGTGAAGGGCGTACGGTTGCGATAAATACCCCATTCTTTATTGGTATAGCCTCTACTATCAGCCATTATTTGATACATCATTGCTTCTACTTCGACATTGGTCAAAACATGTTCGGGTTTAGCACTTTCAGCCCTTCGATATCTTCCATTTCCTGTTTCAGGCAAAGCTACTTGATTTGTGGATCGAGCAGTGCCCCTTTTCCCCCCGTGGTCCTAGTCGTCACAGGACATGTGGATTGAAGGATTTGAGTCATGTGGGCTGAGAAATGCCTTCATCTCTCAGAAGGACACGGAATCCGCGCATGGGTAGTAACATAGTTTCCGCCTGACTGGGAACATTACGGCCCAAGCGGCTTACTGCATCTTCTCGAGAACCAAATGAGCCAAATTGGACTTGTTCCTTTGACATGGACGTCGTTCGTTCTCCTCCAAGAAAGTTGAATCTTCTGCTGCATGGTGATGGGTTAGGGAAGGTGTTCTTTGCCTGTGTAGCTCTTCCCATTGCCTAGTCATCACACTCATATTTTCTCGGAATGCAACACTATCACGTCTTTGATCTTTAATGCCACATTTGTTTTCTCCATCATGGAAAGCAAGTGTGAAAAATCAATCTGCAAAACAGGTGCGGATGGAGGAGGTTGATTGCAAGTTGTAGCAGGTAAAGTTGAAGTACCAGCGCCGGTTCTCCAGGTTTGTCTGGAACAGCACCCTCGGGTCAGGTCGAAGTGCCATCATTGGGTCAGATCAGACCCGACCTGGTTGCGTTTGATCCGAGGGTTCGTGTATTGGCAAGGACTTGTACATCATCTTGTGTCTCTTCATTAGCCTCATTCCTTTGAGAAGCTTGCTGATTTTTATCTTTTCTTGGAGCTATTGAATTCAAATTCACTGAAATCGACGAAAACTTCGAAAATGACGGAAATATGGATTATTTCTTTGGACTTGGTGATCCAAATAGAAGAATAATAATCTAAAGCTAAGAATTCAATTTTCTCACTAAAAGCACCAAAATTTAGACCAAAAAATGGCACTACCACCCAATATATCAGATATTTTAGAGAATAATGAGGAAATATAAGCTAAAAACAGAGGAAAGCAAGCGAACACGCAAGATTTATAGTGGTTCGGCGTTAACGAGCCTATATCCACTTTAGAGTTCTTTGATTCGATGGAGAATTACAAATACAACCAATACAATCACACAATCACTCTAATACGATCAATTCTCTCTCAATATTTGTGGAATTTTACCAATGGTGAAGAGTATAATTCGGGTTGAACAGGAATGGTGATGAAGATTATAGAGTTTGAATGCTTGAAGTGCTAAAAAATCCTTCTAAATGTCCTGTATGGGTGTATTTATAGGCCCAAGGAAGACCGCGGGTCGAATGCCAATGGAATGCCAAAAGTAACATTCGGACCCGAAATTGAAGTAGTGGAGAAATCTTCTTTCGAACGTGTGGTAACACGTGTCATTCGATCCAATGATGTAGGCAAGAGAATGGGTCCATGATATGCACATGGTGTCTTCTCTGAGCTCGGGTCGGATAGGTGCTTTGATCTGAATCAATGATGCCTGGGTGTCATGTTTCTATATATGTGCGGGTCAGGTCGAATTCATTTAACCCGATGCCCCTGTTTAACCGAAGATGGAGTATTTTGTTTCTCTGATCCGAGACCCTATTTCCCATTCGACCTGGTTGCTGCACCGTGGATTACTATGATTCATGCTCTCCAATATATTTGATTGTAGATGTCTGGACTTTGTGTGGCCTAGTCACAAAGTAGGCCAACAACTTCTGACATAATTTGTTAGAAATTCCTCCTAAATGTTCTAAAGCACATAGGATCCCCAATAGGTTCATTACTTAGACCAACTTCAATCCCTTGACTTCTTCCTCGGTTTGCAAAATCGTGGTAAACATGACCTCTTTACGCCTTCATAAGGCCTACGCTTATGGAGCTTCGATTTCTCGCTTCCTTTTCAATATGGCCATAAACACGTTTCCCCACATGATTGACCTTGCTTGTGCTTATAGTCTATTGACTTTCTTAGGAAATGATGTTTTACATCTTGGAATAAACTCTTTCCTGTATGCGAATTGTACCACATTTATGTCCCTGCCCTTGCCCCATCCATCTTCAGTTGCTTCCATAAAGCTTCTATTACACTGCCTCAAGTTGGCTTCAATACTGCAAATTAACATTACCAAGAGCATAATGATTATGATAGAGTTGCCAACTTCCTAAATTACACCGTTCAGAATTTTCATATCTCCTATTATGGTATTACCGTCTGACCCTGTAAGCTTAGGCACACAGATTGGTTATCAATTGATGGCAAATTCTAAGAAGGATAACTAGTTAGAAACACTCATCCATATCTCGTGCTGGTACGTTAACCCTTGTTAAATCTACTCTTTCATCCTTTCCCACTTTTTTTGTCGTCATTTTACAAAACATTTTCCTTGGTTGTTAAAATGATTGACTCTATCAGAAGAGATCTTTTTTGGAAGGGATTGAACACATTTTCTCTTATGAATTGTTTAGAAGCATGTCTTTTGACCTAAGTATGATGCGAACATACGAGTTGTAACACCTATATTTTTAACAATTAGATATTTAAATGTTTTATTTAAATATTGATCATTAATTATCCAACTGACAGTTCCAAAATGAGATTTTTTGCAAACAATCGAACCAGGACTTGTGACTAATTCCATTGAGTCCTTATTATTCATTACATGAAGAATAAGTATATCGATCGTTATATTTTGAGTCCATACCATTTGATGGTCATAACAATCCTGATATATGCGTAAACTGTCGTTTTAGGAGGACAGTGTTGGATTATGACCAAATTATATTTTTGAAATTGTAGTAGTGAGTTGTTGTATGCCATCAAGTTTCATGGCGGTCAGATGTACAATTTGACCACGCATATATAAAATGTGTCGATCTCTATAAGAAATTGACATTGTATAATTCGAGTTTTAAAGGCTATCTTCTACATACGATCGACTTAGGTCTCGATACTAGTCTTATTGTTTTCAAAAGACGTTTTTACATAGATGACGGCAGATGACACGTGTCAATTAGATTTACGCGTTATTGAGCTTTTACCGAGAGAATTGAATATAATATGTTATATAATAATACTTTGAAATCCTATTGGGCAACTACAATACATCTTGCATCATCTCCTCTATTTATTTCCATTATTCCTTGTTGGAACAAAAACCATGGACGCCCACTTCTATTATCATACAAAAATATTTATCTCCCTCTACACTTCACTTAATATCCCAAAATTACATCCCTTCAACTCTATTTGACAATCTCCGTAATCCTATATCCAAAATAAAAGATGCAGCAACCGTCTTAGTGATGACCATTCCCTTCCTTGGATCTACGGTTTTAGATTTTGTCCATCATTGGCAACGAAGAGGCTCAAGAATAGTAGAAGATGACTGGTGATGATGAGAGGCAACTCCGATGCATTCTTGGTAGGGTCCGGCTACTTGGAGTGCAGTGCGATATTTCTGGAGCCGAGGGTCTCCTCCAGGTTGCATTTTGGGTCGGGTACAGAGACGTGGCTAGTCTAGGTGCATCGGAAAGAGGGCGAGACGAGGAGTGTATATGCTGAAACGGTGCAGAGATCCATCAAGTATCAAGGAAAAAATCATTTAGCAAGGAAACGACCATAGGTTTAGTGATTCAGCGTGTGTATCAGGGCGTTGGGGATGATGGAATTAAGCTAAGTAAGGTAATTAGTTGAAGATTAATTATATTTAACTTAGTTTATTTATTTAAATAATCCGTCAACCTTATAACATGCGTAACTTTCTCGTATAAGGTCAAAATTTGACGTTATTTCTTTTTATGGACTCGAATTGACGAGCTCTACATTTTAGAGCCGGTTTGGATTGATTTGGCTAAGGTGTATGGTATCATCTCTCACTGAACTGTGTTTGTTCATATAGTATAGTTTTGATATTTTAAACTGATTTCTAATTATAAAACGTAATATTTATTATAGTTAAACTTAGTAAATAATAAAAAGATTAAAAATTAATTTAAGTAGATTTAACCTTATTGTCACATTTTTAGCAGATTGCGTGCTATTACGCACTATTTTAACTATATTGTTAGACATGTTATTTGGACACTTGTTTCACCTGATTGCTATAAATGAGTCCTATTTAATTTGTTATGGCTATTTTGGATGTTTCTGTGCTGATTTAGGATTTTTTTATGATTATTAGTTGCATGGTTGAATTTTTTGCTTAATTTTAGTTTAGAACGCTATTTGTAGGCGATATAGTATTAGGAAATATTTCGTTCGTTAGAGTCTAGCGTGCTTATCGATTAAACGCACATGCTATATTGTGTTGATTGAGATCCCAAGGATGTTAGACTCTAATGGATGAGATAAGTTCTCGATGGAGCCTTAGAGCGCATGGATGGATTCAAGACGGAGTAACTTTGGAGCTTGGTGACGGATTTGACGATGGAGAAACATTATAGCTTGGCGATGGATTTGAAGACAGTGCAACACTAGAACCTGGTGGCCGATCTAAAGACGAACAATGGACTTGGCGATGAGTTGGATTTTGCAATGAATGTCGGATGATTTCCCTGGATGCGTATTTAACCAATTTTGGTATAATAGGTGATCAAGTAGTCGTTGTCGATTACTATTAAGTAGTCGAAGTCGACTACTATTGTTATTGATCAGTTTGGTCAACTTGACATGGACGATGGTGCGATTTCGAGGAGCAGGACATTAAGGTCCATTAGATGGCGATTCCAACGTGATGGCTCTTCGATTAGCGACTTTGACTTAAGATGAGGATGTGATGCTTCTATGTAGTAACTCATCATTCAACGATAATGATTCCAGGATGAGAAGCAAGGTTGCGATGATGGATAGTCTTTCCCAAAATGAAAAAAAAGAAATTTTGCGTTGAGATGGCGGGATTGTCGAAAGAGAGTTTTTGGAACATTGATATTCTGCGACTGACGACGAGTCTAGGATGATTCCCAAACTATGGTAGCTTCGAGGATGGTTCTAAGGACAATCCAAGATGGACTTGATTACGGGGAAAGTGTGTGCTAAGGGATTCATAATGTTTGTAGGTTTCGATATGTACTGGTAGAGTGAGGGGTACTTTTGTGATGATCACCGGGTGACAATGGCCCTTGGAGGAACGATGGCTCATAGATTTGAGTGCCCTGGACTATCAATAGATAGTTCAGTTCCTGGCCGTCTGAGTGGCATAAATTTGAGTATAAGGATATATGACTATAGCCGACCTTGATCTGACGATAGGATCATACAAACGTTATGTATATCCAATGCACTGAGTTAGTGAATGTGAGGATGAATGATATGTTTGTTTAGTCATTTATTACCTTAGGGGAATCATGTGATTTGGATCTCATCGATTCAGATATTTGGACATCCCTAGTATTCTGATGTAGGACACACCCATACTAATTTGCATAAAGTGGTATATATATTCTTATATATGCTGACTCTCTGGATGCGTGGGCAAGACATGTATGATTCGTCATATCCTATGTGTCGTATATACTATTACGATTTTTACGGTACTTTGAGAATTATTTATCGCTCACACCGGACTGTTGTCTGGCTAAGGGTTTTATTTCCCTTTTATTATCTTGGGTGCTTATCGACAATGCTGACGAGTAGGCCAGGTGACAGATACAAGTATTATTTGTAGTTGTGTCGATGAATTCACAGGAGGCGATATTTTACATCTTTACACTTGTATCCTTACTGTTTATTCCATTGTGCAACACTGTGGAGCCTTGATAAGTTATGTATACTTAGTAGTGATAGTGTATTAGTTGGGTTTATTTATATCATGTATGAAATTTATTACTGTTCTGTATAACTATATGAACATGTACACTCTGAATATATGGTTTGTATAGTTATTACTGTCTCATCTGCTTTACGTCTGTAATTGATTATTATATGTTATCTGATGCACTGTGAGATATACGATAGGTTCTATGATTATGTTTATATTCTGTTCTCTTCAATTTCCTTTTTTTCTCTCTTCTTCTCTTCTTTTCTACTATTTCTTTCACTTGACGATCGCTCTACATCGATCAAGTGCTTGTAAAACATAGATTTTAGTTATGAGCACTAGTGGTGTATGGCGGGTCATCACATTTGGTATCAGAGCTTATTTTGCATTGTTTAACCTACGCAATATCGTATTTGAGAGTTAATATATACAAGAGCATACATATTTGTATATATTTTGGTCTTTAAACCTATATATAAGCAGTATATATAATATAGATTGTTTTGCAAACGAGTGCCATTGGAATAGTTTTCTTTATTAGCGACCGATCGTCCTAACCACTTATCTTAGACGATCCAGCGAACAATAAATACTTCTGATTACTCTGTTTCTAGAGTTGGTAATTGGACAGAATTGAGAACTACTATTCTCGATTTACAGTTTTCGGTAGTGGAACAACTCATTCTCTTCCTAATCAAGTCGATCTTCTCAAAAGTCTCTTTAATCATGTCGGTAATCAATTCTAGTGTCCCACCAACAAGAAGGTGATCTACAAGGTCTTTCGTTCAGAGCTTCGAAAGGAGCCATTACGATACTAGCTTGAAAACTATTATTATAGGCAAATTCCACTAAAGGTAGGTGTTCCTCCCAAGTCCCTCCACCAAGTGTGCATACCCTCATAGATCCTTTAAGATATATTCACCCTTTTCGTCTAACCATCAATCAGAGTGTGATAGTCTGTGAGATGGTCAAAAGTTGAGAATAGAGAGAGAAAACAATTTCTTGATATTTTGAAAATCGGGAAAATGCTTTGTCACATAAGCGATTATTTGCACCATGTTTCATATTAGAGTAATGAATAAGTTGATAGATTTTTATTAACTTACTTTACGGTTATCAATGAGTAGTCAAAAAAATAGATATCAATATGTTGACGGCTAAAATTCTCGTCACACCCAAAAATTCTCAATTACTGGAGAACAACGTTTCACGTATGGAAAATTAAAGTGCAAAAAGCAGAAATAACATGGAGATTTATAGTGGTTTGGTCCATAAGAAACCCACATGAACTTTGAAGGTGTTTGAGGACTTTATTGATTATTGAGGGGTATAAGTACATGTCATCATCATACAAGTACTGTCTAAGTATTTTTGAGTAATATTCTTGAGTATGCAATATCTTGGGAGAAAAATAAAGTTCTTCTTCTTCCTTGAGTTCTAGGCAGCCATCAATGACCTTGTAGAGCTCTCAAATTAACCAAAATCCAACCCTTATGAAGAATGAGGAAAGGGTATTTATAGGAAGTGGAGTAGGTGGGAGTAGGTGAGCTGTGGGGTCCACAATAGTAAATTTTCGCATCCTAAAGAGCAATAAAAGAAAAAAATTGCATCCTTTGGTGCGCACATGGAAATTTCACATCTCTCTTAAGTGATGCGAATTTTTCATCCCAGGGACGTTATAATGCGCATCTCGGTGGGATGCACATTGACGCATTTGAAGGGATGCGAAATATCGCATCTCGGGGGGATGCGAAATAACGCATCTTGGAGGGATGTGAGTTTTTGTGGATTTGTGGTCGGTAGGGATGCGAAATTATGGCTCTAGCCTTCATGTATCGGATGAGAAATTTCATGCTTGAGGGTTTGTGAGGCCTTCGCTCGCACGACTTCTCTCAGGCTTGAATCTTTAATTCTTTGGCGACACTTCGGGCTTTGGTGCCACGCGATGGGTTGAATCGTGGAGCCTGATGTGCTTTTTGGAACCGGACCAAAAGGCCAGTTAACACTTACCCTCCAAAGTACGTCTTGTCTCGACATGATGTGCTTTGAATTGAAATAATCATCTTTAGAAGCTGGAAAGATTTTCAAGCTATTTCGTCTACTTGGTCGCTATCGTTTCGTTGAGCATGTTGAGAATTCCAATTCTCTGGTAGCTCTCTTTTATCATCTAATTCTTGTCAACTTATGAAACTAAACATTAATCGTTGACTCTCGTTTACATCGAGACATAAATGAGTCGTTATCTATGTGAAGTAACACATACGCTCACACGTTTTCATGTGATTTTGCGCAATTCGATCAGAGTTTGAAAATAGAACATAAGTAGTAAATGTGTCGTCAATTTACGATTGCGCGAGTTGGATTTCGACGATAATATCAAATCATGGGTTCGATCGCTTGTCATATGTTCTTGAGTTGTCTAGACTTAAATGTGTACGATTAGTTAGCGAATCGGATCAGTGTCGATTGTCATAACATCGAAAACATGTCCGTGTGGTCACAGCCAGAGTTGTGGGTCAAAAATTTCCCGAAGTTCAGGAAGATCATTCTCATTATTTTTCATATATATATATATATATATATATATATATAAGTAAAACTTCGCATCCTGGTGAAGGATACAAAGTTTCGCATCCCGTAAGGATGCGATATTTCGTATCCTTGATGGGATACGAAATTTCACATCCCTAGTGGGATGCAAAATTTCACATCCCCGATGGGTTGCGAATGGTTAAACGGGCCAAGCCTATTCCCCCCGCCTTCTTATAAAAGTCATAAACAATACTCCTCCTCCTCACTTTGTTTACTTTTTTGCATCCTGGGAATCATACACATTACCTAACTGAATTCGAACCGAAGAACTTTAGGTCGACGAATATGTTAATTTCTGGAATTGTACAGGTCGAGATGTGAGAGTATAATATTTGAATTGCCTTTGACGGAGTCGAGTTTCGATTCTCGGAGCTAGCTTGAGGGTGATAGAGAGTGAAGGAGGATGTAGAGTGGAGATGGGAAATGGAGGATAGGAAGACAAGGGGAGTAGCTCGCACCTCCTCCCTGGGGATGCGAGTCTTCGCATCGGGTCGGATGCGAGGGATGAGATTTCTCGCATCCGAGTGCTGCGATTTCTCGCACCCGTGGGATGCAGGATTTTGCATCTGAGGGTTGCGATTTTTAGCATCCTTGGGACTTAGAAATTTTCACACCCTTCTTTTTGTGATGCATGCTATTGTTCCCAATGTGGGGTTCAAATCTTAGGTGACCAAGTCATCTTATGCCATTTTCGTGACATTTCGTGGTCAGATTGTACATAGGCTTGCACACCAGATTAGAGCATAAACTCAGACTATGAACATATGACTGAACTATCAAACTTTATATTTGTTCTTCGACCCCAATCACGATATAGCCGTGACACGACGTGAATATGATGGTATCAGTTGACGATGACGATGGTTACAGTCACAAAGACTAGTAATTGTCGCCATGTCCCGAATTATTTTGTTATAATCATATCGGCATCCACTGCACTGCACGTACATGTTAGTTCACACCAACATGAGGGGTACAGGTTATTCAATGTGATGTCTAATGCAACTATATTGAAAGTATAGCTGACAATGGAAAAAAGATCATCCAAGAAATAATGGCTTTGGATGCCGAAGCTTCTCAGCACACACTGTCCCAAACTAAGTCATCTAGCAATATTAGTTCGAAGGACAACAATCTTAAGACGTCAGAAGCGTCCACCACCTCCCGGCTCACAGGCTCGCTGAAGGCCCCGGTCAGGGTTTGTAGTCAAAAGACCCACAACAAATAGCCGAGCATCCGACCGAACCATTGGTGCCGGAGGGGACTGCCGCAACTGAAAAGAACCTCGAAGAGGAAGAAGACATAGATATTGAGGAGGGAGACACTCTCAAGTCGTCAGATATGATGGAGGATGCTTCCATAGTCGATAACCCACTGGATTCGATGCCTTTGCATCTAGATGAAGGTAAGTTTGGGCGCATTTTTAAGAGACTCGGCATACCTTAAGGCGAAGTTTGCATTCCGTAAGAGGAGGATAGGGCACATGCACCTCCAGAAGGATGTACTGCCTGGAATATGCATATGTGTGTTTCTGTTTGTGTGCCTCCCTCTTGCGACTTTGTCCGAGATATGATGCATTACTTTCGTTTAGCGCTAACGCAGTTTCATTCGAATGTGTATGCCTTCCTCCTTGGTACTTGCATCTTATTCGGGGAGCATCTGCACATGGAACCTACTAGAGAGGACATCTGGTCCCTTTTTCTGATTAGGTGGAGGACTACCAGCGCACCTTCCATGTATTACTTGGAGGCACAGACCAATACCCGATTCATCCTGCGGTCGAGGAGTATACTTGGTATCTTTAATTGGTTCTATGTCCACTGTCTTCTTGGATTCACGAGGCATTGGCTGGTCCAAAGTAAGTATCTTTATTGCTTTGGGATTGAAGTTAATCGAGTCATATTCTCTAGGCTAACTTTGCACTTCTATAATAGGCATTCCTTCAGCTCCCAAAGGCACAGTGTATCATGAGCGTCTCGAGCTATTGAGAGCCATCCGGGCCGGAGCTCGTTCTACTGAGAACATCCTAGATGAGCATGTTCTTCGCTGATCAGGCTTACTGCTGCTGGAAAAGTGAAGGCGGATCAGAGGGAGGAGAAAGTCCTCAGGGCTGTAAAAGGAAGTTCCCCCATTTTGTGTTAGCCATGAAGACTCAAGAAGAAACAAGTGGGATGGCTTCGGTGATGAAGAGGCGACCTCTAGAGAGGAGGGTCTGCCGACTATTCCCGTCCCGCCTGCAATAGTCGAGGAGAGGGTGGAAGTTTTGCCTAGGCTGGCTTCTCCAATAACTTCCTCTGAGGCCACCATGTCATTAGAAAAGGAGGGTCAGTTGAATGACCTGAATAAGATCCTGCTTGACGTTACATCATCTTGGCCTAGCAGCGCAAGTATAGAAATCTTATCGCTTACCATTGGGGAGATCATTCCTTCAAGTGGAATGATATCTGGTCTATTAAAAGAAGACTTAAGACATACACTCATAAACATTGTATAACACATCATTTGTTTGTATGTGTAGAGCGTTCAAGTCTAACCTTGAATCTGTTCCGTGCAGGTGAAATGGTTAAAGAAGGCGATAGGAGCCGTGGGCCACCGACCCAAGAGGAGTAGGCTTATAATTTTTTTTAGAAGAGATACTCACTTGTTTATTGAGCCCTCTAACACTCATGACCATAGCAATGAGCGTACTTATGGAGAACGATCATGACGTTCAAAATCCCCTCCATCCATTACCCGGTCGTTTGGCATAGACTCAAAGCTAGACATAGCAAGCAGCAGTAAGCCATCATCAACAGTTCTTCTTATATTTCACCTGAGCGCCTGTGGAAACCTCTAAAGGCAAGGAGTTAGCATCTAACGATAGAATATTTGGGAAGGCGGGAGCGTCAAAGAAGGGGGCTAAGTTGAGCGATTTATTAGACATTCCAGAGCTTACTCCTAAATGGAGGAAAGCGATACTGAGGGAGGAGTTTCCTGAATTCTATTTTGAGGGGATAATGTGGCTGTCAAACATGCATTCGATCCCCTTGACTATGGACAAAGACGTGGTTGATAAAGTATATGACGTCTTCCTCCAGTATCGGGAAATGCATAGCTATGCAGGGAATCTTTTAGAGCTAATTTAAAAAAGAATGCAAAGATACAAAACTTGGAGATGGCCCTCAAAGCTGAGCAGGATAGTGTCCATAATCAGGACAACGAGTCGGGTAAGACAAGTCCTTGATTTGCGACTGTTTCTGCGTTTATGAGTAACATATTCAAATGCTAACTCTCTATTGTTGAAACAGTGCAACTAAGGTGGAACTACCTGAAGGTTGAAGAAAATGCGAAAATGGTTCAAGAGTCGTATAGGGATACAATAGCTAGGGTCTCGTCAGAGAACACGGGCTCTCAAGCAGAATAATGAAATCACATCAAGGCGAAACTTTGAGCTAGAGAAGGAGAACTAGGAACTGCAGCAGCTCCGCTCGAACTTTGAGGCTCGTGCCGAGGAGAATAAGAGAATAACGAAAGAAAACAAGCAAGCACTACGTCTCATTTAGGAGAATGAGGAGCTTAAGAAAATGCTGGAGCTGAGGAATGCTGAAATTGCTCAGATTATGAAGGAGAAAGCCAACGTGGAGACTGTGAGCAAAGATGTACAAGCTCAAGTGGATAGTATCAAGGTCGAGCATCGAGCTGAGGTTGAGAGGCTATGAGAAAGCAGAGAGGACGCTGAGGCCAGGGTGGAGGAGTCTGTGGAGCCATCCATTTGGGGAATGTATGTTAAAATGCTTCGATTCCGCGGAATCTCATGGGTTGATGATTATCCCCGGTTGATGGCCCAGACTTAAGAAAAAAGCTGGAGTTTTGAGGCTCAGAGCCTATAGGTGGTGGCAGTAGATGAATTTATGCTCATGGAAACTCACCTGACCGAAGAGGAGCGCTCATTGTTGCAAGAAGGGAGGAGATTGTTGCGTGAGGAAGATGAGAGGGTGAAGTTGGCGGAACTTGTGGCTACTAAAGAAAAGTATGTGACTACTAAGAGTGTAATCATCGCTTATGAGTTTACAGAGGGTAGTTTATGTCAACAGTAAGTTATGCCATCCGCCTGTAGTGATCCAACGGTCCTAGCCCTCGCTACTACCGAGTATCACCACGATTTCCCAGGGTTTGAACTATTAAGCTCCTTTCAAGCAACAACCGAAAGCATCATGCTTATTGCCCCCGCGCGGCAAGTGTTTGGAGGTAAAGTATCATTATCATGAATGCTTGGAAGGATGTGAGCAATAAGCCGAAGTATACTAATTCATCTTCCTTTTCGTTTTGTAGGCTCCTCCGAAGCAGAAGTAACAATGTGATTTCCGCCGACACTTCCCTTATTACCAGAGGCAGGAACGGGATTGCAGGGAATATAGTTTGGAGAAGGGAGCAGTATAGTGGATACATTTTCTGATGTGGATTTATAGGCTAATATTTATAAGGACCTTCTTTCTGAGGAAGGGGAGATAACTGACAGGTAAGGGATCCAAGTGGTTAGGCTGGTGGATGCCAGTGTGCAAATAATGCAAGAGCCGGTGGAGTCTCAAAAGGCCAAATTTCTCACTAAGTCAGAGAAGCAGGAAAAGAAAAGGAAGGCCGACGAGGTGGCACTACAAGAAGCCTAAGAAGAAGCTAGAAAGAAGGCAGAGGGGGCAATCAATGATGAGGTGGAAAGAAAAAGGGTTGCCGATGAGGCCGAGAAGGATAGGGCCGATGAAGAGGCTAAGAAGAAAAAGGTTGACGAGGCTTCCAAGAAAAAGGCCGATGGGACGTATAAGAAGCAGAAGGCTGGGAAATTGGCTGAGCAGAAGGCTGCAAGGGAAGAAAAGAAGAAAATTGACCTGGAGGCGAAGAGGGCTAAGGAGACCGGGGAGGAGGGTATCGTGGCAGTACTAGTCTTTGCTACTAACGTCATTCCTAAACCTCTGCATGTCATCCTACCTATAATTGGGGACACTAGTGAGATCACGGGTGGCGAGGATGATGATGAGAAGTCCAAGTCAGTATCTCATGAGTCCATCTCTCCGAGCAAAGGCAAGAGGGAAGAGGCAACTACGGGAGGAAGAGGACGAAGACTGGTGATGACCCGCCTAGTGCTGAATCTGTAAGAAGAAGAAAAAGGGAGAATATGGGTCATCCAAGTGATTGTTATAGACCTTTTGGTTATGTAGGACGATATTATACGCGAATAAGACCCTTGGTTTTGGAGGCATGGTGTGGTTTTCATGTACATCGTGTCGTTAGAAAGAAATATAGATAATTGTAGCTTGTTCTAGATGTGAATAAAACCTTTTGGTTAACTTTTCTTATATCAAATATTATGTTCTATGTTTAAACTTTCATCTACGCTTTCCAGTATTTGTGCTTGCATAAACGTACTCGTCGTTACACTAGGTCAAGCGTTCTCTAAGGCTTCGCTCTTGACATTTCCAAGTCATGCGAAGGTTATATGTGATGACTCCGCTCTCGAGATTTCCCTTGGTCTGAAGTTTTGAGTTGTGCGAAGTTCGGGTTTAGTGTCTTCCCTCTCGAGATCTACCTGAGATCACTGATCTTAAGTTGTGAGAAGGCGTGGACGTCATTGATTTGCCTTTTAGACTCTTCCATTGTTTTTGTTTGGGTTAGAGCTCGAGGGTGTCGTTGGTTCATCGGTTTAGTACCTGAATCCAGGCCCTTCGGGTCAGATGGAGTTAAGCGAGCGGTCGTAATCACACTAACCTGGCTGATGGGTTGCCCCAAGTTTGGAGACTTAGAGGTGAGGATGGATACCCAAATCAATGAGCATCCCAAGTTATTTATACTTAGCGTAGCCATTGATTTGAGACTCGAGTCAAGTCATTTATACTCGGCCTCGTTGTTGAATTGAGACTAGAGTCGAGAGGAACTATTCCAAGTTCCAGTGTGTCGATCCAGTTTTATGTTCTCGTGTATGCAAGTCGGTGGTGGTGGTTGCTTAAACTTACTACGTAGAAAATAACACACCAAGTACATACACATCTGATACTTTATTTACTAGTAACTTTGGTTGTAAAGGCATTACTTTACAATGCCTTAAATCGATGAAAACAAAACATTGTTGGGAAGCAATAAATCTACACACTGATCTAGGTGAAGTAGAGGCGGAGGTGTTCACTGTTCCATGCTCTTGGAATTTGGGCACCATCAATGATCGTAGCTTGAAAGTTCCATCTCCAAGCCTCCAATGTATGACGTATGGACCTTCCCTGCAAGGACTGAATCCATTCGGTGTGGGAAAGATCCGCTTCAGGATGAGGCCGCCAATGTCAAAGTGCTTTGGACGGACTTTGGAATTGAAGTATCGAGTGACTCGTTGGTGATGAGCAGTGGGTCTAAGTTCAGCTTCATCTCTTTTCTCTTAAAGTAAGTCAGGTGACTACGAGAGGAGGTCTTGGTTGGTATTCAGATCATAGTAAATGACTCGATGAGATTGGAGTTTAAGCTCAATGGGAATGATGACTTCAGATCCACAAGCGTGAGCCAAAGGAGTCTGCCCTTTTCCAGATGCTTCTTGATGATGGATTTGTTCACTTTGTTAACAACATCGGCTTACCCGTTGGCTTGAGGGTGTGCTACTGTTGAAAATCGCTTTTCAATGTTGTGTCGTCCGAAGAAGGTCTTGGACTCAGCGCTCTCGAATTGGGTTTCGTTGTCTGAGATGATAGCTTGGAGGACCCCAAAACGAGCGATGATGTTGCGGACGACGAAGTTAATAACATTCTTCGTAGTAATTGTCGTAAGAGACTCGATCTTGGCCTATTTTGTAAAGTAATCAACTACGACCATCTCATAGCATGCACTGCCTCTGGCCATTGGAAGAGCTCCGATAATGTCTATTCCCCACATGGCAAATGACCAAGGACTGACCATCCGCGTTAGCTCTGTAGGCGGGGACCTTGGGATCTTAGAAAACCTTCAGCATTTGTCGCACTTGCGAGCATAGTCTACAGCATTTTGATTAAGTGTTGGCCAGAAGTAGCCATATATGAGAATCTTCCTTGCCAGAGTTTGCCCCCCAGTGTGGTCGTCGCACTCGCCTTCGTGCACATCCAGTAGGACATGGTCGGCATCATTTTGGGCAATACACCAGAGTAATGGAACAAAGAATCCTCTTAGGTAGAGCACTCCATCCTAAATTAGTTAACAAGAGGATTTGCGAGTGAGTGCTCGTCTTTCCTTGGAACAACCAGGGAGGATTCCGTAAAGCAAGTAATTCCTGATAGGAGTCATCCACGACTCAGGCTCGGACCCAGTTTTTTTCGTTGATATCGCATCAGTCTGTGTCTGATTGAAACTCAGAGAGTCGAGTACTTCGACTGGGACTAGTCCCAAAAGTTGTGCATCCCTAGAGCTTGCCAGCCTTGCTAACGAATCAAATTTCTCATTTTGTTCCCGGGGGACGTGCGTAGTGATGTAGTGATTGAAGTTAGTGAGCAGTTTGTGGACCCGAGCAAGGTAGGGAGCAAGCCATTCCCCCTTGGTTTGATATCCACCCTGCACCTGGCGTACGATGAGCTATGAGTCGGAGTAAATCTGGATAGCCTTGATTTTGAGTTCAATTGCAATTCTGAGTCCATCAATCAAGGCTTTGTATTCTGCATCGTTGTTGGTGGAAGGGAACTCGAGCTTCATAGCGTAACAAATTGAGCATTCCTTAGGAGTAATGAATACAACTCTGGCGTCCATCTAAGAACAGTTTCCATTAGAAGTTGGGAGGCTCACCGTCTTCCAAAGGAGGATTTCCAACAATAGTGAACTCCAATATAAATTCTGCGAGGGCTTGTCCAATGATGACTTGACAAGGAATGAAAGTAATCTCAAATTGTCTTAGTTTTATGTTCCACTTCAAAAGTCACCCAGGCGCCTGAGGTCGCTGCAGGACGTATCGTAGAGGATGGTCAGTGTAGTCTTTGATTAGATGAGACTGAAAATATGGCCGTAGCTTTCGAGAATAGATCAAAAGGCAGTATGCAAACTTTTCAATTTCAGAATAATTCTTTTTTTTCTCCTGTCAACCTCTTACTGATGTAGTAAACAGGCCGTTGGACATGGTCTTCTTCACGAACAAGCGTCAAGCTAATCGTCTGCACAACAACAGCTAAATAAAGGTATAAGTCTTTATGATCCAAGGGTTTTGAAAAGATAAGCGGTCGGTCTAAGTGATTCAAAAGGTCCTGGAATGGAATAATGCATTCCAGTGTCTATGTGAAGTTGTGCTTCCCCCTTTTCTAAGCAAGTCGAAAAAGGGAATGCATTTGCCAGTTGCTTTAGAAATGAATCGACTTCGAGAGGCCACTTTCCCATTTAAGCTTTGAACATCCTTAATGCTCTGAGGGGCTAAGATATCCCAGATAGTGTGGATTTTTTCTGGATTGGCTTCGAAGCCTCGGGAATTGATAATGAGACCCAGGAATTTTTCCGATGTAATGCCAAAAGAGCAATTTAAGGGATTGAGTATCCTGCCATATTTACAAAGGACACTGAATATTTCATTAAGCTCATTGACGTAGTCATTCGATACCCTCGTTTTCCCGAGCATATCGTTCACTTAAACCTCCACGGATATTCTGATCAGGCTCTTGAACATGCGGTTGACCAATCGTTGATAGGTGGCTCCATCATTCTTGAGACCAAAAGGCATAACGAAATTGTAATAGAGCCCAAGGTCTGTTATGAATGAAGTTTGCTCCTGGTCTGGATGGTACATGGGAATCTGATTATAGTCTAAGTATGCATTAATGAAGGAGAGAAGCTGGTAGCCAGCGGTTGAGTCAACTAGTTGGTCACTCTTTGAAAGTGGGAAGTTATCGTTTGGGCAAGCTTTGTTCAGGTCAGAGTGTGGTCGACACACGTTCTCCACTTGTCATTCGCTTTCTTGACCAAGACCAAGTTGGACACCCATTCGAGGTAGAGGGCATCGCGGATAAAGTCTTTATCAAGTAGCCTATCCACTTCATCTTTAAGTGCAGTTGATCTTCCAATTTCGAAGATTCGATGCTTTTGTTTGACAGGAAAATGATTCGGGTGGATGCTGAGCATGTGGCAAGCGATTCCTGGGTCGATGCCATACATATATGAGTGTGTCCAGGAAAATACATAGAGGTTGGCCCTTAAGAAGTCCATAAGCTTTCCCTTTATTGCCTGGTGGAGTTGCGGTCCAATCTTCAAGACCCTTGTCGGATCAGCGGGGTTGATTGGAATATCGACTATCGGTTCCACCGGGGTAGCCCTCTCGAAATTAGGCCCTTCAACTTCCCTTGGATCACAATCGTCAGAAAGACAACAGTGACGTCTGAGCTAGGACCCAGACTCCATTAGTTGTTGTGCGCTGGCGGTTTTGGCGTAGAGTGAAGGCTCCATGCTTTTGCCTTTCTCCTTGTTGATCACGTCCTTCCACTTGGCGAGGTAACAAGCTTTGGCTGTGACTTGGTCGCCCTTGACAGTTCCAATCCTATTCTCATTTGGAATTTTCATGAGAAAAGACCAAGGTGCCATGCAGACTCTGAATTCTACATGGAAAGGGTGTCCGAGAAAGGCGTTGTAACGAGAGGCGACATTAATGACAACAAACGTGAGGATATAGACTCTACTTCGATCCCCATCATTGATCTCGACCGTCAGGTTTACCATTCTGACAGACCGGTTAGAAGAGCCGTTGAATCCATGAACAATGACATGGAAAGGCTTCAGGTCCTTGGCCTCAAGTTTCATCTGGTTATAGGTCGACTTAAATATTATGTTGACAGAGCTTCCAAATTCGATGAGAATTCTTCGGACATAGATGGGCCCTATGCATGCAAAAATAACGAGAGGGTCTGTAGTTGGTATCTCAATTCTCGTAGATTCTCTCTCGCGGAAAACAATATCATCTCGCTTGCCTCGTAGCTGGCGTGCTACTCCATATCCCGAAAGCTCTCATTTGCGGGATGAGGCCCACCCAAGATGGTGTTGATCTTGGCGCTATGCAGTATTTTGTTGGAGGGCCCTAGGCCGTGTTGGCTGGAGGAAGAGTGGGCGTTGAGGGTCCCGCGGCTGCTTTTGGAGGTGTAGAATTTTGAATGTACTGCTCCAAATGTTTCTCTTATATGGGTGTCTCTATAGCATTCTTAAGGTGGCGGTAGTCGTTGGTGTTGCATCCGAACATATCGTGGAATATGCAATATTTGATGGAGTTCTCGTGGTTGGTAGATTCCTTTGTGTTCGTCTTTTTATACTGAATGGTATTATAAGTTTCTAAGTAGATTGCCTCCATCTCTTGTTTGAGTGGAGTGTGGTTCCCTTAATTTGGATAGTGGTCATGCTTCTTCGGTTCTCCAGGAGCCTGTTGTTATTGTTGTGACTATCATGTTCGCCTTTGTTCGCCTTGGGCTTGAACGAGATTACCCCTTTACCCTTGTCAGAAAATTCTCCGACTCGTTTTCCTTTGACAGTGTATACGACAGTCCTGAGTGTGAGTTATAGCGATGGCCGCCTTGAGCAGCCCTGTTGCGTCATGCTTCCTTTTGACACAGAAACTGTAACACCCACGGGATTCAAACCCACGACCTTACGGAAACCAACACCATGCATTAACCACTGTGCTAAAAGATCTTTGTGTTAGCTTTTCGAGAGGGGTGTTACAGACTACCCCCCCCTTAAAGAGCCCAACGTCCTCGTTAGCTCATATCACTCATCACCCAGGCATTGTGCATGTAACCCGCATCAGTACCACACCGATTGACATCCACAACATTACACACACAATTCCAGCTAGGTATAGGCTTTGATACCAAATGTGAGACCCACGGGATTCGAACCCCCGATCTTACAGAAAGCAACACCATGCACTAACCACTGTGCTAAAAGATCTTTATGTTAGCTTTTCGAGAGGGGTGTTACAGAAACTGGCCGGCCTTCTCGTAGAAAGCTTCCAAAGTCCTGGGTTGCTCTCTGTCGATCCATCACCCAAATTCGGAGCTGAAAAGGATGCCCTTAGCAAGCTGGACAAGATTTGTGCGTGGCTATGGATCGTCAACCTCAGGGAGGCGGTGTTGAAACGCTCGAGGCAGATTTTGAGTATTTCTGTCGAGCCCTGGTAGAGGTCGAAAAGAGTGAGAGTACCCTTCGACTTGGGTACGTGCATTTTGAACTGTTTTACCATTTCAGAAGCTAGTTGGTTGAAAGTGGAGATAGATCGAACCGGGAGTCGAGTAAACCAATGCAGAGTTGTGTCTTCCAAGAAAACCAAAAAAACATTTGCACTTGACGGCATTGGTGGCCCGACTGGAGTTCATATGCCATTCGTAGCGGTTTAAGAAGCACATGGGTCGATTTTTCCTCGGAAGGTGCTAGTTGCGACATATTAAAGTGTCAGGGCCACTTGGCTTCGTGCACGACCCTAATATATGGGTTATGTCTCGTGTTGGTTTCCCTTATGTCGTTGACGTTACCCCACATCTCTCATGATCCTACGGATCATGTCAGAGAGATACGCAGGTTGAACCTCTACTGTAATCTAGTGGTCATGGTTCACCTCAGGGGTTATAAGTTGTGGACGTCTTCGAGGGTGGACATTGGGATCATCCTCATCAATGTAATCAACCTCGTTTGCTAGATTATAGTAAGGTTGATGAGGCTAGGCCTGAGCTTGCTAGGCTTGATCATTTTGGACTTGGGCCTATTGAGTTACGAGACGCGTAGGCGCCAGGCTTTGAGCGACAACAGTTGGGTTCTATCATGGAAGGGGTCGGTTATTAGGACTGGTTTTGTCGTTGATAACCAACCGGGAACGATCGCATTGATGCGTTCCCTCGCTGAAAGATACTGTAGTCCAGTTACCATTGTTGTTGCCATTGCAATGGACATTGGCATTAGTGTTGGCATTGGCAAGGGTATTAGCATTAGTCCTCCTTCTTTGACTTCAATTCCCATGATGAGAATTAGTGTTGGCATTGGCATTGAGAGTTGTTCTGATTGAGATAGAGGCGAGTGATGTTGCGTTGACTCTCTTGGAGTCGCTGCATCAGCTCAATGTTCATCCTAAACTAGTCGTTGAGTTCTCGAGTCTTGTCCTCTAATTTCTTGTTAAGCTCGAAGAGCTGAGCTTGAGTTGCTAGAGCATTGGGATCATAAGGAGGTACAATGTCCATTTCGACCAGGTTTTTCGTGGATCGACGCTGATGTGAATTAGCAGCGTCAGTCACTGCGAAAGTTCCACCCATCGAATTCTTTCCCTTCCTAGCCATCGTAAGCAGACTCGAATGGCAGGTCGAGGAAACCTGAGTAACACTTCGAAGTCGAGATGGAAGTTGTAGAAAAAAGCGAGTACACAGTTCTCAGTGAAAGCACCAAATTGTTGACAGCTAAAATTGTCATCATACCCAAATATTCTCAATTACTTAAGAATAGTTTTTAGCGTATGGAAAATTAAAATGCGGAAAGCATAAATATTACAGAGATTTATAGTAGTTTGGTCTGTGAGGAACCAACGTCCCCTTTAAAGGCGTTTGAGGATTTATTGCTTATTGAGAGTTACAAGTACATGTCATCATCATACAAGTATTGGCTAAGTATTTTTGGGTAGTATTCTTGAGTATGCAATGTCTTGGGAGAAAAATATCAGTCTGACGCACAAGTACACACAAACTAATATGACTATAGCAGTATTCGTATTTGAAAAGTATCAGTCTGACGCACAAGTACATACAAACTAAGATTACTATTTTAAACCGATATACAATTTTCCCGTTGAACCATGCAATATATCATTCCCTCTATGGAAATAAATAACAAATTGGTTCAAAACCCTTGCACCGAACAGTCATATCTTTCATTTTTCTTCAACACCGAATTAGATTTTCCCACTTTCCATTTATTTTCTTCGGCTAACGTTCATGTTCGGTGCTCCTCTCAACCATATCCGATAACTTTGGTCCTACGATCTCCACACTTCAATCACCAATTGTCGCAGTCACCGCTGCTTGCATCCACATTCTTCTCTGCTCTAGTCTACCAAGTCCCTCCGTCACCTATCAGAAAGAGACATTCTGATACTGGCTTGGAAATTGTTGTTATACGAAAATTCCACTAAAGGTAAGTGCCCCTCCCAAGCCCCTCCATCAAATGTGCATACCCTCATAGATTCTTTAAGATATATTCACCCTTTTCGCCTAACAATCAGTCTGAAGGTGATAGGCTGTGCTTAATCTCAACTGCGTCCCTGCATCGTTTACTCTATTTTCAGTACGGCCCATGCTTTAAATCTAGGTAGAATGATGTATTGTCAATTGTAAATTTCTGATTTATATATGTTTAATTCGCATGCATTTTAATAAAATTTTGTAACATGCTAATTAATGTGTAAATAAATGCAAAGGAGGAAGACTTTAAACGAAAAATAAGCAAAGACAAAGCTGAAGAAGGAAAGAGGTAAACCAGGGATCATGCTTTAAGTCTGAGTAGAATTATGTATTACAGTTGTAAGTCTCTTGATGTATAAAAGCGGGCCATTAGAGAGGTTTCTCTGCCGTAAGAGTACCAATAACAATTTGTCCGTACCAATGAATTTCGGCTAAAATCCAGCGGTGTTCCCCGACATAAGAACATAGTTTCTCAGCTCCAAATTTTTCGTTCCATTTTTCTTCCCTGTCTTATCTGAATCGCGTCTTCATCAAATATCTCCTCTTTCTTCTCCTCCGTTATGACTAATTAACTATTCACTCATCTGCTCTCTTGAAAAGTTCCATCGGACCTCTTTTCTCAAGCATTTTATGCCCTTTTTTCATCTGCTTAATTTTTTATCGATTAAGCCTCGAAGATCCAATCAGTTCACCAATGATTATCACAAGTAGGTATCTTCGGGGGTTGTTCTTCTCGTCGCGGTAAGCTTGACGATTCTCGGTCTTTCCCCAATGCTTATGTGTTGCTTCGTATTAGTTTTTCGTATAAAACTATTATTTGAGTTGATTTTCATCTTAATTTCGAATGAAATTGATTTTTTTTTTTTTTTTTTTTTTTTTTTTGGGTTTTCCAGTTGCCTAATTTTTAGAAAAGGAGATGTGAATTTGCAGAACATTTCAACATTCGGGGTTAAGCTGATTATAACCTTTATTTACTTTTGCCTTCCATTCAAGTTAGATTACTTAATGTATTTTAGACTTGGATAATCATTGATTATTGTAATTCAACATTCGGGGTTAAGATTAATATTTTCACTTGAGTGATTAGCGATAAGAAATTCGGAAGGTCTTCAATAGCATGCACAACATAAAACTTTTTATAGAACCAGTAGTGTGAGGGACTTTTATATAGAGTTCAATCAGTTTGACAAAATTTGACAATTTTTTTTTTTACTGTGTCTTTGTTTAGTTTGATTCCTTCTTGGTTGCCTTTTTCCTGTTGTATGTAAATCCTGCAAAAAGAAGTGTCACATAGTTCATATTATTACATTTTTTGACAAACTGTTCCAGTATTATGAGCATCTGCTGGCATTAATGGTCTAGGAGCGGAGTTATTAATACTATATGAATTTTTCTTCATACCGCAGCAATTTTTTTCCACATGTTTCCATTGCTTGGCTTAACAGTACTGGAACCATCCTTTAAACGCCAGCCTGAAATAAGGCCATGGGTAAGATTTCTAATTATTTTGCTGTACAAACATAAGGTGAGTTGGTGATTACTTCATATTGCAATCAGGTAAAATTTATTTTATATAATGAAAAGTTTGGAATATTGCTCACTCAATTAATGTCATATCAAATATAATCATCAACTGACATGGCATTCCTATTATGAGATACACATTTCTTTCCTATAATATTATCATTTAAAGATCTACTACTCTGTTATGTCTCACGATAATATCAATTCACTTTATTGATTTTGTATATTCAGTCTATTTTGCTATATTTCAGGTGTCGTTTTTGCTGCTGTTGCAATGCTGTCTACGAACATATGGTACTGGTAATTATGCATTTATCATTCATATCCCTTATATCTTGTTTGGTGTCATCACGATTTTATAAGGTGTAATATTATAAATTTGTTCAGAATGGTCTATCTTCTGTTTATTTTGTAGTTTACTACTTCAAGTTACCTTATGGTTCACAACCACATTCAGATAAGGCCCTTCATTGATCAGTCATGGTTTGCCTTCAATTCAAATGTCCATATAAGGTTTTCAATTTATTATGCAATAACAGTTATTATTTATGTTGATGTTTTTGTTTTCATCTGTAATATATTATGTTAGTAGATCACACCAGCTCTTTGATTTTTCTTTTTATAGGGATACTTCTTCTCATAAGCTATTAGTATTTTGTCTTTGTGAAGCAATTTTTAAGTAGCAAAACCGAACGAACTGGTTAAATGGCTTTCTGTTTCCAATCCCGTTGCTAAATCGATGTTGATTCCTATGAATAAGTATCAGCTGAAGAACGATAGCACAAACTATATAAGCTCATAGTTTCTCATTGTACAATAGTAAAAGCAATTTGATTTTGGTATTGAACTACCAGCCTATTTTTAAATATATGCACTCTCATAAGTGTTTAAACTTGACATCCAAATAGCCTACTTCTTACCTTGCTTTGACTATATATACGTTAATTATCAACTTCTTTAACATATGAACTATAACAATAATACTTGAACTCAGTTTATTGGCAACCTACTTCTTATTGGATACTTAATATTGGTTGATGCCGAAAGTACATAATTTGTGGTCATCTCGTATTTGCTAAAATGTTGCTTTAAAAGATTTCTAAAGCTAAAAACATTGCATTAATTCGACTAAATAGGATCTGTCAAAAAGTTAATGTTTCAGTGAAATTAGATTTAACATATAAAGTACGAACATTTGATCATGATTACTTTTTTATAATAATTATAATTTTTCAAAGTATCATGACTTCATCAACATCCATTGAGGCAATGAAGTAAGTTCTTTGTTATTTTGTTCTTTCTTTTGTCATATGCCGACTTCTTACGATCTTAATTTTTTTTCCTAGAAATATGCATGGAAAAAAAAGGCTGAGCTTCAAGGCAATAAAAATGTGGAATCCACAAGTTTACCTAGAAACCGGGATGTCTTACCAGAGAGAGTTTATGGAGCATCTTGTGTTGTTGGGAAGCCTATGGCTGTATGAAATTTCTTTTAAAAAGACCCTTCAGATTTTCTTTTGGTTGAATTTTTTTCTCGGTGTCCAAAATGTGTGGTAACTACATAATTGGTATAACTTAAGTTTCTTTTGTTATTTCACGTGTGATGGATGCTGATGTATTTTGTTATGTAACAATGACAGTTGATTATTTCTTTTGACATTATATAAATTTTCTTTTCTGCATATATTAAAATCTACCAATGTCTAGCTATGTGCTAATTTTGGTACTATATTTTGCATTATAAACAACTGTTTGCATTTGCTGATTCAGTTTTATTAACACAGCACTGTGTTATTTGTTGAGACGTCATCTGCATTTCCCAAAAGCTGTATATTATTACATTATACTCCATGATGTATTTTGTGGTTTTGGTTTTTAATAATAATATCAATAGCTGTGAGTGATTTTACACAATATTCGAAGTCTTTGTTGATATATTAGAGACCCATAAAAATTTTTCTAGTAAATTTCTATTCTAGAAACGTAGCTGAGACCATAATGAGGTTTTTAATATTTGCAAGACACATTTTGTCGTCTCTATTTATTTACGTTACTTGATCAAATCGGTTGGCTTCATCGACATAAGTATATAAATATACATACATGCGTGTGTATAAATCGATTTGTTCATTTTGACTATTTGTTATTATCATGTATGCAGTAAGATTTAGCATGTGTGCATAAGCATTTAATAAGTAATATTTCTGCAATATAAAATCAAACATTTTATTGTTATACATTCTATATCAAATCAAACCGTGTGGGTAGCACAGATTCACGCTATCTTTTTATTAAAATTTAATTTAATATTGAACACTTTAACGGTCGGTTTTCCCACCGTTGTACGGTAATACTAGTATATGTTTAATTCGCATGTATTTTGATTAAATTTTTTAACATGCTAATTAATGTATAGACAAATGCAAGCTATTCTTGGATACATGAAGACTTATATAAAATTTTAAAATAGCTAGACAAATTCTCCATGTAAGTAAAAATAGAAATATGTCAACGAAAATATATGGGGAGGGAGAATTAAAGGAAAAATTGACGAAGAGAGCTAAAAATGGAAAGTAGTAAATAAGGAACCACGCCTTAATTTATAATAGGATGATGTATCATCAATTATAACATATAAGTCTTGATTTGCATATTTTTGAAAATGGAAAGTAGTAAATAAGGGACCATGCTTCAATTTAGAGTAGGATGATGTATTATTAATTGTAAGTCTTTGATTTTTATATTTTAATTCCACACATAGTTAACAATATTTAGAAAGCACTAATTCATGTGTAGAAAAATGCGTGTCATTCATGGATATTCCGAATTCCATTCCAATAAAAATAGAGGTTGCTAAATAAGTATCTCACATAATATATAATTTAAAAAACTTAGATAAATTTGTTTTAGCTTCCATTTCAAACTCACACTTATTCCTATGAAAAAGTATAAGATATAATATTGCAATAATTATGTCATTCAAAATTTATACAAAAATCGAATTGATGCAAAAAGCATGCCATTGAGTAATGTGTGTGTTGGTTTAGACAATTTCATATTAAAAAGAAATTAGCTCGCATATTTATGTCAATCATTCTATGCATATGGCCATTATAACATATATATTGTATTTGATTTAGATTTATTACATACGTCCAACAAACGTTCCTAACTTATTGGTTATAATTATAGGAATCATCATTGCTACATGGAGATCAACTCTTATTTATTATTTATACACCTCACCCTCCAACTTTTTAATCAATGGTTAACTAAGTCCAAATTCAAACCACTCGAGCCTTACTTAGGTCTAGCGATGGATACTTTCAAATATAGATAATTCTATGTCCACATCCGAAATCATTTTCGAATATTGGATATCCGTATCCGCATATATGGACGGATATCGGATAATTATCCTATCCACCAATAATCGATAAATCAAGAAATATATATCATAGTTATCAAGGCGCGCGCTTAGGCACGCCTAAGCGTAGAAAAGCCCAAGGCTAAAGGCTTACGCCTTTTTGCAGTTTGAGTGCGCCTTTTGGCTAAATTCAAAATTTTGTTTATAAATAGTTAAATAAAAAATTTAATTGTTCAATAAATTATAAAATATGGTTTAAAATTTAAATATTATTAATAAAATATGTAGATAATTGAACGAATTATAAAATATGGTTTAAAAATTAATTTGTAGTTAGCAAAATATCAGATCAAACTCATATAAAAGGCACACAAAAAAGCCCAAGGCTCAAAAAAGCCCCAGGCTCAATGTTTGCGCCTTAGCGCCTTGACTACTATGATATATATAAATGAATATTTTTAGTTTAACATAAAAAATATTCAATTTCATTAAACACAAAATAGTTAAAAAAATAAACAGATATGATGAAATTAAATAGACTTGTGTAGCTAATATGCATTTAGTGCATATAATATAAACCTTTGACTTAATAAAGCAACAAACAAATCTTATTCATTGTACTAAAATACATATAATTTTGAGCATATAGTAAAAAAAAATCGGACGGATAATTTTCAGATGTAGATATCTACATATCCATATCCGCATCCGTTTTTTCGGATATCGTACATTTATCTGGTTTTCGGATATGAATGCGGACGGATTTCGGATTTTCGAGTATCCATTGACAGCTCTTGCCTTATTTGATACAGTATCAACCACAACTAGCTACATCCTACTTTAATTCAACAGGGAACCCATTAAAAAAATGTTTATTTTGCATGAACGACTAGATTATGCATAGTAAATAATCTATATTGTTAATCATGTAAATTCAACCAACTAATTTCAAGTGTGTCTTTTAGAATTCCTAAATTACACTTACAAAATTTTGTTTCTTCGTAGATGCTACTTTTCCAATCACGGTAATGGCTGAAGATACCAAATTCATAAAATTTGTCTTCTCCAGCTATGACTCCAAAAAGTCTTAAACTACGATTCGAGATCGACCATCTTCCCCGACGTTGATTATTGGTTATCCTCTACCAACTGTCAATTATCGACTGTTGAATGGTTATTAATTAATACGTTAAACTGTTTATCTTTCCACTTATATCTTATCTTTATTGTGTATAAATAAATACTACTTTGGGTATCTTTGTGTTTTTCTTATAGATTGTCAATAAAGGTCCTCTCTGTCTCAATCAAAGATCAATTTCATGGAAAAATGCTACTTCTCGGAATCAGCAAGTTTTAAATTACAAAGGAAGTTGTAGCACACTGATGCTTCACAATCTATCTCCTGTGTTTTGAAGAATATATGGACTAGTGATATTACATACATACATACATACATACATACATACATACATACATACATACATACATACATACATATATATATATATATATATATATATATATATATAGTCATACGTATCAGTATGCATATATATATATGTATGTATGTATATATATATTACACACTTAATAAAGATTTTAGGAATTTGGCATAAGCTTTGATTATAAACCATCAATCAAGCATAAGCAGATCTTCACCACTGACAATGCCACATGTCAAGGAAACCTTCTATTGTAAATCTTAAATCAAGCACCACCAAAAAAATATTCCTTTATCTTTGAAAAGATTTTTTATTTATTTTTCTTAGACCCAATATTCATATAGAGAGGAGACGTCATCCAATATAAACACTCATGTACCCATTGTAAAATTTTCTTCTTCTTCTAAATAAAGCTTTGTTTTTTCTCTTCATTCCAGTTTGTTGTTTTTCCTTCATAACAATTCATGTTGTCAACTTAATTAGTTTTTGTAGAACACAAATTGCTATTTTTTTTAATTTTCATGTTAGTGATGGACCATTTGATTAGATTCAACGACAATCCTAATTTTTATTTTCTGTTGTTGTTTTTGTACGTTTTTTTTATTTTTATAGTAATTTGTTCTCTTTTGTTTTAGTTGTTGAGTTTAGTATAGATCCGACAAGATTCGAATATATAGTAAATTCGATAGCAATATTTCAAATCATCTCTCTCAACACGTTTAACTCGCCAACGAAATTCATAAACAATAAAATTAAAATTCCTTCCTACGTTCGACCTGCATACTACATAATCTATGCGATTGCAGTTTATAATAAATTTGCACTTTTTAATCCATAGAAAAGTGTCAAACAAATTTTTGGCATCGTTGTCGAGAAGGTAACGATTAAATTTGATTGATTCATAGAGTCACTGGAAGAGAGTAAACCAGGTTCGCAATTCACAACAATGTTTAGAGCATTAAAATGAACAAGAAATTCACCAATACTACATCGTTTATGTTTAACACAATATTATACTATGGTTAAAATAAATCATATAATTAATCATATATACAATTTTATATTAATAGTCATTTCAGAGAGCAATAAAATAATTTCATTATTATTTAATATTATTTAGATTTATTACTTACGTCCAACAAACGTTCCTAACTTATTGGTTATAATAATAGGAATCATCATTGTTACATGGACATCAACTCTTATTTATTATTTATACACCTCACCCTCCAACTTTTTAATTAATGTTTAACTAAGTTCAAATTCAAACCACTCGAGCCTTACTTAGCTCTAGCGACGGATACTTTTGAATACAAATAATTCTAAGTCCACATCCCAAATCATTTTCGGATATCGGATATCCGTATCCGCGGATACGAACGGATATCGGATAATTATCCAATCCGCCAATAATCCATAAATCAAGAAATATAAATGAAATTTTTTAGTTTAACATAAAAAAATTCAATTTCATTAATCACAAAACAGTTAAAAAAGAAACAGATATGATTGCATTAAATAGATTTGAGTAGCTAATATGCATTTAGCGCATATAATATAAACCTTTGACTTAATAATGCAGTAAACAAATCTTATTCATTGTACTAAAATACTATAATTTTGATCATATAGTAAAAAAATCGGATGGATAATTTTCAGATACGGATATCTACGTATCCGTATCTGCATCCCTTTTTTCGGATATCGTATATTTATCTAGTTTTCGGATACGAATGCAGACGGATTTTGAATTTTCCGAGTATCGACAGCTCTTGCCTTATTTGATACATTATCAACCACAACTAGCTACATCCTACTTTTAATTCAACGGGGAACCCATTAAAAATATGTTTATTTTGCATAAACGACTAGATTATGCATGGTAAATAATCTATACTATTAATAATGTAAATTTAACCAACTAATTTCAAGTGTGTCTTTTAGAATTCCTGAATTACACTCACAAAATTTTGATTCTTCGTAGATGCTACTTTTCCAATCATGGTAATGGCAGAAGATACCTAATTCATAAAGTTTGCCTTCTCCATCTATGATTCCAAAAAAAGTCTTAAACTACGATTCGAGATCAACCATCTTTTCCGACGTTGATTATTGATTGTCCTCTACCAACTGCCGTTTATTGACTGTTGAATGGTTATTAATTAATACGTAAAAGTGTTTATCTTTGCACTTATATCTTATCTTTATTGTGTATAAATAAATACTACTTTCGGTATTTTGGTGTTTTTCTTTCAGATTGTCAATAAAAGTCCCATATGTCTCAATCAAAGATCAATTGCATGGAAAAATGCTACTTTTCAGAATCAACAAGTTTTAAATTACAAAGGAAGTTGTAGCACACTGATAAAGGCCTAGAAAGTTTGGTAGAGTCTTCTGAGTTCTATCCCTGTCAAGTCTTATTTTCTTGAAGAAAGAAACATGGATGCTTCAGACCCTACCTCCTGTGTTTTGAAGAATATATGGACCAGTGATTATATATATATATATATATAGTCATACATATGCATGTATATATATATATATATATATATATATATATATATAATATACACACAATAAAGATTTTAGGAATTTGTCATAAGCTTTGATTATAAATCTTCAATCAAGCATAAGCTGTTCTTCACCACTGACAGTGCCATATGTCAAGGAAACCTTTTATTGTAAATCCTCAATCAAGCATCATCAAAGAAATATTCCTTTATCTTTGAAAAGAATTTTTTTTATTAGATTTTTCTTAGGCCCAATATTCATGTAGAGAGGAGACGTCAACCATTATAAATACTCATGTATCCATTGTAAAATCTTCTTCTTTGAAATAAAGCTTTGTTTTTCCTCTTCATTCCAGTTTGTTGTTTTTCCTTTATAATAATTCGTGTTGTCTACTTAATTAGTTTTTATAGAACACAATTTGCTTTTTTTTTTTTGTTTTTTTAAATTTTCATGTTAGTGATGGACCATTTGATTAAATTCAACGGCAATCCTAACTTTTATTTTTTGTTGTTGTTTCTGTTTGTTTTTTCTTTTTCTAGCAATTTGTTCTCTTTTGTTTTAGTTGTTGAGTTTAGTATAGATCCAACTAGATTCGAATCTATAGTAAATTCAATAGCAATATTTCAAATCATCTCTCTCAACACGTTTAACTCTCCCACGAAATTCGTAAACAATAAAATTTAAAATTCCTTCCTGCGTTCGACCAGCATACTACACAATCAATGCGATTGCAGTTTATAATAAATTAGCACTTTTCTAATCCATAGAAAAGTGTCAAACAAATTTTTGGCGCCGTTGCCGAGAAGGTAGCAATTAAATTTGATTGTTTATCTATTTACGAATTCGTGTTAGTTTTTATTTTTTTGCTTGCTTTTTCTTAAATTAGGATTTTTTATTAATTAGTTTATTTCGTATTATTCAATGATACATTCTAAGCTAGAGAAAAAAATTGCAACTCTATTTTTGATTTCTTTCCCTTTTTCAAGTTCTATTCAATATTTACATAGCCTTCCTTTTTTATAAATTCAAAAAAAAAAAAAAAAAAAAAAACGTTCTATTCTTGCTTGATTTATTTCCATCATCTCCTCTTTACATTTATAACAGCATTCATCTCCATATACATCTTAAAATATGCCCCCACTTCACCATCACCTACCAATCTTTTTTATAGGAAGTTTTCATTTTATTTTCCTTGTTCTTTTGTTTTTCTTATTGAAATAAAAATTCTTGTATAGTGATTTGGCATATCAATTACATTGATACCATCATCTTCTAAAGAAAAAAGAAAAAAAAATTAATTTTCCTTGATTTCCCTTTCCTTTTTTCATTTATTTCTTTCTCTTCTTACATTTCTTTACAATCTGATTTCTTCCACAAAAAGGAGAAAAAGAAGAAGAAGAAAAGAGCAACATGTGATCTTTTTGTTTTGTTGGCTTTTTTTTAAGATTAGGCGCTTTGTATTGAGTTTAGGCTGTTTTTATTTTTGATTTAGTGTTTGGTTAGGCTTAGTTATTTTTCTTTTCTTTCCCCTACTTATTAGTGTTGTTTGTTTCTTTTATCTTCCACCCATTTCCGATTCACAATCTTCTCGTTTCCCTTCTTAAAAAAATTGAAAAAGAGAATCAATTAAAGACCGAAAGTGAGAAAGAGATCAAGCAGCAAAACAAGGACTTGAATCACTAGAGTGCTACTCAACTGCCCTGGACAGACTACCATGCCCCACTGTAAAAATTTCTAAAATCTACAGGTGCTCTGCTGCTAAAAGAAATATATATAGAAATTACTTGTAAAAATTTTCTACAGGGGAAGCGACTTGCATGTATAATTGTAATTTCTGCAATTATTTTTGTCTGATTATTGTTTTGGCTGCATAATGAAATAAATTTAGTTACAAGCAAAACCCCTAACAAACATAAGGTAAGGAAGTCATTACCTTTCATTGGCTCCAAAACGATTAAATTATGTCATTTCCATACACCTAGGACTTAAATAAAACTAGATTAGACGTTTGTCTTAGTATCAAAACTCAATCTCAATAGGAAACACAAATTGGGTTAAATATCATATATTTAAAATTTTATTTTGTTGCGAGGAATTCGATCTATTCCTTTTAAAGGATGGTGATACGTATTACATCAGAAATCTTTCGATATTCTTGCAACTTAACTTTTCTAATCTGTCTATTTAATTTGATTTGCAAAATAAAAAACTTACTCAAGTATATCTTATTAGTTGATAATCTCGATTTGTTGTAATACGTACTTAAGTATTTATTTTGCAAATCAAATTAAGTAGATAGATTAGGAAAGTTAAGTTGTTAGAATATCGAAAGATTCTCGATGTAATATGTATCATTGTCCTTTACAAAAGGAATAGATTGAATTTCCCACAGCGAAATAAATTTTCAAATTTAAGATATTTATCCCAATTTGTTTGTTCTATTGAACTTGAGTTTTGATCCTAAGGGAAACATCTAATCATGTTTTATTTAAGTCCAAGGTGTATGCAAATGACAAAATTTAATCGTTTTGAAGCCAATGAAAGGTAATGACTTTCTTACCTTATGTTTGTCAAGGGCTTTGCTTGTAACTAAATTTATTTTATTGTGCATCCAAAACAACAATCAAACAATAACAATTGCAGAAATTAAAATTGTACAAGCAAGTCACTGCCCCTGTAGAAAATGTTTACAAGCAATTTCTATATATTATTGTTTTAGCAGCAGAATACCTGCAGAGTTTAGAAAATTTTACAATGGGGTATGTCAGTTCGTCCTGAGCAGTTGGGTAACATGTTAGCGATTCAATTCCTTGTTTTGTTTCTTGATCTCTTTCTCCCTTTCGGTCTTTGATTGGTTGAACCTTTCCTTTTTTTTCCTTTTTTGAGAAGAAGAACAAGGAGATTGTGAATCGGAAATGGGTGAAAGAAAAAAAAGCAACACTAAAAGGTTGGGAGAAAGAAAAGAAACAAAACTAAACCTAACCTAACACTAATACAAAAAATATAAATAAAAATAGCCTAAACTCAATACAAAGTGCCTAATCTCCAAAAAAAAAAAGGGTTGAACCCAACAAAACAAAACGATCAAGCCACTCTTCCTCTTTTTCTTTTTCTTTTTGAGGAAGATATCAGATTGTAAAGAAATGTAAGAAAGGAAAGAAATAAACAACAACAACAAAGCCATACATTCCAAACAAGTTGAGGTTGGCTAGATATGGAACCCAAATAAAAATAAAATAAAATTAATAATGATGGTAATAATATATATATATATATATAAAGGGTTTAAAATAACCAAACAGATAAAAAGTCGTCTGATAAAGGTTTTTTTAAATAATAATAATAATAAGTATAAAGGTTCAATAAACGTGAAATAAAATCTAAAATAGTAACAAAAAGTAAAAAGGTTCAATAAACGTGAAATAAAGTCTAAAATAATTTAAAAAAAAAACCCTTAAGGTTCTGGTTCATGGATTGCCAACTTCCATGCACTCCTATCAACTACCAGCTCTTCAGATAAACTCCAGTTACTTAAATCTCTCTTTATTATCTCCTCTCATGTCATTTTAGGTCGACCTCTACCTCTCCTTGGGCCTTCAGCGCGGCCTATAATTCCAACGCGTACAGTGCATCGTATGGTCTACATTGGATATGCCCAAACCATGTCAAGCGGTATTGGACTAACTTCTCTTCAATAGGTGCAACTCCAAGTTTTTCCCGAATATCCTCATGTCTAATCCGATCTCTTCTGGTATGCCCATAGCTCCAACGCAGCATCCGCATCTCTTCTACACTTATCTTCTGGACGTGTTGTGTAACAACCCGGATTTTCGGCGACTTTGGTTATCGACGTAAGCTCGACGTCGATAACCAAAACATCGAAAAATCCTGGTAATTAATGAAAGAAATTAGAAGGTGAGAATAGATAAGATAGAAACTTAGAATAGAAGAAGAAGAAGAACACAACATCAGAGTAACACGAACCTCACAGCGGAACGAATAGCATATAATAGATAACATAACTTTGAAATATAACAGTTATGTATACAATAGCACTTATCAGAGTACAACACTTACAACAATAGCGGAAAAAAACTATAGCTATATGATTCTGAAGCCTCCTACTCCAGCTCTTCAATGTATCTGCAAATCCCGACTACTTGACTGCCCGTACAAATTTAGGCACCTAAGAGTTTAAGGAAAACAACAAAGTAAACTCCGGGTCAGTCATGGGACTGGTGTGAGTAAAATAGTTTAAACAGGTATATGAACAAGTAAACGATATCTCATAAGACCACGCCGCAGAACGGAACGGGTTTTTCCCTTATAAGAATCCAAAATATCTTTATATCAAAAACCTTTTGATATTATAATAATGTCTATGTACAAATAGATATCAACTAGCAGAAACGCTTTCATCTCACGTTCTACATATATAGTATACAATCAAAATCGCAAGCACGTATTGGATAATGGATCTCCAACTATGACAAGGTATGGAACCACCTTCCGATCAGTGTACTCTAGGAACGATACACTGGAGTTCAACAAGAACATCTTGTAACTCAGCCACACATGACCGACCACTCATTTCGCTTGAGTGTATCGAATGTACATCACCAACGGTTGGGATCAGCAACCGTTCCCGTATATATATATGGGACAGCATTGATAGATTTTAGAAACAAATGAATATTCTCTAGATATGTGATTATACACCCTACTTCAGTGCGACCGACTTAGCCATGTTGCCTGCCCGATTTCTGTCATTTACCGGTTGATGAGGCTAGAAGCTACGCTTTATCATCACATCGGATTCACTTCGAATGCCACATTGTCAGATCCATCAGAATCACTAATTGACGCCTACAACCATACATTACGTGTCAGCTAAAAGAAGTTTCTTCTCCGCTTCCACTCTTGGTATAGTTGAAGAAATCAACGTACGTGACCGTCTGGAAATACTATGTCAGACATCCATCTTCATTCACTTAGAAATGTCACATCGTCATACCCGCCAAATCACAAATTGACTTATCCAAAAATAACACAGGTATACAGCTAAGAGAAACGAATTCCTCCGCCACCAAACATGAATACGTTTGAACAGATCAACTTACGCGATCCATTGGATATACTCTGTCAGACCTTCGTCCATACAAGTTGTCCGGGGACTGGACAAACCGAAGGCACTATTCTGTGAACAGGATAGCCCTTGCATTTTACTCCGTCTTCAATTATCTTTGGCATATATGATTCACGACGCTTATGCCAATACAGAGTGGTTCTTTGGATAATAATCCAACCGGTCTCTCCATATTAACAACGTTAAAATGGTCAAAACTTCGATAGTCTGTGATTTAACTATCAAATGAAAACATGTCCGTGTACAAACAACGATCTAAATTCCAAATGGAATGTCAATCGATCAATCATCATGTATATCTATACATATTTCCTTATTTTCTATATTTAGAAAATATTTGTTATCAACGTTGGAAAACATTTCCATTGTTTATTTACGTATCACTATCCTTCCACAACTATCAGACTCTAACTATAAACTAACAAGAGAACAACTTCCTAAGTATAAACCCCGAAGGCCGAAACCAACATCAGATCGATACCCAGGAAATCATTCAACTTATTAATCTCTAGTCAGATTCTAATTTTGCTTAACTCTATATTCTTTAACTCCATTCGCTCAACTCTAGATCGCAGCGATCACAATGGTTACGCCTGATTCCCTCAGGAAACATCCGAACGCCGTAGGCTATTTACAGCCCTGCGAATTACGCTAGCAGTCGTGCTAAATGGCAACTCATCCTGAATAACTATGTTTGTTTTAACTCTAACTTTTTAACTCTAACTGTTTAACTCTAACTGTTTAACTCTAACTGTTTAACTCTAACTGTTTAACTCTAACTGTTTAACTCTAACTGACTAACTCGACTTGACTAACCCCGTTCGAATAACATATTCGATTAACTAACTTTCGAATACCATATTCGATTTCTCCTTTCGAATGTCTATATTCGATTAACTAACTTCGAATACCATATTCGATTAACTAACTTCGAATACCATATTCGATTAACTTTATTTACTTTATAAAGATTTGCTTTTTAACAACGTTTTATTCATTTGAAAAGATTTACTTTTAAATAACGGTTCTACACTTTATAAATGATTTCCCTTTTATAACGTTTCCTTTCCAATTCTATTTGTAAATGGTTTACAAATATTTCCTTTCTCTATTTTATTCTATTTGCAAATGGTTTACAAATATTCCCTTTCCAAATTTATTCTTAAAAATATTCTAACTCCTTAAATTCCTGGGAAAATTCGCCATAACCTCCTTTGTATCGGGAGTATCGGGAAAATCCCCAAACCCGCCACACAGGCCTTTCCATTCAAAAAGAAATGTTTTTAATTTATTTCCTTTTCAAATATCTCCTATTTATAAATATTCCAATTTATAAACATTTCTTATTTATAAATATTCCACTTTATAAATATCTCTTATTTATAAATATCCCATTTTATAAATATGCCATTTTCAATATCACTTTGAAAAATCTTCTTTATCTACATTCCGGTATGTCATGGTATTAAATCATATCAAATCACGATGTTCAATATCGTCCATACACACACAATCAACAACAGGTTATAATTCACATCATATATCAAAATATATGAAAAACAATAAAATAACTGTTGAGGAATCCAGTCGGATTCCTTCAACCTGTTTCCCTGCATCACAGATGTTAGACAATATAGATAACATCACCTTCAGTTCCATATGATATATTCTGTTAAACAGAATCAAATATAGAAATTTAACTAACTGACTAGTAGTTCAATCAAACAATCAACACACAGTCAAACAGACAATTTTAACAGTTCTAACAATACAACATGCAATTATAAACTGTTCAGAGTTAGTGAGATTTACTCACATTGGACGATCATCGTTAATAACGATAACCATCGCTTGATTCTGAACGGACAATTTATTTCGCCATAAATTGTAACGAGCTTCGATGGACTTCTAGTCAGTTCCATCGTGTAGTGCTCGTCCATACGATCCCAACGCAACTTACGGTTTGTGATTCTGATATCGTATGGTAAAGTTATAACATTAACAAGTTTTACATATTTAAATAAAACCAAACTTGAACTCTATTTTAAGAAATTGGGCCTTTACCACATTATTCAGCCCAAACCCGCCAAGCCCGTACCATACCCTTCTTCCTCGTTTTGATGCCGTGCTCCAGATTTATCCCAATGTCCATTCACGCATAAAGCTCCTCAAAAACCCCGATCAATACATCCTTTAAAATCAAGTAAAAATATCCAAAATTATCCTCTTCGAATTCTCTTCAAGTCTATCCCACTTTCGCCGAGTTCGCACCCGAATAAGCCATCGCGACTGACGCTCCATCGCACATTGTTCAGCAGAGACATCGTCACCATTTTCCGTCGAATACACTAGAAATCTGCCTAACGACTCTACTTCACCTCGCGACCGTGAACTCGACACTCAAAATCAGTATTGACGCATCCAAAACCCAAAATGCTAAGCCCTAGTTCCTGCAACCAACGCTGTGTCGATCTCGACCCCTCAAACTTGCATCGCACGCAGATATTTTGATAGAGGAAGGAAGCTCTCGATTCAGGGAATTCAAAAACACTACTTGTTTGGTTTATTGATTTCAATTCGAATTTTCAAGATTTTCTAAAGAGGATTTACTGACGTTTTGAGTAACTGGGTGGCGGCTATAAACTTCATTGACCAGAGAACGAATAAATTTAGGTTTAGAGATAAGTAATGTATTTATAGGAGATATAATATCTAGATATTTTAGTGAATATTTTCTATTATAATATTCGTTTCGCCCTCTAAAAATTCCTGTGATCACACACGATATTCAAAAATCACAAAACCAGACATGTAGCTAGAGTTCGACATTACGGTCCCAACGAAACTGGTTTCGTTGAATTCCGACTTCGTATGCTCACACATCATATTTTTAACTGTCAAAATACTGCTTGTTTTTCACTCTAAAAATCCGTACGGCCACACAGTGTCTCTAAAAATCAAGAAACTAGAAATCTAACAACTATTTGATATTGCGGATCTAACAAAACTGGTTTCGTCGAATTCCGACTTCGTATGCTCACACAGCATATTTTTTAAAGCTCTGGATGACCAATTTAAATATATAAATATATTTAAATATTATTAGATTAAATATTAATAAATTAATATTATCGTATATATCCATATACGATGTCGTCCGGCTCCAGAATATCACCTCAGATTTTATGACTTGATTTCCAGACTCCAGATTATCCCGATATTCAGTTCGTATCGAAAAATCGATTTATAACGTATATAAAGCGTCGCAAATTATAAAGGAATTCCACAGCGACTTTTCTGAATTTTGATTTGGACATAACTCAAAATCTACACGATGAAATCCCGATTTTTCTCTTCCACTAGAAAGATATACTCCACCAGCTCCACACGTTTCTTGTTTCACAGAAATCCGGCTTAAAACGAATCCTGTACATTCAGTTGAAGTTCAAATCGCCAAATCGCGAACTGCAGCGCCATTTCAAGCTCGATTTTAATTATAATATAATTATACGTTCAAACCGTCGTCGATTGAATATATTCATCGATGTAACTCAACTTTAAGCTGAATTAAATCTCGGGGATGACCCCGTCCACATTATATTGTCAATTCACTATTTCTGGTTATTTCTAATTTAAATATATTATTTAATTATTTAAATTAATTAAATATTAACTATAATTTAATTAAACGACGATTTAATTTCCTACCTCACGATATATATAATTAAATAAATTAATTACAGTACCTCTGCCAATGCGGGTCGTTACATTCTTCCCCACTTAAAATAATTTCGTCCTCGAAATTGCTAAGTTAGAGAACGACCCTACCTATTGGAATTCCTAAGATTTGTATACCCCTTATTTCTGATTCCAACTGAACCAATTAATATCGACTAAAATATTTTTTCATTCCGACTAACTAAAATTTTAAAAATTCTGAAAATTTTCTAACACTTTAAATTTTCGGAAAATTTCGCCAGCACCTCCTTTGTACTGGTCAATAGGTCAAACTCCAACTCGCCTCTCTGGGCCTTCTTCAACCCAAAAGAAAATCAAACAGCCAAGCGGCTTGCCAATTCGGCTCATAAATCTCATGCTTATATCAAATATAAACTTGTACCTTTTTTTGGGTATATCAACTTTATCCCTTTCACCTGCTGTCAATTCAGCATATACCAATGTATTTCCAATCAAACTCCAACCAAGTTATTCTTAACACAACCATTCGCTTATTCAAGCCGAATTCAATTTCAAATTCGAGTTTCAAATTCCAAACTTTTAACTTATCATTTCAAATCCAAATCCAGATTATCCGCTAATCAATTCCATTTTCATTTAACTTAGTCAAGGTTAAATTCTAATTTATTATTCACTTTCACCATTTAACTTCATAAGTTAAATTTAAATTTCAAATTTCAAATTCCTGGGTTCATTTCAAATTAATTTGAAATCACAATACCAATTCAAAACATTTGAATTTCTAAACACCTTGTTTTCTCAAAACAATTCAAATCAAAATCTTTGGTAGTAATCCACCACTTAGAACTCGAAAATCACACCGATGATACTGCGCAGTCATCATCAGAATTATTTTCCAGCGACACAAGTGATTTCAATACTATATCATTTTCAAAACCATTACTAAATACTTCCATTTTGAAAACATTTCAAAATCTCCCAGGAACTTAAAATTTCCTTATTTTAATTCCAAATCTGATTTAAATTCATATTTAATTCATCTTATTTCATATACTTTACTTATATGATTCTGATTGGTTATATACAACCATTTCACTTTATAATCTCATTCGATTATAATCACAACCTATATATGATAATATATCACATATCAATACTGTGTCGGTCCATCGTATTCAAGTGT
This sequence comes from Allium sativum, assembly GCA_030737875.1. NCBI lineage: Eukaryota > Viridiplantae > Streptophyta > Magnoliopsida > Asparagales > Amaryllidaceae > Allium > Allium sativum. The sequence continues at coordinate 890,135,286 of CM060912.1, read as the reverse complement.
TTATTTACTCCTACCGATACAGTGGATCAAACTGATCGACCAGAACTCATAAACAACTCATCCAATGAATCTCCACAATATAAAACCATTTTTATATCAAATACAAATACGCACTCGTATATATACACTCAAACTCAATCTAGGGTATTACTAACCCTATCTCTACCGAGTCATGCCATAGAGCCAAGTAATTCTTAACTTAAGCTCTGATACCAACTGTAACGACCCGGATTTTCGGCGACTTTGGTTATCGACGTAAGCTCGACGTCGATAACCAAAACATCGAAAAATCCTGGTAATTAATGAAAGAAATTAGAAGGTGAGAATAGATAAGATAGAAACTTAGAATAGAAGAAGAAGAAGAACACAACATCAGAGTAACACGAACCTCACAGCGGAACGAATAGCATATAATAGATAACATAACTTTGAAATATAACAGTTATGTATACAATAGCACTTATCAGAGTACAACACTTACAACAACAGCGGAAAAAAACTATAGCTATATGATTCTGAAGCCTCCTGCTCCAGCTCTTCAATGTATCTGCAAATCCCGACTACTTGACTGCCCGTACAAATTTAGGCACCCAAGAGTTTAGGGAAAACAACAAAGTAAACTCCGGGTCAGTCATGGGACTGGTGTGAGTAAAATAGTTTAAACAGGTATATGAACAAGTAAATGATATCTCATAAGACCACGCCGCAGAACGGAACGGGTTTTTCCCTTATGAGAATCCAAAATATCTTTATATCAAAAACCTTTTGATATTATAATAATGTCTATGTACAAATAGATATCAACTAGCAGAAACGCTTTCATCTCACGTTCTACATATATAGTATACAATCAAAATCGCAAGCACGTATTGGATAATGGATCTCCAACTATGACAAGGTATGGAACCACCTTCCGATCAGTGTACTCTAGGAACGATACACTGGAGTTCAACAAGAACATCTTGTAATTCAGCCACACATGACCGACCACTCATTTCGCTTGAGTGTATCGAATGTACATCACCAACGGTTGGGATCAGCAACCGTTCCCGTATATATATATATGGGACAGCATTGATAGATTTTAGAAACAAATGAATATCCTCTAGATAGGTGATTATACACCCTACTTCGGTGCGACCGACTTAGCCATGTTGCCTGCCCGATTTCTGTCATTTACCGGTTGATGAGGCTAGAAGCTACGCTTTATCATCACATCGGATTCACTTCGAATGCCACATTGTCAGATCCATCAGAATCACTAATTGACGCCTACAACCATACATTACGTGTCAGATAAAAGAAGTTTCTTCTCCGCTTCCACTCTTGGTATAGTTGAAGAAATCAACGTACGTGACCGTTTGGAAATACTATGTCAGACATCCATCTTCATTCACTTAGAAATGTCACATCGTCATACCCGCCAAATCACAAATTGACTTATCCAAAAATAACACGGGTATACACCTAAGAGAAACGAATTCCTCCGCCACCAAACGTGAATACGTTTGAATAGATCAACTTACGCGATCCATTGGATATACTCTGTCAGACCTTCGTCCATACAAGTTGTCCTGGTACTGGACAAACCGAAGGCACTATTCTGTGAACAGGATAGCCCTTGCATTTTACTCCGTCTTCAATTATCTTTGGCATATATGATTCGCGACGCTTATGCCAATACAGAGTGGTTCTTTGGATAATAATCCAACCGGTCTCTCCATATTAACAACGTTAAAATGGTCGAAACTTCGATAGTCTGTGATTTAACTATCAAATGAAAACATGTCCGTGTACAAACAACGATCTAAATTCCAAATGGAATGTCAATCGATCAATCATCATGTATATCTATACATATTTCCTTATTTTCTTTATTTAGAAAATATTTGTTATCAACGTTGGAAAACATTTCCATTGTTTATTTACGTATCACTATCCTTCCACAACTATCAGACTCTAACTATAAACTAACAAGAGAACAACTTCCTAAGTATAAACCCCGAAGGCCGAAACCAACATCAGATCGATACCCAGGAAATCATTCAACTTATTAATCTCTAGTCAGATTCTAATTTTGCTTAACTCTATATTCTTTAACTCCATTCACTCAACTCTAGATCGCAGCGATCACAATGGTTACGCCTGATTCCCTCAGGAAACATCCGAACGCCGTAGGCTATTTACAACCCTGCGAATTACGCTAGCAGTCGTGCTAAATAGCAACTCATCCTGAATAACTATGTTTGTTTTAACTCTAACTTTTTAACTCTAACTGTTTAACTCTAACTGTTTAACTCTAACTGTTTAACTCTAACTGTTTAACTCTAACTGACTAACTCGACTTGACTAACCCCGTTCGAATAACATATTCGATTAACTAACTTTCGAATACCATATTCGATTTCTCCTTTCGAATGTCTATATTCGATTAACTAACTTCGAATACCATATTTGATTAACTAACTTCGAATACCATATTCGATTAACTTTATTTACTTTATAAAGATTTGCTTTTTAACAACGTTTTATTCATTTGAAAAGATTTACTTTTAAATAACGGTTCTACACTTTATAAATGATTTCCCTTTTATAACGTTTCCTTTCCAATTCTATTTGTAAATGGTTTACAAATATTTCCTTTCTCTATTTTATTCTATTTGCAAATGGTTTACAAATATTCCCTTTCCAAATTTATTCTTAAAAATATTCTAACTCCTTAAATTCCTGGGAAAATTCGCCATAACCTCCTTTGTATCGGGAGTATCGGGAAAATCCCCAAACCCGCCACACAGGCCTTTCCATTCAAAAAGAAATGTTTTTAATTTATTTCCTTTTCAAATATCTCTTATTTATAAATATTCCAATTTATAAACATTTCTTATTTATAAATATTCCACTTTATAAATATCTCTTATTTATAAATATCCCATTTTATAAATATGCCATTTTCAATATCACTTTGAAAAATCTTCTTTATCTACATTCCGGTATGTCATGGTATTAAATCATATCAAATCACGATGTTCAATATCGTCCATACACACACAATCAACAACAGGTTATAATTCACATCATATATCAAAATATATGAAAAACAATAAAATAACTGTTGAGGAATCCAGTCGGATTCCTCCAACCTGTTTCCCTGCATCACAGATGTTAGACAATATAGATAACATCACCTTCAGTTCCATATGATATATTCTGTTAAACAGAATCAAATATAGAAATTTAACTAACTGACTAGCAGTTCAATCAAACAATCAACACACAGTCAAACAGACAATTTTAACAGTTCTAACAATACAACATGCAATTATAAACTGTTCAGAGTTAGTGAGATTTACTCACATTGGACGATCATCGTTAATAACGATAACCATCGCTTGATTCTGAACGGACAATTTATTTCGCCATAAATTGTAACGAGCTCCGATGGACTTCTAGTCAGTTCCATCGTGTAGTGCTCGTCCATACGATCCCAACGCAACTTACGGTTTGTGATTCTGATATCGTATGGTAAAGTTATAACATTAACAAGTTTTACATATTTAAATAAAACCAAACTTGAACTCTATTTTAAGAAATTGGGCCTTTACCACATTATTCAGCCCAAACCCGCCAAGCCCGTACCATACCCTTCTTCCTCGTTTTGATGCCGTGCTCCAGATTTATCCCAATGTCCATTCACGCATAAAGCTCCTCAAAAACCCCGATCAATACATCCTTTAAAATCAAGTAAAAATATCCAAAATTATCCTCTTCGAATTCTCTTCAAGTCTATCCCACTTTCGCCGAGTTCGCACCCGACTAAGCCATCGCGACTGACGCTCCATCGCACATTGTTCAGCAGAGACATCGTCACCATTTTCCGTCGAATACACTAGAAATCTGCCTAACGACTCTACTTCACCTCGCGACCGTGAACTCGACACTCAAAATCAGTATTGACGCATCCAAAACCCAAAATGCTAAGCCCTAGTTCCTGCAACCAACGCTGTGTCGATCTCGACCCCTCAAACTTGCATCACACGCAGATATTTTGATAGAGGAAGGGAGCTCTCGATTCAGGTAATTCAAAAACACTACTTGTTTGGTTTATTGATTTCAATTCGAATTTTCAAGATTTTCTAAAGAGGATTTACTGACGTTTTGAGTAACTGGGTGGCGGCTATAAACTTCATTGACCAGAGAACGAATAAATTTAGGTTTAGAGATAAGTAATGTATTTATAGGAGATATAATATCTAGATATTTTAGTGAATATTTTCTATTATAATATTCGTTTCGCCCTCTAAAAATTCCTGTGATCACACATGATATTCAAAAATCACGAAACCGGACATGTAGCTAGAGTTCGACATTACGGTCCCAACGAAACTGGTTTCGTTGAATTCCGACTTCGTATGCTCACACATCATATTTTTAACTGTCAAAATACTGCTTGTTTTTCACTCTAAAAATCCGTACGGCCACACAGTGTCTCTAAAAATCACGAAACTGGAAATCTAACAACTATTTGATATTGCGGATCTAACAAAACTGGTTTCGTCGAATTCCGACTTTGTATGCTCACACAGCATATTTTTTAAAGCTCTGGATGACCAATTTAAATATATAAATATATTTAAATATTATTAAATTAAATATTAATAAATTAATATTATCGTATATATCCATATACGATGTCGTCCGGCTCCAGAATATCACCTCAGATTTTATGACTTGATTTCCAGACTCCAGATTATCCCAATATTCAGTTCGTATCGAAAAATCGATTTATAACGTATATAAAGCGTCGCAAATTATAAAGGAATTCCACAGCGACTTTTCTGAATTTTGATTTGGACATAACTCAAAATCTACACGATGAAATCCCGATTTTTCTCTTCCACTAGAAAGATATACTCCACCAGCTCCACACGTTTCTTGTTTCACAGAAATCCGGCTTAAAACGAATCCTGTACATTCAGTTGAAGTTCAAATCGCCAAATCGCGAACTACAGCGCCATTTCAAGCTCGATTTTAATTATAATATAATTATACGTTCAAACCGTCGTCGATTGAATATATTCATCGATGTAACTCAACTTTAAGCTGAATTAAATCTCGGGGATGACCCCGTCCACATTATATTGTCAATTCACTATTTCTGGTTATTTCTAATTTAAATATATTATTTAATTATTTAAATTAATTAAATATTCACTATAATTTAATTAAACGACGATTTAATTTCCTACCTCACGATATATATTATTAAATAAATTAATTACAGTACCTCTGCCAATGCGGGTCATTACATGTTGCCTCTTAGTAGGCCAACATTCTGCACCATATAACATTGTAGGCCTGATTGTTGTCCTATAGAACTTTCCTTTAAGCTTCTGAGGAATCTTCCTATCACAGAGAATGTCAGATACTAGTCGCCATTTCACCCATCCTGCTTGAATTCTAAAACTAACATCCTTATCAATCTCCCCATCAAACTGCAACATAGATCCTAAGTATCGAAATGATTCCTTCTTGGGTACTACTCTACCGGCCAGGGTAACCTCTCCGTCATCTGACCTGACACTGCTAAACTCACACTTCATATACTCTGTTTTAGTTCTGCTAAGCCTGAAACCCTTTGATTCAAGGTCTCCCTCCACAACTCCAATTGTCGATTAACCCCTATTCTACTTTCATTAATCAGCACAACATCATCGGCAAAGAGCACAGACCAATGAATCTCCCTTTGTATATCTTTTGTGATTTCATCCATCACTAATGCAAAAGTATAGGGGCTCAAAGCCGAACCTTGGTGCAACCCTATGTTAATTGAAAAGTCTCTGGTCTCACCATCGCATGCCCTGACACTAGTCACAACCCCCTTCATACATATCCTTAATAAGGGTAATATACTTTAATGGTACTCTCTTCCTTTCTAGCGCTCACCATATAACCCTCCTCGGCACTCTGTCATAAGCTTTCTCCAATAAGAAAAAAAAGAAGATGATAGTATCAATGTACTTGATATGCCAAATCATTAATCAAGATTTTTTTCCCAATAAGAAAAACAAAAAAACAAGGAAAATAAAATAGGATTAATTGACAGGAATAATCCGAAGTTTAATGTGTCTTGCCATAATAATCCCAATTTTTGAACCGGCTAAACAGGTAAACAAGTCAACGGGATCAATATAGGAAGGGACCCCCTAAACTTGGATTATTTAAAAATAATCCAAACTTAGGATTATTATGGGGAAGGAACGTTAAACTTTGGATTATTCCTATTTATTAATCCAATAAAATAAAATAAAAACTACTTATAAGAAAGATTGGTAGGTGATGGTGAAGTAAGGGCATATTTTAACATGTATATGAAGATGAAAGATGTTATAAAAGTAAAGAGGAGAAGATGGAAAGAAACTAAGAAAAAATAGGACTTTCTTTTTGGAATTTGCAAAAAAGGAAGGCTACGTAAATATTGAAAGGAACTTGAAAAAGGGAAAGAAATCGGAAAAAAGAATGGTAGATTTTCTTATGCAAATAAAAAATAATAGTAATAAAAGCAAGAAAAAATAAATAAAAACTAACACGAATCAGAAATTAGATAAACAATCAAATTTAATCGTTACCTCCTGGCAACGGCACCAAAAACTTATTTGACATTTTTCTATGGATTAGAAAAGTGCAAATTTATTATAAACTGCAAGCGCACACATTCTGTGGTATTCAAGTCGAACACAAGGAGAAATTTTAAATTTTATTGTTTATGAATTACTTGGGCGAGTTAGAGGTGTTGGGAGAGATGATTTGAAATAATTCTATTGAATTTATTATAGATTCGAATCTAATCGGATCTGTACTAAACTCAACAACTAAATCAAAAGAGAACAAATTACTAGAAAAGGAAAACAACAAATAGAAATAACATAAAATAAAATAAAAATTAGGATTGTCGTTGAATTTAATCAAACAGTCAGTCACTAACGTGCAAATAAAAAAAATAACAATTTGTGTTCCCAAAACTAATTGAGTAGAACACGAATTGGTATGACGGAAAAACAACAAACTGGAATGAAGAGGAAAAACAAAGCTTTATTAAGGAGAAGAAGAAGGATGAAAATAATTTTTACAATGGGTACATAAGTTACATGAGTATTTATAATGGTTGAAGTCTCCTCTCTATATGAATATTGGACCTAAGAAAAATAAAAAAAAATATTTTCTTTCCAAAGGCAAAGGAACACTTATTTCATGGTGCTTGACTGAAGATTTGTAATCGAAGTCTTTCTTTTATTTCGCATGCCAGTTAAATATACTTGATTTGATTCCTAAAATCTTTGCTAAATGTATATAGGTGTGAAGCATCCATGTTGCTTTGTTCATAAAAGTAGGACTTGATAGGGATAGTACCTGGAACACTCTACCATGCTTTCTAGGTTTTTACCAGTGTGCTACAACTTCCTGTATATTTTAAAATTTGCTGATTCCGAGTAATAGCATTTTCCACGCAATTGGTCTTTGGTCGAGACAGAGGAGACTTCTATTAACAATCAGTAAAAAAAACACACAAACATACCCAAAATAATATTTATGGATGCACGACAAAGATAAGATATGAATGCAAAGATAAACACTTTTACATGTTTATTAGTTATCCACTAAGATCTAGTCCAACATGGACTGTCAACTGCGCGCAGTACTTACACCGATTTCCTAATTCAATGAAGATAAAAAATTCAGATCAGGGTGTTTGATATGTATCCATTCATTTTCATTAATTATCATGGATTTGAGAACCATTTAGGCTCTTTAATGATTTACATGAATTTTTGTTTAACTTAGCTCCGTTTATTCTTTTCTGCATCTGATTTGAAACTCTAAGAATATTTGTAGGTTAAAATTGTGTTTTGATAATATTTTCAAAAGACACGTGTGTAGAAATAAATAAAAATATTCTTAGCAGCTTAGATTTGCTTTCTTTAATGATTTTGAGCAGTTATATTTATCTATAGACATGTGCAGAAAAAATAGTTATTGTTACAACATATGAATCCGTCAATGAATTATCATGTTAAACTAAAATTTGAACTGCATATTTTTGTAATTGAAGATTTAAATGTTTAGTGTTATTTATTGGTTTTGTTGGTAGCATTGTAGATGATCTGCTTGCGTTGAAATTAGTGATATAGACCTGCAGTCTACATCATGGCTGCAAATTCCTTTGCCGTTAGCTTCCGCGGTGTACTTTTGCATGTTGTAATCATCTTGGTCACATGTATATCTGATGTTCAGTTTAAATTTTGGTTTTTGTTTTTCTTCTTCCTATTGACTAGGCGACAATGGCTCACTGGATATGTTCGTTTCATTTTGAAAGGTGTACGGCATGCACCCAGATATTCTTAGCATTAGCTAAATGATAATAGATTCCTTTGTCATTTTGCCATGTTGAAGTTATTCATGTAAATGCAAAAAAATATGTTTTGTTAATGTAGTGTAATGTTTAGGATGCTGATTGCCTTACCTACAATTTTGGTCTACTACATTGCCTTGGGCATCCGATATAGCAAGTTTTTAAGAAGGCCAAATAGACAAACCACGAATGCGGAAGATTTATAGACAGAGAAATATTTTTGTCAAGGTGAAAGAAAAATTTATATCAACCTAAGTTTGGCATTGTTGACACACTTTATGGCAAAAACCGTCACACGTGAAATACCTAGTGAGCAACGCGCTCGAGCACTGAGGACATTGTCAGAAGGCACAAAGCGATTTGGTTGAAGGCACATAGCAAATATATAATGGCCCGAGAGTCCTAACTAGTGACATCTTTTGGGCCCGAAAACATCAATTACGGTGCTAAGCACGGTAACTCTTGTAGCCCTCCGAGTTAGCTTCAGGACAACTTTCGTTTGATCAAAACGGACTTACGATTTGGATGTTACGCCCGTTTCCGTGGACGCGTGCATAACTGGAATAACTTGGAAACTTGGACTTTAGTATAGGCGAGACTCCATGAAGGGGGTACACGCTACTACTTTTCTAGCCTGAAAGGAAGCGGATTGCTTAGCTATTGGATCAATGGTCAAAAGCAAGAAAGACGAAATCTTCTCTCGTGCCGAGGAAGGTGGCACTGAAAGCGCAAGGAACGAGGCAAACGAGGAGGCTTCCTCTCATGGTGATTTGTCAGCATACTCTACTCAAGACGAAATGGACGGCATTCTCGCCATACTGAAAAGCCTGATGGTAAGGTTGGACGAGCTTCTTCATAAACATCAAAACATGGTGAATGAGTTCTCTGCTCGGATGGATGGAAGGCCGAGAAACAATGCACAACTCGCTGGAAATGGAAAGAAAGTGTCCCAAGATGCTCCCCTCAATCGGATCGGGTCGGGGGAAGTCCGAAGCGCGAAGCAAATGGGAACAGGGGGCAACCCCGATCGGGTCGGGTCAGATCCAATTCGAACCACGGAACTTGCTGGAGCTCGGGGAACTCGCCTTCTTCCTGTTAATGATCTACACACTTTGCTCAACGTTTTGGACGGAATGTCGTGGGAGATTCAATTCGAGCACGGCCGACATCAGCTCCAGTTCGGATGGACACTCGATCATAAGAACACACACAACATCAACATGAAGTTCACCGGTTCGTTGCAGGAGAACTGGGTTGGATCGGCACCTACATCCCGCGACCCGGGGGCACCTCTGATCCGAATCGTGCAACTCGTTACGAGCCCCTCATTCCTTTGGACTCAAGGCCAGGAGGCACCAACAGTGATCTTGGCAATTTGCAACATCTTTCGAAGGCGATCGGCTCGCTAATTTGATTGAACGCCTCTCAAGTGGCTGCACTTATCCGAATAACGTGGATGACGTCAATCACACTCCGTTTACACAGAAAATCAGGAATTCTTGGAATCCCCCAGATTTCAAACTTCTAATTATAGAGCCTTACAATGGCAGGACAGATCCTACCGTGCTTCTGATGCGATACAAACGACATATGGAAGTTCAATCGGCACCGGAAAACGTTATGGACAAATACTTCCCTCTCTTCCTGATTGATATAGACACTATATGGATTGAGCAGCTGGCACCAGAATCAATCAACAGCTGGAACATGTTTGTTGCTCGCTTTATTAAATAGTTTCGGATCCACATATCTCGGCCCAAGAATGTCATGTCCCTCACTTCAATCAAGTAGAGGTCTGGAGAAACTCTGCGTTCATTCCTTAAGAGATTCAACGCTGCAGTAGCAGCTGTTGATAGACTTAAACCATCTATAGTATTGGTGGCTGCAGTATCCGGTGTTCTGGATACATCAGAGTTCAAAACATCTTTGTACCAGAACCCACTGCGAGATCTCAGCGAATTATACTTCGAAGCAGATAGATTTTTGCGTAAGGAAGACGCAAAATCCGATAAGGCTATTCTCGATGACAACATGCTTAAAGGCGGAGCACCGTCTGATTTTGGAAAAGGCAGTGACAGGGGTAAATGAACATCCGCTGCGAAGAATGATCGCAACACTCAGCCCTCCGAGAGGGTTCAGATATGAAAAGTACACTGAGCTCAATTCAACACTGACTGACATCTACATGGATATAAGGGGTGCTACCTCCTATCCTAGGCCTCCTAAGAGGGAGCCAACGCAAGCACAGCGCAATTCCGGAAGACATTGCATATTTCATGACATGGATGGTCATAACACTAACGACTGCTGGCATTTGCGAGATTTGATTGAAGACGAGGAGAGTTGCCAGAGTATATCACACAACTAACTGCTCCTGCATCTGCCCCTGCACTGCCACCACATATTCCCCGGAGAGGGAACGATCCTGGATCGAGCATTCGCGGGATTATCATTAACTGATCCCACTTAATGGATTTTTTCCAGCTTTTCGGACTTCGGTCCATTATTTAGGCTTTTAGGCGATATCTCGTCGTTCTTTGTTTTCTCTGCATGTAATAACAGCGGTCGCATCGGCCCACATGCACGGAACCAGTTTGCGGTCTCCAGTCGTGTCCGGCTAACGACTGTTGTACTTTCATGAATCAGTAATAAGAATCAAGCACCGGCTCTGAACCGGATCTATCCAGTATAAACAAATTGCATTAGCATTTCCTCGGTCGTCTTACTCCAGTAAGACCGTCTTAGAACCTCTTAGCATTTCCTCAATCATCTTAACTGGTAAGGCCGTCCTATAACTTCATGGCACTTCCTTGGTCGTCTTACTCCGATAAGGCCGTCTTGGAACTATTCTTGCATTGCTTGTCTTATCTCCTTGCAGGTACGAATTTCTGGCCTTAATACGATCTGGCTTGATCGTCATATTCTAGATTCTGAGGATTATCCAGAACACATCTTCCTTCAATCAACAAGATATATTCTCGAGGGCAAACATGTTGACACACTTTTTGGCAAAAGCCGCCAGACACTAAATATCTAGTGAGCAACGCACTCGAACACTAAGGACATCGTCAGAAGACACGAAGCGATTTGGTTGAAGGCACATCGCAAACACAGAATGGTCCGAAAATCCTAACAGATGACCTCTTTTGGGCCAAAAAACATCAATTGCGGTGCCTCGCATGGTAACTTTTGTAGCCCTCTGAGTTAGATTCAGATACAACTTTTGTTTGTTCAAAACGGACTTACGGTTTGGAAGTTACGTCCGTTCCCGTAAACGCACGTATAACTGGAATAAGTTGGAAACTTGGACTTTAGCATAGGCGAGACCCCGGTTTGGGTCGGAGCTTTCGGATCGCCTGAATGGATTGGGTCGGGTCTCGACCCTATGAGCACCAACATGTGGAACATCTCGGCTTGGCTTCGGATGGGAGCAACACCGGTTCGGATTGGGGGAGGTTGTGAAAACCCGCAACTTCCCCGTAGGGGAAAGCGTTGGATAGTTCGAGAACAAACCACAACAGAACTCATACAGAAGAACATTTCATTGTATATTACAACAATGCATCAGATTACAAGAATATACAGAGTATAAATGAATATTACACAGAAATATCAGAGATTTAAATTACATTTAAATACATAGCAGCGGAAAATAATACAATACACAACTAGAAGAGATATACGGATACAGAGCTTTCCGGATATCGTTCCAGCTGTAAACCAGGATCCTGTGAATATAAATCTGCAAAACCAAAACTACTAGCTGCCCGTGTCGAAAATGAGGGCACCCAGAGTTTAGGTTAAAACAATAAACTCCAGGTCAGTCATGGGACTGGTGTGAGAACTAAAACAGTTATTATTCTTTATTTTAAAGTTAGGTAAATCAAGGGACCACGCCGTATAACACGGAACGGGTTTCCTCCCAAGAATACCAGTGCATAAAACAAACAGCGCAATGCTAAATAAAGAAAAATGAAGCTGTTATAAGACCCAGGTCCTATCACACAATGCAACGCAAGCCGGGGGATAGGGTTTTCCCTTATAACAGCCAAAGAATGCTTGATACGGTTAAAACAAATCGTTTGATACTATTATAAGTGCATAGTGTATAAAACAACTTCAAATCATAAGTATCAATCATAGGCGGCATGGGTACCATATATCATGTCGCCATACTAGTTTTACAATTAAAACCGCAAATGTCACGTATTTGGAAATTGGATCTCCGTCTATGAACCGAGGCAAAAGATAGTCCTCAACCGATTCGAGACGCTCTAGCCCGTGTCTCAGGATCAGAGCTCGAGTGACCCTTGGAGCGACAGGGCCGGTCCACCGATGTGGATTAAACTTAAACCCTGAACATGCGTTTCCCCACCCTTTGGGGTGCCAATGAGCCAACAAATGACTCCATCGGTTCGAGAACGACCGATATATCTGAGGCGCCTCGCAACAGCAACAACCACATAAGTCAAACTCGTCAGGGCGTGTAAAACCACTGACGCCACTTTTTAGCTAGAAGGAAACGCATGCCCTCCCTGAGGTCCGTCTCCCGTTTTTGGTTCATACCGGGTGTGAAACTCGCGAAGTAAACGTTACACAAAGCTACGCCACAAAGGCCGTGCTTTGATCATCACCACAAGACTTTGCTTTTCAACAGAAGCCTCGATCAATTGCCGCTTAGGCATGCCACACAAGCAATTCACTCCATGCGTTTGATATCCATCAATATATAACCCCTGAGCTCGTACGTCTCAGAGAAGGGCGTTAAGCAAGAGAATAAATTCTTCGCCGCCAAACAGATATATATTTAATAGAGATCAATCACACGGACTAAAATCCAATGTCAGACACACAGTCCATTTACAAGTTCGTTCTGGGTCTGAACGAAACCGGAGGCACCTAGTACCCCGCATATCCATCGATCTCCAAGTACGTCTAGACGATCACCAACTGTTTCCATCTTCTTGGGTGTACAGCCCAATCAAGATCATCAGTTATCACCCAAACGACGTGAAGACTTCCGGTCTTCGACCATCGTCTTCATCTTCGACTTATCGTCGTATCAGTTATTCAGAATGGGATAAACCCGGTCTTTCCGAATAACTCGCGTATATTTTAAATAAGTGTTACACAAACACAACATACGCCTCATTCCAATTCATCAGTCACTAACCATAAATTAATCAAGAGAATAATTCCCTAAATATTAACCCCGAAGGCCGAAACCAACATCAGATCAATATCCAGAAAACCATTCTTCTTGGCTAACCGACAGTTAGTTTCTAAATTTCACATTCATAGGGAAAGGTTCCCATTAATTTTATCAAAGATAAACTCCTTGAATTTATTCTTTAATCTATTTTTGAATATCAATTCAAACTAGTCGGGATTAGCGAACCTTACCGAAGTAATCATTTGTTTTAATTTCCCAATCCCAACCTATTCATCCCATGAAGTAAAACTGGTAATACTTCATATTTAACACCACAGTGTTATCGGTAAATTCAATTACCCTTTCACGTTCAAATCTAATTAAAGATTTAACTATCGCCTGGAGCAAAACTGGTGATACTCCATTTTCGATCATTTCAATCTAATTAAAGATTCATTAAAACTCCACTTAGTTTTAATCTTCGACTGGGTTAAAGAATCAGTGTCGTTTAAAACACGGTTCACGATAAACCCAAAAACACATTCCATTAATTATCGGGTTAAAGAGCGAGTGTTATTTTAAAAACACTGTCCACGATAAACCCAAAAATCAATATCAATTCAATTAAATATTATTTAATTGGTACACTTCATTAAATCTAAATAAAAAGATTTAATCTTTTCTCAACTGGGTTCAAGAACAGTGTTAGTGAAGACACCATTCACGACAAACCCAAATCACATTTGATATTCAATATAAGGCTCTGAATAGAAAATATATCGGCTTATATTCAATATCAAATTCTATGATTAACAAATGTCGTATTGGAAATAACGATATAAATATATATCTTTCAAATTTCCATAACAACACCTGTATAATCACGAATTCCAACATCGAAATATTCCGAAGACAATTTCGATTCAAATCCACTCCAATGCAATCATTGGAAATTATGGTTATTTTTAAAACCATTTCAAATCCAATTTATTTATTTAAAAATAAATAGAATTATAATCCTTGTTCAAAACTAGTTCATTTCGATAAAAATCTATTTTTACCTTTTCAAATATGGAGTTTTTCATCCCAATTCTTTCTAAATCATTTCTTATGATTTTACACAAATTATTACTATTTTTAATAATTTTATCAAGGCCCGTACAGTCGATTTTCATCAATGGCCATCGAACTGCACTTACAGCGACCTTTTTCAAATTTGATTTGGACGTAACTCCAAATCCAACCGTTAGATTTCTAATTTCTAATATTCGTTAGAAAGCTCTTTTCGATATGAACCCAACGGTTCCGGTTTTAGGAGAATCCGACGGTCGGATCTCCCGTAATGTCCGTTTGAAATAAATGGTCGAAATTCACGAACTGCCGCGGCGCGGCGCGTTCTATTCAGGCCATTATATTATATATATAATATATATAATATATATTTCGTCGATTTCTATTTAAAACGAATTATATAAATAGTTTTAAATTCGTTTCAAAATTCCTTTCTATTCAATTCAAATTTCAATTCAATTTGAATTCATTTCAATTCGCTTTCAATTCAATTTATTTCGAAATCGTTTTCAATTCAATTCATTTCGAAATCGTTTTCAATTCAATTTATTTCGAAATCGTTTTCAATTCAATTCATTTCGAAATCGTTTTCAATTCAATTCATTTCGAAATCGTTTTCAATTCAATTCATTTCGAAATCGTTTTCAATTCAATTCATTTCGAAATCGTTTTCAATTCAATTCATTTCGAAATCGTTTTCAATTCAATTCATTTCGAAATCGTTTTCAATTCAATTTATTTCGAAATCGTTTTCAATTCAATTTATTTCGAAATCGTTTTCAATTCAATTCATTTCGAAATCGTTTTCAATTCAATTTATTTCGAAATCGTTTTCAATTCAATTTATTTCGAAATCGTTTTCAATTCAATTTATTTTAAAATGAATAAAGTCGATATAAATATCGTTTACGTCAAAATGGCGTCAATCTAATCAACACGGCTTCATAAATTTCTATTTTCAAATATTCTATTTCAAATATTTCTTTTCAAAATAGTTGTTTTTATCAAAATATTTCGTTCAACACATGACCAATCTCAATGGATGAGTACTGTCAACACATGAACCTTTATTTTATATTGATAAAGAGGTAAATTTTATTACTAAAATATTTCGTTCAACACATGACCAATCTCAATGGATGAGTACTGTCAACACATGAACCTTTATTTTATAATATTCTTTATTTTTCAAATTGGAATGAGGCCCAATCAATTACCATATAAAATTAATTATATGGATTTCCATACAACACATGTATATAATAGCATTGAAAAATAATCAACCATCAACCAAAGTGCACTACACTGCCTAAGCATCAAATATAGATATTCGACGCTTATAACAGCCTGTCAATCAATCGATCGACATATTTAATCAATCGGGATGAGTGAATTTCAAATTCCATCCCAACACCCGTGTGGGGTTTCAAACAATCAAACACAAATTTTATTTGTGCTGTTGGGCGATGTGTAAAATTTATCGTCCCAATCAATGTCCTTCAAATAGGTGTACATAAACAAACCGTCCGGTTTGTAAATGAATATTTATTTATACACTTTCACTAAATCCATATTCACGTTAAAAATTATATATTTTTAACGATAAAACATTTTATTTTAACATATGAATTTCTATTCAGTTGATCCTCTAAATAAAATGATATTTTTATTTTCTAACATATTTTAGAAAATTTCAGCGGCATAACGGCACGATACTAGAAACGGGACGAGGCCTAGCCTTATCCCCGGTCTAGTGAAGGCCCACGCCATTCACACATCAATCATATCAATTCATTTCACCAAACAATTCAATTTCAATCAAATAATCTAACTATTTGCAACCAAACAAACAAGTCCATGGTCTGTGGACGATTGTGTCGGGTGCTACTAAGCACCGTCTGCATCCTAGTATATATATATAACTAGAGAAATTAAATTGAAAGGTGAGAAGTTCTCACCGAAAGCTATCCAATACCACGACACTCCTATTGTAGAGATCTTCGTCGTTCTCGCCTTTTCTTCTCCTTTGTTGCCCGTAGCCACTACATATAGAAATCACACATTTTTATATTTCGATGTCTTTAAAATAAAAATCACATTTTTATTTATTCACTTTCAATTTAAAAATCATATTTTTATATTCACTTCATATATTTAAAAATCGAATTTTTACTTTGCTATTCAATATATAAAAATCACATTTTTACTATGCTATTCAATATATAAAAATCGAATTTTTTTTCCCGCTACATCATATATGTAAAAATCGAATTTTTATCTTCATAAAAATATTTCAAATATACGATAAAATCTTGTCGTTACCAATTCACTTTCATTATAAAAATTATATTTTTAGCTTGCTATTCATATGATAAAAATCATATTTTTATTTCGTTACTTATATAAAAATTATACTTTTACTTTGTAAAAATCATTTCTTTCTATTATTATCCTTCACATAAAAATCACATTTTTATATGATATTCACTAAAATAAAAATCCCATCTTTTCAACGCCCACTTCATATTAAAAATCTCATCTTAATCACTAAAAAAAATCAAGTCTTTTTAGCTATAAAAATCAAAACTTTTATTTATAAAAGTTCACAATCTTTTTGATGTAGCAAAAATCAAATCTTCCTTCTATGCAAAATCATATCTTGAAACCATGCTATTATCACTTTGCTATTTTACTATTTTTTTCTAAAACCCATTGTAATTATATTTATAAAACCATAATATAAAAATCATATCTTTCCTATGTGCTAAAAATCAAATCTTTGAGCCATTAAAAATCCAAACTTTCATTGATTAAAACTCGTAGCCTCCCTTTTCTAAATCAGTTTTAATACTAGACAAAAACCAGTTTTTGAACCAAGTTAAAAAATCAGATTTTTAACATGGTTATATATATTAAACTGAAAATGAAATGTAAAATAAATAAATACTCACTGTTCATTCGAAGTGGGGAGGGAAAGTAGCGGTGTCGGGTCGTGGGGTGGCGGCAGTCTCAATGGTGGCTGGAGCTGAGGTTTCAGGCGGGGTTTCGATCTTCAGAGGGGGAGCTGGAGGGGGAGCGAGTCGGCGGTGGCGTGGGGATCTGACGGCGGCGCCAGGTAGCGAGGTCTGGCGATGGGCGCGACTGGGGGGTGTTGCGCGCGAGGGTTCGAAGAGAGGACGGGAGAGCGAGAGCAGAGGGAGAAGATGAGGGGGCGTGCGCCTGTGGAGGCGTTGCGATTTGGGGGCCCCGCGACGGTGGAAGCGGCGGCTTCCTCCCCCCGCCGATCCCCTTTTTTTTTTTTTTATTCTTCTGAAATATGAAATGGGGGGGGGGGGGCAGAACGGGTAAAAAGGGAAAGTTTAAATTTTTTTTTTATTAACTTAATTATTTTATTTTTTCAAAAAGTTGACTTTCACATACGACCTCTAAACGAGGCCCACCGCCCGTCGTCCATAGCGTTTCACCCCCATTCCGAACACAATGGGATATGTATTGTAGGCTGGTTCGGCTGTTACAATCAGTTTCCATTGAATTTACATTTAAATCACTATATTGAATTTTAAACGTACATTTCAAATCACCGGGGTCACATACGAACTTTAAAAATTGCAGAAAAATATTTTCTAACTTCGTATTGACGATACAGTCCTAATAAAACTAGTTTCGTCGAATTCTGAGACCGTTTGAAAAATGGCCAATTTCCAGTCGATTAAAATCAACTGAAACAGGTCAAACGCGTTTTCCTTTACCACGCTCACATATTGATTCGAAAAATTATGAAATTTGAAACCTAGCAATAATTTAACATCACGGACCCAACAAAACTGGTTTCGTCGAAATCCGAGGTCGTTTGCAAAATGTCCATTTTTAAGGGCTTGAATTCCATAGCGACTATTCAGAATTTTCAACTGGACATATCTTTTGATTCCTGATACGAAATCTTGATTTTTCGGATTCGTTGGAAAGATATTATCAATTAGATCCCATTATTTTTGGTTTCACTAAAATCCGGATTGTTTTGCACTCGGTACATTCAGTTGAAGTTTGAAATTGAATTATCGAACTACCGCGCCATTTTCAATTCTATTTATAATTATATATAAATGTTTATATTCTAACGACGACGTATATAATATATACATCGAATTCTATTCAAAATAAATTTCTCGTCGATATTATTTAAAATAATTCATTTTAAATATTCAAAATTCGCTATAATTGCCAAAATAAAAATTTTAAACTGGCCCAGAATTTGCGGGTTATTACAATCTCCCCAACTTAAAACTTTTCGTCCCCGAAAAGGAACAAAGTCGAAAGTGGTTTGATTAATCAACTCTACGTTCAATCTGGCTTCCATTCTCCAACTTTTTAGTTTCTGAGAATTTCCAAAAATTTCAAAAATTTGGCTAACACCCTAAATTTTTGAAAAATTTCGCCATAACTTCCCCTGCACCGGGAGCATCGGGGAATTTCAAATAGCTTCCCCGGTCCTTCAGATCTCAAAAAGAAAAACAAAAAGCCAAGCGGCTAGCCAATAGGCTCATAAAATCATCATCATCCAAACAAAACAGTAAATTATGTAGTAAACATGTACCTATTTGTCGGGCAAACAAATTTTATTCTCTGCTCTAGCCTCCTTGCTACGACCTGTTCAATGTAAGTATATGCATATGCAAACAAATGCGACCAATTTTCAATACAATTCAATATTTGATTTCATTAGGCTAAATGGTTCATAATTAGCAAACAAATAAACAAACAACACAAAAATCAATCAATTAGTGAATTTAACTTTTCAAATTGATAACTTTGATACTTTGTCAAAAATCAGATTTTTGATGCCAAATCACAACAATAGGCCCTATCTAATTTTGGTTCTCACACCAGTCAATAGGAAATATATAGATATCACACCTTCGACACTCGAATATAAATGCTGATGATGATGCACCATCATCAATATCATCTTCGGGCGACTAGAGTGTGATGCTATATCTATCCAATATATTAAAACTCTGAATATACGTTTGCAAGGCGTATATGCAAATTCTTTATATACTGGACTGTCCAAATCAATACAAATAAATAATCAAATACGAATAGTTGATTTAAATTTTCAAAACCAAACTTGTTTTCACTTTAAAAATTTACTCTTCACACTCGTTCTAGGATACTACTGATCCCATCTCTAACGAGTCATTCCCATTGGATATTACTAATCCAATATCTGATGAATTCTTTCGTATGGTTCTAATGTGTCTTGTTCTCTGAGCTTTGTAAACCAAAGCTCTGATACCAACTGTGAAAACCCGCAACTTCCCCGTAGGGGAAAGCGTCGGATAGTTCGAGAACAAACCACAACAGAACTCATACAGAAGAACATTTCATTGTATATTACAACAATGCATCAGATTACAAGAATATACAGAGTATAAATGAATATTACACAGAAATATCAGAGATTTAAATTACATTTAAATACATAGCAGCGGAAAATAATACAATACACAACTAGAAGAGATATACGGATACAAAGCTTTCCGGATATCGTTCCAGCTGTAAACCAGGATCCTGTGAATATAAATCTGCAAAACCAAAACTACTAGCTGCCCGTGTCGAAAATGAGGGCACCCAGAGTTTAGGTTAAAACAATAAACTCCAGGTCAGTCATGGGACTGGTGTGAGAACTAAAACAGTTATTATTCTTTATTTTAAAGTTAGGTAAATCAAGGGACCACGCCGTATAACACGGAACGGGTTTCCTCCCAAGAATACCAGTGCATAAAACAAACAGCGCAATGCTAAATAAAGAAAAATGAAGCTGTTATAAGACCCAGGTCCTATCACACAATGCAACGCAAGCCGGGGGATAGGGTTTTCCCTTATAACAGCCAAAGAATGCTTGATACGGTTAAAACAAATCGTTTGATACTATTATAAGTGCATAGTGTATAAAACAACTTCAAATCATAAGTATCAATCATAGGCGGCATGGGTACCATATATCATGTCGCCATACTAGTTTTACAATTAAAACCGCAAATGTCACGTATTTGGAAATTGGATCTCCGTCTATGAACCGAGGCAAAAGATAGTCCTCAACCGATTCGAGACGCTCTAGCCCGTGTCTCAGGATCAGAGCTCGAGTGACCCTTGGAGCGACAGGGCCGGTCCACCGATGTGGATTAAACTTAAACCCTGAACATGCGTTTCCCCACCCTTTGGGGTGCCAATGAGCCAACAAATGACTCCATCGGTTCGAGAACGACCGATATATCTGAGGCGCCTCGCAACAGCAACAACCACATAAGTCAAACTCGTCAGGGCGTGTAAAACCACTGACGCCACTTTTTAGCTAGAAGGAAACGCATGCCCTCCCTGAGGTCCGTCTCCCGTTTTTGGTTCATACCGGGTGTGAAACTCGCAAAGTAAACGTTACACAAAGCTACGCCACAAAGGCCGTGCTTTGATCATCACCACAAGACTTTGCTTTTCAACAGAAGCCTCGATCAATTGCCGCTTAGGCATGCCACACAAGCAATTCACTCCATGCGTTTGATATCCATCAATATATAACCCCTGAGCTCGTACGTCTCAGAGAAGGGCGTTAAGCAAGAGAATAAATTCTTCGCCGCCAAACAGATATATATTTAATAGAGATCAATCACACGGACTAAAATCCAATGTCAGACACACAGTCCATTTACAAGTTCGTTCTGGGTCTGAACGAAACCGGAGGCACCTAGTACCCCGCATATCCATCGATCTCCAAGTACGTCTGGACGATCACCAACTGTTTCCATCTTCTTGGGTGTACAGCCCAATCAAGATCATCAGTTATCACCCAAACGACGTGAAGACTTCCGGTCTTCGACCATCGTCTTCATCTTCGACTTATCGTCGTATCAGTTATTCAGAATGGGATAAACCCGGTCTTTCCGAATAACTCGCGTATATTTTAAATAAGTGTTACACAAACACAACATACGCCTCATTCCAATTCATCAGTCACTAACCATAAATTAATCAAGAGAATAATTCCCCAAATATTAACCCCGAAGGCCGAAACCAACATCAGATCAATATCCAGAAAACCATTCTTCTTGGCTAACCGACAGTTAGTTTCTAAATTTCACATTCATAGGGAAAGGTTCCCATTAATTTTATCAAAGATAAACTCCTTGAATTTATTCTTTAATCTATTTTTGAATATCAATTCAAACTAGTCGGGATTAGCGAACCTTACCGAAGTAATCATTTGTTTTAATTTCCCAATCCCAACCTATTCATCCCATGAAGTAAAACTGGTAATACTTCATATTTAACACCACAGTGTTATCGGTAAATTCAATTACCCTTTCACGTTCAAATCTAATTAAAGATTTAACTATCGCCTGGAGCAAAACTGGTGATACTCCATTTTCGATCATTTCAATCTAATTAAAGATTCATTAAAACTCCACTTAGTTTTAATCTTCGACTGGGTTAAAGAATCAGTGTCGTTTAAAACACGGTTCACGATAAACCCAAAAACACATTCCATTAATTATCGGGTTAAAGAGCGAGTGTTATTTTAAAAACACTGTCCACGATAAACCCAAAAATCAATATCAATTCAATTAAATATTATTTAATTGGTACACTTCATTAAATCTAAATAAAAAGATTTAATCTTTTCTCAACTGGGTTCAAGAACAGTGTTAGTGAAGACACCATTCACGACAAACCCAAATCACATTTGATATTCAATATAAGGCTCTGAATAGAAAATATATCGGCTTATATTCAATATCAAATTCTATGATTAACAAATGTCGTATTGGAAATAACGATATAAATATATATCTTTCAAATTTCCATAACAACACCTGTATAATCACGAATTCCAACATCGAAATATTCCGAAGACAATTTCGATTCAAATCCACTCCAATGCAATCATTGGAAATTATGGTTATTTTTAAAACCATTTCAAATCCAATTTATTTATTTAAAAATAAATAGAATTATAATCCTTGTTCAAAACTAGTTCATTTCGATAAAAATCTATTTTTACCTTTTCAAATATGGAGTTTTTCATCCCAATTCTTTCTAAATCATTTCTTATGATTTTACACAAATTATTACTATTTTTAATAATTTTATCAAGGCCCGTACAGTCGATTTTCATCAATGGCCATCGAACTGCACTTACAGCGACCTTTTTCAAATTTGATTTGGACGTAACTCCAAATCCAACCGTTAGATTTCTAATTTCTAATATTCGTTAGAAAGCTCTTTTCGATATGAACCCAACGGTTCCGGTTTTAGGAGAATCCGACGGTCGGATCTCCCGTAATGTCCGTTTGAAATAAATGGTCGAAATTCACGAACTGCCGCGGCGCGGCGCGTTCTATTCAGGCCATTATATTATATATATAATATATATAATATATATTTCGTCGATTTCTATTTAAAACGAATTATATAAATAGTTTTAAATTCGTTTCAAAATTCCTTTCTATTCAATTCAAATTTCAATTCAATTTGAATTCATTTCAATTCGCTTTCAATTCAATTTATTTCGAAATCGTTTTCAATTCAATTCATTTCGAAATCGTTTTCAATTCAATTTATTTCGAAATCGTTTTCAATTCAATTCATTTCGAAATCGTTTTCAATTCAATTCATTTCGAAATCGTTTTCAATTCAATTCATTTCGAAATCGTTTTCAATTCAATTCATTTCGAAATCGTTTTCAATTCAATTCATTTCGAAATCGTTTTCAATTCAATTCATTTCGAAATCGTTTTCAATTCAATTTATTTCGAAATCGTTTTCTATTCAATTTATTTCGAAATCGTTTTCAATTCAATTCATTTCGAAATCGTTTTCAATTCAATTTATTTCGAAATCGTTTTCAATTCAATTTATTTCGAAATCGTTTTCAATTCAATTTATTTTAAAATGAATAAAGTCGATATAAATATCGTTTACGTCAAAATGGCGTCAATCTAATCAACACGGCTTCATAAATTTCTATTTTCAAATATTCTATTTCAAATATTTCTTTTCAAAATAGTTGTTTTTATCAAAATATTTCGTTCAACACATGACCAATCTCAATGGATGAGTACTGTCAACACATGAACCTTTATTTTATATTGATAAAGAGGTAAATTTTATTACTAAAATATTTCGTTCAACACATGACCAATCTCAATGGATGAGTACTGTCAACACATGAACCTTTATTTTATAATATTCTTTATTTTTCAAATTGGAATGAGGCCCAATCAATTACCATATAAAATTAATTATATGGATTTCCATACAACACATGTATATAATAGCATTGAAAAATAATCAACCATCAACCAAAGTGCACTACACTGCCTAAGCATCAAATATAGATATTCGACGCTTATAACAGCCTGTCAATCAATCGATCGACATATTTAATCAATCGGGATGAGTGAATTTCAAATTCCATCCCAACACCCGTGTGGGGTTTCAAACAATCAAACACAGATTTTATTTGTGCTGTTGGGCGATGTGTAAAATTTATCGTCCCAATCAATGTCCTTCAAATAGGTGTACATAAACAAACCGTCCGGTTTGTAAATGAATATTTATTTATACACTTTCACTAAATCCATATTCACGTTAAAAATTATATATTTTTAACGATAAAACATTTTATTTTAACATATGAATTTCTATTCAGTTGATCCTCTAAATAAAATGATATTTTTATTTTCTAACATATTTTAGAAAATTTCAGCGGCATAACGGCACGATACTAGAAACGGGACGAGGCCTAGCCTTATCCCCGGTCTAGTGAAGGCCCACGCCATTCACACATCAATCATATCAATTCATTTCACCAAACAATTCAATTTCAATCAAATAATCTAACTATTTGCAACCAAACAAACAAGTCCATGGTCTGTGGACGATTGTGTCGGGTGCTACTAAGCACCGTCTGCATCCTAGTATATATATATAACTAGAGAAATTAAATTGAAAGGTGAGAAGTTCTCACCGAAAGCTATCCAATACCACGACACTCCTATTGTAGAGATCTTCGTCGTTCTCGCCTTTTCTTCTCCTTTGTTGCCCGTAGCCACTACATATAGAAATCACACATTTTTATATTTCGATGTCTTTAAAATAAAAATCACATTTTTATTTATTCACTTTCAATTTAAAAATCATATTTTTATAATCACTTCATATATTTAAAAATCGAATTTTTACTTTGCTATTCAATATATAAAAATCACATTTTTACTATGCTATTCAATATATAAAAATCGAATTTTTTTTTCCCGCTACATCATATATGTAAAAATCGAATTTTTATCTTCATAAAAATATTTCAAATATACGATAAAATCTTGTCGTTACCAATTCACTTTCATTATAAAAACTATATTTTTAGCTTGCTATTCATATGATAAAAATCATATTTTTATTTCGTTACTTATATAAAAATTATACTTTTACTTTGTAAAAATCATTTCTTTCTATTATTATCCTTCACATAAAAATCACATTTTTATATGATATTCACTAAAATAAAAATCCCATCTTTTCAACGCCCACTTCATATTAAAAATCTCATCTTAATCACTAAAAAAAAATCAAGTCATTTTAGCTATAAAAATCAAAACTTTTATTTATAAAAGTTCACAATCTTTTTGATGTAGCAAAAATCAAATCTTCCTTCTATGCAAAATCATATCTTGAAACCATGCTATTATCACTTTGCTATTTTACTATTTTTTTCTAAAACCCATTGTAATTATATTTACAAAACCATAATATAAAAATCATATCTTTCCTATGCGCTAAAAATCAAATCTTTGAGCCATTAAAAATCCAAACTTTCATTGATTAAAACTCGTAGCCTCCCTTTTCTAAATCAGTTTTAATACTAGACAAAAACCAGTTTTTGAACCAAGTTAAAAAATCAGATTTTTAACATGGTTATATATATTAAACTGAAAATGAAATGTAAAATAAATACTCACTGTTCATTCGAAGTGGGGAGGGAAAGTAGCGGTGTCGGGTCGTGGGGTGGCGGCAGTCTCAGTGGTGGCTGGAGCTGAGGTTTCAGGCGGGGTTTCGATCTTCAGAGGGGGAGCTGGAGGGGGAGCGAGTCGGCGGTGGCGTGGGGATCTGACGGCGGCGCCAGGTAGCGAGGTCTGGCGATGGGCGCGACTGGGGGGTGCTGCGCGCGAGGGTTCGAAGAGAGGACGGGAGAGCGAGAGCAGAGGGAGAAGGTGAGGGGGCGTGCGCCTGTGGAGGCGTTGCGATTTGGGGGCCCCGCGACGGTGGAAGCGGCGGCTTCCTCCCCCCGCCGATCCCCTTTTCTTTTTTTTTTTTTTTTTTTATTCTTCTGAAATATGAAATTGGGGGGGGGGGGGGGCAGAACGGGTAAAAAGGGGAAGTTTTTTTTTTTTATTAACTTAATTATTTTATTTTTTCAAAAAGTTGACTTTCACATACGACCTCTAAACGAGGCCCACCGCCCGTCGTCCATAGCCTTTCACCCCCATTCCGAACACAATGGGATATGTATCGTAGGCTGGTTCGGCTGTTACAATCAGTTTCCGTTGAATTTACATTTAAATCACTATATTGAATTTTAAACGTACATTTCAAATCACCGGGGTCACATACGAACTTTAAAAATTGCAGAAAAATATTTTCTAACTTCGTATTGACGATACAGTCCTAATAAAACTAGTTTCGTCGAATTCTGAGACCGTTTGAAAAATGGCCAATTTCCAGTCGATTAAAATCAACTGAAACAGGTCAAACGCGTTTTCCTTTACCACGCTCACATATTGATTCGAAAAATTATGAAATTTGAAACGTAGCAATAATTTAACATCACGGACCCAACAAAACTGGTTTCGTCGAAATCCGAGGTCGTTTGCAAAATGTCCATTTTTAAGGGCCTGAATTCCATAGCGACTATTCAGAATTTTCAACTAGACATATCTTTTGATTCCTGATACGAAATCTTGATTTTTCGGATTCGTTGGAAAGATATTATCAATTAGATCCCATTATTTTTGGTTTCACTAAAATCCGGATTGTTTTGCACCCGGTACATTCAATTGAAGTTTGAAATTGAATTATCGAACTACCGCGTCATTTTCAATTCTATTTATAATTATATATAAATGTTTATATTCTAACGACGACGTATATAATATATGCATCAAATTCTATTCAAAATAAATTTCTCGTCGATATTATTTAAAATAATTCATTTTAAATATTCAAAATTCGCTATAATTGCCAAAATAAAAATTTTAAACTGGCCCAGAATTTGCGGGTTATTACAGAGGTGGACCCGACCCGCCTTGCATCAGCTTCTCAAAAGAGCACGGCGTCTTCGGTTCGAAGGCACCGGTTCGGGTCGAACCCGACCCGACCCACCTGGACAGAGCTCTGCAAAGCTTTGTTGACCAATTCTCAGGGCATAACCACCTCTTACTTCCATGGATCGACTTCCACCTGGCATAGCACGACTTGGAAAGGATTTTTTCACATTTTCCACTACTTTCCGAGATTGCCTCCGGTCGTGACAAATGACATCCGATTCGGAACCTTTCCATCCTTATAAATACACGTAAGACATTGTTCTTGTAATTTCTTAGGACTTAAGAAACTATAAAGTGGACGTATGCTTTGTTTGAGTCGAACCGCTATAAAAACCTCGCGTGTCTCCTGCTATTTACTGTTTTCTGCATTATGTGATATGTGATTTATGATTGTGAGGACTATTTGTGATTTGTGATTGTGAGGACTTGACACTGCATTTGGGTGTTAGTGCCATTTTTTTGTTGGAAAGCTAGTACTCTAGACTTTATCTTCAATTGTCTGTTTATTTTCAGAGTTTTATTTCTTTATGTAGGTACCTTTTTTCTCAGTAAAAATATTTTAAGTCAAACTGCACATGTTGGTCAACTTATGTGTGCTTAAAATAATTATACTCCTCAATAACTTATTACATTGCCTACAACCAATATTTTGTCTCCATTATGTTAAATTCTTTGTTTAGGTGGCAAGTACAGTAAAGGCTGCATATTCTATAGCAATGTATTGACCGATCAGCGTGTGTTGGTTGGACGGTAGCTGTTGTCTTCGTAACTCACTTGATACTACAGTCAGTCGTAGATGTTGTAATTATTAGGTCCAATGTAAGTTTATTTATTACTTGGTCATCTTCGATCTGTTTTATTTCCATGCATGCAAGTGGTAATTGTAGTTAATTGAGCCAGCATGCTGTTTTTTCGTGCATAGAAACCAATTTCCCCATCCGATTTCTGCATAGTAGATTATTTTTTATTATTATTTAAAAAAACCATGAAACCACGTCATTATCTAGGAGTATCATGACAAAAAAATGATACAAAATGAAAATTCACACTGATACAACAAAATACTTCTCAAAAGTTGCCTTCCCTAATTATGACAAAGGTTGGGTTTCAAACCTATAAAGTAAAAAACATACCATGTTTTTATGTAATGAAATCAAGTACTTATTTTTTTTTGAGCTTTTTGGAAATAGAAAACACAAAGGTAACTCATTAGGCTTGTCAATGCATGGGCATCAAGGTAAATATTGAGTACTTAACTTTAAATTTTTAGTTGAACCATCCATTTAACTCATAATTTTCTGGAAAAATCCATAGAACACAAACAACAATCATAAGTGAATTGAGTACGGACGGTACTGAGTTCATAACAAAAGTCAACTTATATTAACAAATGAAATCTGAGTAATTTGCAAAATCAATTTGTTGTTTGATAGGCATGGAATCCGAGTTGTTCAGACCCATACGCCTAGGTACATGCAAGTTTAACTAAGCTCTTCGAACTAGATCGATCCGACGATTATCAGGACGAATATTGTTTAATGTGCATGTTTTTGTATCATTTTCATTTGTTAATATATGTTGACTTTTGTTTTGAACTCAGTACCGTCCGTACTCAATTCATCTATGATCGTTGTTTGTGTTCTATGGATTTTTCCAGAAAATTATGAGTTAAATGGATGGTTCAACTAAAAATTTAAAGTTGATCAGTACTCAACATTTACCTTGATGCCCATCCATTGACAAGCTAATGAGTTTTGGCTTTTGATCTATTTTTACGAAATGACTTTCTACTTCCAGATATGGTTAAGGAATATTAGAAGTTGCCTTTCCCATGTTGGAGAAATAATGAATTCTGGTTTTATGAAAATTTAGGATTTTTCATTTAACGCGGATGCATAAATGATGAGGGTAGATCGTCTGGACCGGGGATCCCTGGTCCTCTAATCTAGGCCAATGAAATTGCCTCATTCAGAAGTAATTTGCACTTTGCCCCCTGAATTCGGATTTGGATTCAAAAACAAAGTGCAAATTGCTCCGAAAATGGGCAATTTCATTGGTTTGGACCAGGGATTCTCTGGTCGAGACAATCTGCTCTCGTAAATGATGTGTATGTGATGATCACCTCCCGATGTGAAATTTTATATGAAAATATTGATGAGACGTTCTAATGGTGGTTGAAACTCCTTGTCTCGGTGCTATACAATTAGATTGTGTTCTAACTTATTACAAGCATATAGTGGTACAAAATCATCATATTCCATACTAGGAGTGTTAATCGGGCGTATCAGACAGAGGGGTGTTCATGTTCTATCCTTTAAGACTTTCGGACGTACACGTAATGAACGAGGGGTCGCACGTACATTGTTCGTACGAGCCGAACAATGGACATACAAGGTTCCGATAATAGAAAAACATTGAACATATTCAGACGGATGCATATATTTTCGTACATCTTTTCTTGTTCTAAATCACGTCCAAATTGGAATCGTGTGGACATATACCGCACACCTTACCCTTTTGGATCAAGCTGTACAACACATTGTCATGTCCTCTTAACACCTCTTTTCCATTACAATAATAAGAGTTCAATTTGTAGAGTAACTAAAAAGAGTACGTTATTTTAAGGGATCGCTTATTTGAATACAAAAATAAACATAAGTTGGAATACAAATGATTTAGACCGTCGAATCTCTTAATTATTTCGTGAAAGGCAAAATTCAAGGGACAATATAATGATAAAACTTCATTTTGTCATTAATTATGTTTAAATTTTGTGTTTAAATAGGCATTTTCTTATGTTAAGAAACATAATGAAACATAAGCAGATAACTAACTTTTTAGTAAGTTAATTGTTCAAGTACACTCTATACCGCTTATGGAAGCGTTGAATGGCATAGGTTGGAATTCTGAACAACGTAATAAAAAATGTGTAATGGATGATTAATTGCAACAATGACATATTGAGTCAATAGGAGAAGGCAATCAGCATGCATGGAGTTATCAAATAATGAAGGAAAAAAAACATAATCAATAAAAATGATGTTGTATATTTTACAACAATGGAGGAAAAAAAGACATAATGATGTTGTAGATTTTATGATGTATTAAGTTCAAATATCTAAATGATTAGATGTAGGAACTGTTTCAAATCTCGCAAATATCGCCCGAGATCTCCTCCGAAATTTCGTTTTGGGCTCCTTCCGAAACGAAACAGCAAATATCACTCTATATCTCCTTTCGAATATATCGCCCGAGATATTGCAATATCGAACGATATATCGACCGAGACGAAATACTGGAATATCGTCCGAGATCTTAGTTTTTTTTTTTTGTTAAAATTTAAATTTGTGCCTAAACTAGAACTATAATTAAAAAAATCAAATCTAGCCATATCAATCTTTTGCTATTTTACATTTTGCATGTTAAATGATATTGTATGGTCATATATGATTTACAATGCTTATGATTTTCATATTCGTCTTTTTACATACATGTTACTTATGAAATTATGTATTTTATAGTCTATTTATACTGATTTTTTAATGTTTTGGATCCTTTTAATGTTTCCTTTCTAACAATATTCCTGTTTTAAGCATATTACGATTTTGAGTATGAAGATCTTTCGCAAAATAAAGAATAATAAAGTTATTTTGCATTTTAAGTTTAAGTTACTATGTTTTTGATAACATTCATAAAAATCATTTTGTTAAAATATCAATTTTAACATATCATGTACCCCGAGATTGTTCTGATATGAACTTTCAGACCCGAGATGAAAATCCGAGATGAACTCCCGATTTAGACTCATCTCGTCCGAGATCTCCCCCGATACGAGACCGAGTCTATAAAATCACCGAGACGAAACGCGACCGACATCCGAGATTTAAAACCTTGGATGTAGGTCTACATGGATATGCATTCATGCAAGTAAAGCACAAGGACCATAAATACTATCAAAAAGAGAGTCATACCGGAGTTAGAAGGAAAAGGCTTCAAAAGCCAAGCACTTCGTCCCACTGGACTAGAGCCATTTGAACACAAGAGCTAAACTTAGCATTAGAACGGACTCTACTCTTCATCATTCTGGACTTGCAAGCAGCATTACTCAACAAAGGCGATGACACTGAATCATCGCCGTTGAAAACCCCATGATCAGATTCAAGGCTTAAAAAGCAAAAAGCCTGCATGTCACCAGATTCGGGCAAGCCAGGGACAAAACCACTCTTGCTTCCACCTTATCAGCACGACCACTCATGCAAAAAGGAGAAGATGAAATCAAAGAATCACTTAAAAGTCCAAAGAATTTTATAAATGCAACAAATCAGAAGAACCATCCAACTGACCAAACTCGTTGTTCGACAACTAATGAATCAGTGAACCTGAGTTCTCAACAGACTCAGTGTGACGGCCCGCCCCGCACCAGCCGACATTTCCAATGAAAGTATGTTGTGTCAATGTCCAACTAGCACGGAACGGTCGTCAAAGAAAGGAAAGAAGGAAATTTGAACTAACAAGGAACCTGTAGTATATCTCATAGTGCATGGAATAAAATATAATAATGACATAACTTGACATAAAACAGGCGAGACAATGCATAAGCTGAAAACTTAAACCATCGTAGCAGCGGAAAATCCCAAATTACAGCTTATGTTCCACATCATCTTTATTACAACCAAAAACTGTCTCTAAAGCAAAATAAGAAAGGTACACTACTAATGCCCAAATTACTAATCTGCCCGTTTAAGAGAACCTAGAGTAATAAGAAGAGACATAAAACTCTGGGTCAGACAAAAGTCTGGTATGAGCGATAAGCGGCAAAACAGAACAATAACAGGTATACTAAACCATACCTGAACCTGGACCTACAACCAAAGAGTTAGCACAACATACCGTACAATACTCTAAGGTGCCACTAACATATGGTGTAAAGGATATGGGGGTTGACATGTGCATGTCATAATGATGGCAAACAATCAAGCATAACAACCATCCTCACATCTCTCACTTAGTGCATAAAGCATACGATATTCACCACTTTGATCACCCAAATCCTTGCTATGATCACTCTTCCCCATGGAGTCATGGCGACTCCACTGCACTGATCCATAGCCACTAGTCCTTGCTATGGCCACTCTGCCTATAGAGTCATAACGACTCCACTGCACTGGCTCATAGCCATGCTACGATCACTCTGCCCCATGGAGTAATAACTACCCCACAGCACTGATCCGTAGCCTAACAATCGTCTCTCGATGGTGAATCAAAGTTATGGACGTCGACAACTCCTTAGCACACATCCTGCAACGAAGCCCAACTCATGAAGTTAACTCGTTGGTTCCCAACTGGATCCTGAGTTCTACTTCCCATTTGGACTACCTTTGCATATCGGATTTTGGTCTCCTCCGGATCGGTTTGGCCCTTCACTTCACTTTGCTTCAGATCGTAGTCACCCATCGGTTTGATTTCCATCTGGTTCGTGATGCATGGGGCGGATCGTGGTGCTCCATATGGGTCGGGTCGTGGTGGCATGCTCCAGATCGGTGCGTCCATGTCAACTCGTCTGATTCGGATTGTGAGCATCTATTGGTTTGGGTCGGGGGTCCATCAGTGGTTCGTGGCAACCTCCCTGGGTCAGCTCGTGGTCCATCAAGCAGTTTCCCACCAGTCGGATCGTGATGCTTTAAGCTGGGTTGTGATGCCACACTGGTTCGGATCGTGCCATCGTCACTAAATCGGGTCGGGCTTCTCCATTGGCTCGTGGGTCGAGCCTTCATCGCATCGAGTTCGCGGTTCGAGGTACACTTTAGGTGCCAGCGGTCCGGATCGAGCTTCCATCGCCGGTTCGTGATACATGCTTTGTGAGTAGGGGAGGGCGATCCGATCCGATTCCTGCACTATTTCCTACAACTTTTCTAGCGATTGTTTTACGCCATACGACGATGTTTTCGGCCATTCTAGCTTTTCTAATCAATCACAAAGCATATCATACGGTCATAGCAACATGTATAATCAACCACAAACACCAAAACAACAATATGATAAGTTAAAATGGATCAAATATACCCAAAACCCATGTTTTCCCCTTACTCATGTTTAAGCAAATCTAATGATAGGATTAACAAAAATTAACCAAATTAACCCAAACTTCCAACAGAGGTCTTAACGGTGTTTAAGAATTTCTAAACATTTTTCTAGAATTTAATTATGTTTAAATTCGCTAATTAACACTAATTACCCTTAATTAACTATAATTAATGTAAAAATAAGGCTAATCACTCACCTTTGCCACAATTAAAACTTTCAGAACTGAAACTCCTCTGATTTGGGCGAATACCAATGTCTAACAGCAGCTCTAACTCAGAAATGGTGCTATTTCTACTTGATTTGATGTTGTCAAGCTTAATCCTTAATTAGAGAGCGATTTGGGATGAAATTAGAAGGTGGAGGCCATTGCTAGGGTTTCTAAGAGGTAAATGGTGGCTAGAAAACTGAAATAAAATGAAAACCTAACTCATTTCAGCCTCCCCATAACCCTAATCCCGAAATGGGTTATGGGCCCATTCACT
Source organism: Allium sativum (assembly GCA_030737875.1). Lineage (NCBI taxonomy): Eukaryota > Viridiplantae > Streptophyta > Magnoliopsida > Asparagales > Amaryllidaceae > Allium > Allium sativum. The sequence goes on along the minus strand of CM060912.1, from coordinate 890,101,710 downwards.
AATTACCTCATTTGGCCCGGTTAAGCAGTTTTTCACCTTCTAAACCTTATTTCGTCTATATCTCCCAAATATTAAGTCCGTTTTTCACATATGACCACTCTTCGAAAAGGTAAACTATCATCCGGATCTAATGGAAGTGATTTTAGGTCAAAATTCCTTACCAATCAAAAATTATAGCCAAAACAAGATCGGCTAGGTGCAAAACGATCATTCAAAAATCGTGAACATGGGAAATGACCCCAATAGTCATCCCCCAATGTCACACGACCATACGACTTCTTACGAGAAAGAAATAAATATTCTACGATCCTCCGATGTGTAGAATGCGGGTCGTTACATTCTCCCCCCTCCCCCTTTAAGAAATTTCATCCCCGAAATTCCTTAACCCAAAACACACAAAGGATCGCGCATGCCTACCAATCATTAACAAAACAATAAAGCATACAAAACAACACAACAAGCCTATCCTAGCATGCAGTTTACTAAAAAGGGAGTACTATACCAATATAAAAACCTTACCAGGAAAAGACTTCTGGATACTTCCTCCTTATGTTCTCCTCTGTTTGCCAAGTACAGTCTTCCTTATCATCACCCCACTGAACTTTGACTAGTTTCACTGCCTTCGTTCAAAGCTGCTTCTTATCGTTCCCAACAATACGCATAGGCCTGCGGTTCCCAGCTGCCTCGGGTTCAACCTCGATATCGTCCAATTGATCTGGTGAAATAGGTACAATAGGGTCGTGCACGAATTTCCTTAACTGGAAAACATGAAATACGTTATGAACTCCTGCCATCTTCTCTGGTAATTCAACTTTATATGCCAAATTCCCAACTTGCTCGAGAACTGGGAATGGACCAACAAATCTTGGTGTTAACTTGCCTCTCCTACCAAATCGTATCACGCTTTTTAATGGAGAAATCTTGACAAAAACCAAGTCACCAATCGAGAATTTTAAGTCTCTCCTCCTCTTATTGGCATAACTCTTTTGCCTATCTTGGGCAGCCTTCATTCGTTGTTGGGTAACTTTGATCTTATCTGAGGATTCTCTTATCACATCTGGCCCAAGCACAATTTCTCACCTATTTCTAACCAACATGACGGTGAGTTGCACGGTCTTTCGTACAAAGCTTCAAAATGGAGCCATACCAATACTGGATTGATAACTATTATTATATGCGAACTCCACTAGATGTAAATGGTCATCCCATGATCCACCAAAATCCAATGTATAAGCTATTAAGAGGTCTCCTAATATACGATTCACCCTCTCTGTCTGACCGTTGGTTTGAGGATGATACGCGGTACTGAGATGTAGTTCTGACCCTAGAGCCTCTTGTAAGCTTTTCCAAAACCCACTAGTAAACAACAGGTCTCGGTCACTCACAATGCTTTTAGGTACTCCATGAAATCTCATTACCCATTTCATATATAGTTCCGCTAACTTAGCTGCCGTTCCATTCGACTTGACGGGTATAAACCTTGCACTCTTAGTCAATCGGTCCACAATCACCCAAATGCCATCATGGCCCGATCTAGTTCTTAGTAACCCATCAATGAAATCCATTGAGACTTGTTCCCATTTCCATTCGGGAATTTCCAATGGCTGTAATAAACCACTAGGCTTCTTTTGCTCAGCTTTAACTAACTGGCAGTTCATGCATTTGGATATAAACTTCCCAACGTCTCTTTTCATCCCTTCCCAGTAGTAGGTCTGCTTCATGTCTTGATACATTTTGTTACCACCGGGATGTATAGTCAGTTTTGAGTGATGACATTCTCTAAGCACTTCATCTCTCAATCCCTTGACATTGGGCACAACTAGTCTTCCATTCTTTCTAAGCCATCCATCTCGATCAAGCCCATACTTGTTCATCTCTTCGTCGATTCCCATCTCTAACTTTGAGATGATTTCCAATAGGTTAGGATCGTCCCTCTGGCTGGAACAAATCCACTCAATCAAAGTGGGTCTGATCGTCAGACTTGCTAACATTTCTGGATCCAATTCGCACTTTGGTCTGAAATCATACCCAACAATGTACTCCAGTTGCTTCCATTATAGAAACATAGCCCCTAAACTGGCATGTCTTCTACTCAATGCATCAGCTACTACATTGCCCTTTCCTGGTGTATATGCGATACCGAAATCATAGGAAGCCAAGAATTCTAACCATCTTTGCTGTCGGAGATTTAGATCCTTCTGAGAGAAAAGATACTTTAATGATTTATGATCGGTGAACAACTCGAATCTTTCTCCTAAGAGATAATGCCTCCACATCTTCAATGCGAACACGATCGCTGCCAATTCCAAATCATGGGTAGGATATCTTTTCTCATGCGGTTTCTATTGCCGACGAGCATAAGCTACAACCTTACCTCTTTGCATCAATACAGCACCTAGTCCGGTACCACAGGCATCTGTGTATACCGTCATCTCTTCTTTCCTTTAGGAATGACTAACACTGGTGCACATGTCAACTTTTCCTTTAGTCTCTTGAATGCATTCTCGCACTATTCATCCCAGACGAAAGATTGATTTTTCTTGGTTAACTGAGTCAACGGTGCCGCTATCTTGGAGAAGTCCTGGATAAACTTACAATAATATCCAGCCAATCCCAAGAAACTTCTTACGACTGTTGCATTCTTGGGCGTAGACCAATCCTGTACCGTAGCCACCTTCGCCGGGTCCATGGCAATACCATTCTCTGAAACAACATGGCCCAAGAATCTCACTTCCCTCCTCCAGAAGTAACACTTAAAAAACTTTGCTTTCAATTGGTGTTTTCTCAACACCTCCATCACTATCCTCAAGTGTTCCTTTTGTTCTTCCTCTGTCCTCGAATAAACCAAGATATCGTCTACGAACACAAGAACAAACTTATTCAATTGATCCCTGAATACCCTATTCATAAGATCCACAAAATACGCTGGTGCATTGGTCAACCCGATTGGCACGACCAACCACTCATAGAATCCAGATGGCGTCTGAAAGGTCATTTTAGCTATACTCTCAGCTTCCACTCTAACCTGATGAAAAGCTGTCGCGAGATCCAACTGGGAGAACACCCTCCCGCCACTCAACGGATCAAACAAATCATCTATCTGCGGTAGAGGATGCTTATTCTTCCTCGTCACCTTATTCAATTCGCGGTAGTCCACACACAATCGAAGGGAACCATCTGCCTTGGTAGCAAACACAACTGGTGCTCCCCACTCAGAAACACTTCTTCGGATAAATCCCTTCTTCAAAAGATCACTTACTTGCACCCCGAGCTCTCGTTGCTCCCTTGTGCCATACGATGAAGTGGCATCACTATAGGCTTGGCATCTTTCACTAAATCAATACGAAACTCAATCTCTCGGTGTGGTGGTAGTCCGGTCACTTCCTCGAAGATGTCCGGATACTGGCCAGCCACGGGCACATCTGGTAACTCATCATGTGGGATGTCGAGGGAATTTAGAAAACTAGTTATTACCCCCATCACTAGGTAGACCACCAAACACTACCCTCCGCCCATCATCCTCTCTAACTGTCACCAGAAAGCCCTCATAGTCTACCACCACCCCGTATCTTTGGAGCCAATCGACTCCCAAAATAATGCCAAAACCAGTAAAGCCCAAAACAAAGCAATCGCAAATAAACATGCATCCATGACCCGATAAGACCACATTACGACAAATCATGCTAAGGCTAGTTGAACCACCAATTGGGTTCGTCACCGCTAAAGGTCTATCGACTATCTCGGGTTCCAATCCCAACCTATCTACCAGGTCACTAGATATGAAGGAACTGGAAGGTCCGGTATCAAATAATACTCGAACAAGAACATTATAAATAGAAAGCATACCTTGAATGATGACATTATTTCCCTTCTCCGCCGCAGTCGGGGCATTCGACAAGGAAGGAACAACATTGATAGCATATGCTTTCACAATCTTCTTTTCTTTAGGGGTTGCGAACACTTATCCTTATGATGTCCCACTTGGCCACAGTTGAGGCATTTCCTATCCGCTGGCTTTGCTCGACATTCTTTAGCATAATGGCCCTTCTTGCCACAGCTAAAGCACTCAACATCTTTCTTGCTCTTTTTCTGACCATCCTTAGCTTGGTTCCGACTCTGCTTCCTTTTATTCTGAGAATTATTCTTGCCTCCACCGCTTGCTTGTGGCTTTGGCCCCTCTGCAAATGCGACAGCGACTTCAGTCTTGGGTTTAGGATAAAGGCTCTCTGACCTCAATGATTTCCCCACAATCGATTCAAACATCTCATCGATATGGTTTATAAGCCTTTCCCCCAAGTACTGATCTAAGCTTGTTATTAACTTCTCGTTCTTCTTCTTGGCAGTATCAATAAGGGATAATCCATACTTAGACAAAGTATCGAACTCTACAATATACTCTGAGACTGCCCTACCATTCTTCTTAAGCTCTACAAATTTCCTAAAAAATTCTGATTTCTGAGCAGTTGGAATGAACTTATCACTGAATCGGGCCTTAAACTGATCCCATGTAACTTGATCCTCTGGAGTAGCCGCCTTAATAGCATTCCACCAATTCATCGTCCGTCCTTGCAACTGACGGGATGCTAGCTTTCTCTTCATCGCATCCTCAATAACCAAGTCATCGAACATACGCTCACAGCTATCCAACCAATCCTGAACTTCTGTAGACGATTCCGTTCCATGGAACGGCTTTCCACCAAGACTAGTGTAATCCTTGCATAGCTTGGCGAAATCGGCCCTAGGTGCCCGCACCGTTGCACCACCACCATTTGCAGCATTAGGAGCAGCCCTCTGAACATCCCTAAGCATCTCTCTCATTAGGTCAGTGAACATCGTCCTCATATCAGGAGCATTCCCATTATTAGCTCCTCTACTAGTACCCCTTGTATATCGACTCATCGTTCATTCTGTAAGGAGAAAACGATTAACCATCACTTCAGTGGTGCCAGTGCAATGCGACTTCATCCTTAAATATATTAATAGTATATATATAGCTTTTGAAAACCAAAATATCAAAAATATGTGCTCTCATATACGTACTATCTCTCTCTGGTGTCTTCCCTAGATTAACTACGCAACCTAGAGCTTTGATACCAAGTGTGACGGCCCGCCCTGCACCAGCCGACATTTCCAATGAAAGTACGCTGTGCCAATGTCCAACCAGCACGGGACGGTTGTCAAAGAAAGGAAAGAAGGAAATTTGAACTAACAAGGAACCTGTGGTATATCTCATAGCACATGGCATAAAATATAATAATAACATAATTTGACATAAAACAGGCGAGACAGTGTATAAGCTAAAAACATAAACCATCATAGCAGCGGAAAATCCAAAATTGCAGCTTATGTTCCACATCATCTTTATTACAACTTCTAAAACTGTCTCTAAAGAAAAATAAGAAAGGTACACTACTAATGCCCAAAGTAGTGACCAGCAGCGACACAGGGAGAATATATATAGAGAATAGTACGTGTAAGCCTACTACTTGTCTCCGGACTGCTACTCGTGCACAACCAGCTAACCTGTCTCTAGTCTGCCCATTTAAGAGCACCCAAAGTAATAAGAAGAGACATAAAACTCTGGGTCAGACAAAGTCTGGTATGAGTGATAAGCAGCAAAACAGAACAATAACAGGTATACTAAACCATACCTGAACTTGGACCTACAACCAAAGAGTTAGCACAACATACCGTACAATACTCTAAGGTGCCACTAACATATGGTGTAAAGGATATGTGGGTGGAGGTGTGCATGTCATAGTGATGGCAAACAATCAAGCATAGCAACAATCCTCACATCTCTCACTCAGTGCGTAAAGCATACGATATCCACCAATTTGATCACCCAAATCCTTGCTATGGTCACTCTGTCCCATGGAGTCATGGTGACTCCACTGCACTGATCCATAGCCACTAGTCCTTGCTATGTACACTCTGCCCCATGAAGTCATAACGACTCCACTGCACTGGCTCATAGCCATGCTACGATCACTCTGCCCCATGGAGTAATAACTACCCCACTGTACTGATCCGTAGCCTAACAATCGTCTCTTGGTGGTGAATCAAAGCTATGGACGTCTATAACTCCTTAGCACATGTCCCGCTGTAAAGCCCAACTCATGAAGTTAACTCGTTGGTTCCCAACCAGATCCTGAGTTCTACTTCCCATTTGGACTACCTTTGCATCTCGGGTTTTGGTCTCCTACGGATCAGTTTGGTCCTTCACTTCACTTTGCTTCGGATCGTAGTCACCTATCGGTTTGATTTCCATTTGGTTCATGATGCATGGAGCGGATCGTGGTGCTCGATATGGGTCGGGTCGTGGTAACATGGCCCAGATCGGTGCGTCCATGTCAACTCATCCGGTTCGGATCGTGAGCACCTATTGGTTCGGGTCGGGGGTCTATCAGTGGTTTGTGGCAACCTCTCCAGGTCGAGTCGTGGTCCATCAAGCAGTCTCCCACCTGGTCGGATCGTGATGCTTCAAGCCGGGTCGTGGTGCCACACTGGTTCGGATCGTGCCATCGTCACCATATCGGGTTGTAACACCCCGAATTTCAGTTAATGCTAAAAATTCACTAATTGCAGAATAAATAATCTCAGATCTGATAATTGGTGGAAACGGGCTGCGTCATTGCGTTTGTCTCGGAAAAATACGCGAAATAGAGTCCGAAATTTTGTAAATCGGAGTCCGTATGGCCCAGTTATGGCCCAATGAAGTTTACAGAAAATTCAAAGTTCAAAAACAGATTTAAAATTCAGGTTCAAATTTCGAAATTGGGGCCATTGGGCGCAGGGGGGAAAATTCCCGCCTAGCTACCCAAGTTGACAGCCCTGTCGACTAGGCAGTCGACTTGGCTAGGACCAAGTCGACAGCCCTGACGACTTGGGTGTCGACAGGGGGTGCTCGGCCAGTTTGGCCTGGTGCACCAGTTTAGGGTTTGGCTGTGTTTTGGGGCTGTTTTCTGGAAGCTTCCGAGATCTGATGGTCCTAATCTAATTTAGGGTTAATCTAATGGCCTAAAACACTTGCCTAATCTATAAATACACCCTAAGACTACCCTAATTCATACTAAAAATAGATTCAAGGGCCTCATGCCGTCAAATTAAAACTAGAAGGAGCCTCCACCAAGGTTGAGAGGAAGTTAGCATCTCAAATCAACTCTAATCAAGTTCTAATCCACTCTAGCAACTTAATCTTCCTCATTGGAGTGCTAATTAGTTATTTGTGAGTTCCTATGCCTTTAGCAAGCAATTGCTAAACTAATTAGGATAGGATATTATGAGGCTATGGTTGTAAATGTGGATCTATGCAAGTTGTGGTTGTCATATGTTATAAGTTCATACGCAAGTTTGTCTCTTTTTATGATATGACATGTTATGCAAGTTCATATGCAAGTTCATATGCAAGTTCATATGCAAGTTCGTCTCTTTTTATGATATGCATAACATATGCAAGTTTGCCTCTATATATGACATGTTATGCAAGTTCATATGCAAGTTTATATGCAAGTTCATACGCAAGTTTGTCTCTTTTTATGATATGCATAACATATGCAAGTTTGCCTCTATATATGACATGTTATGCAAGTTCATATGCAAGTTTATATGCAAGTTCATATGCAAGTTTGTCTCTTTTTATGATATGCATAACATATGCAAGTTTGCCTCTATATATGACATGTTATGCAAGTTCATATGCAAGTTCATATGCAAGTTTGTCTCTTTTTATGATATGACATGTTATGCAAGTTCATATGCAAGTTTATATGCAAGTTCATATGCAAGTTTGTCTCTTTTTATGATATGCATAACATATGCAAGTTTGCCTCTATGTATGATATGTTATGCAAGTTCATATGCAAGTTTATATGCAAGTTCATATGCAAGTTTGGGTTAATGGTTTGTGCTAGTTGGGTTTAATGTTATGATGCAAGTTGACACCTTTTAAACCCATGTAAATGCCAATGTTGTGCTAAGTTGAACCCATTACATTTATGATGAATCTTCCCATTTATATGCCATGTCATGAGAACGAATTACGTGGGAAACAATGGGGTTAATATGCATGTTAATAGAAATGTGTAAAGTTGGTATGCTTAAGCATAACATAAAATGAATGGACATAATTGGGAATTTACCTATTTAGTTAGGTCTACCCATATTATGGAGTTGGGAATTTACCTATTAAGTTAGGTCTACCCATACTATGGAATTGGGAATTTACCTATTGAGTTAGGTCTACCCATATTCTTAAAAATGTGTAATTAATTAGGGATAATTAATACAAATTATGGGGGTGATTAATTAGGTGTAATTAATCAACTAAGACACGAGGTTGGACCCTTTTGTAGCGGAAGTCTGCCCGGAACCGACCGGCAAATCCAGCAGCTACAAATGATTGGCCCAATGTGAGAGGTCTTAGTCATAAATTAAATACGTGATTAAAGTAAAGACACGAGGTTAGACCCTTTTTATGACGGAAGTCTGCCCGGACCCAACCGGCATATCCAGCAGTCATAAAAGGTGGTCTAATGTGAGAGGTCTTTATGAGGTCATGATCTTAATTAATTAATTAAGAAACACTTAACCATATTAGCATGTAGAGGGACATGAGGGGTTAAGTGGGTGCCTTGGGTGGCATGTGGAAATCTAGTGGTTGCCTTGGGTGGTAATAGAAAATACGATTAGAATACTTAACCAAAATGGAACATGTAATTAAAACATGATTAAAGGGTCAAGTGGTATACACTAGAAATGACAAGCTTAGGTAGATAGCTTGTGGGGGCCCATCTCAACCAATATCCCAAACGTATCTTAGTGGGATCGACTCAAGTCGAGGACGGGACACGCATATTGGGCTTGACTATAAGAGGCCAAAACGGGGTAGCGGTGGCAACGCGAGTCCAACGGGCTTCATATGCGTGTGTGGACCCGGGCTGGTAGGTAAGACGTTGTTGCATCGTGTAGATATAAGCCGTGCACCATTTGTTGTATCGGATTGCCACTTTGGGGAGTGATACACCCCATTGTGGGGCCAGCACGGGTATCTACGGTAGGGAGCCGATCGCTTGGAAGTAGTGGGTACACCTAGTGGAGATAGGGGCAGACGACACCTATGTAGTCAGCTAGGAGTACACGAAACTACTGGGTAAATTTTCTAAGTCCATGGGAGGGATCAATCTTTAAGTAGGAATGACTGGTGTGGTGCAGTGTAGTAATTATCCTTGGGTGGGTAAATGCGTCTTTATCGTTATCTTAGTTCATTCTAAGTCTGATTGGCTACTGAGTGTAGTCATTTATCCCCAGTCACACCGTACCAAGTTATATCATACCCTAATTACTTTAATGATTGTATTGTTAAAGTTATAGGACTCGCTCAGACTTATGTCTGACCCCGTTGTTTTTATCTTTTTTTCCAACCCTCAGGTTCTCAGAGTGGGCCCAGCACGAGTGGGCTTTGATCAGGCTACTTTTATTACTCTCTTGGAGCTTGGACCTTAGACGTAGAGCTTAGCTTACCCTTTTCTTTTATGGCTATCAGTTCATGTATTGGGATTATGCATTTTTATTTATCAGGATGGATATTTTGTACTTGACTCTTATTATGGTTTTGTGATGTAACCAAACATGTTTTACTTTCCGCTGCAATGAAATGATGTTTTAAATTTTCAAGTATTACTTATATCTGTCTTGCTGTAATTTTTCTGTTCTATATTCACTTAAAATACTCCATCGATGTTATGGCATTCCCTTAGCGAGTGATCATAGCGGGAGTGGGGTGTTACACGTGGTATCAGAGCAAAGGTTACCGGAACAGATAAAATTTTTAGAAAACTATTTTTCTAAAAACATTTTTGGAAGAGATATTTTCAAAAACATGTCTTTAAAGAGAAAAGTTTTTGAAAGAAAAGCATAATCCCCAATAGCCATATCTTTATCTTTCGAATTCTCCGTTTTGAATCTTTCCTTTTTCGTTTCAGCATGGCTGAGGATCTTAACTTTCCGGAGGGTGTGACGATACCAGTATGGTATAGGAGATTGATGGAGGCTAGGGCCGCCACCGCGGGTCCAGCAAATGTTCCTCCACCAACCGTGGCACCCGATCTTCCTCCTCCCCCTCCTCCTCCTCGCACGGATACTTTTTCTAAGACTTGCAAGGAATTTAAAGCTATGGGAGGGAAACCTTTTCAAGGATCTGAAACTTTTGTGGAGGCTAGAGATTGGCTTAAGGAGGTGGAAGAGTTGATAGATATCTTTGAGATGGAAGAAGGAAAGAAAGTCAAGTTAGCAGCTTGGTTAATGAAGGGAGAGGCCTCATTCTGGTGGGAGGTCACTAATGGAGAACGCCCTGTTGACTCTTGGGCGGATTTTAGGCAAAGATTTGTGGCAAAGTTTCTCTCAAGGGAGGAGGAAAACTTGTATATGGAAAGATTCTTGACTCTAAAGCAAGGAAATCTCTCAGTGAAGGAATATGTCAACAAGTTTAATCAATTGGCAAGGTTTGGCATAGACATGGTGAATACACCGGAGAAGAAGGCTTTGAGGTTCGTGAAAGGCATGAATGAACCGATGCATGGATTGGCTATGACTCATATCCCTATGGGGTCCACCTTTGAGAAGCTAGTTGACATGGCACTCATGCATGAAGAAGAGAAGGGTCCCAATGCTAATAAGGCACCCGAGAAGAAGGGAGATCAAAAGAGACCTCAGCAACAACAACAAAACAAAGGTGGGAAAGGCAACGGTGGCAAGGGGAAGAAGAAGTGCTTCAATTGTGGGATACCAGGCCACATAAGCAAAGATTGTCGAAAGAAGAAGAAGACTGGCTGCTATCACTGTGGCGAAGCAGGGCATCTAGTGAAGGATTGCCCTAAGAAGGGGCAAAGGACGGGATCTACCTCAGGAGGATAGGTGCAAGCTCTTATGGCACCGGGTCAGGCTAGGGGGCAAGTACAGGCTCTCGCGGTTCCACCGATTCAGGAAAGAGGTAGAACTATTTCCGTTGAAAGTCTGGTTTTTCTATTTGATCATCCTGTCCGTACATTGTTTGATTCTGGCGCATCGCATTCGTTTATCTCATCATCATTAGTTGAGTCACTGCACTTAGACACCAGTCTAGTAGATGATCCCTTGGTTGTTTCAAACCCAGTTGGGGGCTCCACTTATTTTTCCATGATATGTTTGGGTTTGAAGATTTCTATACTTAGCATTGAGTTTAGATGTGATGCTTTTGTTTTGGGCTTCACGGGCTATGGGTTGATTTTGGTCATGGACTGGTTATCCAGTAATGGTGTCGTTCTCGATTGCGAAAGGAGAGTTGTTAGGCTCATGACCCGCTTGGGTAACACTCTCGAGATCTCTTGTAATCCCATGGAATCTGTTATGCTAAGTTATCTTGAGTCACTTGACGCGTCGGTCGAAAGTTTGTGATCTGTTAGAGTGGTCCGGGAGTACTCGGATGTGTTTGAGGAGGTGAAGGGCTTACCTCCAAAGCGGGAGATAGACTTCCGAATATATCTGGTAGACAATGCTAAACCAGTATCTTTGCCAGTGTGCCACATGGCTCCTCGTGAGAGGAGGGAACTCCATAAGCAAGTGGATGAGTTGCTTGAGAAGGGATTCATAAGACGAAGTATATCGGAGTGGGGTGCTCCAGTAGTTTTTTCCACGAAGGCGGATGGGTCCCTCAGACTTTGTGTAGACTATAGAGAACTCAACAAGCTCACAAAGAAGAATAGACACCCATTGCCGAGGATTGATGATCTTTTCGATCAGTTGGTTGGCGCTTCAGTATTTTCTCAGTTGGACTTAGCCACGGGGTTTCATCAGTTGAGGGTGGATGAGGATAGCATAGACAAGACTGCCTTTAGGACTCCGGATGGTTTCTATGAGTGGCTGGTGATGCCATTTGGGTTGACGAACGCCCCTGCATACTTTGTTGATTTGATGAGTAGGGTGTTCAGGGAGTTCCTTAATAAGTTCGTGGTGGTCTTTGTGGATGATATCTTAGTATTTTCTAAGAGTGAAGAAGAGCATGCCCTACATCTTAGGGAAGTGTTGGAGACTCTTCGAGTGTATAGCCTTAAGGCTAAATTCTCTAAATGTCACTTTTGGAGGAAGGAAGTGCGATTCTTAGGGCACGTGGTCTCTAAGGAAGGAATAGCTGTGGATCCCGCGAAGGTAGTGTCCATCCAAGATTGGAAGGTTCCTAGAAATGCTACCGAAGTAAGAAGTTTCTTGGGGTTGGCGGGTTACTATAGGAAGTTTATCAAAGACTTCGCGAAGATATCAGCCCCATTAACCCGCTTAACGAAGAAGAACCTTGTTTTCACATGGGACGTAGATTGTGATGATGCGTTCCGACGGTTAAAGAGAGCTTTAACCACTGCTCCAGTTTTAGTGTTGCCAGATGGGAGTAAGCCATTTGTTGTCTATACCGATGCTTGTGGGATAGGACTGGGTGCAGTCTTAATGCAAGAGGGAAGGGTAATAGCCTATGGTGGAAGGCAGTTGAGGGCACATGAGAAAAATTACCCTACCCATGATTTAGAGTTGGCCGCTATTGTTTTTGCGCTTAAGATTTGGCGCCATTATCTTCTTGGTGAGAGATTCGAATTGTTCACTGACCACAAATCATTGAAGTACTTGTTTTCTCAGAATGATTTGAATTTGAGACAGCAAAGGTGGATGGAGTTCTTAGCATCCTATGATTTCGAGATAGCGTATACCCCTGGTAAGGGTAACGTGGTGGCGGACGCCTTGAGCAGAAAACGGTTGTCCTTGAGTCCATTGTTCGTGGAACAACGAAGCTTGGAATTTATCTCGATGTTTGATTTCAGACCTTCAATTGACTATATACCCGGTTTGCTAGCATCCTTGGAGGTCAGACCTACTCTTTTGGGGCGGATTGGAGAAGCACAGAGGGACGACCCACAGTTGGTTGAGTTGGTAGAGAAGCTCATAAGGGGGGAGTCGTCCAGCCATTTGAGTAGGTACACCCTAGACGATAGGGGGTGCTTGCGTAGAGACGATAGACTTTGTGTACCGCAAGACGAGGGTTTGAGGAAGGCTATTCTTGATGATGCACACCGTTCTAGGATGACCATTCATCCCGGTGGGGACAAGATGTACCAAGACATGAAGCGGGTTTTCTTCTGGGCCGGTATGAAGAAAGATGTGGCCGAGTATGTCGCTCGATGCTTGGTGTGCCAACAGGTGAAAGCGGAGCAAAAGAAACCAGGTGGGTTGCTTCACCCATTGGAAGTTCCGCAATGGAAGTGGGATAGCGTCTCGATGGATTTTATTGACGGGTTACCCAGATCGAGAAAGGGTAATATGGGAATTTGGGTTGTGGTAGACAGACTTACTAAAAGCGCCCATTTCATACCTATGAAGAGCAAGAGGACTGCTCCATGGCTAGCTTCAGTATATCTTCGAAAGTTAGTTCGATTGCATGGGGTACCCTCTAGCATAGTGAGTGATCGAGATCCTATCTTCACTAGCGAGTTCTGGAAAAGTTTGCAAGAAGCAGTGGGGACTCAATTATGTCTGAGCACCGCATATCATCCTCAGACGGACGGCCAGACTGAGAGGGTGAATCATGTCCTAGAAGACCTTTTAAGGCTTTGTATCTTAGATTTTGGAGGTACATGGGAAGAGCATCTTCCATTGGTGGAGTTCGCATATAATAACAGCTTTCAGTCCAGTATTGGTATGGCTCCTTTCGAAGCTCTTTATGGAAGGCCTTGTCGATCACCTACATGTTGGTGGGAATCTACGGATAAGATCTTGCTTGGGCCTGATATGGTTAGGGAGACTTATGAGAAGATTGACTTGATTCGAAGAAGGATGAAAGCAGCGCAGGATAGGCAAAAATCTTATGCGGACAAGAGGAGGACGGATCTGGAGTTTGAGGTTGGGGACATGGTCTTTGTCAAAGTGTCTCCGTTACGGAATGTGGTTCGCTTTGGATCTGTTGGGAAGTTAGCACCAAGGTTTGTTGGACCGTTTCCTATTAAGGAAAGCATTGGACAGATGGCCTATAGAGTGGAGTTGCCCGACAGACTTAGTGGTGTACATGATGTATTCCATGTGTCACATTTGAGGAAGTGCCTACATGAGACCGCAGAGGTGGTAGAGCCGAGCTTGCTTAGAGAAGTGGAAGTAGAGCGTGATGCGACTATTCGACGAGCTCCTACTCGCATCCTTGGGTCAGAGACTAGGAAATTGAGGAATCGAGAGGTTCAACTAGTCAAAGTACAATGGGGAGAAGATGAGGGCAACGCTACTTGGGAGACGGAAGCGAAGATGCGTTCATTGTACCCATTCCTTTTTTAGGGTATGTCTTTTAACTTCTCCTTTATCGTTTGTCTAGTACTTATCTTATCTTTAGTATATCCTCTCGTTATTACTTTTGACCTTTAGATAGGGTAAACCTATGGTTGAAACATGTGTTTGAGACATGTTATGGTTGATGGATGCATGTGGACGCAAGTGTTTGCTAGTGGTTACTCGTGGATGCATATACACACACTCTAGACACTAGATTGGCTCAGTCACTTCATGTTGCATATTGCATATAATTGTGTGTAGATAGCTATATTTATGGATGTATAATGATTGTGTTATCATATGGATGATGCATTTTGGTGAATGATTGTGCACTCATGTAGATATTGTATGTGTTGATAGGGTTCTCTCGCATACATAATGGATGCATGGCACTATCATTGTTTGCATATGTTCATACATTAGATAGGGAACATATACACACACTTTTTGCATATGCTCATACATCATTAGAAATTGTTTTAAGGACAATGGATGCCCGTGCTTGATGGATTGAGTAGATGGTTGTTTGGATGGTAGGATATGCATTCTACTTAGCTTAGAGATTTCGGGGACGAAATCCTTTAAGGAGGGGAGAATGTAACACCCCGAATTCCAGTTAATGCTAAAAATTCACTAATTGCAGAATAAATAGTCTCAGATGTGAGAATTGGGGGAAACGGGCTGCGTCATTGCGTTCGTCTCGGAAAAATACGCGAAATAGAGTCCGAAATTTTGTAAATCGGAGTCCGTATGGCCCAGTTATGGCCCAATGAAGTTTACAGAAAATTCAAAGTTCAAAAACAGATTTAAAATTCAGGTTCAAATTTCGAAATTGGGGCCATTGGGCGTAAGGGGGAAAATTCCCGCCTAGCTACCCAAGTCGACAGCCCTGTCGACTGGGCAGTTGACTTGGCTAGGACCAAGTCGACAGCCCTGACGACTTGGGTGTCGACAGGGGGTGCTCGGCCAGTTTGGCCTGGTGCACCAGTTTAGGGTTTGGCTATGTTTTGGGGCTGTTTTCTGGAAGCTTCCGAGATCTGATGGTCCTAATCTAATTTAGGGTTAATCTAATGGCCTAAAACACTTGCCTAATCTATAAATACACCCTAAGACTACCCTAATTCATACTAAAAATAGATTCAAGGGCCTCATGCCGTCAAATTAAAACTAGAAGGAGCCTCCACCAAGGTTGAGAGGAAGTTAGCATCTCAAATCAACTCTAATCAAGTTCTAATCCACTCTAGCAACTTAATCTTCCTCATTGGAGTGCTAATTAGTTATTTGTGAGTTCCTATGCCTTTAGCAAGCAATTGCTAAACTAATTAGGATAGGATATTATGAGGCTATGGTTGTAAATGTGGATCTATGCAAGTTGTGGTTGTCATATGTTATAAGTTCATACGCAAGTTTGTCTCTTTTTATGATATGACATGTTATGCAAGTTCATATGCAAGTTCATATGCAAGTTCGTCTCTTTTTATGATATGCATAACATATGCAAGTTTGCCTCTATATATGACATGTTATGCAAGTTCATATGCAAGTTTATATGCAAGTTCATACGCAAGTTTGTCTCTTTTTATGATATGCATAACATATGCAAGTTTGCCTCTATATATGACATGTTATGCAAGTTCATATGCAAGTTTATATGCAAGTTCATATGCAAGTTTGTCTCTTTTTATGATATGCATAACATATGCAAGTTTGCCTCTATATATGACATGTTATGCAAGTTCATATGCAAGTTCATATGCAAGTTTGTCTCTTTTTATGATATGACATGTTATGCAAGTTCATATGCAAGTTTATATGCAAGTTCATATGCAAGTTTGTCTCTTTTTATGATATGCATAACATATGCAAGTTTGCCTCTATGTATGACATGTTATGCAAGTTCATATGCAAGTTTATATGCAAGTTCATATGCAAGTTTGGGTTAATGGTTTGTGCTAGTTGGGTTTAATGTTATGATGCAAGTTGACACCTTTTAAACCCATGTAAATGCCAATGTTGTGCTAAGTTGAACCCATTACATTTATGATGAATCTTCCCATTTATATGCCATGTCATGAGAACGAATTACGTGGGAAACAATGGGGTTAATATGCATGTTAATAGAAATGTGTAAAGTTGGTATGCTTAAGCATAACATAAAATGAATGGACATAATTGGGAATTTACCTATTTAGTTAGGTCTACCCATATTATGGAGTTGGGAATTTACCTATTAAGTTAGGTCTACCCATACTATGGAATTGGGAATTTACCTATTGAGTTAGGTCTACCCATATTCTTAAAAATGTGTAATTAATTAGGGATAATTAATACAAATTATGGGGGTGATTAATTAGGTGTAATTAATCAACTAAGACACGAGGTTGGACCCTTTTGTAGCGGAAGTCTGCCCGGAACCGACCGGCAAATCCAGCAGCTACAAATGATTGGCCCAATGTGAGAGGTCTTAGTCATAAATTAAATACGTGATTAAAGTAAAGACACGAGGTTAGACCCTTTTTATGACGGAAGTCTGCCCGGACCCAACCGGCATATCCAGCAGTCATAAAAGGTGGTCTAATGTGAGAGGTCTTTATGAGGTCATGATCTTAATTAATTAATTAAGAAACACTTAACCATATTAGCATGTAGAGGGACATGAGGGGTTAAGTGGGTGCCTTGGGTGGCATGCGGAAATCTAGTGGTTGCCTTGGGTGACAATAGAAAATACGGTTAGAATACTTAACCAAAGTGGAACATGTAATTAAAACATGATTAAAGGGTTAAGTGGTATACACTAGAAATGACAAGCTTAGGTATGTAGCTTGTGGGGGCCCATCTCAACCAATATCCCAAACGTATCTTAGTGGGATCGACTCAAGTTGAGGACGGGACACGCATATTGGGCTTGACTATAAGAGGCCAAAACGGGGTAGCGGTGGCAACGCGAGTCCAACGGGCTTCATATGCGTGTGTGGACCCGGGCTGGTAGGTAAGACGTTGTTGCATCGTGTAGATATAAGCCGTGCACCATTTGTTGTATCGGGTTTCCACTTTGGGGAGTGATACACCCCATTGTGGGGCCAAAACGGGTATCTACGGTAGGGAGCCGATCGCTTGGGAGTAGTGGGTACACCTAGTGGAGATAGGGGCAGACGGCACCTATGTAGTCAGCTAGGGGTACACGAAACTACTGGGTAAATTTTCTAAGTCCTTGGGAGGGATCAATCTTTAAGTAGGAATGACTGGTGTGGTGCAGTGTAGTAATTGTCCTTGGGTGGGTAAATGCGTCTTTATCGTTATCTTAGTTCATTCTAAGTCTGATTGGCTACTGAGTGTAGTCATTTATCCCCAGTCACACCGTACCAAGTTATATCATACCCTAATTACTTTAATGATTGTATTGTTAAAGTTATAGGACTCGCTCAGACTTATGTCTGACCCCGTTGTTTTTATCTTTTTTCCAACCCTCAGGTTCTCAGAGTGGGCCCAGCACGAGTGGGCTTTGATCAGGCTACTTTTATTACTCTCTTGGAGCTTGGACCCTAGATGTAGAGCTCAGCTTACCCTTTTCTTTTATGGCTATCAGTTCATGTATTGGGATTATGTATTTTTATTTATCAGGATGGATATTTTGTACTTGACTCTTATTATGGTTTTGTGATGTAACCAAACATGTTTTACTTTCCGCTACAATGAAATGATGTTTTAAATTTTCAAGTATTACTTATATCTGTCTTGCTGTAATTTTTCTGTTCTATATTCACTTAAAATACTCCACCGATGTTATGGCATTCCCTTAGCGAGTGATCATAGCGGGAGTGGGGTGTTACAGGGCTTCTCCATTGGCTCGTGGGTCGAGCCTTCATCGCTTCCGGGTTCGCGGTTCACGGTTCGTGGTACACTTCAGGTGCCAGCGGTCCGGATCGAGCTTCCATCGCCGGTTCATGATACATGCTTCGCGAGTGGGGGAGGGCGATCCGATCCGATCCCTGCACTATTTCCTGCCACTTTTCCAACGATTGTTTTACGCCATACGACGACGTTCTCGACCTTTTAACTTTTCTAATCAATCACAAAGCATATCATACAGTCATAACAACATGTATAATCAACCCACAAACACCAAAACAATAATATGATAGGTTAAAATGGATCAAATATACCCAAAACCCATGTTTTCCCCTTAATCATATTTAAGCAAATCTAGTGATAGGATTAACAAAACTTAACCAAATTAACCCAAACTTTTAACATAGGTCTAAAACGGTGTTTAAGAATTTCTAAACATTTTTCCAGAATTTAATTATGTTTAAATTCGCTAATTAACACTAATTACCCTTAATTAACCATAATTAGTGTAAAAACAGGGCTAATCACTCACCTTTGCCACAATTAAAACTTTCAGAACTGAAACTCCTCTGATTTGGGCGAATACCAATGTCTAACAGCAGCTCTAACTCGGAAATGGTGCTATTTCTCCTTGATTTGATGTTGCTAAGCTTAAACCTTGATTAGAGAGCGATTCGAGATGAAATTAGAAGGTGGAGGCCATTATTAGGGTTTCTAAAAGGTAAATGGCGGCTAGAAAACTGAAATAGAATGAAAACCTAACTCATTTCAGCCTCCCCATAACCTTAATCCCAAAATGGGTTATGGCCCATTCACTAATCACCACACTTGGCCCGATTAAGCAGTTTTTCACCTTCTATACGTTATTTCGTCCATATCTCCCAAACAGTAAGTCCGTTTTTCACATATGACCACTCTACGGAAAGGTAAACCATCATCCAGATCTAATGGAAGTGGTTCAGGTCAAAATTCCTTACCATTCAAAAGTTATGGCCAAAACAAGATCAGCTAGGGGCAAAACGGCCATTCGAAAATGGGAAAAAATCATGAACATAGAAAATGACCCCAATAGTCGTCCCCCAATGTCACACGACCATACGACTCCTTACGAGAAAGAAATAAATATTCTATGATCCTCCGATGCGTAGAATGCGGGTCGTTACACTCAACATTAGTAAGGACAGACTCATCTCTAACATCAACAACAAAAGTAATCATTGATGTTTTCCTTCGAATGGCAATCTTTATCAATTGCATATATCCAATCGGATTTAAAACTTCTTGGTTAATCTTAACACAGTTAACAATAAGCATCAAAACAGAAGACTATACGTCTTCAACAAGAGAAGGTGCTTCAAAACTGTTCGACAAGGGAAGTGTTAAAACTGGTCTAGAATGATCACCAAAATGCAGGTGTTTTTATTTAAAAAATGAAGTCTTCCTCGCCTATCTTTGTCAAAGCTTGTAAACTTAATTCAGAAACAATATTAGCCTCGCCCAAAGTAGCAGCATCTGGATTAAGTAACACACAACCAGAACGAGTACTATCTTAATCAACATTCACAGAGAAAACTTGTTAACATTCTGTGATCTCAAAGAAAAATCAGTAGCAAGTTCAACAAGAACGTCCACTTCAACATCATTAGGGAACACAATATCTGATTGATTCATAGAGTCATTGGTAGAGAATAAACCAGGTTCACAATTCGTAACAGTGTTTAGAGCATTTAAATGAACAAGCATTTCATCAATACCACATCGTTTATGTTTAATACAATATTGTACTATGGTGAAAATAAATCATGTTATTAATCATATATACAATTTTATATTAATAGTCATTTTAGAAAGCAAGAAAATAATTTTTATAATTATTTAATCAAACCGACAGTTAGGGAGGTTTCCCTACTGTAAAAGCCAAAACCAAATTGTCTGAGCCAATACATTATGCCTTAATTTTCACTCAACAATAATCTTATCTCCGGCGTTTCCTTCTTTCTCTTCCTCAGATCTGCGTTTTCCTTAAATACGAATTCTTTCTACTATTCTTCGCCTATAATATCTTCAGATTCGCGTCTTCCTTTTCAATGCTCCGTTTCTTCCTCAGTTATCTGAATCAACGCAAAAAGTCCTCTCCTGTTTTCTCACCCTTTTTTGGATAGGCCTTTTACATATTCACATATTCCTCCTTCATATCAACGCTATTTTCTCACAAATTGGATTCAGTCACAAATTCATTTTCTCAACTCCAAAAGAACCGATTTTGAATCAAATTTGAGAAATTGAAAGCCGATTTTGATCCCCAAGTTAATGATTGGTAGACTGGTGCTTGGATTTTGCCTGCTTATATTTTAGGATTTCCTATCCTCCAGGTATGATTATCTCATAAATGGTTGTGGTGATTTTCATTTTTTTCTTTCAATTATTCAACAATCTATCAGTTTAGTGTTTTGCATTCGACTCTTACTTAGATTGTCAAATGTTTCAGCACTATCGTCCTGATTATGAAATTGCGTTCCTTTTGAAATTTGGGAACCTTGCGTTTTTGTTTTGAGGCATCACAGTATTTACATGATTCAGCCTCTGGAGAATGGCTAGAAATTCCATTCGTTGATAGTGCATTTCCTATAAGAAAAAGAAAAGGTGTTATTGTAGATTGTAATAGAATTTATGGTATAATTTGTCTTGGTTAACTTGGAAGTATTCACTGATTTAATGTTGGCTTAATTCATTTTAACAATTTATTTATTTTAACTTCTGTTGTAAATAGATTCTTTTGACTGAAAACAACCCGTCGAAGGAAGCTAGAGTATTTGCATGGAGATAGTTGTATTAGCTCGGTTCGGACTAAAATGATTGAAATATTCATAATATATAAATGTTTTAGAACCTGAAAAATGCAAGTGATTGAATAATTTAGAAATAAATCTCATTTTTCTCTTTAGACCAAAAATAATAACTTGATTTGATGCTAGTAGAACCACTTATGTCTAAAAATCTTTTGTGAGTCTTTTCTTCTGCATTTCATGCATCTTTTTTAAATATTGTTTACATAATTTGCTCTTTTTTTCATTTATTCTAATATTTTCTTACTGCTCTTTAAACATTTAATTTTGCTGAGGAATTTGAAATTAGTGTGACAAGTGCTATAACGACTTGGGTAAATTTCATACTTCCCTTTTAAAGGTTTAATTTTAAAGCTTTTCTTATTTTTGTAACCAATATTTTGCTGAAGCGCAAAAAGGTCTACTGACTTGAGGTTACTTTTTGGGTATTATTTCTAGTTTTGTTAATCAATACTAAATCTGATTTGAATCTTCAAAGTCAAATGTTTCTTATTTCTCCCTTTTCTAATTGAATCGTTGTACTTTAAGCAACATAGTTTTTGCTATTTGAATGATTATTTCAAGCATTTTTTTGGCAACTAAGTTGATTGCTTTTCTTTCTATCTTTTTCCCGATGCAGAATTTATAGGTCTTAATTTCAATTTTCTTATAATTTCTCAATATTTTTCCCTTTACGAGATAACAAAACTTCAAAGATTTTAATTTGATTTTACAGTCACCAATTTTTACTTTTTCTCATGCTACAGGAATAAAAAAATATTGTGACGTAGCATAGTTTTCTACATTCAATCAGTGAAAATTATTAACCGAGAATACATTTCGCACAACCACTTGAAGATAATGGTACATATAATGGTTTTAGATAGGAGCCGATTAAATCAAAATATTGCTTTTAATGAATCCATTGGTACTTTTAATGGAATTTATTATCTTTGTGGATCATTAAACTGAGATTTATTTTTTTAAATCCAGGTGGTTTCCTAATCAAAGAAGAAATGTTTGAATATTGGATAAAAAAGAAAAAAAACGCCTTTTTTGTTACATTTCTGGTGTTCTACTAATCCATCAAGCAAAACATGAATTTAAATGAATAAAAAATATAGAAAATTCAAAGATTAATTGGATTTGGGAGTTTTGGATTTGTTAACTCCTAACCACAGGGCAAGCGAGTCGTCATGAATAAATTGATTCTAACAACATGCAACTTTTGCCATAAGTTATCTTTGTTATTTATAATTATACTTTTCAAAATCATTCCATAGGAAAGAGGAAAAGAAAACTAAAAATATATTTTACTTTTAATACTATTTCAGAGTATGAAATCTCAAATTAGTAATCAACGTTTTTAGGATGTACATTGAGTTGATGCAAACATAACTATTTTATGGCAAGTTAATTGCCACTGCAAAATTCTCTAAACTTTATTCTGCAAATTTGGGATGTCTGTCACTTTAAGCAATTGCAAAACCTCTTTATGAGGATCATATCCATTGCTAAAGTATATGCCATGTATTACATGGTTTGAATAAGCATCCACATCATTAAGGACATAATCAACAATTAGTTTCTTTCAAACAAAATGCATATTGTCATATAAAGTTGTCAATTCAGGAAAGCACGAAAAAATAAAAGAAATACAGTCAATTAATACGAAAAAAATTAGCAAAAAATTATTCTCATTATCAAATCAATTAATACAAACCACGAGTTAAGTAGCACATATCTCAGGTGATAAGTAGAGGCGAGCTAAGGGTAGAAAGACGGCCGGTCAAATATATTCGCGCTGATTGAAATTCTGAAACACATAATTTGGTTTTTTTACATTTGGTTTAAAGAATTGAATATCCAGATTGACCGTGTCTATGAGAACAATTAAATGGTAGTAGTCAAGTTTTTTGTAAAATACAATTGTCATGACAGTAGCAATTATCAAATGTTATTTACATTATTGACATCGTATAACATGTGACAACCTTTGAAATAGAGTGCATGCATTCACCAAAAGGAGAACTCATGAAGATCTATTATTATGTAACTTGACCAAATTGACTTCTCAGGAGGTAATGAGATGATCATAAAAAAAATACTATCTCATTAGCTTGAGCCTTTTATATATCAGTTGCTATTTACCTATATATGATATATTTGCATGTTATTGTTTTTACTTAACTTCAACCAATGCCTTCTAGGCAAAAAACAGTTTGATTTATTTTATCTGCTGCTGTAATTATTTTATGTATATGCAATCACATCAATTATCTGGAATGCTGTCAGCCTATTTGATAAAACAAAACAGTGCATTGTAAGCAGATTTTGTGTGGTAGTCAACACTTATAAGAAGTGGCTTTTTCAGACCCCAATAGCAATATACTTGTATTATCCAGGGTTGTGAAGAAGTCCTTAGACTTGAATTGATATAAAATATTCGTATGAGGAACTTAAATGATTTTTGCATCATCATTTATGACATGGTATGAACATTTGGGAAGAACCGATTGTCTAATTATATGCTGAAATCACTTGATATGGGAGCGGATTATCAAATTTGTTACTGGGAAAAGGCAAGTAAAAGTCACATAGGAATCATTCCATTGATCAACTATGCTTATATATATAATATAGTTTGATTCGAGGCATAATATTCATGTAGAGAACTGGGTAGCTTACTTACACACATCATCCAACATGGCATATAATGCACAATGTCATATGTGGAGGAGCCATTTTATAGGATGAGAACTTGGGCATTTTGATGAAAGATGAAGTCCCAGTCAAAGTAGTACATGGTGACAGAGATAAAGTGGTTCCTTTGGAATGCAGCTACAATACGAAAATGAACCATCCCAAATGTAATTCTTCAAATGGTCAGCAATGCAGATCATGGTATTGTGGTTCTAGGCAGGAAGGAATTTGTTAAGGAACTTGGAGAATTTTGGCTTTCATCTATTAAATGAGGCACTAAAAAAGTTCTTGTACATTTTTTGATATTTTGCTAATTACTTGATTTTGTGAATTTCAATTTAGCTTTGGTGAAATTGTATTGGTTGTATTTCCCTTTGATATATTCACCATGGAGCGTGCACATTTAGTGCTTCATTGGGATAGAATAAACCCAACATTTCTTTAAGAATAAAGCTGTACAAACACTTGCTCTCATTTTTCTGTTCTTCTCTCTCAATTTTGATATGGACACAAGGGGTGGCTTGACTGTATGGTGATAAAATTAAGAATTTATATCATCAATGCATATCCAACTTCTAATTTGGATTCAAAAGGCTTGATTTATTAGGCTTAATATTAAGATTGTGTACCATTAAACATTGAATCCTATCGGTCTGATCAAAATACTAATCATGATGGATTGTATTGATTTGCTCAGCTTAGCTTACAATGGGGATCCAACTCAAATGAATATAATCAAATCGGCAAGATGAAATTTTGTAAATCTAGACCACTAAACGGATTACCGATAAACATGTACACAGTCAGATAAAGGTTGAATTAAAGAACAAGTTGGCAGAAATATTTCCAAAATAGATTGGAAGAGTTGACAATTAACAGCACAAGTTAACACATAAACATGTAAGCAATGAAGTTTACACGTAAAATTCAGTTTAATTGAATTTATACTTTATTAGTTACTTTCGTTTCCTCTTAAATTACCCTATAATTTTTAAAATAAAAACTAATTTGAAAAATGTTTTAACATATAATTTTTATTTCATATTGAACACTAATGGTCGGTTTTTCTCACCATTGTACAGTAATACTAGTATTATTTAAATCGGTTTACAACACAAATAAATCATCCAAAGTCAAATAGTTTATGATATGCTTAATTTGGACGATTTAAATCTATTCCCAATTTACAAAGGAGAAGATATTAATTGATTGCCACAATTAGTCAAATATGAGAAATAATCAGTCAAACATGTCAACGAAAATATATGGGGAGGGGGAGGGGGGATTTAAAGGAAAGATAAGCGAAGAGAGCTGAAAATGGAAAGTGGTAAATAAGGAACCACGCTTTAATTTATAGTAGGATGATGTATTATCAATTATAACATATAAGTCTTTGATTTACATATTTTTGAAAATGGAAAGTAGTAAATATGGGACCATGCTTCAATTTAGCGTAGGATGATGTATTATTAATTGAAAGTCTTTGATTTTTATATTTTTATTCCACACTTGTAGTTAACAATATTTTGAAAGACGCTAATTAATGTATAGATAAATGCGTGTCATTCATGGATATTCAGAATTCCATTCCAATATAAATAGAGGTCACTATATAATCATTGAATCACCTGCTAACAAATCTACCACATAATATATAATTTGAAAAACTTAGATAAATTTGTTTTGGCTTCCATTTCAAACTCACCACTTATTCCTATGAAAAAGTGTAAGATATAATATTGCAATAATTATGTCATTCAAAATTTATTCAAAAATCAAATTGATGCCAAAAGCATGCCATCGAGTATAGAAATGCTAATTGCCCCGGATTTCCGTTAGTCAAAATATGCGGAAGCAATGACTACTGTTGGATTCTCCAGACCTCCTGCATTACAACCGTACACTTCCTGATCCGTACATTTTGACTAAAATATATTCGGGCACTATAGCAAATCTCCATTGAGTAATGTGTGTGTTGGTACAGACAATTTCGCAGTAAAAAGAAATTAGCTCACATATTTATGCCAATCATTTTATGCATATGGCCATTATAACATATAAAATGAATTTGATTTAGATTTATTACTTATGTCCAACAAACGTTCCTAACTTATTGGTTATAATAATAGGAACCATCATTGTTACGTGGAGATTAACTCTTATTTATTATTTATTTATATATACACCTCACCCTCCAACTTTTTAATCAATGTTTAACTAAGTCCAAATTCAAACTACTCGTGTCTTATTTAGGTCTATAAACGGATACTTTTGAATACAGATTATGCTAAATCCACATCCGAAATTATTTTCGAATATCGGATATCCGTATCCGCAGATACAGACAGATATCAGATAATTATCATATCCACTAATAATCTATAAACCAAGAAATATAAATGAATTTTTTTAGTTTAACATTAAAAAAATTCAATTTCATTGAACATAAAACAGTAAAAATAAATAAATAGATATGATGAAATTAAATAGATTTGAGTAGCTAATATGCATTTAGCGCATATAATATAAACCTTTGACTTAATAAAGCAATAAACAAATCTTATTCATTGTACTAAAATACATATAGTTTTGAGCAAATAGTAAAAAAAATGAATGGACAATTTTCCGATGCGGATATCTACGTATTCATATTTGCATCCGCTTTTTCGGATATCAGACATTTATCTAGTTTTCGGATACAAATGTGGGCGGATTTCAAATTTTCCGAGTATCTGTTGACAGCTCTTGCCTTATTCGATACATTATCAACCACAACTAGCTACATCCTACTTTTAATTCAATAGGGAACCCATTCAAAAAATGTTTATTTTGCATGAACGATCAGATTATGCATGGTAAATAATCATACTATTAATCAAGTAAATTCAACCAACTAATTTCAAGTGTGTCTTTTAGAATTCATGAATTACACTCACAAAACTTTGTTTCTTCTTAGATGTTACTTTTCCAATCACGGTAATGGCAAAAGATACCTAATTCATAAAATTTATCTTCTCCAACTATGATTCCAAAATGGTCTTAAACTACGATTCAAGATCAACCATCTTCTCCGACGTTGATTATTGATTGTCCTCTACAAATTGTCAATTATCGACAGTTGAAAGGTTATTAAATAATATGTAAATGTGTTTGTCTTTGCACTGATATCATATCTTTATTGTGTATAAATAAATACTACTTTGTGTATTTTTGTGTTTTTTTTTACAGATTGTCAATAAAAGTTCCTTATGTGTCAATCAAAGATTAGTTGCATGGAAAATTGCTGCTTCTCAGAATCAACAAGTTTTAAATTATAAAGGAAGTTGTAGCACGCTAATAAAAGCCTAGAAAGTTTGGTAGAGTGTTCCGAGTTTGATCCCTATCAAGTCTTATTTTCTTGAAGAAAGGAACATGGATGCTTCACACCTGCCTCCTGTGTTTTGAAGTATATATGGACTAGTGATTATATATATTTATACACATATAAAGAGAGAGAGAGAGTCATACGTATGTATGTATATATATATAATATACACACTTAATTAAGATTTTAGGAATTTGGCATAAGCTTTGATTACAAATCTTCAATCAAGCATAAGATGATCTTCACCACTGATAGTGCCATAACTCAAGGAAACCCTTTATTGTAAATCTTCAATCAAGCACCATCAAAGGAATATTCCTTTATCTTTGAAAAGATTTTTTTTTTTTAGTTTTTTCGTAGGCCCAATATTCATGTAGAGAGGAGACATCAACCATTATAAACACTCATGTACCCATTGTAAAATCGTCTTCTTCTCCTTTATAAAGCTTTGTTTTTCCTCTTTATTCTAGTTTGTTGTTTTTCCTTCATAACAATTCGTGTTGTCTACTTAATTAGTTTTTGTAGAACACAAATTGCTATTTTTTTTTTTTAAGTTTTCATGCTAGGGATTGACCATTTGATTAGATTCAAGTGCATTCCTAACTTTTATTTTCTGTTGTTGTTTCTGTTTTTTTTTTTTCTAGTAATTTTTCCTCTTTTGTTTTAGTTGTTTAGTTTAGTATATATCCGACTAGATTCAGATCTATAGTAAATTCAATAGCAATATTTCAAATCTTCTCTCTCAACACGTTTAACTCGCCTACGAAATTCATAAACAATAAAATTTAAAATTTCTTCCTGTGTTCGACCTACATACTACAGTCTATGCGATTGCAGGTTATAATAAATTTGCAATTCTCTAATCCATAGAAAAGCGTCAAAAGATTTTTGGCACCGTTGCCTAGAAGGTAACGATTAAATTTGATTGTTTATCTATTTACCGTTTCGTGTTAGTTTTTTTTCTTACTTTGCTTTAATTAGGAATTTTTTTATTGATTAGTTGATTCAGTATTACTTAGTGATACATTCTAAGCAAGAGAAAAAAAATCTTGCAACTCTATTTTCGATTTCTTTCCCTTTTTCTAGTTCCTTTCAATATTTACATAGCTTTCCTTTTTTACAAATTCAAAAAAAAAAAAAATGTCCTATTTTTGCTTGATCTCTTTCCATCTCCCTTACATTTATAACAGCTTTCATATTCATATACATCTTAAAATATTCCCATACTTCAACATCGACCTACCAATCTTTCCTATAGGAAATTTTTTATTTTCCTTGTTTTTTTGTTTTTCTTATTGAAAATAAAAATTCTTGCTTAGTGATTTGGCATAACAAAAACAAAAAAACTCAATTTTCCTTGATTTTTTTCATTTATTTCTTTCCCTTCTTACATTTCTTTACAATCTGATATCTTCTTTTTTTTAAAAAAAAAGGGGGGAAGAGCAACATGTGATCATTTTATTTTATTAGGTTCAATTTTTTTTTTAAAAGATTAGGCCCTTTGTATTGATTTTAGGCTGTTTTTATTTTTCGATTTAGCGTTTGGTTAGGCTTAGTTGTTTTTCTTTCCCCGTACTTTTAATTGTTGTCTGTTTCTTTTATCTTCCACCTATTTCCGATTCACAATCTTCTTATTTCTCTTCTTAAAAAAAAGGAATAAAAGAATCAATCAATCAAAGACCAAAAGTAAGAAAGAGACTAAGCAGCAAAACAAGGACTTGAATCGCTAGCGTGCTACTCAGCTCCCTTGGACGGGCTACCATGCACCATTGTATAATTTTTTAAACTCTATAGATGCTCTGCTGCTAAAAGAAAAATATATAGAAATTGCTTATAAAGATTTTCTACAGAGGCAGCGGCTTGCATGTATAATAGTAATTTCTGCAATTATTATTGTTTGATTATTGTTTTGGCTGCATAATGAAATAAATTTAGTTACAAGCAAAACCCCTAATAAACATAAGGTAAGGAAGTCATTACCTTTCATTTGCTCCAAAACGATTAAATTCTGTCATTTGCATACATCTTGGACTTAAATAAAACTTGATTAGACATTTGCCCTAGGATCAAAACTCAAGCTCAATAGGACACACAAATTGTGTTAAGTATCTTAGAGTTAAAAATTTATTTTATTGCGAGGAGTTTGATCTATTCCTTTTCTAAAGGACGGTGATATGTATTACATCAAGAATCTTTCGATATTCTAGCAACTTAACTTTTCTAATCTATCTATTTAGTTTGATTTGCTAAATCAAAAATGTACTCAAGTATATCTTATTAGTTGATAATCTCGATTTGATGTAATACGTGCTCATGTATTTATTTTGCGAATCAAATAGAATAGATAGATTAGATAAGTTAAGTTGCTAGACTATCGAAAGATTCTTGATGTATTACGTATAACTATCCTTTACAAAAGGAATAGATTGAATTCCTCACAGCAAAATAAATTTTCAAATCTAAGAAATTTATCCTAATGTGTTTGTCCTATTGAGCTTGAGTTTTGATTCTAAGGCAAACGTCTAATCAAGTTTTATTTAAGTCCAAGGTGTATGCAAATGACAGAATTTAATCGTTTTTGAGCCAATGAAAGGTAATGACTTCCTTACCTTATATTTGTTATGGGCTTTGCTTGTAACTAAATTTATTTCATTATGCATCCAAAACAACAATCAACCAATAACAATTGCAGAAATTAAAATTGTACAAGCGAGTCGCTGCCCCTATAGAAATTCTTTACAATCAATTTCTATATATTGTTCTTTTAGTAGCAGAACACCTGCAAAGTTTAGAAATTTTTACAGTGGGGTATGTCAGTTCGTCTAGAGCAGTTGAGTAGCACACTAGTTATTCAAATCCTTGTTTTGTTGTTTGATCTCTTTCTCACTTTTGGTCTTTGATTGATTGAACCTTTCTAAACCTTTCTTTTTTTCCCCCTTTATTTAGAAGAAAAACAAGGAGATTGTGAACCGAAAATGGGTGGAAGAAAAAAAAGAAACAAACAACACTAAAAGGTTAGGAAAAGAAAAAAAATAACTAAATAAACCTAACCAAACACTAAAACAAAAAATAAAAATAAGAACAGCCTAAACTCAATACAATGCGCATAATCTCAAAAAAAAAAACATCTGAATAAAAAGATTAACCCGCTCTTCCTCTTCTTCTTTTTCTTTTTGAGGAAGATATCAAATTGTAAAGAAATGTAAGAAGGGAAAGAAATAAATGAGAAAAAAGAAAAGGGAAATCAAGGAAAATTGAAATTTTTTCTTTTTTGTTTAGAAGATGATAGTATCAATGTAATTGATATGCCAAACCACTAATCAAGATTTTATTTTCTTAATAATAAAGCAAAAAAACAAGGAAAATAAAATAAAAACTACTTATAAGAAAGATTAGTAGGTGATGGTGAAGTAGGGTCGTATTTTAACATGTTTATGAAGATGAAAATTGTTATAAATATAAAGAGGAGAAGATGGAAAGAAATCAAGCGAAAATAGGACTTTTTTTGGAATTTGCAAAAAAGGAAGGCTATGTAAATATTGAAACGAACTTGAAAAAGGGAAAGAAATCGAAAAAAGAATGGAAAGTTTTTATTTTTTATTTTTTTCGTAAAAAAAATTGAAAGCAAGAAAAACTAAAAACTAACACAAATCAGAAATTAGATAAAAAATCGAATTTAATAGTTATTTCCCGGCAACGGCGCCAAAAACTTATTTGATATTTTTCTGTGGATTAGAAAGGTGCAAATTTATTATAAACTACAAGCGCACATATTATGTGGTATGCAAGTCGAACACAGAGAGAAATTTTAAATTTTATTGTTTATGAATTTCGTAGGCGAATTAGACGTGTTGGGAGAGATGATTTAAAATAATGCTATTGAATTTACTATAGATTCGAATCTAGTCGGATCTGTACTAAACTCAACAACTAAATCAAAAGAGAACAACTTACTTAAAAAGGAAAACAACAAGCAGAAACAACAACATAAAATAAAAATTAGGATTGTCATTGAATTTAATCAAACGGTTAATCACTAACGTGCAAACTATAAAAACGAACAATTTGTGTTCTACTAAAACTAATTGAGCAGAACACGAATTAGTACGAACACTACAACAAAAAGACTGTATTACAACTGTCATATAATGTCTGTTGTAATAAAGGTTTTCTACAACTCTTCTTTTTTCAAAAGTTGTAATAAACTTGTTTACAAGAAGTCCTCCATCTTGTAAGTTGTAATAAATATCTATTATAACTTTCTATTTTACAAGTTGTAATAAATACCTATTCATGACAACTCTTGTTTGTTTGCGGGTATTAATAAATATATTTAACACGTTTTGTGGCGCTAAACAATCCAAATTTTGACGAAAACATATTTTCCCTCCAATCGACATATTTGGCTCCAATTCCAGAATATTTGGCTCCAATTCCGAAATATTCTTCCTCCACGCTTTCTGTATGTCCCCCTTTTATTTTCATCCCTTCAACAATAGTCGCATTATCTTCTTCAGTCAAGCCAAATCGCCCACAACTGCTCTCGTTCCACCTCCTAATCCAATACATCTCACCGCAATTCCTTCACCATCTTTCATCCTTTCTTCAACACAATTTCAGATCTAATACATCTTGCCTTAGTTCGAGAATTCATAATCAAATCAGTAACCCAGATCCAGGATTTGGATTTAGTTCATGACATTAATTTCCCAACTGTTGGGTCACGCGGTTGCGTGCTTTGAGGCACGGCAAGGCCGATGATTTTTAGATGACCATTAGGATTGCGTGATCGCGGAATTCGTGAGGAAAAATTAGTCGTCGTAGCATTCGGATCTTGGTGAAGATCGTGGTTCTGGAATGTTGCGACGTTGGCGATTTAATGGGTGCGAATCTGATGTGGGTACAGATCTTGTTGAGTTTATGTGGGGAGATGGTTCGCTTGGTGGAGATTTGGGTGGTAGTGGATGCACGAGGTGTATGTTGTGGGTTATTACGGATTAAGGGGTTGCCAGCTTGAGCAGATCTTGTTTGTTAGAATTAAACTTCCAAAAGGGTTTGAAATATGGATGTCGTTTGTCAGTGTTGAAATTTGGTTTATGACTTCCAATAGGGTTTGAAGGAGTTGAAGGATCCGTAGAAGGATCTCCATCGTCTTGAAATGCAGGTTTGTTAATTTTTGTTTGTATATCTATGCTCTCTTATTGGTTGAATTCTCTATTGATGTAGTTATATTAGATGATAGGAAAGTTAAGCTATTAAGCAACATCTTTGCAAGTCATTATAAAAAAAAAGCACTGCCAACAGTGAGAATTTCAAACTTCTTTTTATATTTTCCTGATTTTGTCATCTTGAGATTTCATTAAGGGGTGAAATTGGAATTTTCTTCCTCATGGTTTCCTGTAATTTCTAGAACAGGTGCTTTAGCATTCCAATAAACAATGATAGTACTCAACTTGTCGAAAGATATAATAATATTCATGTATCTTTTTAGATGTAAACTGAAAAGAAAAAAAACTGTTGTTATAACCTTATGCTTAAATTTTGGCAATTCTAGAAGTGAATATGATTCCCACCTTCATATATTCAACAGTACACTGTTATATTTGATGTGCTTGTTATGTTTTTTTATATAATTTAGCATGAAAAGTTGTTTCCAATTGCAGAAGAAATGCTCCATTGGCAGATATGAACCGGATCATAGTAGCTGTCTTTTATCATTCTACAGAGCAAAGCCTCCTACTCAGTTGACTGCATCGTTTCTCTTTAGTAATTATGGACGATTTGAAAAGCAAAAAACGTGTGCCATGCAACTCAAAAGATATTCAACCAATGTCTAAACAATCAGCAAATGACCTACTCTCAAAGGTGCAAGGTTGGGAAATGTCAAATGATGCTGGGGTAATGAAGCTGCATCGTTCATGGAAAGTCAGGAGTTTCACTGAAGGGTTTAAATTTTTGAAGCTTATCGCTAATGTGGCTTAGGCAGAAGTTCATCACCTAGATCTTCATCTTGCTGGATGGAATAACGTCAAAATTGATATATGGACCCACTTTGTTGGTGGTCTAATTGAGAACGATTTTATCCTAGCTGCAAAGGTCGACTTTCTTGAAGTAGAGCATCTACCAAGCAAGAATGGAAGAAAATGATGGCTCTTCTATAGTTTGAAATCAATCTGAAGCGAATCTCTCTTTCTTTTTTTGCCTTTTTTTCTTTTTATATTAGTGCTTGTCTCCTTGTTAGATGTTGTGATGCATGATCAAAAGTTGTTGCATTTAAGGTTGGGTTATTCTGTTTTGATAGTTAAATCCAATTTTCTGTTTGAGCATAAAGATAAACTACTATCTATGGTAATACGCTTGTCCAGTGTTATGCAAATAATATTTCTAATTCTTTGAATGAGTGTTTTCGTATTTGAAGCTTAAGTTTGAACTATTCCTGAGTAAATATCTTTAGATGAATGTTTGCAGTGTTCTTCTTTCTACTTGTCAATTGTATTTTTTTTTATTTTGTAATATATCTAACAACTGCCAATTGCAGTTGTGAAAAAATCGGTTACAACAATCAAGAGCAGTTGTAAAATATTTTCTATAACTGCTAAAATCAGTTGTAAAAAAAGGACTCTATTACAACTTCGGATATAAAGACTGATGGTTGCCTGTTGTAATATAATTATTACAACTGTTTTCGACAGTTGCAAAAAAGTGTTTTTGTTGTACTGGAAGGAAAAACAACAAACTGGAATGGAGAGGAAAAGCAAAGATTTATCAAGGAGAAGAATGAAAATAATTTTTACAATGGGTACATGAGTATTTATAATGGTTGAAGTCTCCTTTCTACATGAATATTGGAACTAAGAAGAATCTAAAAAATATTTTCTTTATCAAATGTATATTGGTGTGAAGCATCCATGTTGCTTTCTTCATAAATGTAGGACTTGATAGAGATTGAGCTCGGAACATTCTACCAAACTTTCTAGGTCTTTACCAATGTGCTACAGCTTCCTTTATATTTTAAATATTTTTTGATAGTAGCATTTTCCATGCAACTGGTCTTTGACTGAGGCAAAGGAGACTTTTGTCGATAATCGGTCAAAAACACACAAACATACCCAACCTAATATTTAAGTATCCACGACAAAGATAAGATATGAGAGCAAAGATAAACACTTTTATGTGTTTTTTAGTTATCCACTAAGATCTACTCCAACTTGGACTGTCAACTGCGCGCAGTACTTACACCGAATGCCTAATTCAATGAAGATAAAAAATTCAGATTAGAATGTTTGATAGGTATCCATTTATTTTCATTTATTATCATGGATTTGAGAACTATTTAGGCTCTTTAATGATTTACGCGAATTTTTATTTAACTAATTAGTTCCGTTTTTTCTTTTCCTCATCTGATTTGAAACTCTAAGAATATTTGTAGTTTGAGATTTGTGTTTTGAAAATATTTCAAAAGATACATGTTTACGATTTAATGATAATGAACTGCAGAAATAAACAAAAATATTCTAAGCAGCTTAGATTTACTTTCTTTAATGATTTTGAGCAGTTATATTTATCTATAGACATGTGTGCAGAAAAGATAATTATTGTAGCAACATATGAATCTGTCAGTGAATTGTCATGCTAAACTAAAATTTGAACTGCATATTTTTGTAATTGAAGATTTAAATGTTTAGTGTTATTTATTGGTAGCATTGTAGATGATCTGCCTATGTTGAAATAGACCTTTTGTCGGCATCATGCATGGCTGCAACTTCCTTTGTCGTACTTAAGGTTCTAAAGCTTTTTCTAACAACGGAATGACACTCTTTTTGATAATATTTATGGTTTGCTTTATATGCATGTTCACGTGGAACTACATCTGATCTAATCATAATGGTATTTGCATTATATATATCGTAAAATCTACAACGTTGCTCTTAGTTATCATGTTTTTTTCCTTCATTATTTCATAACTTGATGCATATTGATTACCTTCTTCTTTTTGACTTACTGTTTAATTGTTGCAAAATCTACAACATCAATTTAAGTGATTATGTTTTTTTCTTCATTATTTGATAACTCCATGCATGCTGATTACTTCTCCATTTGACTTAATATTTCATGGTTGCAATTAATCATCCTTCCCTCTTTCTCTTATAAAGTTGTTCAAATTTCAAATCTATGTCATTTACCACTTCCATAAATGGAAGTGAGTTGTATTTGAACAATTAACATACTTATAAGTTATTTATTTTCTTATGTACCATTATGTTCATTTAAAATAAAAGAAATTCTTTTTAAATACAAAATTTAAACATAATTGTTGGCCAAAAAAGTTTTATTATTAGGTTGTTTTTTGAATTTTGCCTTTCACATAAAAAAAATTAAGAGATCCAGTGGGTTAAATCATTTGTATTCCAGGTTGTGTTTCACTTTGTATTCTAATAGCAGTGTACTAATTTAAGTTGCTCTACAAATTTAACTCTTATTTCTATATGGAATATGATGATTTTGTACCGCTATAGCTTTGTTGTAAGTTATAACACAATCTAATTGGACAGCCAGCTAGATCATGGGTTTCAGTCACCTTTAGATTGTCTCATCAATCTTTTTATATAAAATTTCACATCAAGAGCTCATCATCGCATAGGCACCATGCATGTGCATCCACATAAATGCAAAATCCTAAATTTTCATAAAACCATTTCAAAAGGGTAAGTTACTTCAATATCGACCTCATAATTTACAACATAAAATGGATGGGGTTGAAATTAATTATTTTTTCAACATTGGAAAGGCAATTTCTAATATTCACCAACCATATATGGAAGTAGAAAGTCATTTTGTAAAAGTAGATCAAAAACCAAATCTCATTAGGCTTGTCAATGGATGCGGGTGCTGCTCGTCCGGATCTTTGGAGTCGAATGCACGCCTGTTCTTCGATAGTGAGTGTGCGACAATGGTTTGGTCTTTCTTCTGAGACCTGGTGAGGTTTCAACCAACTCTTATCTTCCTTTTTCGTGCTTAGTGAGCTAGGGGTCAAAGAAAAGATCTTAGACCGATCCTTTACAAACTTCTGTCTAACCTCATTTGCTCGCACCATTGGTGTTTTTGTAACAAGGCGTTTTTTGACGAAACCCCTATACTATTGTCTTACATCATTTCTAAAGTCTCCAATGATATTTTCTTTGTATTCAGAGGTAAGCCTTCCAAAGGAAACTTTAGTTGATGGTACCCTCAGGTTTTTGGTTTTTGATCTATTGTTTGTATTATTCTTTTATTTTGTGTACGGTCTCTCAGGGTCGTCGGTTGCTTATATGCGTTATTGTCCTGTTTTTATGAACAATCGGAGAAAGATTGTTTTTCTCTATTTTTAGTTATGATAGATTTTGTTATTTAAAAAAAAAATCAAAGATCATAAATGAGTTGAGTACAATATTAACAACAGAAAATGACACACAAACACACACATTAAACAATACACCCTGATAATAGTCGGATCTAGTTTGAAAACCCTAGTTAAACTCTTGCATGTACCTAACGTATGGATCTGAACAGAAATTCTTACAATTGGATTCCATGTCTATCAAACGGCAAATGGATTTTGAACAACAAATGCAGTACATGGTAATACATACACTTAAATATTTAACTCATGTTCTTATTTTTCAGAAAAAAGAAAGAAAAACTGTCATCATGTGAAAAAAATTAGTCATAATGCGAAATAAACCTCTAAAGTGCAAGCTAATGAAAGATGTATATCATGCTACAAATTACTATGATTTTTGTTTGTGATAAAGCTAACTAGATTATAATTTTGATTCTCCTTGTTGTCTTCTTTGTGTTGGAAAACAATGGCTGAGTCGCGGACTAGGTCACTTTCTTGAAGACGATTCGGTGATCTTGTCAAAGGTGCAAACCAGTCGTTCTCTATCACAGTTACCTCTAGGATAAAACAGCCTCTACGAGTAATAACTGATTCGTCTGTACAATAAATCAGTGCAGATTTGCACTTTCAAATAAAACTTAACTACTCGGTTCGATTTTGTTTTTGAAGAATTTCAATGTGTAGGAGGAAAAAAAATTAGATGAAGAAGAAAAAATAGCGTTTGGCCTCTATTATTTTTCTCGGCTGAAAACTGAAGATAACGTAGACGTGCCGAACGATTTACATAAAATTAGGATCAAGGTTTTACCGTCTAAAAAAAACGGTTCAGAAAAACAAGGGTTTTTTTTTTCGGTCCAAAAATATAAGTGTTTACAAGCCCAAGCCCAAGCCCAAGCCATTCATACACTCATTCAAATTTTTAATAATTCAACCTTGTAAAAAAAATATCATTTTTCCAACAATCCCCTACTTGAATTTTAAAAAAAATATTTTTTAGCAGTTTCAAAGAAACATAAGATTATGCATAAACAAGGGTGTCTTCCGACTTGAACCTTTGCATAGTGGATAAGATTCAGTTTTTACTGGAGTGACACGTGGTTTTGAACTCTAT
Source organism: Allium sativum (assembly GCA_030737875.1). Taxonomy (NCBI): domain Eukaryota; kingdom Viridiplantae; phylum Streptophyta; class Magnoliopsida; order Asparagales; family Amaryllidaceae; genus Allium; species Allium sativum. The sequence continues at coordinate 890,064,145 of CM060912.1, read as the reverse complement.
TCCAAACATCAGACCACACGCAACCTTTTCTATAGTGCAATCAAATAAGCTCATGCATTAATGGCCACGCACTTCTATCCAAGTTTAGTGAATGCTCTAGAATTTTTGCCCAAAACTTCATAGGAAACGGCCGCATTTCCACATTCACAAATGTGAGTCTATCAAGAGCACTCCAGAAGGTAGGTACTCCACTCAAAATAGAGTATAGATCTCATTAAGAGCTTCTATTAAACTCATCCTCTAATCACTTCAGGAATACATGCTTCTTAATATATAAATTTAGCATGTTCATCTACTACCACTGCACAACTTGTTTTTACCTATTGAACCTAGTTCTTGGTATCTCCAGTCATTTAAGTCGGGTTACCATTGTGCGTGATTCCACAATCTCATGTCAATAGTCCATTTCTTTTAGAATAATTATGGACTTTCTTTCTAGTCAGTCCTTTCATCAAAGGATCTGCCAAATTGTCATCACTTCATATGTGATGTTCTCTAATAATACTGTGCATAAGACTATTACTTCTAACCGTTATAATATTGGTTATGTTCTTCTTTCAATTGCCGTCAAATTTTCATTACTATACATGTGATGTTCTCTTAGAGTATTGTGCTTACAAATATCATTTTCTACTCTTGTAATAACGGTTCTGTACTTTTTGCAATAGCCGCGGTACTATCGCAATCAATTTCACCACTGGTGTCAGTTTTTCCCACATAGGAGTCTCAACAAGCAAAATTCTTTAGTTCTCTGCTTCTTCACTAGCTGTAGCTAGTGTTATTATCTCAGTCTCTATAGTAAACTGAGTCAAAATAGTATGTTTCCTGGATTTTTCAGGAAACAACTTCTCTAGTAATGCTAAATATATAGCCACTAGTTGCTTTTGAATCATCATATAAAGTATTCCAGTCTACATCGAAATGACCTTCCACAACAGTTGGAAACTTTTCATAATGTAATCCAAGGTTCAAGGTTTATTATAGGTATCTCATAACCCTCTCAATAGCATGTTAATGCTCTATAATAGGTCTACTGATAAACATGCATAATAATCCCTCGACATAGGCAATGTCGGGTCTAATACAATCAGTGGCATCCGAGGGCTGCCAATGATGCTTGCTTACTTTGACTTTCTTACACCTTCACCAGTGTTTTTAAATAACTTTACACTAAGATCATATGGTGTACATGCAGGTTTACAGTCAAAGTAATTGTATTTTTTTAAAAGTCTTCTCAATTTAATGAGATTGATCCAAAGAAAATCCCCTTTTTGACCTAGTAATCTTAATACCAAGGATTACACTCGCCTCACCTAGATCTTTCATTTCATAATTGGCACTTAATAAGGATTTGACTGAGTTTATGGCATGAATGTTTGATCTAAAAAAAAAAAATCTTCCACATACAAACATATAATAGTGCAAACTTCATTCTCAGATTCGTAATAAGTGCATTTGTCACTTTCATTAACTTTATAATCATATGAAATGATTAAGTTATCAAAAAAAAATTATGCCATTGTTTAGGTGCTAGTTTTAAACCATATAATTATTTATCAAGTTTGCTTACTTTATATTCTTGACCATGTACTACAAATCCTTCAGGCTGGTCCATATAAATTTCTTCTTCTAATTCACCATTCAAAAATGCGATTTTAACGTCCATTTGGTGTATTAATAAATTACAAATGGAAGCAAGTTAGATTAATACCCGAATGGATGTAATTCTAGTTACAAGCCATAAAGTGTAGAAGAAATCTATATTTTCTTTTTGTTTAAAACCTTTAGCTACTAGATGTGCTTTATATTTATTGACAGTGTCATCAGGTTTTAATTTCTTTTTAAATACTCATTTGCAGCCTATAGATTTACAGCAGGCGGTAAATCTATCAAGTGCCAAGTCTTATTGGATTCCAAAGAATCCATCTCATCATTTATAGCCTCTTGCCAAAAATCGGCATCTAACGAAGATAAGGCCTTTTGGAGGCTTATGTGATCCTCCTCTATAGTAAAAGCACAAAAATATGAACCAAAATCTTTTATGGTTCTTGCTCTTTTACTTCTTCTAGGTTCAGTTTCAGAACTTTCATTAAATTCAGTTCTAATAGGCATACTTGAAGTGCCCCCACTATTCCTTAATTTAAAAGGAAATTTTGTTTCATAAAAATCGCCATCATTTGATTCAATTATGTTAAGTGTGTTTAGGTCATAAAATTTGTATACTTGCTATTAATAACATAGCCTATAAATACACATTCATATGCTCTATGATTGATGCTAGTCTATGAATCAGAAAAGCGTGACATTTAAATTAAATTCTGCAAGCATACAGGTGTGTAGCATACGGGTCGAACACAGGGAGGTAGATTAAAATCAAATTATTTATTTAATCTCTTGGGCGATTTAGACGATTTTCGAGGTTGGTTTTTGAAAACAATAAAAATTGAAACTGCGATCCGATTCAGAACAAATCTAATTGAACCGACGATCAAATCACAATTATCAATTGGAAATTAAAATGCAAAACAGAAATAAAATGCAGAAAGTAAAATTGCAGGAAAAGAAGAACAACAAAAAATAATTTAGGATTGTCGTTGAAACTAATCAAAAAACTTATCACTAATAAAAAGTGTAAAATACAATTGGTGCTCTTCCAAAACTAATTGTGAAGACAACACCGATTGCTAAGAAAGAAAAATGCAGAAATAGTAATAAAGAAGAAGAACTTTTATTAATGGAGAAGAGAATACAAAAAATGGGATAGGATGGTGATGCCCGTTACAATGGGTATACATGTGCTTATATAGGTGAACTGAAAAACCCTAATCCTCTAATGGGCCATGACTCAACCTCTTGAAAATAATATATTCACAAATAAAAGAGATAAGATAAACTTGAAATATTCTATGTAGCTTTCCTCGTTTGATTGGTCATGTGGCAAATTGATTGGCATTTTCCAAGAGATTTGAAGTTGATTGGTAAATTGATTGGCGTCATGATTGGCATCTATCTAATCAAATCTTCATCTTTATGGAGAATAAAAAATGAAAGATTCCCTTTGATTTATCTATGAAGAATACTTCCAATTCTTGAAATATTTATTAGTGTATATCATATATTCATACATATGAATATATATATACATACACCATAAATCACTAATCCATAAATTCTTCAAAGCAAGGGAGGTAGTATGAACGCGTTCCATTCTTCAGCAAAAAAGAGAGTTTGATGGGAATCGAACCCAGGTCTTTCTGTACAGATTTCCATGCCTTAACCAATGTGCTACGGCTTCCTTTGTGATTGAAAACTTGTTGAGATGGGAAAGTAGCTTCTTTTTCTTATCAGTGGTCTTTTATTTAATGAAGGAGACAATTAATCAATGACCTGTAAAAACACACAAAATACCCAAAGAAGCATTTATTTATATACAATAAAGATAAGATATAAGCATAAAAATAAACACATTTTTGTGCTAATCAAATACCCCCACACTTATCTTTTACTCGTCCTCGAGTAAAACAAGAAATGAGAAATTAAACTAGATAGGTCACACTTTCGTAGGAAACACGATTGCATTGAGCGTATGCAACAAGCCGTTAAACCTCTAGGTGTCCCTAGTAGGACGAGTGGTGTCTCGTGAGGGTTTTCAGCGGATACTACCCACAAAATCCAAATGCAGTATGTGTGGATCTAATGTAACTACATGAATGCAAAGGACTTATGCAATTGAAAACAAAAATTGAAAACACGACAAGTTTCAGGAAAGTGGTACAACAAATTAAGTTAACAATTTCTAATCAGTTGATTTTATTTTAGATACCTCAACTTGTCACAAATTTTCAATATAAATCAAGTTTTCAAATGTTAAATTCCAGTTTGGCCAGTTGGTTCGGTCGATAACATAGTGCAGCCATCAAATAGATTCTGAGTTTGCTTGGCACAGTTTGCAAAGTGGTATTATTATTTTCTCATGTATGGCTAGTTAAATCAATAAGGTCAAGAAGTGTTTGGGCATCATCGCTTATTCTTTATTCTATAAAATTTTAAAATTTATGATCAAGTACATACACCTAACTTAGAAGACCAAGGTTTACCACCCATGCACTGCCTCGCGGACTAACGGAGAGTTGGTAAAGAGCTTGGCGGATTGTGCAGGCCGACTTTGACTTTGTCAAAACGTGTCGGTAATCCTTAGGTGTCCAATCTCATAAAATGAGACCAAGATATTCCAACGCTGACTTTGTCAACAACATGTCGGATAGAGCTTGGCGGGTTTGCAACCAACGCTAGATATACAAGCAATGTTGGATACCCTTGGATTATTATTATTATTATTGAAAATATAAGCACAAAAGAGAGTTACGCGAATTCAACTTAACACAACTTCATTTTAAAGATTCGAAAAGCCAATATAAGTATTTTAAGTCCTCCACTTATTTAAACAAAGTCTACAATATAGAATAGATTTCATGGCCATCACCTAAGAATCTCCCTATGTACCGGTTACACTATTATCCCTCAAAATTAAACTTTTCATTATATTTCTTATTCGATCTAAGTTGAGAGAAAAAAAATACTATCAACTGATTAATAATCCTTAACTTATTTTGTTGTATCAAATCTAAAATGAGTCATGTTTCAAAAAAAAATGGCATGTTAGTACAGTCTAAAATGCATGATGGTCCTATTTAAATGGCTGAAATTGAAAAGAAAGAAAAATAAAGGAAAAAAACGAAAATGAGTGAAATGCAGACCCCCCCCCCACACTAGAACTAAACAGTGTCCACACTGTAAACGTTTCCTAAATTTGAAAGATCGTACCCAAAGGTGAATGAGATGCAAAATTATTTGTAGAATGAAATGCAATCTAACTATATGTAAGAGTGGATCATATGTACAATGATATATGTGTTTGCGGTGCACGCGATGCAAAGAATACCACCATCTTTTTCCCTCACACTTGATTCTTGCCCTATGAGTCCCATTCCCACTATGTCTAGGCATGTTTTCTAACAAGCAAGAGTGTTTGAAAACCATCTCATCTTTATACCTCGATTTATAGTCCAGTAAATGAATGTTCAGGGTCGTCCTAACATGAAGTTTTTCAACAAAGCTAACATTCCAAAAATAGTTCATGTGTTCAACAAATTTGTCAGTGTAATTTTTCAAAAATTTGTGATCGTATATAAATTCAGTGAAATTTGAAATCGAAGTGTTGTTCAAGACTATGTGATCACATTTCTCATCATTAATTGACAACGTATTTTCGACATTGACAATTTCTGGTTCGTTTGAAACCTCAAAATCAAAATTTTCAAACTTGGATTGGTGGCTTGATTCTATCTCATCCTCATTTGGTAACTCCTCCTCATACAATCCAAAAAATTCATGTTCATTAAAATCCTTTTCCAAATTTGAATTGAAAAATTCAACATCTTTATTTTGTTCAATTTCTAGAATTTCAAGTTTTTCACGGCCTGAAAGAGGGAGATCAAAATCATAGCTTAAATCTTTTTCCTGAAAAGAACGAAGTCCAAATCATTTGTTGAATTTTGAACAACTTCATTTAGATCGTTATTCTCAATTTCCAAAGTTGTTATTTGAAAATTTTCCATATCAGTAAAGAATGGATTATTTCCTGATTCATCGCATTGAATTTGATTTTGTTGCTCGAGTTGTTCTTTAAAAGATGTCATTAAAGAAAGAAGTTCATCAAGTTGTCTATCTTTTTCACCAAGCTGTCTATCTTGCTTTTCTACCCTATCTCTAAAATGTTAGGTGATATTCTTCAGAATCATTGATTTGAGAGCTCTCGTTTTGGATTTCTTGATTTTCAAAATTATAGTCCACATCAATTTCACAATCAATATTATTTCCAATGTGGTAGTTGTTTGAATTTTCAGAAAAATGATATTGGAAATCATTTTTATTTTGAAAATTAGGTTCATAACCAAAACTGTCGAAATTCGAGGGAAAACTGCAATTTTGGTCATATTCAAGATGTGGATATGAGTTGTTATTTTGAAGATTCTGATCGATTTGAAAATCAAAATTATTTTCGAATTGGTTTCCAACCCCGTATTGATGTTGATCAAAGGTGTATTGGGATTCAAAGCTATTTTGATATGGTTGTGGCCCATAATCTAAATTATTGAAATTTGTATTGAAGTCGTCATTTCGATCATAACTTTGAAAATGTTGGTCATTTTGAAAATTTTGAAAATTATTGACATTTGGGTCGCGAAATTTTGGAAAATATTGCTTCATGAGTTGTAATTCAAAATCATACTCTTCAAGAGGACGTCTACTCTGATTATTATCCCACATATCTCTCAATGATTTTTTTGAATTAGACATTTTAAAGAAGTCATGACAAGGCAGAAATTACTCTCACTTCAAAATAGTATAAAATACTCAGTTGTGCTCTATTAATTAATTGACTCAATTAGAAGGGGGAAGAGGGTCTTATGGTCATTCACGTATAGTATAAATACTAAGGGATACGACCAATGTTTTACGGGTAGTATGCAACCTCTTTTGCTAATAGTTCAATAAATTGAACTACAATATATCCGCGATCCAATTATATGAGACAATCAACTTCAAGAAACACCACATTTCAATTATATTATTTTGCAAATCAAATCAAGTTTCAGAATTGAAAAACGACGAGAGTGATGATTTTGTGGAAATTCGTTCCTCACAAACAGATTCAGAAATATCAGTCACAGAACAGTCACAGAATAATAACAGAAAATTAAAATATTGTACAAGCAAGCCGTTGTCCCTGCAGAAGATTTTTACAAGCAATGTCTATATTTTTTTCTTTGCAGCAAAGCACCTGTAGAGTTCAGAAAATTTTACAGTGGGGTATGGCAGTCCATCCAGTGTGATTGAGTAGGGGTATGGCAGTTTGTCAAGAGCAGTTGAGTGGTTATATCGATTGAAATCCCAGTATCTGCAAATCGCTTGACTGTTGAATTCCTGTTCGTTTGCTTGAATTCTCTTTGCCTTTTGATTTTTTTTTTTGAGATTTCACTTCTTCTTCTCTTTTTTTTTCTTTTTCTTTTTTTTGGAAGCAATAAAAAAACAAAAGACTAAGTAGAAAAAAGAATAGAAATAAAAACTAGACCAAAGAAATGAAATGAACTAAGCTAAGCTAGAAAAATAACAATAAACAAAGGACTCAACTAAAATAGGGAGAAAAAAAAAGAATAAAATAACACTAATAACCACACACCACAAAAATTAATGATTTAAAACTTACGCACCAAAATGACCCACGCACTGACCCAAATAACATGCCAAGACCGATTTGTACCCAAATTTGCAGAACCCTGTACAAAGTTTACAAAAGAAAACGCCAAGCACTCCAAAGCTTTCAGGAACAAATCCCGATTTTTTTTATTCTTTTCCAAATCGGATTGGAAAATTTAAGAATCGAAACACCCTATCAAATCGCAATTCCCGAGAGTTTGGATCGGATTTCTTTTTTATTCTTTTTTTTTTTGAATCGCCCCTTTAGAATTTGGGAGATGCTTAGTTGGTGGGCTCGAATTCGGAATTTGTGGCAAAACTCGATTGATTTGTGAACATGAATGAGGATGGCTGATAGTATGATGGCAGTTGCGGTGATACTATCTGGTTTTTGCGATGTTTTTGACAGGAATTGGTGAAGACGGTGATCGGTTGAAGACTGGGGATGGGGGTGACGAATCGGCAGCGGCGGATGTTGGCTGCAGCACAGGTGAGGTTTCAATCGGTTTTAGTGGATGCTTGGCTGATGGGTTTTGCAGACTGGGATGATCTAGATTTGTGAGGGTTTGGGGCTTCAGGAATTTGGGCGTTGTGCGATTGTGGTTTTTGAGTTGGAAGTCGAAGTTCGGTGGTGGGTGATCTGGTCACTGTGCGATCGGATATGGTGATGAGATTGTAGGTTGGCTTATGAATCGAGAAGGTGATGGTTTTTTTTTCTGTGAGGTTGCTGGGTAAAGTGGAATTTGTGGAAATAGGGGACGGTTACGTGAGGAAATGGTAGGTGTGTTGTGGATGGACTAAGGAAGATGGGTGCGGCTCTAATGAAGATGAAGATGGTTGCGTAATGAGGAAGATTGTCTGAAGGTGGTTTCTGATGGGAGAGATGTTAGATGATGGAGGGGATTAGTGGATGTGAGGGAAGATGAATGGGGGAAAAGAGCTGCGGATCTTTGGGGCCGTAATTGAGTTTGAAGGATATTGTGAAGGTGTGGAAGTTCTGTGGATGTGAATGGTACGTAGCTTTTGGTTGTAGGGGCTCTGTTGCATATGGGTTGAGGGACGTTGGTCTGGTATGTAGCGTTTGTGGTAAAATGTGAAGAAGGATGGTCTGAGAAGAGGAAAGGAAGTATGGTTTGTGGCTTGTAGTATGGTGAAACAGAGGGGGTGGAAGTGGTCTGAAGGATGGTGATAATGACAGTTAGGCTTCCGAGTTGATTATTTGAACGGTGGTGTAGGGTGGTGGCAGAAGTGGGAGTTTTGCGTTAAAGGTTGGATGACTTTTGCGTTGGTAAGGAGATTTTGGTGGTTTTTGCCAAAGTGGTTTTTGGATCTGGCTCCTGGGCTTTGCGATGGTGCGATTTGGTCTGTGAAGAGGCACGGGTTTTTGTCTTCGGTGAATTGGGTTGATTTTACTGTTCGGTTTTGATGGCAAATGACTGGCGTTGGATGGGAGGAAGGGTGAAACTGTTAGATGATGAAGTTGAGATGAGGGGATAGTTGATGATGTTTTGTGGAAGATAAGCTGAAGCGTGATAATGAGATTTGCAATGGACAAATAAGAAGGAATTTTGCTTCTTCTTGTTTTTTTTTTAATTGAAAAATGTAGATAGTAAAGGGTTGTAGAAAGGGAAAGAATTTTGAGAAAAAGGGAAGAGAATTTTGGCAGATAAGAGAATTAAGGCAATTAAGAAAGTAGGAAAGAAATAAAATTAGCAGAAGAAATTTATAGTTTTTTTTTTAGGAAAGCAATAAAAAAGAAAATAGGAAAGGAAATCGAAGATGGAAAGACTAGAAAGGAGATTGAAAGGCGGAAAGAAATTTGAGAAAATTTGGCAATTTTTGCTCTTGCTTAGTTCATGATAGTACCAATGAAATTGACACACCACGTTACTAATCAAGATATTTTTCTATATATACACAGAAACAAAAGGAAAAAAAATATAAAATAAAATAAAAATTAACACGAATCGGAAATTAAATAAATAATAAAACTTAATCGTTACCTCCCCGGCAACGGCGCCAAAAACTTGATCGACGCTAGTCTATGAATCAGAAATGCGCGACATTTAAATTAAATTCTGCAAGCATACATGTGTGTAGCATACAGGTCGAACACAGGGAGGTAGATTAAAATCAAATTATTTGTTTAATCTCGTGGGCGAGTTAGACAATTTTCGAGGTTGGTTTTTGAAAACAATAAAAATTGAAACTGCGATCCGATTCAGAACAAATCTAATTGAACCGACGATCAAATCACAATTATCAATTGGAAATTAAAATGCAAAACAGAAATAAAATGCAGAAAGTAAAATTGCAGGAAAAGAAGAACAACAAAAAGTAAATTAGGATTGTCGTTGAAACTAATCAAACGACTAATCACTAACAAAAAATGTAAAATACAATTGGTGCTCTTCCAAAACTAATTGTGAAGACAACACTGATTGCTAAGAAAGAAAAATGCAGAAATAGTAAAAAAGAAGAAGAACTTTTATTAATGGAGAAGAGAATACAGAAAAATGGGATAGGATGGTGATGCCCGTTACAATGGGTATACATGTGCTTATATAGGTGAACTGAAAAACCCTAATCCTCTAATGGGCCATGACTCAACCTCTTGAAACTAATTTATTCACAAATAAAAGAGAAAAGATAAACTTGAAATATTCCATGCAGCTTTCCTCGTTTGATTGGTCATGTGGCAAATTGATTGGCATTTTCCAAGAGATTTGAAGTTGATTGGTAAATTGATTGGCATCATGATTGGCATCTATCTAGTCAAATCTTCATCTTTATGGAGAGTAAAAAATGAAAGATTCCCTTTGATTTATCTATGAAGAATACTTCCAATTCTTGGAATATTTATTAGTGTATATCATATATTCATACAAATGAATATATATACACCATAAATCACTAATCCATAAATTCTTCAAAGCAAGGGAGGTAGTATGAACGCGTTCCATTCTTCAGCAAAAAGAGAGTTTGATGGGAATCGAACCCAGGTCTTTCTGTACAGATTTACATGCCTTAACCAATGTGCTACAGCTTCCTTTGTGATTGAAAACTTGTCGAGATGGGAAAGTAGCTTCTTTTTCTTATCAGTGGTCTTTTATTTAATGAAGGAGACAATTAATCAATGACCTGTAAAAACACACAAAATACCCAAAGTAGCATTTATTTATATACAATAAAGATAAGATATAAGCATAAAAATAAACACATTTCTGTGCTAATCACTCTACTTGCCAATTTTATTCTCTTAGGGTCTGCAACGCGAACATATGCTAAACGCCCTAAGTTCTAAAATATGAGACATTGGGTTTATAATTCTTTAAAATTTCATAAGGTGAAATTTTATTTTTAGATTTAGGGATTCTATTTAAAACATAGCATCCGGTTAACAATATATCCCCTCACCAATGTTTTGCTGCACCAAAATTTAATAAAATGGAAATTACTAATTCGATAAAGGTCCTTTTTTTTCCTTCAACATTGTCATTTATTTCAGGTGAATATGGTGTAGTTCTCTCATGTATTATACCATGTAATTTATAAAAATCCAGAATAGAACTAGATTCGTATTCTGTTCGTCTATCACTAAGAAGTCTGTTAATCTTCTTATTGCTTGATTCTCAATTTCAGTTTTGAAATTTTCAAACATGTCAAATGCATCATATCTTTAAGAATCACTGTCCTTTCAAAGGTAAACATTAGTGGTGTGAGAATCTCCCAACAACACTTTCTGATCATCGGCAGCCGTGTAAGTAGGGGACATATCACGATCATAGCAAACATGGCGAGAAGCACTAAGTCTACCCACCAACCCTCTAATCCACCAATAAGGTGAATCTCAGTAATCATAGCCGTAAGAGGCTGCTCAGTCAGGTAAGTCTACGGTGTAGGGCCTGGCCAGTTCCGACACTTTCGTGCCATATGACCTGGTTTTTCACAGTTGTAACATAGAAACTAATGTTGGTTTCACACTTGAACCGCACCTCATTCCTTAATTTTAGCATATGACCGTTGCTCCCTATTTCAGCATGTGAACATTGGGTCTTTATGGGAAAGTTCCTTAATTACAACAAAAATGTTGCTCCTTGATTTTAGCATGTGACCGTTGAGCAATCTTCTATTTATTCTCTCGTTTTGTATCTCTTTCCCGTATCAGAGAAATTACAATTAATAATATATTTCTACTGCATCTCTCCTCTTTATCTCCATTACTTTTCTTTATACTTTTAATATGGTATCAGAGCACCACCGCCGAAAGGCTTAAACACTGAACTGAAAGTCCTATTTCTCCATTGTCTGTTGCATCACTCTTTTCCTCAGTTTTTCAGCAGCAGTTCCGTGCCTCGCAGACCTCTGAACAGCCATGCCAAATAACAACGAAGCCACCTCTAATGTCTCTGGTAGCGTGGCCCGTGATGCTCCGCTAAACTGGCACAACCTAATCAAACCAAAAAGCCATGTCACTACCACATCTCTGGATGAAGACAATTACATATTGTGGAAATATCAAATTGAAATTGCACTCAAAGGATACGGTTTACAAATTTACACAAAAGGTACGCTATCTATTCCACCAATTATGATTACTGATCAAGGGGGAAACACCATACCAAACCCCGACTACACAAATTTTCAAAAACAAGATAGTTTGCTATCGTCATGGCTCCTATCAGTCCGAATCTACTGTCACAAATCGTGGGGTGCAATTCATCATATGAAATATGGACCACTATAGAGCAGATTTTCAGCTCACAATCCGCCGCACGTGTGATGCAATACAGAAGGGAATTACAAAACTCAAGAAAAGAGGAAATGAGCATGCAAGAATACTTAAGCAAGATAAAAAATTTGTGTGACAAACTGAATGCAGTGGGACACAAAATAAGTGACAATGAACAAATTCTCTTCATTACCGACGGATTAGACGAAGAGTACGAGTCATTAGTTACGGTTATTGCGACTCAACAAACATTACCTGACTTACAGTTCGTTAGATCTGCGCTCCTCGCCCATGAAGGGAGAATAGACCAAAGGAAAACTGTACAAGGGGTTTTCTCTGCAAATTATGCTGCGGCTAAAAACAAGCAAATTCAAAGGAACAATAATTCAAATAAACAAGAAAGCCAGTATCAGAGAGGATACCAACCCCAGAGGGCATATCAACCACAGAGAGGTCGTGGACGAGGCAAGTGGAACAACAACAACAGGGTAAAGTGCCAAATTTGTCAAAAATTTGGACACATGGCGAACCGCTGCTATTTCAGATACAATAGCGACCACAGTGAACCACAAACAGACCAAAACAGCCAAACACCAAGAGCAAACATGGCTGCCATGGACAATCAAAACAAAAGCGCTATTGGGGACAAAGGCAAAGGTCAAACCAGCAATGAAGGCAAGACTGATGAGGATGAACTGGACGACTGGTACCCAGACTCTGGAGCCACACATCATGTCACAAACAGGCTTCAGAACTTAAACATTGGAAGCAAAAGCTATACAGGTACGAAATCACTACACATGGGTAACGGCAACACTGCCAACATCACACACATAGGTAAAGGTACCATGCAGGGAAAAAGGCAACTTATGCTAAACAATTTACTTAGAGTTCCCACTATTAACAAAAATTTATTAAGTGTTTCTAAGTTTGCTAAAGATAATAATGTTTTCTTCGAATTTCACCCCAAGTTTTGTCTAGTCAAGGACCTCCTAAGTCGAGAAATATTGCTACAGGGTGACCTTCACGATGGTCTTTACAAATTTGGCAACTTGAAGACTAGGAATGCGTTGAATAAATAAATATGGTGCAACAACGTAGACATCAGTAGCAGTTGCAATTATGATTCTCTTAATAATAGGAACAATGGATGTAATGATGATAATAATAATATAGTTGATTCTTGGCATATGAAACTTGGTCATCCCAGTTTGGAAACTGTTAGAAATGTTTTAAATAATAATGGCATTTATTTTGAAAATGTACCTGTGAAACACACTTGCACACACTGCCAACTTGGCAAAAGCCACAAACTGCCTTTTAGTAAGTCTGAAACCACGTACAATAAACCCCTGGAGCTTGTCGCAGCTGATTTGTGGGGACCAGCACCACTAAACTCATATCAAGGACACAGGTACTATCTATCCCTTGTTGATGCTTATTCAAGATACACATGGATATACATGCTAAAAAACAAATCAGAAACATGCAGTACAATCATTCAGTTTATAACTTTTATTGAAAAGCAGACCAACTGTAATGTAAAAGCTATACAAACAGATGGTGGGGGTGAGTTCAAACCACTCACAAATTTCTTCATCCAAAAGGGGATAAGACATAGGCTAACCTGCCCCCACACATCTGAACAAAATGGTTTGGTCGAAAGAAAGCACAGACATATAGTTGAAACTGGTTTAACATTGCCATCACAAGGGGCATTACCAATGAAATATTGGAACGAAGCATTCAACACTTCTGTGTATCTCATAAATAAATTACCCACAAAAGTGTTGAACAATAGAACCCCGCATGAAATGATATTCAATGAAAAACCAGACTATAAAATATTGAAAAACTTTGGGTGCCTATGCTTTCCATGCCTAAGGGACTACAACACGCACAAACTTAGCATGAGATCATGCCCATGCACTTTTATTGGTTACCCACAAAATCAAAAGGGTTATAAATGCTTGGCCAAAAATGGAAAAATCTATATATCAAGGCATGTCATATTTGATGAAAATGTTTTTCCACATGCAGATAAACAAGCCACAAAGGAAGAGTGCAGACAAGATCATGGAATCAAAGTTATCAATATGCCACCACTAATGGAGCAAGAGACAAACAATAACAACAACAAAGAGGGACACGACACATGCAACATACACACACATACAAGCAATAATCAAACAAACACAGACGATGGTAACAATGAAGAAACTTACAGTAATCAGCAAGAACATGAGAACGAGGAAAGCAACAGTGACAGAATCAGCCCAGACCATCAACCTCAAGCACAAGAAACACAAACCGGACATCATATGGTGACCAGATCAAAACATGGGATTTTCAAACCCAAGGTATATAATCTATCAATGAATGAGGTTGAACCTAGAAATTATAGTGAAGCAGCCAAATCTGAAAAGTGGAAACAAGCTATGAATGATGAATACGAGGCATTGATGAAAAATAAAACTTGGAGCTTGGTTGCACCACCCACTCACAAGAACATCATAGGATGCAGATGGACTTACAAAATAAAAAGGAAGGCGGATGGGACCACAGACAAATACAAGGCCAGACTTGTTGCTAAAGGATACGCTCAACAGTTTGGATTTGACTTTAACGAGACTTTTTCACCAGTCATAAAACCCACAACCATTAGAATCATTCTAACTATAGCTTTGTGTAAAAAATGGAATATCAAGCAATTGGACGTGAACAATGCTTTTCTAAACGGCGAGTTAACTGAAGAAGTTTATATGCAACAACCAGAGGGATATGAGGTTAACAATGGCGACAAACCTTTAGTATGCAAGCTGCACAAAGCTATATACGGCCTCAAGCAAGCGTCGAGGGCATGGTATAAAAAGTTAAAGCTAACCTTATCTAGAATTGGTTTCTCACAAATAAAATCCGACAACTCCCTATACATGAAAAGGGATAATGAAAATGTCATATACATCCTTGTATACGTGGATGACATGCTAATAACAGGGAATGACACACGGGAAATCAACAGGATCATAATAGTTCTCGACCAAAGCTTTGCCATCAAAGATCTTGGCGAATTAAACTATTTCTTAGGGATTCAAATCAAAAGAAATGAAAATGAAATGTTCCTATCTCAACAGAATTATATTGCTGAAATCTTACAAAGGACCAACATGCATCAAGCTAAATCGCTACCAACACCTATGACCAGCAGTTCCCGCCTATCTAAATTTAAAGGTGAAGCCATTAATAATGCTACTCAATACAGAAGTATAATTGGAGCATTGCAATATGCAACAATTACACGACCAGACATATGCTATAGCGTAAATAAACTAAGCCAATACATGCAAAATCCGTTGTCTGAACATTGGATAGCCGTCAAGAGGTTATTGAGATACTTGCAAGGAACCAGACACCACGGAATAACAATAAGTGCCGATAAAGAAATGAACTTACAAGGATTTAGTGATGCGGACTGGGCTAATGACATTGATGACAGAAGATCCGTATCAGGATATTGCGTGTTTCTTGGCACAAATCTTGTCTCATGGTGCACCAAGAAGCAGACAACCACATCGAGGTCAAGTACTGAAGCGGAATATCGTGCCCTTGCTAGCACCACCGCTGAAATCTCATGGATTGAGTCGCTATTACACGAATTAGGTTTCACTCCTAAAAGAAAACCAGTCATCTGGTGCGACAATAGAGGGACAGTATCCTTGTCTCTCAATCCAACTCAACACTCAAGATCAAAACACCTCGAAATAGACCTACACTTCGTACGAGAACGAACCCAAAGTGGAAAGTTAATGGTATGCCACATCCCATCATATTATCAGAGAGCTGATGTGCTTACAAAGCCACTATCGACAAAGAATTTTATGAGATTAAAAGAGGAATTAAGGGTGAGCGACAACGGCAGAATGAAGAAGACAGAAAAACCCAGTTTTGTTTGAGGGGAGCTAATGTTGGTTTCACACTTGAACCGCACCTCATTCCTTAATTTTAGCATATGACCGTTGCTCCCTATTTCAGCATGTGAACATTGGGTCTTTATGGGAAAGTTCCTTAATTACAACACAAATGTTGCTCCTTGATTTTAGCATGTGACCGTTGAGCAATCTTCTATTTATTCTCTCGTTTTGTATCTCTTTCCCGTATCAGAGAAATTACAATTAATAATATATTTCTACTGCATCTCTCCTCTTTATCTCCATTACTTTTCTTTATACTTTCAATAGAAACAACTGTCCAGAATCATTCTTTTGGGTTGGTCGTTGTTGTCCTTTATGGTTTCCTTGTGGATTCCCATTATGTTCTCTACTGACAAGCTGTGGAGGCTAATTATTGTTAAAGATGTGAATATGTTTGAAAAGTTTATATTTTTCTTATAGAAAAATGTAAGTAAACTCATAGACTAACATAAGTTAATCACATAAAATATTATTTTCTGCATTTGTACCATTGCAACACACTTGTGGACTATATTAATGGTAAACAACTTACATGGTAAATTAAATAATCACATATAGAGACTACATAAACGAAGGTATCAAAACATTATGGTTCAAAAATACTTAGGTTCAGTCAGTTAACATTGTTCCAATCCAATAATGCACACTTTTAGGACTCAAGCAAAGTGATTAGTGTGACCCAAAACTACAGTACAAGATAATGAGCATGGTTCATGATTAGTTCATCGTTATCACATTCTTTGTCACTACAATAATATTAATAGGTATGTAACGATATTATCTATACTGTTTAATCCCATCTCGACCTAAGTCGAAGAATCAAAGTCTGCATAAGCATTCTTTACACTATGTTTTGCCATGCAATATTCATTTACATGTTCTTATGGGGTGATATGTACGTCAGACTAAATACACTACACGTTCGTGCATTGAGACTTCAATTAAATAGTGTAAATCTCATAAAGATACCTTCACCATGAGATGCATCTTCCTTTCTGAAATAAATTACACATTTTCGTCTTGCATGCCCTCGATGCGCCTGCATCGTCGATCTTTGACCATATACCATCAGCATCAACTATGACATCACCTTTATGTCGTTCTCCAGTTTCGAGTATCACTGAAACTTTTCTTTACCAAGACGTCTTGCTAATTCTTCAGCTAATAATTGACCAGGGGCGTCAGCATCTATTGCTGGAGCTGCACACAAATCAAGTACATGATCTCTTAGAGAGATATTTAGGGCCAAAATAGTAGCTCCTAAAGCTGCATCCATCCCATATATCTTTCCTGATTTATACACCTTTAAGCTAGCAATTTGGATATGAGGAGGGATGACATAGAAGCCTGACAAACAATCGACCCTTTTGATTTTACACTGTAAAACATAGCCAAGATATCACTTGAATCCCCAGCACTGTGAATGTTTTTCCACTCAAAACTTGTGAAGTAGGATGCGAAATTCTTTAGGAAATCAAGAGTTGATTCATTATCAAGAACGGACATAATATCCATTCCTACAAGGCACATAGGTTCAGATGCTACACCAGCATAGTCTCCATGGTGAGATATGTTGAAATTGAAATTTGGAAGCACATAACTCTTCAAACTTTGACCAAATATGGTCTACCCTCATTTGTTCGGTGTATGATAATTTCATCATATGGGGTGCTCAAAATTTCATGGACAAGCGAATACTAAAGTAATCTACTAACAAACGCTCTTTTCTTGTACTCGAACATCATAAACCTGGAGGTGGCAGCTTGCTCGTGAAGTGGAAAAAAAGAGATGATGGATGTAAATATTTCACTTGTTGGATTCCAGTCTGAAATTTTCAATATCCATCTTCTTACTCTGTTCTCCATTGATCCAAGTGCTCAAAATACCGTACGATTTGAGATCTAGGACATGAGAAAAATAAACACTTTGCAAAGTTGAAGAAGTTTGTTCGTCGAGAATAAATGGGGCAGCAGACAAAGAAAATTGTTGGAAAACAATGGCTGAGTCGCGGACTAGGTTGCTTTCTTGAAGATGATTCGGCGATCTGGTCAAAGGTACACACCAGTCGTTCTCTATCACCGTCGCCTCTAGGATAAAACAGCCTCTACAAGTAATAACTGATTCGCTTGCACAACAAATCAGTGCAGATTTGCACTTTCAAATAAAATATAACTGCTCGGTTCGATTTTGTTTTTGAAGAATTTCAATGGTGTAGGAGGAAGAAAAATTAGATGAAGAAGAAAAAATAGCGTTCGGCCTCTATTATTTTTCTCGGTCGAAATCTGAAGATAATGTAGACGTGCCGAACGGTTTTCATAAAAATAGGATCAAGGTTTTACCGTCTCAAAAAGAAAAAAGAAAAAAAAAACAGTTCAGAAAAACGAGGGTATTTTTTAAGTATTTACAAGCCCAATCCCAAGCCATTTATACACTTATTCAAATTTTTAATAATTCAACCTTGTAAAAAAAAACATCATTTTTCCAACATTTTGTAACACAATTATAATTTTGAATCCCTTTGAAGTCTTCTTTGTAACACAATTATAATTTTGAATCTCCTTGTAGTCTTCTTTGTAACACACTACATGCACCCACCAAAATTTGCAATTGTACAAACTTTCCAGCTTCAGCCAATGCTTTTTAATTGGCACATATTCTTAAAGTGGCTCACCTAAATATGTTGGAAGTATAAGCTAGATAGTTCATGAGCTGTTTATTTACCTTGCTACCTATTAATTGGTTATATCTCTTGACTTTTCAGTTTTCATAATAATAAATAAGTCTTAACTTTGTAATCATATAAGTATGGTGCACTTTGATGAATGAAGTATGCAAGCGTTTCAGAGAACAAGTTTCTTCTCTATTTTGGAAACATACATCCTGTTTTTCTTGCAGAAACTACACCATCACTTCAATAAATTGGTATCAAAGCCGGATTATCTCTCCATCAATTATTCAAACAAAGTTCCAAATTTCACATCTCAGAATGACCACAAACAACAACAACATCTTACAACCTCTGCTTCCCCGATTAACTGGCAAAAATTATAGCCAATGGAGTATCATGATGAAGACCTTATTTACTTATCAAGGTCTCTGGGATATTGTCGAAGCTGGTTACATTGAACTCGCTGATCAAACTACACTAATCAACAACAATCGACAACTTTAAAGGAAAATCGCAAGAGGACAAAAAGGCATTGTATTTTATCTACCAATCTGTAGATGAAACAATTTTTGACCGAATTCTGGTGGGAAACTCATAAAAACAAGCATGGGATATTCCTTGTGCAGCCTATAAGGGAGAAGACAAGGTAAAAATGGTAAGGCTACAAGCTTTATGAGGAGAATTTGATTTGCTTCGAATGAAAGAGGGAGAATCTATTGAAGACTTTTTTAATCGATTCATTGTTGTTTCAAACCAAGTAAAAATAAATGGAGAAAATATTTCAGATCCGAGAATCATTGAAAAAATTCTTCAAAGCATGACAAAAACCTATGAGCATGTCGTTGCTGCAATTGAAGAATCGAAAAATCTAAGTGAACTCTCTCTTGAATCTTTGCTGGATTCATTACAGTCACACGAATTATGTATCAAATAGTTTGTGACTCCTATGGAACAAGCTTTTCAAGCACAAGAATTTCATAGTAGAGGCTTTCGAGGACGAGGAAGTAGGGGAAACTTTCATGGATGAGGTAAGAGCGAATCATATTTTTACACAAGAGGAAAGACTCAAGCAGGAAATTATTCTTCCCAATCAAATCAATAAATAAATCCAAACAATCACCATGAGAGAGGAAGAGGCCGTGGACGACATGGAGGAAGTGGTAATTATCAATCTCTAGTTCAATGCAATTTTTGTCATAAAATTTGTCATTGGAAGAAAGATTGCTACTCGAGACTGAAAAAGGAAAGAGAAGAGTCAAGTTTTTTACATGAAAATTCTAATTCAAAAGATGAAGAATCTGTACTTCTTATGTTTAATGAACAAGAGATATTTTCTGAAAATATATGGTACATAAACAGTGGGTGCAGCCACCACATGACTGGAAACAAAACCATGCATATTAATCTTGATGAATTTGTCCATCGTGAAGTAAAAATAAGAGATGACAAACGACACTTGGTACAAGGATGTGGTGATATCCCAATCCAAACCAAACATGGGATAAATTTTGTTCGTGATGTTTATTATGTTCCAAGCTTGAAACACAACCTTTTAAGCGTTGGACAACTTTTAAAAAAGGGGCATAATGTGATTTTCAAGGATGAGCAGTGTGAAATAAGAGACATGAGTCATACTCTTATTGCACGAATAAAAATGACAGTAAACAAGATGTTCCCTTTGAAGTTGAATGACACTATGCTTAATTGCTTTTCAAGTATTATCAGCGACAAAGCATGGCTATGATATCTTCGTTACAATCATTTCAGTTTTAGCACATTAAAAAGATCTGCCAACAGCATATGGTCAGAGACATTCCATATATTCAGCGACAAGATCAAATGTGTGAAAGTTGTGTATTTGGGAAACACAATTGAGATCCTTTTCCAAGTGGAATGGCTACGAGGGCGTCTCTACCATTAGGGTTGGTGCATTCTTATTTATGTTGTCTGATGCGTGTAAATTCTCTTGGAGGTAACAGATTTTTTCTCACGTTCATTGATGATTATAGTAGGAAAATACAAATATATTTTCTTAAACAAAAATCTGAAGTTTTGGGGTCTTTAAAAACTTCAGAGCACTTGTTGAAAGACAAAGTGGTTATCAATTGAAGGCCTTACATTCAGATCAGGGTATTGAGTACATGAGTGGAGAATTTGAAGCTTTCTTGAAAGAAAATGGTATTAAACATCAATTGACTATTGGCTACAGTCCCCAACAAAATGGGGTGGCTGAATGAAAGAACTGTATTATTATGGAACTAGTGCGCATGTTGAAGACAAAATGACTACCGCAGTATTTTTGTGCTGAAGCTACTGCATCCGCGTGCTATGTTTTAAATCGTGCTACTACTAAAGGAGTGCAAGGAAAAACCCCAGAAGAGGCTTGGAGTCTCCATAAGCCTTGTGTCTCTCATCTTAGAATTTTCGAAAGCATATGCTATTCTCATATACCGAAAGAAAAGTGAGTCTAGCTTGACGGAAAATCTGAAAAGTGCATTTTTGTTGGCTACAGTGAGAATTCAAAAGCATATAAGTTATTCAATCCAATCAGTAAAAAGATTATTATTGGCCGAGGTGTAATATTTGATCAGAAAACGGCATGGGATTGGAAAACTGAAAAAGAAAGTAGCACTCATGTACATGATGACACTTTACATCCATAAGAAGAAGAAACACAACCCGATCAAGATGAAGTATTGGCACAAGCATCACCGATATCAGCAACAACATCATCAAGTTCAGTTTCATCGCCTCACAAGACAAGAAATTTGGGAGAAATATATGATCAAACAAGGAGAATGCTTGAGGTACAATTTTCATATTTTGCTCTATTTGTGGATAGTGATCCAATTAACTTTGATGATGCTAAAAAAGAAGAAAAGTGGAGGATGGCTATGAAAGAAGAAATTGACTCAATTTACAAAAATCAAACATGGGAATTGGTGGAGCTTCCAGCTGGGAAGAAATATATTGGAGTTAAATGGATTTATAAAACTAAACGAAATGCTTAAGATTAAATTGAAAAACACAAAGCACGCTTGGTTGCAAAAGGCTATAAATAGAAGTATGGTACTGATTACCAAGACGTTTTTTCCCCGGTAGCTCGGCTTGAAACAATTCGATTAATTCTTGCACTTGCAGCTAAGAAAAACTAGAATGTTTTTCAGACGGACGTGAAATCAGCATTCTGAATGGTGTTCTACAAGAAGAGGTCTACATTGATCAACTGCCTGGTTTCGTTAAAAAGAAAGAAGAAAATAAAATTTATTGGCTTTAAAAGACGTTCTACAGATTGAAACAGGCACCCCGAGCATGGTACAGTCGCATTGATGATTATTTTAGTGAAAATGGCTTCAAAAAATGTCCATTTGAACATACTCTTTACATCAAAGAAAGCACAAAAGGTGATGATCTAATTATCTCCTTATATGTTGATGATATGATCATCATGGGAAGCAATACAAAGGACATTGAAGAGTTCAAAAAAAAAAAAAAAAAAAATGGTGCATGAATTCAAAATGACTGATTTAGGGCTACTGCATTTCTTTCTTGGTATGGAGATAAAGCAAAACGATGAAAGCATATTTCTTTCTCCATAAAAATGTGCAAGAAATCTCATGAAAAAATCCAGAATGGAGGATGTTAAGCCTGTCAATACACTTGTTGCACTTAGGACAAAGCTGAGTAAGATTGATGATTTAAAGAATATTAATCTGACACTGTTTAGGAGCCTCATTGGAAATTTAATGTATTTAACTGCCACGAGACTTGACATTGCATATAGAGTCAGCTTAATTAGCAGGTTTATGGAGTGTCCAAAAAAGTCTCGCTAGGATGTAGCAAAAAGGATATTGAGATATATAAGAGGAACTCTCACAGATGGGATTTACTACCAGTGAGAAAATGAATCTCAGATCATTCGAATTTGTGATAGCGATTGGGCTGGAGATTATGATGACAGTAAGAGCACTTATGGAAACGTGTTCTTCATTGGATCAGTTGTTGTATCATGGATGTCAAAAAAAAAATAAGCAGTTGTCGCTCTATCAACAGCCGAAGCGGAGTATATTTCATTCGCTTGTGCAGGATGTCAAGCTCTCTGGATGGCATGGGTGCTTAATGAACTTAAACAGTCCTTTAAAGGTTGTCCAATAATTTATTATGACAACAATTCTGCCATTTCCTTAAGCAAAGACCCGGTTTTTCATGGTAGAAAAAAGGACATATGAATCAAATACCACTTCATTCAGGAACTGGCCAAGAATAAGGAAATTTCTGTTAATTATTGTGAGCCTGAGGAACAAGTTGTGGACATCTTTACGAAATCCCTGAGAAGCGATGTGTTCAAAGATTTTAAGATGAAACTTGGCATCACAACAATCTAGCTTAAGGGGGGTTATTGGAAGTATAAGCTAGATAGTTCATGAACTGTCTATTTACCTTGGTACTTATTAATTGGTTATGTCTCTTGACTTTCCAGTTTTCAGAAAAATTAATAAGTCTTAGCTCTGTAATCATATAAGTATGATGCACTTTGATGAATGAAGTATGCAAGCTTTTCAGAGAACAAGTTTTTCTCTGTTTTGAAAATACACATCCTGTTTTTCTTGCAGAAACTACGCCATCACTTCAACAAAATATACCTACAAAATCATATTGTACAATATGAACATGAGAAGAAGTCATTTAGGTATAAAACTCATAATGTTTTTTGTCCCATATTGGGTATAAAGATTTCAGAAAGGCTTGTCTGAGGAAAACTAGATGGCTATTCAGCTATCTGACCCCTACCCTTCCATAAACAAAACCATGGTAATCCTAACCCATAAATTTTTTTATCATATCATCAACTTAAATGTAAGTTTGTAAACGTGTAACTTTAGAAATTAAGTAACTTTGTTTCTTATGTACCAAGTTTGATTAGTTTTTGACATCAAGGCTGTAGTTTTGATAGATCATAATTGGATTTCATATATATTCTTCACCACACCATGTTGGAATGTAAGAGCATCCTAAAAGTGTGGATAAATAAAAAAATTAAGGGAAATCCCCATTATACTTCATCTCCTCACGCTACAGCAATAGCAATTCAAGCATGGCTAATAAAATTAAATGGGATTTCCCCATTCTTTTTTCAAGCAATAGTTTTCAAACGGGGTTCTGATTCCCGTTTATTAACTAAATGGTAAAAACAAACCCTATGAAGCTTACAAACGGGATCACATCCCCATTTATAGGTTTAGAATATATGTGTATGTCTATATATGTATATATATATATATATATGTATGTGTGTGTGTGTGTATGCCACGCACTGCTGAAGAAATGGTGATTTCTGGCATTGTTTTTCTTCTTCCTCCTACCGCTTTTAAAAAAGCTGCTAGAGATACTCTAAATTCACTCGCGAACTCAGGGTCCAGCTTTCCCTTATCTTTATTCTTAGTCCATTCCGCATCCCTTTGAAAATTACGTATTTCCTTATAATATTTTTCACTCATCTTCGTGTCGTAAGACTTCAAAGCTTCCCGCATATATCAGCTAACATATATTTTTAGTAAGGATGACTATTTGGACATAATACTTATGTACAATTGGCGACACGAAGTTCCCAGACCGTCAACTCTTCTTATCAATATATAGGAGAAGTAATTTGGGTGGTAATCCAATAGTGAAGATTCTTTGTTTCGCTAACCATCTTTCCATTACTTCCCTTTTTACTGTGCACTATTTATATGCATATTTATACAAACACAAAACCTCTAACAACATATTTAACATATTTTATAACTATGCCTTTTGCTCAAATTTAGAAAAAATTGGTTCAAATTTTGAAAAGCATGAAATGTTCTCTGCTTAAACCAATACAGAATTTGTCTAGGTTACTTATTTATCACACTTAAAAAATGTGTATTTGGAATTGGGATCATAGTGCAGCGACAATTGTTTGAGGCATGGAAGCATGTGCAGTTATGGTAATTGGATTTTATAAAATTGCAAAGTGCAGAAATTGGAAAGTTAGAAGATTATGTATTATTGCTTTTTAGAATGAAGAATGATACTATACAATCGATTAGTATATATAGCCGAAATATATATAGGTTTGGGCTTCGGCTATAATACTTAAATAAAAACAAAAGTGGGCTTTGGCCCAATACTGATTAATTTATAAAAAACAAATAAGAGTTGCCAATACTTATAACATATCGTGTTATCTTATTTCCTTATTAGCTCCCCTCGAAACTATGGTGCTGAAAATTCATAGCTTCAAAATCTATGGCGGTGCTTCAAAATCTTCCGAATCTGGATGATGAACAGTGAGTGATAGAGCTTGCAGAAGCTTGGATCTAATATATAGTACCACAAATGTGAGTCTTTGATAGTTCGAAAACTCTCATTTGTCGATTTGATGACTTTAGGGTTTTTGTGTCTTTTCTGTTGCCTTTCTTCTCTTTTCCTCACCGATTCTGGTTGAGATTTATCTTTCTGAAGCACTTGTTCTTCCTTACTTCTGATATTCATTTCAGATCTAAATTTGGTAAAATTGGTTACTGATATTGCTTTGGTTAGTACATCGGCTCTTTGGTAAGTGTCTGGTATGTGATTAACTTGAACTTCTCCCTTTTGCACCATTTCTCTTGCGAAGTATAAGTCGACATCTATATGTTTAGTTCTGGCATGTACACTGCGCTCTTGTTATCACACCATATAGTTGGTTTTAGATCTGATTTTAGCTTGAGCTCAGATAGTATAGATTGTATCCATTTGATTTCAGCTGCAGCGTTAGCTATACTATGATACTCTGCTTTTGTGCTGGATCTAGAAATTGTAAACTGCCATTTAGAACACCATGATATTAAACTTTGACCTATATAGACACATTACCCTATTGTTGATTTCCTATCATCTGGATCTGAAGCCCAGTCAACATCTGCATACACATTTATGTTTAGATGTTGTATGGTTTGAAGAATTAATCCATGATTGATGGTTCCCTTGAGATATCTCATAATTCTTTTGACTGCTTTCCAGTGAGTGTCCAAAGGATTCTGCATAAATTGAATTTATTAACACTAAAAGCAATGTCAGGCCGGGTTATAGTAGCATATTGCAATGCTTCAACAACTCTTCTGTATTCATTGCTATTTGATATTGCTTCTCCCCTATATTTTGAATAGTGTTGATTTGTTATCTTAGGAGTAGTTTAGGATTTGCATTGATCATTTTAGTCTTGGCCAGCAGTTCAGTGATATATTTTCTTTGGCATAATGTATTATTATTATTATTATTATTATTATTTCTTAGGACTTCTATGCCCAGAAAATAATTCACTTCAACCAGATCCTTAATAGAAAACAGTTGATCAAGATACTAGGTTATTCTTTCTAGCTTAGCGGTATTGTTGTCAGTGACAACTAGGTCATCTACATATATTAATATGTAAATGATAGAATTGTTTTCTGATTTGGTAAATAATTATGTGTTTGATTTGATAGACTTGAAACCTAACTTCAGTAGTGTATTTTTGAGTTTGTCAAACCAGACACGAGGAGCTTGTTTCATGCCATAAATGGCTTTATTTAATGTACATACATAATTGGGATTGAGATTATAACCTGGTGGTTGCTGCATATAAATTTCCTCTTCCAATATGCCACTGAGGAATGCATAACATCTATATGTTTAATATGTCATTTCTTGTACAAAGATATGGTTAGAATCAATCTTATAGTAGTGGGTTTTACCACAGATGAGAAGGTTTGATTAAAATCAAACTCATATTCCTGTGTAAAACCTTTTGCTACCAACCTAGCTTTGTACTTTTTAATGGTACCATATGGATTTCTTTTATGTTTGTATGTCCATCTACACCCAACTATATTTTTGTTGATTGGTGGACATATAAGACTCTAGGCTTTATTCTTGATGAGAGCATTATACTCTTTATACGTTGCTGCCTTAATTTTTTTTAACAACCTGATCAAAGGATTCTGTTTCAATTAAACTGTATGTAACAACTAGTTTTGGTTTAAAGATACCACTTTTATCCCTTGTAATCATGGTGACCAGTGTGAACTGGTTGATCAATTTGTAGTGAGTTGTCATTTATTTCATTACTTGTCCGAGTTTCTATAATATTCTGACTGCTTGATTGTTCATCTTCACTCCGTTGACTTTGAATTTGGGTAGCAATAGCATGGGTGATGTTTGACTAAGAGGCTCAATGGTATCATGGTCTTCGGTATTTGGAGTAAATGTGCCTTGAGCATCAATGATTGCCCCACCTTCCATTGGCTGTCAATCCTCATCAGGATTGAGTATAACAGGTATAGATATTTTGGTATTAACCACCTTACTTGTGGTTTTGATATTTTTGTTACTGAAAGGAAAAATTCTTTCACTAAAAATAACATGCTTGCTAACATACACTTTGCATGTTTCATCAATGCACTTTTATCCTTTTTGGTTAGTACTATAGCCAAGAAATGTACATTGCTTTGACCTGAAATTCAACTTGTTAGAATTGTAAGGTCCCAGATATGGAAAACACAGGCAGCCAAATGTTTTTAGGCTGTGCTAATCTGGTTTGATATTATATGGCTTTTTCAAATGTGCTGATCCATTTAATATAGTTGTCGTTTGTCTATTAATTAAATATACTACTGTAATAAATGCCTCAGACCAAAATTTTAAGGGTAAGCTAGCTTGAACTAGTAATGTCAAACCAGATTCTACAATATGCATATGCTTTTCTTTTAGCTAGTCCATTTTGTTGAGATGTATATGGACATGTTGCCGATGAACAATGCCTTTGCTTTAAAAGTAGTTACTTAAACACTTAAACTGACTTCCACCATTAGTTTGTATTACTTTGACAAAGAAGTTTACTTGCTTTTCAATCATAGTTATAAAGTTTATGATAGCATTACATGTCTCAGATTTGGTTTTAAGAAGGTAAATCCAAGTAAATCTTGAGAACGCATCAACAAAAGGAATGTAATGTATATAACCAAAATCTGAGTATATTGGAGCTGAACCCCATAAATTTGTGGCTATTAATCGTAGTGGTTCAGTAAATTGAGTACATGAGTCACTAAAAGGTAACTTGTGACTTTTTTCCACTTGACAATATTTGCAAACAAAAGGCAAGTTTATAGGATCAAATTTTATTTTGTTTTCATTTAGAATTTTCATAATAGTTTTAGTACTTGGATGACCAAGTTTACCGTGCCAAAGATCAAAGATATCATTCTTGTTAGCATTTTCCATTTCATTCAAATTACGGCTCTTACATTGATTCATAACATAATATTTTTCATTACATACATCATTTTGGTTGCTAGCAAAATTAAACTTTTACAGCTCATGGTTGACATCACCCTATAAAAAGATATCATGGGTTAGAATGTCTCTAACTAAGCAGTATTTAGGAAAAAATTCAAAATAAACTTTATTGTCATGGGGAAATTGTGATACACTAATTAAGTTTTTAGTGATCTTTGGCACCCTAAGTAAATTATGTAAATATATTTTTCTTTTTCTTGGAACATATGCATTACCAGTATGGGAAATATTAATATGTTTACCATTACCCATCAAGATAGATTGCTTACCTTTATACTCATTTCATCCAAGATTCACATAATCCAGATTGTGAGTAATATGATTTGTTGCTCCAGAATCAAGGTACCAACTGTCATCTTGTAAATGTTCCACTACTGTAGTTTCATTGCTGCTTCTTTGTGTGTTGTTGCTGCTGCTGGTATCTTGGTTGACTTGTACAACATTGCTCTTGAATTGTTACTGTTCCCTTGATTTTGATTGACAGAATAGTTATTGTTGTACCTGAAATAGCATTTAAGTGTTGTATGGTCAACTTTTTTCATAAATTTGGCATTTAGGTCCGTTGCTATTGTTCCAACAACCTCTGCCTCTTCCTCTGGATGGACCACCTCCTCTCTGGTAAGTGTTTTCAGGTTTGTTTCCTGATTGATTCTTTGGTTTGAAACCAGTAGCAAGATTGACATTATAATTTGCTTCTTGAATTCCTTTGCTATTGATTCTTGCCTCATGTGATAATAAAATCGAGTGAACTTTATCCATAGGTGGGACCATCTTTTGAGAAGTTATTACAGCTACTGCAACTTCATATTCGTCATTTAAATCATTTAACAAGTATAGTACCTGATCTGAATTCTAAATAACATTTTTTGTAGCATTGAGTAGGTCACATAGCTTTTTGACCTTTGAGATATATTCCCTCATACTGAAATTTTTCATTCGAATATTTTGAAAGGCAAAGCGGAACTTTTATTTACATAAACACAAATTACATGAGTTCAAAATAACAAATCAACAAAAGTGCATTTACAAATCCAAAATTTTTAGCATTGATCTATGAATTTGAGTATACAGTTGATCAGTGTTCAAGCTACCATTTCCAAAGATGCGATTATTACGCTCCTTCCAAACAACAGAAATGAGTTTCTTGAGAAGTTTGAGTAGAACACAAGTCTTCTTAGTTTTCCATCGTGTTGCCTTAAAGATATTGAACCATTCTATATCGTTTGATGTCGAGGGTCTATGAAAGCCACCTGTAGCCAACAACCTCCACCAAATTAAATGCACATAAGTACATTCGAAGAACAGATGTGTATTGGTTTCAGGCGCATTATTACATAGAACACAGGTGTCATTTTCAAGTATACCAAAGGAGAACAACTTATTTCTGGTATTGAGCGCATTTGCCATTACCTTCCAAAGGAGCAAATTGTCTTTCGCTGAGCTTCCACAGTTCCATATTCGCGAGTGCCATGGAAAATAAGGTTTGGGTGGAGAAAGCAGCTTGTAAACAGTTCTGATAGAGTGTTCCTTACCCATCCAAAGCAATGAATTGTCTGAAGGAAATCTATAATGATCAGTAATATGATTCCAAAGCGCTCTCAAAGACGAAGAGCTACTATATGGAAGATGAATAGTGCCATCATGAAAGTAGTCACCAACAATTGCCGAATAGGGAATACCAGAGGTGAAAATGATATTTTCCTCCACTACATCACTCAAAAATAAACCTGAACATGCCCAAGGACTATGCCAGAAAGATAAATTAGCAATGTTCCGATAATTACATTGCACAAGATGCCTAAAGGTTTCTCTTAGCTTTAGAATGGATCTCCAGCTCCAACTGCAAGATTGAGGTATCGACAATGACCAAAAATTCTTCCTTCCAATAAGATTGGCATGAACCCACTTAGCCCAAAGACCTTTGTTTAATGCAAATAGTTTGTCATAGTATGAAGACATGGCCGCACGATTCCACTGATAAATGTTGACAATGCCAAGCCCACCATATTTTTTATCATCATATAACTTGTGAAAAGCAAATGGTATTATTTCATTCGAATATTTTATAGCTATCTTTTGCAATGTAGAACTTTAGCCGATGATTGATTATTGAATTCCCTTTCAACAGTGGTCCATATTTCATTTGAGGAACTACAACCAATTAGTAGTGGTAAATAGCGCTGATTGATGAAAGAAGCCAAGAACTAATAAGCCTATCTTGTCTGTGATATTGAACATATTCTTCATTAGCAATAGTCATATTATTTTGATCAGTGATAAACTTAGCTGGTATTGCTGTAGTTTCAAGAATGAACCCTTCTACGCCATAATCTTGAACTACAGTCTCAATTTGCAGTTTCCATAACAAGTAATTGTCTTCTTCAAGATGAATGACAATCAGTTGACTTTTGGGACTAATCATAGTCTTCATGAACTACTATGCAAATGTTACTGTTGGATTTTGAGGGCAAAAACCAGAAGTGAGTTCTGAAATTCTGGATTGATCTCCCATGTTTTCCAAAAAACCCTGAACTGGGATTTATGAAAATAATGAACAAACAACTGTGTATTGGATGCCGAATAACTTCAGAAGAGGTAAGAAACAACTAAATTAGGTATGAGCCACCAGAAATGATTGACGAAGAGGTGAGATCTTTAGTGATTCTATCTGAATGAAGTTATGGCAAGGCTTTAACTAGATTTTATGACTTTCTTGATCATCTTGAACTTGTTCCTGGTGATAAAATTTACACAGTATATGGAATATTGTGCAGATAATCACATACAGCCTGGTTCTTTGAGAATTTCAGGGGAGGCACTGATGATTTGTGTGGTGTTTCAACTCTCAAATGACGAGTACACTACTCTGATGAGAGAATACCTAGGCGATGAAACCTTTCTGATGGGTATAATACACACCCACTCAGTTTTCCAGAAACTTGATGCCGTTAGGCAAAGAATTTGCTCTGATACCAAACTGGATTTTATAAAATTGCAAAGTGCAGAAATTGGAAAAATAAAGATTGATGTACTATTGCTTTTTAGAATGAATAATGATCCTACACAATCGATTAGTATATATAGCCGAAACATATACCGGTTTGGGCTTCGACTATAATGCTTAAATGAAAAGAAAAGTGGTGTTATCTTATTTCCTTATTAATGGTTACAACAATTCTCCAAGGACGTGCAAAAAAGAGATAGGTGGCCCACTTAAGGGGAAGCTACTACAAATTGAACGAAGAGAAGAAGACAGCCATTTGTATATGACATCCTGGGATAAAAACATTAACTACGTACCGAAGCATACTACTAGGTTAGAGGCTCTAACATAGATCATCACAAATTGGTTAGCCGAGTTTTTGGTTGTTTTGGCGGTCCTGTTATCATTTGAAGATTTGTGGTTCTATTTCCAAAAAGCTCAAAAAAAATAAGTACTTGGTTTCATTACATACAAACATGGTATGTTTCTACTTTATAGGTTTGAAACCCAACCTTTCTCATAAGGGTCCATAGGAAGGCTACTTTTTAGAAGTATTTTGTTGTATCATGTGTGAATTTTGATTTTGTATCATTTTATGTCATGACACTCCTAGATAATGACGTGATTTCATGGTTTTTTTTAAAAATAAAATCATATACTATGCAAAATCGGTTGGGGAAACTAGTTTCTATGCGTGAGAAAACAGCATTGCTGGCTCAGTTGTTGAAGTATGCGATATTATGTGTTAGATCTAGATGATATTTTCAGATCTGAAGGATATTTCGGATATTTAGGATCTGGAGAATATTTTCATATCTGAAGGATATTTTGGATATTTAGGATCTAGAGGATATTTTCAGATCTGGGGGATATTTCGGATCTGGAGGATATTTCGGATATTTTGGATATTTCGGATCTAGAGGAAATTTTGGAAACTTCCATATACTTCCTTATGCCTATATAAGCTACATCGGATCCAAAAGGAGGAGGAACACACAACAAAATAAAGAGATTAGATCTAGATTTATTCTAATTGGGGTTTAGGCAATCCTAATTTTCTTCAATTCCTTTCTCCACAAAATCAAATTTTTCAGTGAATTTGATCATTGTAATCAATCTCTTGTACTCTTCTATTGATATTAATAAAGGTTTCTCTCTCAAAGTGGACGTACGCTAACAAGACGTCGGTGGGACCACTATAAATACCTATGTGATTTAGTTTCTCATTATTTCTCTATTATTTCCATTGTTTGGTGATTGTGATTGGCTTAAATAAGATTGAGATTGTTCTGATATATCGATTAGTTGTTTTTGCACTATTACCACGATCTCGTTTTCCGTGGCGTTGGGGATTTTGATTTGAGCGGTCTTGAATCAAAATTTCTCCACAACATAATTGGTATCAGAGCATTGGTGTTGGTAGATAGCTGTAAAAAATGCTGGAATCATATTCAAACAGCACCTCAACAGTTGGTCCAAGTGGTGTAGAAGCTGCTAGTTCACAATTGGTTATCGATAAGTGGAATGGCGATAATGATTTTGAAAAGTGGCAATGGAAGATGAAAGCGGTTCTTAGGCCGAACCAGGTACATCGGGTGGTGTTTGATACACATTTATTGCCAAATGACATCTCATATGTGGAGAGAGAAAAAAGGAAGAGCGGGCATTCACTACACTTCAACTTGCCATAGGGGAGAATGTTATTTCTGAAATTAGTGGTGAGATGACTGCTAAAGGTACTTGGAACAAGTTGGAGGAGTTGTATATGAAGAAGTCACTCACAAATCGACTGATCTTGTTGTGGACTTTCTTTACCCACAAGATGAAGGAAGGAACTTCGCTAAAGGCACACTTAAATGTGTTTGATGATTTGCTAATGAAGATGAAGGCGGTAGATTTGAAGATTGAGGAGGAACAGAAGGCGATGATATTGCTATGTTCATTGCCTTAGCACAATACTGGGTTCTCAAACAGCTTGATCTATGGTCGGGATACATTGACTCTAAATGATGCCAAGACGGGTCTTCTTAGTGAAGAATTGCGAGATCAGATGAAGGAGCTGAGTGATGGTAGTAGTTGTGCTGGTAATGGTCAAGGTATATTTCGGAGAAAGAAAAGTCAGAGAAGAAGGGAAACCGGGGGCGTTCTAAGTCTAGGAAGCCCGGTGGAAGAGTAAAGTCAAAAGAAATGGCAAGTGCTTTATATGTAAGAAATCTAGTCACGGGAAGAATGATTGTCCAGACAAGAGGAAGAAGGAATTAGCATCTTCATCAGTTGCGGTGGAGAGAGATGTTGGTGAGGAAGACGTAGATGTTTTGTCGGCTGTATCATCAGATGTTTCAGGCAGCAAATGAGTGCTTGATTTGGGAGCTTCATATCACATGACGCCTAATAGGAATTGTTTTTCTTCTTATGTTGATCGGGAAGGAAAATCAATTGTTATGGGAAATGGTGCAGTTTGCAAGTCGAAAGGCATTGGATCCGTGCAAATTCGGATGTTTGACGGAGTGGTTCGTACTCTCACTAATGTGTGCTATGTTCAGGGACTACGGAAGTCGCTTATCTCTTTGGGATAGTTGGATTCTTTAGGCTGCAAGATCACTATAAGAGTGATAGCTTGAGGTTTTCGAAGGGTGCACTTGTGGTTATGAAGGGTGCTAGAACTCATGGTATTTATTTTCTTCAAGGAGTGACCATGGAAGGCAAAACTTGTATCAGTGTTGATAGTTCTCGAGGCTTAGATGCGACACGACTGTGACATTTGAGATTGGGTCATGTCTCGGAGAAGAGTTTAGATGTTCTTCGACGAAGGGAGATGATTGATGGTGAGAGTTTCAACAAGTTGGAGTTTTGCGAGGAATGTGTCATTAGGAAGCAAACTAGAGTATCATTCGGTGAAGGAAAACATGATTCAAGAGGGATACTTGAGTATGTGCATACGGATGTTTGGGGACCAACGCCTGTAGCTTCTTTGGGAGGAGCAAGATATTACATTTATTTTATTGATGATTTCTCTTGGAAGGTTTGGGTGTATGTAATGAAGGCCAAATCGGAGGCATTTGCAAGATTCAAAGAATGAAAGGCTGTTGTTGAGAATGAGAGTGGAAAGGCTTTGAAGGTTCTTAGGTCCAATAATGGCGGCGAGTATGTTTCTGGAGAATTTCTGAATTTTTGCAAGCATCATGGTATTCGGAGGCATTTTACTACACCGGGAGATCCGCAATCTAATGGAGTGGTGGAAAGAATGAACTGAACTCTACTAGAGAAAGCTCGATGCTTGAGATTAACATCAGGTTTGTCTAAGGAATTTTGGGCCGAAGCTTTATCAACCGCGGTGCATATTATTAATTGAAATACGTGCTCGGGTATTGATAATAAAATTCCGAAGGAAGTGTGGAAAGGGAAGAGAATTGACTTGAGTTATCTTCATGTGTTTGGCAGTCCTGTTTATGTGCATGATCCGGGGAATGATAAGCTCTCGCCTAGAGCTTTCAAAGGAATTTTTCTCGGTTATATGGATGGCGTCAAAGGCTATCGGATTTCGAATCCGGAAAAGAAGAATGCTATGGTTTCTCGTCATGTTACTTTTGATGAGTCAGCTATGTTCAAGGAGAATGAGGGCTCATCAAATGTTCCGTATTTGGTTCATGGTGAATCAAAGAAGAAGGAAGTTATTCCCACTTTCAGGCCTTGAGAGAGTAGAGTTGTTGGAGGTGCTTGTGAGGAGAATGCGGTAGAAGTTACAACACGTAGTCCACAGGGTTCCTCTAGTAGTGTTGGTGATGTGCACGAGTCTAGAGAAGATTCAGTTCAAGGTAGAGCTGAAGGAAGACCGGGTGATGGTATTGCTACTCGGGCTGGTCGCTGTTATATAAGGCCACCCGAAAGATATGGTGATTGGAACTATCTTAGCTTTTGTTAGAATTTGGACTATGCTCTTCATGTAGTCCATGATGAGCCGATGGACCTTGATGATGTCATGGATTCGAGTGATGGATTTGCGCCATGGAGGAAGAGATGCAATCTTTAATGAAGAATCAAACTTAGGATTTGGTTCCACTTCGTGCTATTTGATGAAAATGGATATATAAGGTGAAGGATGATGGAAGATACAAAGCTAGGCTAGTGGCTAAGGGGTTTGTACAGAGAAAAGGAAAGGAATATGATGAGATCTTCACACCGGTTGTGAGGCATACTTCTATCCGGATATTACTTGCCATAGTTGCTATTCACGACTTGGAGTTGAAGTAACTAGATGTGAAAACCACCTTCTTGCATGGAGACTTGGATGAAGACATCTACATGGAGCAACCGGAAGGGTTTGTTGTAGAAGATAAGTCAAAACTAGTTTGCAAGTTGAAAAATCACTGTGGTTTGAAGCAATCACCTAGGCAATGGTACAAGAGATTTGATCATTTCATGCTTGAAAGTGGCTTCCATCGAAGCATCAAGGATGCTTGCGTTTATTTCAAGAGGTTAGGAAATGATTGTTGGGTGTATTTACTCTTGTATGTGGACGATATGCTCATTGCTTCTAAGGACAAGGAAGAAATCAACAAGTTGAAAGAGAAATTAAAGGCGGAGTTCGAGACGAAAGACCTTGGAGAAGCAAAGAATATTTTGGGCACGGAAATTGAAAGAGATCGAAAGCATTTTGAGTTGAAATTAACTCAAAAGGAGTACATTAAGAAAGTGCTTTGCCGGTTTAGCTTGGAGGATGCAAAGGCGTCAAATACACCTTTACATTTCCAAATAAAGCTTTCGAGTAAGGGATCACCTATCTAGGAGAAAGACAAGGCTTACATGGAAAAGGTTCCATATGCTAGTGCGGTTGGAAGTTTGATGTATGCCATGGTGTGTACAAGACCCGATATTGCAAATTCCGTCGGGATGGTTAGTCGGTTCATGGCTGATCCGGGGAAATCGCATTGGGAAGCAGTGCAGCTTATCTTGAGATACTTGAAAGGTACAACATCTCATGGCCTTGTTTTTTTGGGTAGTAAAGAGAAGAATTGCATGTTGGTTGGTTACTGTGATTCAGACTACGCTGGTGATAGGGATCGAAGAAAATCAACTTCCGGATATGTTTTCACTCTTGGCGGTACGACCATAAGTTGGAGATCGAGATTGCAGACCGTAGTTGCTTTATCCTCTACGGAGGCGGAGTTGATAGCTATAGTAGAGGCAGCAAAGGAAGCACTCTATTTGAAACGATTGTTGTGTGACTTGGGGTTTGAAGTGAGGGAGTCATTTCTAGTAGCCACGGATGAAGAAAAGCAAGTATGCCTTCGGAAAGTGCACACAAAGGATAACGTGGCGGACATGTTCACTAAGACATTGCCGGTTGGGAAGTTCGAGCATTGCTCGAACTTAATTCGCTTGGAGAGATGCTAGGTGCCACGGGGTGGCACAGTTGAGAGAGAAACTTGGATGTAGAAGAGTATCGGTGAGAGGTTGGTGTTCTATCTTCATGGTAAGCACTCGTTTTCACTCCCGAGTACATTGTCTTTTGGTGAGACTGGTTTAGGAGTTGGATGTTTCAACACTTCATTGACTAGTGGGGGCTATGCCTGAACTCATTAGTGAAGTGCAATGGGCGGTGGCTATGCTGGAGTTCATTAGGGAAACATTCAAGCTTTCTTCATTGAAGATAGAAGGAAATGCTTGGGTGCATTGGAGTTTGTGATGTAGATGGATATAGTATCGAGGTGGAGTGTTGAAATATGCGATACTATGTGTGAGATTTGGAGGATATTTTCAGATCTGAAGGATATTTAAGGATATTTAAGATCTAGAGGATATTTTCAGATCTGAAGGATATTTCAGGATATTTAGGATCTGAAGGATATTTTCAGATCTGGAGGATATTTCGGATCTGGAGGATATTTCAGATCTGGAGGATATTTCGAATATTTCGGATCTAGAGGAAATTTTGGGAATTTCCATATACTTCCTTATGCCTATATAAGCTACATCGGATCCAAAAGGAGGAGGAACACACAATAAAATAAAGAGATTAGATCTAGGTTTATTCTAATTAGGGTTTAGGCAATCTTAATCTTCTTCAATTCCTTTCTCCACAAAATCAATTTTTTCAGTGAATTTGATCATTGTAATCAATCTCTTGTACAATTCTATTGATACTAATAAAGGTTTATCTATCAAAATGGACGTACACTGACAAGACGTCGGTGGAACCACTATAAATCCCTGTATGATTTGGTTTCTCGTTATTGCTCGATTATTTCCATTGTTTGGTGATTGTGATTGGCTTGGATAAGATTGAGATTGTTTTGAAATATCGATTGGTTGTTTTTGCACTATTACCACAATCTCGTTTTCCGCGGCGTTGGGGATTTTGATTTCAGTAGTCTTGAATTAAAATGTCTTCATAACATCAATTAACTACAATTACCATTTACAGTTGCATGCATAGAAATAAAACAAATCGAAGATGACCAAGAAACGAAAAAACTTATATAGGACCTAATAATTACAACATCTACGACTGATGCTAGCATCAAGTGAATTACGAAGACAACAGCTACCCATTACTAGTTTGTTGACACCACAAATTGTGGTGTCACGGTGACTTCACCACCTGATTGGTGAAAATCAAGAAGATCCATATGGATCCTCCTGATTTCCACCAATCATGTGCTGAGGTCATCGTGACACCACAATTTTGGTGTCAACAAACTCAACCTCACAGCTACCATCTGACCGACACAGACTGATCAGTCAGTACATTGTTATAGAATATGCAGCCTTTACTGTACTTG
Source organism: Allium sativum (assembly GCA_030737875.1). NCBI lineage: Eukaryota > Viridiplantae > Streptophyta > Magnoliopsida > Asparagales > Amaryllidaceae > Allium > Allium sativum. The sequence goes on along the minus strand of CM060912.1, from coordinate 890,026,407 downwards.
CCACCTAATCAAAGAATTTAACATAATGGAGACAAAATATTGGTTGTTGGCGATTTTTTTTTGAAACCAAACATGTGTGATCTTCTGTAAAGAAGAGAGCACACATATATAGTATATAAAAAAAGCTACAAAGTCCAACTACAGATCCAGAAAGAAAAACAATACAAGGACACACGGCTATATGAGTGTATATAAAAGTAGATGGATGAGCTCCGGAAAAACCACCGCCCATCATACTCCAATATCGAATTCCGGCAAAGCCACCACCCGATATTGAGTATATCTACTCCAATACAAATGATAGCCGTTACAATCAAAAAATAACTAAAATAGAATGAACACCCAATAATCTCTCCACCATCCGCAGAAAAAATATCCACAATAAAACAGCCACCAAATCTCCAGCTATCCACTAAACTCTTCCTCTATATCAACAACCTGAAATACAAAAATAACCACTAATCCAGCCAGCTATCGACTGATCCCTTCCTTTATAACCACAACCTGATACTGCAAGCATCTAAACAAACCATTAGTAATACCTCACACACACACACACACACACACACACACACACACACACACACACACACACACACACACACACACACATATATATATATATATATATATATATATATGAGTATATGAATGTACATTTAAATATAATATATATGTATACATACATATATATATATATATATATATTTGTGTGTGTGTATACCATATATATGTGTGTTTATAAAAAAGAGACAAAACAAGCTAAATCTAAAAAGATATTAACAACAAAGCCGTAATCTATTTAAAAAAATCTGTTAATTCTAAGCACACATAAGATAACCAGCATGTGCAGTTTGACTTAAACTATTTTGACTTAGAAAATAAAACTTTGAAAATAAACAGACAATTGATAAAGTCTGGGGTACTAAATCTTATGTGTTGGTGGCTTGGTTATTTGACCTTCTTAAAAACTTGCTATATTGGATGCCGAAGGCAATGTAGTAGAACAAAATTCTAGGTAAGGCAATCAACATCCTAAACATTACACCACATTACCAAAACAGAATTTTTCTGCATTTACATGAATAACTTCAACATGGCAAAATGACAAAGGAATCTGTTATTATTTACCCAATGCTAAGAATATTTGGGTGCGTGCCGTACACCTTCCAGAATGCAAACGGACCTATCCAGCGAGCCGTTTTCACCTAGTCAATAGGAAGAAGAAAAACGAAAATCAGAACTTAAACTAAACATCAGATATTCATGTGACTAGTATGAAACCACCGCAGAATCTTGCTTCAAAACACCAACATGCACACCAAACACATTACTGCAACTGCAATCATCCAAAACCATTACAGTGTCAACACACTGTTCCAATGAAGCATCAATCTGAGATTCATCCATAAGCTCATATGTTGACTTACCCAATCTCTCCAATAATGAAAAACTGTGAGACTTAAACAAGGGCTGAAATATGGAACGCATGTGCATAAAAACTACATGCACGGCCCCTTAATAACAGATGCAACAAGAAAAATTCAAACAGTCCAAGCCAATACCCAAAACTGCCCAACCATCCAACTAATCAAACTCGTTATTCGGCGACTAACGAATCAGTGAACTGGAGTTCTCAACAGACTCAGCATTAACAGGGACAGACTCATCTCTAACATCAACAACAAGAGTAATCATTGATGTTTACCTTCGAATGCCAATCTTTATCAATTGACATATTGCATCCAAAAGGATCTAAAACTTCTTGGCTAATCTTAACACAGTTAACAATAAGCATCAAAACAGAAGACTCTATGTCTTCAACAAGAGAAGGTGCTTTGAAACGGTTCGACAAGGGAAGTGTTAAACCTGGTCTAGAATGATCACCAAAATGCAGGTGTTTTGATTTAAAAAATGAAGTCTTCCTCGCCTACCTTTGATGAAGCTTGTAAACTTAGTTCAGAAACAATATTAGCCTCATCCAAAGTAGCGGCATCTAGATCAAGTAACATACAATCGGAACGAGTGCTATCTTAATCAACATTCACAGAGAAAACTTGCTAACATTCTACGAGCTAAAAGAAAAATCAGCAGCAAGTTCAACAAGAATGTCCACAACAACATCTTCAGGGAACACAATGTCTGATTGAATCATAGAGTCATTGGGAGAGAATAAACCAGGTTCGCAATTCGTAACATTGTTTAGAGCATTAAAATGAACAAGAATTTCATCAACACCACATCTTTTATGTATGTCACAATATTATACTAGGCAAATTCTATTTATACACCGCACTCAACATACACTGGTATTTTCCTATAAAATTTTATTGCAAATTCTATTTATACACCGCACTCAACATACACTGGTATTTTCCTATAAAATTTTATTACTAAATTATCTTTTTCTCATAGTTGCTATTTTTAAACTTTTGCATATAAATAGTCAAATTATTCATAAAAATATTGAAATTCGATGCAAACTAAATATGTTAATGAATTATTTAATCGTTAAATCTGAAATTTCAATTAAGAAAACATTCAGAAATAATGGTTTAATTTAGAATTGTTGATTTATTTTGTAAAATTAGAGTAATTTTGTTGGAATTGTTTTTTTTTCAATTTTTTTATAAAAGCTACAATATTAGTACAAGAATTAATTCAATTATTATTTTGTAAAAGCTACAATATTAGTACAAGAAGTAATTTTGTTGGAATTGTTGGAATTGTTGATTCATTATTATTTTATATTATTTAATCAGTATAATACACATATAAATCATCCAAAATCAAATAGTTTATGAAATGTTCAATTTGGATGATTTAAATCCATTCCAAAATTACAATGGAGAAGATATTAATTGATTGCCGTAAACAGTCAAATATGAGAAACAAATTGGAAAGGCAATCAATTGGGATAAAAAGGGATATTATTTGATTTAATGAATCAATCAAATAAAGACATATATGGAAACAAACATAAAAGTGTCAGATTTATGTTGAAATTAAACTAAGGAAATCGGGAAACATTTTACCTTCACCTCCAAGATAGTCTACATCCTGGCTTCTAAAAGGAGAGTCCTTCGCTAAACTTCTTTAATAAGATCCCTACTTATGTATTTATTACAGGGTAAGAAATTTGTACTGAGTAATTTGTATTGTTCACATTTTGTACCTCGTTCTATTGATATGTTGTTTCCATCTCTGTCATTTTATTTATTTGCGCTCTTTGATTTTATTTTATTCTTTTTGTTGGATTGGAATTGTCGAGATTGCCAACAAACTTGATTTTGGGCGTTTCCTTCCACTGTCCAGAAACTTTGATGTTTTTACTACATATTGGTATCAGAGCTAGTTATTTTGTTTGAAGACTATTTTAGCTATGTCTAATTCTACTAAGAATGGCAGCAATAGAAACCTTATTAATTATTTAGTTTTTATATTCAATGGAAACGATGATTTTGGCACATGGAAGATGAAGGCAAAAGCGATGTTGAAGAAAAAGAGAACGTTTAATGCTGTCCTAAATCCACAAAAATTGAATAAACTAGCACCTGAAATGATTGTGGAGTTGTAAGAGGATGCTCTTACTATTATTCAACTCGTCCTTCCTGATGAAGTTCATGGAGAGTTTTCTCATGTGAAAACTGCTACAAAATTATAGGTAGCTCTTCATAAAAAGTTATAGGACAAGTCTTTCACAAACCGCATCATCCTACAACAACAACTTTCCTCATTCAGGATGAAGTTTGGAATTGATGTAATAGCCCATGCGGATGCCTTTAGCACACTTTACATGAATCTTCGAGTAGCTATTGTAAAAACTAAGAAGAAGCACAACCGTGATTTTTTATGTTCTTTTCCTATGAAGTATAACACTTTTGTTAACTCGATGACCTATGAGCACTTATCTATTTGCTCAAAGGATGTGAAAACAAATTTGCACATCGAGCTGTTAAGGGGAAAGTTAGCAAAGATGAGCATGAAGAATGACTTTAAAGGCCTATTATGCAAAAAAAGGAGAAGTAAGAGTAGACCCAAGTATGGTGGAGATAGAACAAAGTCAAGAAGGGAAGATCGAAAGGGAGTTTGTCATTATTGTAGGAAACTTGGACATTATGTTGCAAGTTGCCCTAAGTTGGGAAACAAAAACAAAGTTGTTACCTACAAGGTTTTAGCTTCAGTAGCAGAGACTTTGGATTTAAAGACTGATCTTGACATCTTGCAACTTCTACCTTTTATATGAAGAGAACAATGTGAATTATTGACTCAGAGCATCGTATCATATAACACTTAATAGACACATTTTTCCACTAATCGTCTATTTGTTTGAGAAGAGGTTCTCATGGAAAATAATGATATTTGTTGCATGATTGACTTTGGAACGATGAAGATCAGAACATTTGATGGCATTGTTCGCACTTTGTGTGATGTCAGGTATGTACCTGATTTGAGGAGTAGTTCGATCTCTATTGGAGTTTAGTGCAATCTTGGCTTGAAGTGTGCGATAGAAATGCATTCGTTCAAAATTACAAATGGCTCTATTATAATAATAAAAAGGGAAAAAGTTGGAACTCTATTTTTGCTGAATGATACCACTACTGTTGCAGAATTTTCTTTGGTTGTTTATTCTATTAATTTTGACTCTACAAGATTATGACATTTTCGTATAGGACACACTAGAGAGTGTCGTTTGGAAGTGTTGAGAAAGCAAGGGTTGATTGACGGTATTCACCATTCAAAACTTGGTTTTTGTGAAGGATGCGTACTTGGAAATTATACAAATTTTACTTTGGCATTGCAGAGCATTAGCTTAAAGATGTTTTAGAGTGTGTACGTACTAATGTTTGCGACCTCGCTATATACCTACATTTGGAGGAGCTAAGTATTTTGTTCCATTTGTTGATTTTACTAAAAAAAAGTATGGGTTTACTTTATGAAGTCAACGGATGAAACTTTTGATGGTTTCAAAGTTGGAATATCATACTGAGATGTAATCTGGAAATAAAGTGGTTGTTTTTCGTTTTGGTAATGGTGATGAATTAATTTCCCAAAAATTCACCAAATTTTGCGAATTCGAGGGAATCAAAAGGCACTACACCACGCATGCGGACCTGATGTGAAATGAGATTATAGAGAGGATGAATATACTTTGTTAGAAAGAGCTCATTGCTTACGTCGTACAACTAGATTAAATAAGAGAATTGGGAAGAAGTGTTATTTACGATGGTTTTCCACATCAACCATACACCTTCCACCACTATAGACATTAAAGATTCCGGATGAAATATGGAAGGGAGATCCAGTTTTATATTCCTTTCTCAAAGTGTTTGGTTTTCTATCTTATATATATCACAGTACAGGGAAGTTGGATCCAATATCATGCAAGTGTGTTTTTTTCTTGGCTATAGGAAATGAGTTAAAGGTTATAGGCTATGGTGTCCTACTACCCAGAAGATTGTTACTAGCAGGCACACTACATTCGATGAAAAGGCTATGTTGATGTCTTCATTACACAGAGAAAGTAAAGCGACAAATAGATGATGGGATCTCAACAAAGAGTCTGATATGAAAGAATTGGGAAATGCATAAAGAAGTTTAGGGATGGAGATTTCAAAAGGATACAAAGCAAAGAATTTTGAGGCTTACTTAGACTCAATACATAGAGAAAGTCTTATCTCAATTTGATATGATCTCAGCAAAGAGTTTGATATGAAATAATTGGGAAATGCATAAAGAATTTTAGGGATGGAGATTTCAAAAGGATACAAAGCAAAGAATTTTAAGGCTTACTCAGACTCAGTACATAGAGAAAGTCTTATCTCAATTTGATATGGATAAAGCTAAACCGGTGGCTACTCCATTAGTCTCTCAATTTAAACTATCCAGAGATTTATGTCCCACATTGGATAAAGACAAAAGGGATATAGCTAATATTCCTTATTCTAGTTCAATTGGAAGCCTTATGTATGTTATGATATGCACAAGGGTTGATTTAGCTCATGCAGTTGGTGTTGTTAGCAGATATGTGTCTAACCCAAGCAAGACCCATTGGCAAACTATAACATGGATTCTACGGTATTTGAGATACATTTATAATATTGGCATGTTGTTTGGAGGTAACTTGGTAACTCTAAGGAGTTATAATGATTCAGATTATGCTGGGGATATAGGAAATTGATTTCGGTCTATGTGTTTATACTTGGCATAGGCTCGATTTCTTGGTGATACAAGCTAGAATCTATTGTGGCTTTATCAAATACAAAGGGAGAGCTTATTTTTATTGTGGAAGCGTCTAAGGAAGGATTGTATTTATTGCACTTTTAGAGGAATTATCCATGAAGCAGAAGACAGTGGATTTGTTTTCAGATAGTAAGAATGTCATTCATCTTGTTGACATCAAGCCTATATCTCATGGACAAAGCATACCGATGTCGGAAGTTTCTTTCTTACGCTTGAAGAAGAGAGAAATAAAATGAAGTCGTCGAAGATTCACACAAAAGAGTATCCAACAGATATGTTAACAAAGTCAGTTCAAAAGGACAAGTTTGAGCATTCCTCAAACTTGATTAGTGTGGTACAAGCTACTTATCCCCATGAGGCGTTGATTCAACAACCAATCTTAATTGGTGAATATATTTAAATCGAGTTAAAGTGTTAAATTTGGATGCTTTAAACCTATCCCAAATTTAAAATGGAGAAGATATTAATTAATATTAACTGATTGTTGTAATCAGTCAAATCAGAAAATCAAAATGGAAAGGCGGTCGATTGTTCTAAGAAGGGATATTTTTTGGTTTGAGGAATCAATCAAATATAAATATATGTGGAAACAAACATAAAAGTGTCAGACTTGTGTTGAAATAAAATTAAGGAAATCTAGAAACATTTCATCCTTATTTCCAAGGCAGTCTTTATCTTTGCTCCTATAAAAAAATAAAGATATTTTCCTACTTTTTTTCATCACAAAATAAAAGATAGTTCTCTATTAAATATCTTCAATAAGATCCTTATTTCTACATTTACTGTAGGGTGACAAATTTATATTGAGTGTTGTGTATTCTTCCCGTTTTGTACTCCCTCTTGAAGTGAACAAGTACCAAAGGTTGTTGGGTCCGAGAACATAGGCATAGCTGAACCTCATTATATTGGTGTGTTATTTCCATTTCTATCATTTAATTTATTTGCGCTCTTCGATTTTATTTTATTCTCTTCGCTGGATAAAAATTAAAGATTGTCAATAGACTATATTTCAGGTGCTTTACTTCCGCTATGTAGAAAAACTCTGTTTTTTAACTATATAAAAGTTATTCTTAACTTATTAAAAGCATATTAACATCGGTAAAGCTCTTAGCTAATAACAAAAAATATTGTTTGTTATTTTCAAAAGTTATTATTAAATCCAACCAAAATCAATAAATTAGTTAAAATTAAAATCAAATCGAAAAATTTATGATTTTTTTTCAAACTTTATAATTGTAACAACCCAAATTTTTGGTCAACTTAAAATATTAATTTAAATCAGGTTAGTGGATTTTTAAAAGTGATTTAAAAGTAAAAGATATTAAAATTTTATATTTTAATATTATTTCAATATCCTAAAAATAAATAGTTTGCAAATAGCCTTGGATTTCGATCAAAAAATTATTTTTAGGTTCCAAATTTCAAGTCAATCGGAATTAGGGTGTAAGCATGCGTAATATAAAGGTATACTAAAAAATCATTTAGAATTCAATAAAAGCTAGAAATAAGGCCATTTTTCAAATGGTGTCCAAATTCGTTGAGACCAATTATAATAGATTCGTGTTGGGGAAATGCAGTAGGGTTTCAAATTTTGTATTGATTGGATTTACGTTTTGGTCGTACGAGTTGAAAACGTATATGAATCGTCTTATTGAAATTTTACTTGAAATTAAGTAGTTTCGGGTAATACCAAACATTCTGAAAATATTGATAATATGAAAAGTGACAATCTTAATGGCTTATTAACATGTAATAATGGTTTTATAGGGTTTTAATTAATTTAAAGGAGGATACACCTCCCTTAGATGAACCTTAAGTGCTAATATAAGTTTTAATTTAAATAACATTTCCCTTTTTCACAAATTCCTATACTCCTCCAAAATTAGACAACTAAGGTCCTTCCCCTACCAATTTTCCATTTCTTCCACCTTCCCCTTTTTCTACATCTTATTCATGCGAGGTGAGAGAGAGCGATTTATTCTCATTCCTATTTTCAATTTTTTTCATTATTTCCTTCCTTAAGCTTTCATTTCCACTTCTCCTCTCTTCTCCACTCCAAGCCGCCACCTTCCAACATGCCACTGCCTACCACCATTCCTCCTTCCCTTCCTCCGACCAACCACCATCCCAACGCCCATTTTACCCGAATCCGAGGACCTTACAAGCACAAAAGCCCATTCCATTTAACTAAAAACCCATTCCGTTTCATTAAAAACCCTTTCTTTACTTCCTATTCCATCATTCAAGCAACCTAGCACACAATTCTCCACTCCCCTACACCCACCAACCATACACCTAGCCCACCAATCCTATTCTGACGCCACTCTAGCCAGCCAACGTGGTTTACCCCATTCGCCTATGTCGTGGACCCCACTAAGGCTTCCAAGCCCCTAAAACCTGTAAAAATCACAATTTTCCCTATTCAAATTGCAAGTATAAGTATGTATGTATGTATGTGTGTGTGTATATATATCTATATTATGAGTGAGTGATGATTTGGAAGGATAAATTCATGATTTTGTTTACATAGAGGTTCGAGGAGCTCCTTCCTAGAAGAGTCGTGGTATGGGATAGCTTTCGGTGAGAATATATAACCGATTATACGGGCTAGTTAGTTACTTAATAAAGTTTATGCACTCAATTGGTTATATATTGACTTGTGGTTAATACTATGAGTTGATAACATGGTTTAACAATGTTTAATATGGAAAAGATTCGATTTTTAAGTGAATTTGTGTAGTCACTTAAGTATGTGAGAATTTCTTGATCGATTAAGGGCTAGTTAATTGTTTATTAATGTTTGTGAATTGATCGAGTTATATATTTACTTGTGGTTAATAATATAAGTTTACTATGTGGTTCAATGATGTTTAACATGATATAAATGTGATTTTTAAGTGGTATACATATAGTTGCCTCAGTAAGTGACACTTAGAACTAATAGTGTTGACCTAGAAATTGACTTGAACTTTAATGCTTATTGATTGAGAAAATTAACTAATTATTGGTTTGGGTATGAAAACCATTGGGTAATGAATCGTACGATTGTTAATGATTTATATTGTGGTTAATCTGTTGATTAACTAACCCTTACAAGTGTTAATGGTTTAGTGCTTATATGGTATATACCACGATATATGGATTGGATGTTATAATTAGTTGTTGATGTGCGATATAAAGTTAATAAACAGTTTGTATCTATAGTCTATTCTATTTTATTTATAAATCGAATTCGGTCAGAATAGGACGTGACATGCAGCGATAGTTCACGAATTTCGACCATTGACTTCAAACTAACGTACATGGAGATCTGACCATCGGATCTTCCTAAAACGGGAAACGTTGAGTTCCAAATGAAAAGTGCTTTCAAATGATATTTAAGGATTTAAAATCCAATGGTTAGATGTTGAGGTAAGTCAAAATCAAATTTTGAGAAAAATATGGATTTTGTAGTTTAAGATGCGAAACTGGATTTTTAAGGAATGACCTATTTTTAAATTATTAAAAATAGGAATAAACTATGATGAATCATAATAGATTCTTTGAAAGTCATTTTAATTGATGAAATGAAGTTTGGGACGATATTAATTCATTTTGACTAAATCCATCGATATAAGCCTATTCGTAGCGCTTTTTGTGACACTGATAAATAGCGACAGAGTTTGATTCATATAAAAATGTGAAATGAAATGTTGATTTCGAAGTGATAAATAGTTTATAAAAATGGTTCATAAATGAAGAGGATTTCGACGGCTTAAATCCCAATGTTTTAAACAATTTGGAAGGTAAAAGTACTATGATTTGAAAGTACTTGTGATTATTCTTGCGAAATGATTTATCACTTCAGGATAGAAATGATTTGATATGTTACCTATAATTCGGTAAACCATGACTTAAAATCTGGACAAAACGGGTATGCAAATGCCCTTTTGCAGGGAACACACTGTCTCTTCTGCGGGTGAGATACACTGTGTGATGGGACTCCCCTGGATATAAGAGGGACATACACAAACTTAGTACTGAGATGGGAAGGCTTATCCCCAGTTGTTTTGTTATCGGAAGAAATCTCCCGACTTGGTTGCATATGTTTTAATATGCTTTTATTGTAGATATTTACAATTTTCCAAAAGTGATTTGTTTTGAAACCCCGAAGTCAAGTATGATTTGATATGAAAGAAATCTCCAGTATTTCAGTGATTTGAAATGAAATGGGGTTTTATGTCCGAAGAGATTGTTTTCAAAAAAATTGTTTTTGAAAATATATTAGATTCAATAAATCTAAAGGTGAAGATTAAACCGGTTTGTTTTTGAGTTATTATGAACTTTATTTGATTTGATAAATCTAAATATGAAATCATTTAGGTTTCAAGTTTTGATGCACCGGTATTCATATATGGAAAACCCGTTCTATGTTATATGGCGTGGTCCTATGAATTACCTAAGTTTAAATTGTGTTATAATTGATTGGAGTTCTCATACCCGTCCCGTGACCAACTCGTAGTTTGTTTTTCCCTTGCAAACTCGATGCGCATTATTTCCACACGGCAGTGGTATAATTTTTTTTGCAGTTTTTTAGAGAAGGATTTTGGGTTGAAGCTAGAGTTGTGACCAGAGCATTTGATAGTCTTCTGCTGAATGTATTTATGTTTTCGTTGTGTATTGTTTTAATTTATGTACTTCTATATTCTTGTACTCTGATGTAATATCAATATGATATTAATGAGAAGTCTTTTGTTTCTGCCTGACGTGATGTATGCCCGAAGTAAATGTCTCGAAGGTATCTGCCATTTTAGATCTGACATGGGTGGTTTACGGTCAATTCAAAAGGCAAGAATTTTTGGGCCATTATAGTTGGTATCAGAGCTTTGGTTAATTCAAAAGCTTTGGGGTACAAATCATTGGAACAGAAGGAAAAGAATCATCAGATACAGGATTTGTAACATCCTATAAAATAAAAATAATTAGAGATAGGATCAGTAGTATTCCAGAATGAGTGACTCATTAGAGACAAGGTTAGTAATGCCCTAGATGAGTTAAGAGTATTACGTCTTCCTTCCTTTTCGAGGGAGAAAAGTTTTTAAGTGGGGGAGAATGTAACGACCCTAATTTTTGGTCAATTTAAAGTATGAATTCAAAAAAGATCAGTGGACTTTAAAAGTGATTTAAAAGTAAAAAAATATTAAAATTTGATACTTTAATATTATTTCAACAACCTAAAAATAGATATTTTGCAAACAACCTCGGATTTCAACGAAACCACTTTCATCAGATCCGAAATAGTAAATTATTGTTAGACTACAAATTTCAAGTCAATTGGAGTTATGGTGTAAGCATACGTAATATAAACGTATACTGAAAAATTAGTTAGAATTCAATAAAAGCAAGAAATAAGGCCTTTTTCCAAACGGTCTCTGAATTTGACGAGACCAATTTTATTAGATTTGTATTAGTGAAATTAGTAGGGTTTCAAATTTCATATTGATTGGTCTTACGGTTTGCTCATGCAATTTGAAAACGTATAGAAATCGTCTTATTGAAATTTAACCTGAAATTAAGCAGTTTCGGGTAATACCGAACAATATGAAAATATTGATAATATGGTAAATGACAACCTTAATGGCTTGTTAACAAGTAAATGATTTTATAGGGTTTAAACTTATTTAAAGGGGGGATAATACCTCCTTTAGATAAACCTTAAGTATTAATATAAGTTTTAATTTAAATAACTCTTTCCCTTTTTCACAAATTCTATACTCTTCCAAAATTAGATAACTACGGTCCTTCCCCTACAACTTATCCATTTCTTCCACCTTCCCCTTTTTCAATGCCTTATGCATGTGCTGTGAGAGAGAGAGAGCCATTTATACTCATTTCTATTTTCATTTTTTTTCATTCTTTCCTTCCTTAAGCTTTCGTTTTCACTTCTCCTCCCATCTTCACTCCAATCCGCCCCCTTCCACCTTGCCACTGCCCACCATAAGCCCTCTTTGCCTCCCTACGACCAACCACCATCTCCCAACGTCCGTTTACACAAAGTTGTGGACCCCACAAGCACAAAAACTCCTTCCATTTCACTAAAAAAACCTTCTTTACTTCCTCTTCTACTATTCAAGCAACCTAGGACCCAATTCTGCACTCCCTTACACCTAGCAGCCCCACTCCTGGCCCCACCAGTCCTATTCCAACCCATTCCAGCCAGGAAACGTGGTGGATCCCATCTCCCTAGGCCATGGGCCCCACTGAGGCTTCCAAGGCCTTAAAACCCATAAAAATCACAATTTTCCTATTCCAATTGCGAGTATAGGAGAGAGAGAGAGAGAGAGTGTGTGTATATATATATATATATATATATATATATATGTGTGTGTGTGTGTGTGTGTGTGTGTGTGTTGTGAGTGAATGATGATTTGGAAGGAGAAAGTCATGATTTTGTTTACATAGTGGTTCGAGGAGCTCCTACCTAGAAGAGTCGTGGTGTGGGATAGCTTTCGGTGAGAATTTCTAACCGATTATAAGGGCTAGTTAGTTACTTATTAATGTTTGTGCACTCAATTGATTATATATTGACTTGTGGCTAATAATATGAGTTGATAACATGGTTTAACGATGTTAGTAAGGAAAAGGAAGGTTCGATTTTTAAGTGAATTTGTGTAGTCACTTAAGTATGTGAGAATTTCTTAACCGATTAAGGGCTAGTTAATTGTTTATTAATGTTTGTGAATTGATTGAGTTATATTGACTTAAGATTAATAATATAAGTTTACTATGTGTTTTAATGATGCCTAACATGACAGAAATGTGATTTTTAAGTGGTACACATATAGTTGCTTGGGTATGTGACACTTAGAACTAACAGTGTTGACTCGGAAATTGACTTGAACCTTAAATGGTTATTGATTCGGAAAATTAACTAGTTTTTGGTTATTGGGTTTGGGTATGAACACCATTGGGGATTGAATCGTATGATTGTTGGTAATCGATATTGCGGTTAATTTGTTGATTGACAAACTCATATAAGCGTTAGTGGTTTAATGCTTATATGGTATATACTATGATATGTGGATTGCATGTTATAATTGGTTGTTGATGTGTGATATATATTTAATAAACGTTTGGAACTATGGTCGATTCGATTTTATTTATAAATTGAATTTGGTCAGAATAGGACGTGTCGCACTGCGAAAGTTCGTGAAATTCGACCATTGAATTCAAACTACGTACCAGGAAATCTGACAATCGGATCTTCTTGAAACAGAAAATGTTGGGTTCGAAATGAAAAGAGCTTTCAAATGATACGTAAAGATTTAAAATCCAATGGTTAGGTGTTGAGATAAGTCAAAATCAAATTTCTAGAAAAATACGGATTTTGAAGTTTAGGACCCGAAACTGGATTTTTAAGGAATGGCCTATTTTTAAATTATTAAAAATAGAGGTGAATTATGATAAATCATAATATATGGTTTGAAAGTCATTTTAATTGATGAAATGAAGTTTTAGACGATATTAATTCTGACTAAATTAGCCGATATAAGCCTACTCGTAGCGCTTTTTGTGATGTTGTTAAATAGCGACAAAGTTTGATTCATATAACAAATATGAAATGAAATGTTGATTTTTAAGTGATAAATGGTTTATAAATGAAAAGGATTTCAACGGCTTAAACCTCAATGTTTTAGATGATCTGGAAAGTTGAAGTACTATGATTTGAATGTACTAGTGATTTTTATTGCTAAACATTTTATCACTTCGGGATAGAAATGATTTGATATGTTACCTATGATTCGGGTAACCTGTGACTTAAAATCTGGGCAAACGGGTATGCGCGTACCGCCTTGCGGGGAACAAACTGTCCCATCTGCGGGAGAGACATACTGTGTGATTGGACTCCTCTAGGTATAAGAGGGACATACACAGACTTATTATCGAGATGGGAAGGCTTGGTCCCAGTTACCTTGTTATCGGAAGAAACCACAGAACTTGGTTGCATATGTTTTAATATGCTTGTATTGTAGATATTTGGAATTTTCCAAAAGTGATTTCTTTTGAAATTCCGAAGTCAAATATGATTTGATATGAAAGAAATATCTAGTATTTCAATGATTTGAAATGAAATGGGGTTTTAAGCTCGAAGAGATTATTTTCAAAAGAATTGTTTTTGAAAATAAATTAGATTCAATAAATCTTAAGGTGAAGATTAAACTGGTTTGGTTTTGATTTATTATGAAGTTTATTTGATTTGATAAATAAAAATATGAAAATGAAACCATTTTAGTTTCAAGTTTTGATGCACTGGTATTCATATGGGGAAACCCGTTCTGTGTTATACGGCATAGTCCTATGATTTACATAAGTTTAAACTGTTTTATAATTGACTCGAGTTCTCATACCACACCCATGACCAACTTGTAATTTGTTTTTCCCTTGCAAAATTGGGTGCCCATTATTTTTTTCATGAGCAACCAGGTAGTTTGTTTTGCAGATTTTTAGACCAGAATTCTAGATTGAAGCTAGAGCTATGTCCAGAGCATTTGATAGTCTTCCGCTGAATGTAATTTTTTTTAATTTATGTACTTTGATATTCTTGTACTCTAAAGTAATATCAATACGATATGTCTTTTATTTGTGTCTGATGTGTTCTATGCCCAAAGTTAATGTCTCGAAGGTTTCTGCCGTTTTGGTTGAACTTGCACGGTTTACGGTCGATTCGAAGGGCAAGAATTTTCGGGTCATTACAATAACAATATTTATGATTACCGGAAATATAAATTATGAAAAAATTAAACTAATTTTTCAAATGAATATTCAGTTAGGTGTATTTTTTGGCCAGGCCAACGGTCTTTAAAGTGATCCATAACACTTTTCTCATTACAACAAATAACGAGTGCAGAATAGTAGAGGAGATAGAAAAACTGCCTATCTGCTATAAACGTTCCTGGACCAAGAAAAACGACACCATGTAGGGTGAGATTCAAGCTAGAAAAGAAATATAGAGGTTTACATCACAAGTTGTCGAGGAAGACACATTGTCCTAGTGTTTACAATTACATCACAACAACCAGATCCAAATTCACAAAACATTACTGCAAAACAGTCACAGTTACATCCAATTACACTCCACGACTGCAAAACAATCTGAATGAAATAAACACACTTTCCAGCTGACTTAAAAACGTAGAACAACAGAAGTCGCCTATCACAGAAGCAAAGCTATCGCCAAGTCTTCACCTGCTCCAAAACACAATCACCATTCACTTTCCAAAAGTATGATGCAACATAACACCACCGTACCGAGAAACACTAACCAACCTCAAACAGAATTTAAGTAGAATGTCCTTTATTCCTCACCAACTACAATTTCCAGAACACCTCAAAACAAAAGGCAAAACCCTATGCAAAAACTACAAAACAACTCACTAACCAAAGAAATCAAACAGTTCAAGCAAAACAAGCTCAGAGAAACCCCATGAAACCTCCAAATACACAAGAAGAAATCATAAGACAAAGAGCAACCACATAACTCTAAAGAAACACCCAAACAATCAAAACTAACCCACACAGACAAAAATCAAACGCAAACAGGGAAAGACACATCTCTCTAGCACGTCGCAAACAATCCACGCTGTAAAGAACAGCTGCCTTTAGGTGAGTCTTACCAGCACTGAGAGTAAATGGAAAAGGTTGGCGGGTAAGTAGCGCAATGTTCAAGTGGTGAGAATGGAGAAGGCGACCGAATCTAGAAGAGAAACTCCGCTTGAACTGGAGAAGTAGCTACGGTTGTCGAAACATGGAAAGAAAAGCCGATGGCTCAAGTACAAGGCAAGAGTTTGTCGCAAGAGAGGAAAAAAGGTTTGATTTGGATCTGAGATGGGAAGGGGGAGCAGATAGACAACGATAGCGAAAACTGGATTGGTAAGGGTTGGATCTAAAAGAAGAGGGCGAAGCGTGAGGGAAATGGAGAAAGAAACCGTAGAAAGAAGGAATAGAAAAGGACAAAGAATAAGAAGGCGTTAACCAGTCGCCTTAAAAGAATAAAAGCTCACTCTGTTGCATACAACCTGTGAAGTTAGGTATATTTTAAAATAATGAATTAATAATAACATTTTCTATGATACAAACATGACTTGGGATTTAAAAAGTTGTTTTTAAATTTAATTATCAACATATATTTATATGTTTTATAATATAAATTTGTTTATATATATAGTTAAAATAAAGTTTATTTTATTGTTATACTTGTATTAGTATAGACATATTATTCATAGTTTTAAAAAATATATTATTTACTGGATTATTTCGATATCTTATTTATATTTAAATAGATATATTATAATCATGTTTATATAATATTATTACTTATAAGATTATATATTATATTCATTTACATAAAATTATTTAAATATACTTAACATATACATTTACGTGTTTGTGTGTGTATGTATATATGTATAATATCCATATATGAGTGATAGTTTAAGTGCATACATATATTGGAACATCGTATATTTGCACATCGGATGAGCTAACATGTTTGTCGTGGTGTAAATTCCAACATCTTTATGCATGCATGTTATACCTTGCTTCAGTTAACACATTGCATATGCACACACAATTGTGCATGTGCATATGACACATGTACACAAATATATATATATATATATATATATATATATATATATATATATATATGCATGTATAAATTAAATAAAACCATATATTTAAACATTTAAATAAAATAAATGATTTTATTTAAATGATATCTAGAAATGTTTAGTATGAATCCAATAAGAGAATTTGTTTTTAAATTCATCCATAACTTCGACTGTGGGCTGGTTCAATTCAAAACATATTCTCACTGAACGAGACATCAAGGTAATGCAGTAGTGGAAGTGACTTTATTTTATAACCAATTGAAAATAAGTTTATTAATTATGCAATACCTTGTGTCTATGTCTTTTGAACCTCACTTATATTGTCATCTTTTTCTGTTCTAATGATACGACGTTGATAAATATTATTGCTATAATTTATGATTGACTTTTCATTAACATTTAATGTCATATTTTGATATCATTCCATCAAGCATTATCTCACTATGTTAGTTTGATATTTATACTCCAGCAGAAAAGAAACAGGATGAAGATTTGGTGATATTAGAAATTTACCATTGATACTGAATTAAATATTATTTGTCTAATATTAAGGCATGGTTTTATATGTATTTTGAAATACTGTGTTGTTGTTTCGATTTTATGACGTCAACTACGCTCAAACAGCGCTACACTTTTCAAATATTAACATATTATTTGTTACCAGCAAAATAAGAAAATTTTGAAGTATATGTCTTATTTGATGATAATAAATCAATTTTTATGTTGGAATTTTTTAAAAGTTTGTTACAAGGAAAAATATCGTAAAGCACAATTTTTTCTGTTTGGTTTATCATCTTCAAATGCATCGCAAATTAACACATTTGCATTTTCTCTAAAAGCTTGATATATGTTTATTATTATTAAAATAAAAATACTATGAGATTACAATCATTATCCATATAATATTTTAAAAAAATGTATATATTCTAATGTATTTGTTTAGTGTTGTGTATTTACAGTGTATAGATTCCATAGGAGATACGATTCAACTCACGTATAGATCTCATTGAGTTTGAGTATTTTACTACATGACAATAAATCTAAGGTGGACAAATATTCAAAATGGCAACAATATCCCAATAGCAACACGTAGGGAAAGATATTTCTTCAAGTCATTTAAGAAAAAGGAAAACATTGTATATAATGTCTTTTCAAGTCAAAGGAAAATTCCACTGTGGAAGCTTTCTTTATTAAACAAACAATACTTTTAAAGTACAAGCGTGTACTAGTACAATCACACGACGATGAGGAACTATGTAATAACCCGCATTATACATATCGGTGGATCATAAAATATTTGTATTTAATTACCTGAGGGTAGGATCATTCTCATTTATTGAAATGCTGTTTATGGTGATGTGAGACATGTCCATAATTTTCACCAAATTTATTTATGACCATTTTGTCCCTATCAATTTTGTTTAGGGAATAACTTTTGACTGGGATCGCATCAGGTGCTGAGATTGATTTCATTGGAAAAGAAATGATATTTCCAATTCCGTAAAGTGGTCATATTAAAAATTTGGTTCAGTGGTTTGGGAGGTATTGTTGTTTTAGTGCTACGCAATTTCTATACATGTTTGGTTAGTTATTAACGGGATGTTTTTGTGTGGCCCATTAGTGGGATGGTTAGTGGCTACAAATAGGGGGTAGAGGGATGGATAATAGTTTACTTTCTTTATTCTCTCATTTTGTTGAGCTCGTGATCCTCCATGCTCAATAAATACACCTTTCCTCCATTAAAATTCTAGATCTACATATAGGGATTAAAGATCTACATCAAGCGAGGTCAACATCAAGACAAGTTAGATCGCATCAAATCAAGTTATTTAGGGATAGTTCTTCGCTTTCTGGATTGAAAATTTAGTGATTTCAAGTTAATTCGAAGAATTGGTGAGTGGTAGGCATGTCTCACATGGATTCAGTCAAATATCTGGGTTGTTTGTTCTTATTTTCATCATTTTAAGTTGTTTGACCAAGATCTACATCATAGTAAGTATATTTTCATTTGAATCACCATAGGATCTAATCTAGAAACTTAAACTGATAACCCTTTTGTTGATTTATATGTCTATGCAAGTTTAGATCCATTGTTTTTGTTTATTCATTGATTTATCATGATTTGGTGAATTTTATATGTTTGTTGATGAATAATTGTCATTTTAGTGTTGTTAGCGATTTCATAATATGTTGATGGTTGAATCAGATGATTTGGATGAGTGCATCAATGTTATTGTTTGGTGATGATTTGGTCGATATTGGAGGTAGATTGGTCAGATCTGAAGTCGGGTCGTTTTTTGATAGGTCGCATGTCTTGCTGCTCAAGAAACGAAGTTAAGTCATCCAAAGTTAGGTCGGGTCGCTGGCTTCAGGTCGTGGGGCACCAGGTTGTTGGAGCTTTGGTTGGAATCAGGTCATCTAAGTCTTTGGTGCATAGATCGTCCAATGTGGGTCGGCTACTATAGTGCAAGTTCGACGTGAAGTCAAGTTCAGGCTTCCATAGGTCGGGTCATTCAAGTGCATATAAGGAAGGCCGTTCTGAGTGGATCGTTGGCTTCGGGTCATTGGTATATGGAAGCAAGGCGGGTTCTTCTTTGGAGCTTGGTTAGGTCGTTGGAACTCCACCAGTTCGGGTCGTTGGGGCTTCACTAAGTTAGGTCGTGGATCCTTCGGGTCACTGGATCTAGGTAGGTTAAAGTTAGGTAACCGAGGGGGAGGTCAGTTCGTCAACGACCTAGGAAGGTCGGTCGTTGGGTGATTGGAACGACCTGAGGATTTGTCAAAGAAACGACCCGACTATTATGGACCATAATTTGATGTTATTTTTGGTTCGAGAATGGATGTGGCTTCGAAATGAATTCAAGTAGGAATGTTCGAGTGGTATGTTCATTGATCTTAGTAATGCAATGAATGTAAAGACGACTCAAGGAGGTGAGTTCGTGGATAATGGTTGCTCGAGAAGTAGCTTGAACTCATGAGCAGTCATCAAGTTGGATGGCTAGAGAAATCGAAGGCCAAGGAATTATCGTTATCGTAGGTTCCAGCGGACTCAAAGTAGGGGTGTAATGGGGAAGCCCAGAAGATTAGAAGTGGCTGGTCGAGTACCTTGGGTAGCACGACGGGCCTAGATACGAGTCATGATGGCGTATGGAGTTTTGTTAGAACTGGGTTTTACCGTTAGACCTTGATGGACGGCAAGGTGTTTGGCCGGTCATACGATTAACGATGTTTTCAAACCAAGATTGGCGGTGATAGCCAGAGTCATGGATGAAGATTGTTTTGCTTGTATCGTCTTGTGTAGATTATTCGACGTCGAAGGAGATATCCCTTAGGTGCTTTTCTGATGTTGGTTTAGGACTTCGGGGCTTGTGCCTGGGAGACGTCGATATCGATTAGGATGGTCTATGCTTGATAATTGATTGCCATGAATGTAGTTATTTCTACTTGGTTGTTTGTAATGGCTATCACTGTTAGATGTGGGGAAGACAGGTTTGGTTTTTTTTTCTGTTGGTATTTATAGATTAGTTGATTAATCTGCCTATTCTCATATACTTTATTGATGATGTTAGACTGTTGTTTTATCTCTCACTAAGACTATTGTCTGACCCAAGGTTTTATGTATCCCTCTTATTTCCTTGGGCAGTTCATCCGGTTGTGGATGGAAAGACTGAGTAGCAGGTAATAGGTGATAGGACTTGATGAGGACGATGTTGCTGAGCGATGATGAGTAGGAGGCTAGCGTATTATTTTCTACTATCTAGTATTTGTTATTATTCCGTTGGCTATGTTGACGTATTCTTTGAGTGACTTGTAGTGAGGCTTATTGTACAGACTCTTATAGTGTAATCCAAGGTTGTATGGATATTTCATAGTGATATGGAAAAGTTTAAGATTCTGCTCAATTCTACTTCACTATTATTGCCTGTTATATATCTTCTATTATAATCCTTGCATTGTGAGTTATACGATAGGTTCCGCTTGTGTTATCCTACCTTGATGATCGTCCATAGTTGCCCGACACGTCTATCAGCGTATTATTTCCCTTGTTAAGTGCAGGAATTGTGGGCGGTTGTCACATTTGGTATCAGAGATATGGTTATCGATTTTAGCCAAAGTTCAAAGACGTAATGATGTGTGAGAGACGTATTTGTAAATTTCCGATGGATGTGTACTGTATATGAGTGATAGTATAATAGCGTTTGAACTTCGTTTGCAATCTTTCTCGTGCATGGACTAATCATTCTATATTACAGATTTAGAATGAGTCGTCAACCATCGAGACACGCAGCTAGGGAAGGTACTGTTTCTGTAGGGGGGTAATGGTGGTGTACCAGACTACCTAGCTATGTTCGAGGCCATGATGGCATCTATCATGAGGAGGGTACCTGCTCAGGAGACATTCGCGATAGAAGTAGGAGTTCAAGTGCAAGTTCTTAGGGCTGTGGACTTCGCAAAGCTATGCAAAGACTTTACCACTCTAGGAGTTAAGTTATTTAAAGGGACGGATCCGATTGTAGAGATTCAAGGGTGGCTTGATACTTGCATTTGGATCTTTAGAGATTTGGGGATTGACGATTCTACTAAGAGTAAGCTTGCATCGAGATAGCTACTGGGCAGACTGGTGGAACTCTATCACTCTAGAGACTCTGGAAGATGAGATGTCAAGGGAGAAATTCCAAGTCAAGTTTGAAGTGAAACTTATCTCTACCATCTAGAAGTCCATCATGTTAAAGAGGTTTGTCGGGCTTAAGCAGAATGGTCAACAAATGCTTGCGTATATTTCTGATTTTGAAGCCTTGTCAAGGTATGCTCGTTCATATGCCAAGACTCCTTATCAGAAGAACGAGAAGTTTTCATGGGCTTGGACAAGTATCATGGGAATCAACTTGTTGATCACTTGGATGACTCTTATGAGAAGATCGTCGAAAAGGCTTTGAGGCATGAAAGTTTGTTTCCCAAGGAAGAGACTGTTGTTGCAGCTGAGGAAGAACCGAAACCACAACATGGTGGTAATAACAAAAGGAGGAAGCAACAACAGCAGAAAGGAAAAGATGGACAAAAAAAAAGCAGAAAGGCGAAGTGACTTTCTCTAACTACTGGCAGAAGGGCCATTATTCCAAGGATTGTAAGAATCCAAAATATGAAAGGAAATGCTTTAAGCGTGGAAAGCCTGGGCATAATAAGAAGGATTGTCCAGAACTAGCTAAGGGTAAGCAGATTGTGAAGGCATATGCTTTGGAAGTTGTGTCATCAAGTTCAAGGTCTCCTACGGCGGAGGAAAAAGGAAAGAGTGCCGTCGCTTAAGGTATTTTTTCGTTAGAGATGTTTCAGTTCATGTGTTGTTTGATACTGGATCTTCGCATTCATTCATTTGTAATGAGCATGTCTGCAAGTAGTGACCTTTTGGGAAAAGCATTTATTCGGAGAAGTGTGTCTAAATAGGGCACACTAGTTGTGTTTGCAACCAAGGCAGATGGATCTTTGAGATTGTGTATGGACTATCGTGAGCTAAATAAGGTGACTAAGAAGAACAAGTGTCCATTGTCGAGGATCGAAGACTTGTTTGATCAGCTTCACGAGGCCAAAGTGTTTTCTTAGATGGATTTCGTAATAGGATTCCACTAGTTAAGGGTGGAAAAGAATAGTGTGCCGAAGACAGCTTTTCGGAAACCACCCGGTTTGTTCGAATGGTTGGTGATACCATTTGGGTTGACTAACGTACCCGCGTAGTTTATTGGTCTTATGAATAAGGTGTTCAGAGATTAGTTGTAAAATTTAGTGCTTATGTTCGTGGATGATATTATGGTTTAGTCTCGGAATGAGGTAGAACACAAGACGCACTTGCGAGTTGTTTAGGAAATCTTGCGAAAGCATCAGCTAAGAGATAAATTTTCGAAGTGTCACTTCTGAAAGAGTGAAGTGAGGTTCTTAGGCCATATTGTTTCTAGAAATGGAATAACCGTTGACCCCGCTAAAGTGACAGCAATTCAGGACTGGGATAGACCTAAGAATGCGACGGATGTTCGGAGTTTCCTTGGGTTAGCGAGATACTATCGCCGTTTCATTAATGATTTCTCCAAAATAGGTGCACAATTAACAGGATTGACGAAGAAGAATCAAGTGTTCACATGGGAGGCGAAGTGCGAGCAATCTTTCAGAATCCTGAAAGAGAGACTGACGAGTGCTCCTGGTTTGACGATTCCAAGTAGGAATGAAGAGATGGAAGTATACACCGATGCATGCGGTACTGGACTTGGAGCGGTGCTGATGTAGGAGGAAAGAGTCGTGGCCTATGTGAGTCGACAGCTGAAGATGCATGAAAGGAAATATTCAATTCATGATTTGGAGTTGGCAGCGATCGTATTTGCTTTGAAGATGTGAGACATTACCTGTTGGGAATTCGATTTGAGTTGTTCATGGATCACAATTTATTGAAGTATCATTTCTCCCAAAAGAATTTGAATCTTCAGCAGCAACGGTGATTAGAGTTTCTGGCATTGTATGGTTTTAGTATAGCCTATACTCCTGGTAAAGGTAACGCAATGGCAGATGCGTTAAGTCAAAGACATGCAAGTTTGGGAGCGATGTTTTCAGAATGTGACCACCTCGAGTACTTGGCAGGATTTGATTTCAGACCACAGTGTGAGTTGGAACCTGAAATGTTGATAAGCTTATCGATAATACCTACTCTCATCGAAAGGATTGACAAGAGCCAAAATCGTGATGCAAAGCTTGACGAGATTATCCAGAAGTTGGAACCAGAGGATAAGGAATTCGAGGTCGATCGAGAGGGTTGGCTTCTAAAGAAAGGACGACTGGTTGTTCCTGATATTGACGGACTGAAGGACGAGGTTATGAGGGAATGTCATCACTCGAAGTTGACGATTCATCCTAGTTGTAATAAGGTGTATCAGAATATGAGGCGATCTTACTACTAGGAAGGGATGAAAAGGGATATTGGAAATTTTATTTTTAAATGCATGAACTGTCAGTTAGTGAAAGCTGAACATAAAAAACCAAGTGGATTGCTTCAGCCATTGGAAGTTCCTACATGGAAATGGGAGCAGATATCTATGGACTACCTAGAACAAGGGAAGAAAACGAAGGAATTTGGGTCATAGTGGATTGTTTGACCAAGAGTGCAAGGTTTATTCATGTCAAATCGACGAGGTCAACATTGAAGTTGGCTAAGCTTTGTATAAAATGGATATTTCAATTCCATACTATCCCAAAGAGCATTGTGAGTGATCGAGATCCATTGTTCATGAGTGGATTTTGGAAGAGTTTGCAAGAGACTTCGGGAACCGAATTGGGTTTGAATACGGCTTATCATCCCAAACTGATAGTCAAACCCAAAGGGTCAATCGAGTTTTAAAAGATCTCCTAAGAGTTTGTGTATTGGACTTCGGGGGATCGTGGGAAGACTATCTACATTTAGTTGAGTTTGCGCATAATAGCAGCTACCAGTCGAGCGTTTGGGTGGCACCATGTGAGGCGTTGTATGGTAGACCATGTAATTCTCCAGCATGCTGGTTAGAAACTGGAGATAATTTGATACTTAGGCTAGAGATAATTAGAGAGACATCGTATTGTATCGAGATCGTTAGGCATCGAATGAATGCAGCCCTAGATCGTCAAAAGAGTTACACCGATAAGCGTTGAAAGGATTTTGAATTCGACGTAGGCGATACAGTTGTCGTGAATATTTAGCCTTTAAAGCATGTTGTTCGATTCGGAAGTAAAGGAAAGTTAGCTCCAAGATTCGTTGGACCGTTTCCGATAGTCGAGCGGATTGGGAAGCTCGCGTAAAGATTGTATTAACCCGAGAAGATGTCGAGTGTGCGCAATGTGTTTCATGTGTCGTTTCTATGAAAGTTTGTGCACGACGAGTGTGGTGGTATCTCCATGACCTAGAACTCGAGACCGTAGTTACGAGACTTCGTAAGTCGCTTCGTGTTGTGGGGAATGACACAAACCATCTTAGGAGGAAGTCAATTAAGCTAGTCATGGTGCAATGGAGTGAGCGTGATGACGATTGTATGGGGGACTCTGAAAAGAGTATGAAGACGACCTATCCAGAACTCTTCATCGGTATGACCAATTAATGTAGTGTCACCTTACACCATTGTAACTTGTACTATTGTTGTTAGAATTCAGCGTACTAGGATAAGGCAATGGATGCATGGCTTGATGGATGCTAGTTTGATGATAAATTGGCTTCTCATAGATGGTAGGCATGCATAATAGTTTTGGTTGCTCATGATTGCTTGGTATTTCGGGGGCGAAATTCCTAAGGGGGGAAGAATGTTACAACCTGCATTTTATGTATTGAAGGATCGTAAAATATTTTTATTTACTTACCTGAGGGTTGAATCATTCTCATATTTTGATATGTTGTTTATGGGGATGTGAGACATATCCATAATTTTTAACAATTTTATTTGTGACCATTTTTCCCTATCATTTTTGTACAGGGTATAACTTTTGATTTGGATTGAATTAGGTACCAAGATCGATTTTATTGGAAAGGAAATGATGTTTCCAATTCCATAAAGTGGTCACATTAAAGATTTGGTTCAACGGTTTGGGAGGAATTGATGTTTTGTGCTGCACAAATTCTGTATAGGTTTGGTTAGTCATTAATGGGAAGTTTGGTGTAGCCCATTAGTGGGCTGGTTAGAGGCTATAAACAAGGTGGTAGAGGCATGGAGAATAGTTTACTTTCTTCGTTCTCTCATTATGTTGAGCTCGTGATCCTTATTTCTGAATCAAATACACCTTTCCTCTATTAAAATTCAAGATCTACTCATAGGGATTGAAGACCTACATCTAGCGAGGCAAGAACTACATCGAGACAAGGTAGATCGCATCAAATCAAGTGATATAGAGATAGTTCTTTGCTTTTCGGGCTGGGAATTTAGTGATTTCAAGTTAATTCAAAGAATTGGTCAGTGACGGGCATCTCTCACACGGATTCAAACAAGTATATAGCCTGTTTGATCTTGTTTTCATCAATTTAAGTTATTTTCACCAAGATCTACATCATGGTAAGTATATTTTGATTTGAATCATCATAAGATCTAATCTAGCAACTTAAATCAGTAATCCTTATGTAACAACCTGGAATTTTGATAATAAATATATATTTAATTAGAAGCTCAAAAATAGGAATTTCTGCAAACAATGGAATTTGGCCATGAAACTTTAACTGTAGCGTTAATCTAGGAATCCTGGTCAACTTTCATGTTTGGAGTTTAGCTAACGGAGTCTGTATGAAAAAGTTACGGACGAATACAAAAAATAGACGGAAATAAATAAATGGTATATGTTAGACCCAAAAGTGGTTCTAACACCCAAATTGATTAAAAGCAAGATGAAATGAGACAAAAATAAAAATGAACACGCAGGATTTATAGTGGTTCGGCGAAGAAATGCCTACGTCCACTTATCTTTCACTATATTCAATAATTCAGTTGCAAATACAATGTAAGATTCACTCAATTCCACTCACAACTCACTTATGTTCACTCAATTGACTAAAACAAAGAATGAAAGATGATTTGGATTCTCCGGGAGTAATGGAGTTCGGATGATGGAGGTAGTTGAATTCTCAAAGTGCTGAAAAAAGATCCTTCTCTTGGTCTCCAGACGGGGTATTTATAGGTGTGAATTTGCTTGAATCTTGATCCGGGTCGGGGCCACGTGTCGTCCATCCCACTATCTTCGGGTTCGGATGAACTATTATGTTGATAACGCATCAAAGGAAAGGACGTTATGGGTAGGAACTGGTCATAGCCTGTCCGGATATCCAGGCGCTTTTGCAGGAGAATAACATGGATCATGCGTTCGGGTCGGAGACGCGCAGATAAGGGGTTCGGATCGGGATACCCGATCCGAACCGGATTGGCTTGAATGCAATGCTCTCTTCTTCTCTAATCTGCTCCGCTCCGATCCATTTTCGTGGCAAACAAGTGGCTTTCTGATCCAATCGAGATTTAGTTGCCCTCCGATCCGATTAGATATGCCTTACCAATATACTCAGTAGGAGTTCACCGATCCGAACAGAGGACTCTATCCGACCCGAACCGATATGTTGCTCTAACCCGACCCGAACAACTGCAGCTATCCAATCTAGATTGTAGTGTTTTCTCCAATCCGAACCGAAGTCTTCTAATTAAAAATGCCCTTCAATGTCTGGTTTCTTGACTTTGTGTTGCCTAGTTCACAAAGTAGGCTAACATTTTGCCCCCTCAAAGGATGCTTCTGTTGTATACGAAGCGTGCTTTGATGTTGTTTGAATGCTAGTCCTTGAATCAGAATAGTCAGAAAGTCACTTCTGTTCATTTGTGAAGATGCGTTGCTTCATGAAGACATGTCTCTTATCGCTTATATATATGTCGTGAAATACTTGATTCATTTTCTTCATTTTTGAGTCAAGTCCAGAAGTTCTTCTCGACATATAGTATTCTTCTCAGGTATGTTCTTTCCTAGTTTTTCTTTTAAATCCAATTCGAATGCTAGAGGAATGCACAGATTTCTACCCGGTTCGGTGTCCGACTCGAGCACCTTTTCTTCCTGTTTCGCTTTGCACTGGGTTGATGGGCCAGAAGATGTGGGCTGGCTTGGACTCGGTCCGAACGGAGTAAAATACGGGGAATACAAAGAGCCATCTCACGTCTTATATAAACTCAACCACCCAAACTCTTCTACTTTTTTTTTTACTCCCACAATTCTTGTTCTCCCAGCTTTATACCGAAACCCCATTTCCTAAAAAATCTAAAAACTCCAAACTCCTCGTTTCAATCTTCGAATAAAACATCTAGGTATTTTAAATCTCCGATTATTTATGTAATAACTGATTTCAGCTAGAATTTGCGTTTTAATCGAGCGATTGGAGTGTGGTGTTTGTTGAACTCCGACGCCTGGATCTCCTCCACCATTTGTCATCGTCGTTGATGGCGTCTTCGCCGTCTCGAGGTAGCAACGGGGGTCATTGGGATCCAGCGTTAAACGTTCAAGCACATAAACGCTTAACTTCATTTGGGTCTAGTGAAATTTGAAGGCGAGAAAGGGGAGAATAGGAATTGGGTTCGGTTCGGGTAAGGAAGCGCTGAAGCAGCGGAGGGGAGGACAAGTTCATATGTTAGGATCGGGTCGGAATGAAATGCGATGTGGAGAAAGCCATGCTTGCCCGACCAGGTCGGGTTGGAGGAAGAGATAGAGAAAGGAAAAGGACGTATGGATCCTTTTGTTTGCTGAACCGCTCCGAATGCTTATTCCGATCCGGTTTTAAACTGCCAAATATGAACGTCTTCTTCGAACCAAACAATACACAGAACCGAGCCGATCCCAGCTATATGCACATCCGATCCGAACCCAACAATAAGCACACCCTACCCGAACTGAATGATATGCATATTCCAACTCAAAGCACAAGACTTTATCCAACTAGGGTTAATCAATGCTTGACATAATCTTCAACTTAATGAACAGTTAGGGTAGTGCCTTATGAACGTAAACGATCATCAAGATTTATTCTGAACATCGCCGCTCCGTTAGAACTTCGCATTATGCTTTTAAGTGTTTTTCTTCTCATGTTTTGCGCACACCACACACACTTTAGCTCACACATATGCACAGGGGGGCATGGGCTAATTTACTCTAATCCGTGCTATTGCTTCTTCAATAGTTCTATGACAATGAGGCCCAGACGCTCTTCCCGTCTAGCTGAGAGAAAAGAAGCCCCAGAAACTTCTAACAAAATCACTCTTGAGGATATATCTTCTTCGTCTGATCCAGAATGGGACAGCGAGGGTCCAGATTACGGGGTTGGACATCGGGAAAGCGACGAGGTGTCTTCAGAGAATGAAGTTTCTCTAGGTTTTGAGGAGGAAGGAGGGATTGGTGACAATCGAGCACCCGATGAATTTGAATCAGCCATCATATTGGAATCACCCTCGGACTCCGTTGAATCAACAATTGACAACGATCGACTTGTTCGAATTTGCCTAAAATATGGAATAATGAAAAGGGACACCCTAGTGCCCTCACGCTCTGACCGTCCCCACAACCCTCCAGAAGGATATATGACGGTCACTCGATTGATGTGCATGGTCGGCGCCATTCCTCCATTCTCTCCTTTCATCGTTGATTTCTTAAGACAAATGCGGATTGCCCCCATGCAGTTGCATCCCAATTCATATGCCTATTTGCACACCTTGTACATAGCATATCGTGAAATTCTAGGCATAGAGCTCACGTTCGATGACGTTCACTTCTTTTATAATTTCAAGCATCGGACTCGAGAGACTCCATCCTTCTGCTACTTTGAATCAGTCCCAAAAAGGAAGATAATCTCTGCACCATTTAGCAGTAAAGCTGGAGATTCCAGACTAGAATGGTTCTACATAAAGCAACAGTCCGGATGCGCCAGGAGATGGACAAAATCAAGTAAAGCGTTGATTTTCTAAATCCGGACTCTATACACTTGAATCATCACCCTGACCTGTTTTCCTTTTTGTTTGCAGTCGACAATCCCAAACAGATATCAGATCAGGTGTTCTTTGATCGGATGCACCGACTTCTTAATGGCGATCAAAAATTCTTGACTATCGACGAGGTCCTTAAAGATGAATACCTTCACTTTCATGGGCTGCTATCCGTTTTTCGTAGCATCGGTCATGGGACGGTCCCTTATGCATACATTCCTCCAGTAGAGATAGTTCCAGAGACAGGAGAAGGCTCGGGAATTCCTACAGTGCCTCTTCAAACTTCACCTTCTCCATCTTCCATACAAGATGATGAATTGGCTAATCTGGCCGAAAAGCATCGTGAAGGGTATATTGCCCCCGAGGAAACTACTTCTCTAGACAAGTCAAAATCCTCCCAAGAGTCGCCACTTCATGCTTCCGAAGGGGATGTTCCTAGTACTGATGAGCACATATTTCAAGGTTTGGGGGATCTCCCCTTACCTGAGACTATATATACTTCAGAGGATTTCAGGAAGGATCCTTTAGTCTTCACCTCTTCTGAAGAAACCACTCCCGCTAAGGCCAAAGAGCCTGCCCGCACTAGTCTAGCTTCAGACTCGGGTTGGTTGGGGGGAAACACACCACTTAGGATACACTTTACACCACAGCATTAGCATTCATTGCACTTCTTTCTCCATGAATCCATTAATTCTAAACTTCGTTTATTTTATCGTGTAGGTACAATGTCTCGATCCTACTACGATATAAGAAAACTTCGTCGTAGCATGTCCAATCCTCCTCAGGATGTCGAGTATGATCGCCGGGATGATCGTGGTAAGGAGGAGAGAAGACCTTATGATCCCTATCGTTCTCGACCCTCACGTTCCCGCTCACCAGTTAGGCCGGAACAAGAGAAATACAAAGGTTACCAAAGCCGTAGGGAGGAGGACAGACCACAATCCAAAGACTCCTCCTCTTCCTATGAGAAACGCAGTAGAGAGAAAAGTCCTCCAAAGGAAACCGGGTCTCGAAGTAAGCAAAAGGTCCCTGCTACTAAACGACCTAGGACAGACAAAGAGACTACAGAATCCTCTTCAGGAAGGGACACCGAATTGACAATCCTCGCTCCTCCCCCACCAGATGCGGGAACTGCAATAAAGCGGGCATATTTGAAAGAGCAATTTCCCGAACACTACTTCGAAACTCTGACTTTTTTACCTGCCCTTGAACCTATTTCGTCTAATTGGGCAGATGAGGCCAAAGCAAAGATTGATGCGGTGCAAAAACAATATACTGAGATGTTCAAATATTCGCGCAATCTTTCTAAAATCATCCGCACTCTAATCACAAATACTGATTCAATGCAAAAGACCGCGGAGGTGGATACTAAGGCCTTAAAAGCTCTAGGAAAAGATTTGGAAGACACTCAAGCTCAACTAGCGGTCGCTCAAAGGGATGCTTCTAATTTCAAACAACAATTCGAGGACATGCAAAAACGTTATCACGATTTGCTTGAATCTCATACTCAGGAGCGTTCTGAATTAAAAAAGCAAGCTGACGAGGCCAAGTCAGAGGCTGCTAAGACACGCATTGCTTATGCTGAGCTTGAGCGGAAAAACGCCGAGTTAGCAAAGAGGAGTGCTGAATTAGAAAAGAAGAACGCTGACTTGGCTTCAAAGCTGTTGGAGGCAGAGAACAGGGCTGCTCTGGCCGAGGGCAATGTGGAGTGTGCTATCAAATCTGCGGAGGAAGCCCGCAAGCAATTATCAGAGGCGGAGGCTGATATTCAGGGCTTCGGCGAGCTAATGATTGAATTCTTCGCACACATTATTCGTCGTCGAAACATTTCTTGGATCAAGGACTATCCATCCACTCTGGTTCAAGTATGGAATCAAATCGTTGAGTGGGAAAAAGAGGAACTTACGGTCGATTCCCTCGATGAAGATAAACTGATGGAGAAATACTTGAGAGACGATGAACCGGAGCGCCTAGCTGAAGGGCGCCGCCTTATTGCTGAGGCCATCGAAGAAGAGAGACGGAAGTCTAAACAAAAAACCATTCTCAAAGCTGGTTCCTCTTCTTCTGCCCCTGCAACCTCCGAAGTAGAAGGGTATGATCCCGAAAATCCGGGAATTCCTCGAACAACCCTGCTATCCCCTATTCCTGAACTAACCCCAGAGGTAGTGGTCACCCCCGCTGATAAGTCTTCGGAAGGTATCGCTATCTTTTCTCCTCAATTTGCCAAAGCTATTTCTACCTTTCGCCACGTGATTGAACAATCGATGAGAGACCCTTTGTTTTCGCCTGAGTTGATAACCGTTGCTTCTCATTCTGTAGGTGTTGAATCATCCGAAAAGACAGATGTAGCTCAAGGAGCTGTCGCTGGGACAAAGCTCGCTGATAGGGCCAAAGAAGGGGAAGACAAGGCTGCTTCTATAGACTTAGGGGAAGGAAGTGAGCCAACTAAGGTCACCACTCCCCATGATGAAGAAATGATAGCAGCTTTAAAGGACGACGGAGGAGACGGGGGGCATGAAGAGGAACGGGAAGTTGCAATAACTGGGGAGTCGAAAAGCGCTGATGACGTTACCTTGGCTGCCATGAAGGCTGATCAAGACAAGCGCTTGCAATTAAAGGCCGAAGAACTAGACCCTGAGGTCCTCAAGCCCCTCGCAGTTGTGGATGCGGGATCAAGGTTAGTTGTTAAGCTCTCAACTAGATCTACTACAGAAGAACTTGCTAAAAAATCTTCTCTTGATTCCAGTGCCCCGCCCTCCGGGAAGAAGTCTACTGGCTCCAGTACCGCATCTTCAGGGAAAAAGAAATCAAAACGAATCTTGACTGAAGCCGAGAAGGAAGCAAAGGATGCGGAGAAAGCCGCCAAGAAATCCAAGGCTCATTCCAAATCTAAATAGTGGATTGTCCTGTATCTTTTTAGCATCTTTGTGAACCAATAATTGCTGCCACAAAAGCAGCTCCTGCACTTTCTTTTTTAGCTATCTCCCTGTACAAATTCATTCATTTGTAAATAAAAATAATTCACTTTTTGCAATGTTTATTTGTTAGTAGTTCTGCACTTATGTAAAAATGCATGTCTATAGTTATGAAACGAAGTTGTGGAGGGGGGAAATATGTGTACGCATACGTGTCCCCGGTTAATTCCCACAAATTATCTAATGCTTAATCAAGCAATCTGACAGCTCCCGATTTTCTGACGGGATAACACTTCCTGTGCCGTCAGTACATGTCGTTTTTTCTGGCATTTCTTTTATACTCCCCCTCTTTCTCTTGAGAGTTAGAGTTCGAGTTCAGTCATCTGTTTATTCCCCGGTCGTTCAACGGGGAAAGATTTCTTTCTCGGCGCTCAGTCGGAGACGCCTTTATACTCTCTTTCTCTCTGGAAAGTTAGAGTTAGGAAGAGAATTTCTTTTTCAGCGCTCAGTCGGAGACGCTTTTATACTCTCTCTCTTTCTCTGGAGAGTTAGAGTTAAGAATGTCGTTTTCTCATTCTTTTATGTCTTATTGCACAAATAATCGTTGTGCTTCTTTTTATGTCTAAACTGTTTTCAACCTTTTTAGGCTCTGAGTTATCCTGTATTTTATAATCACAACAGAATAACTGATGAATGTAAATGCATAAAAGTAAATAACACACAATATTTTTATAGTGGTTCAGCTAAGTCGTAGCCTACATCCACTTTATAGTCCTTTATTCATATCATCAGATATTCCCAAGGCAATTCGTGCCTTATTACAGAGTTCATAAGAAAAATGACACAAAGTACAGTGTTTTTAATCCAAATATCGCATTAAGTGTTGGGCATTCCATGCTCTGGGGACTTCTTCGCCATCCACGGTCGTTAACTTGAAGGTTCCTTTTTCAAGTTTCCGTTGAATGACAAAGGGTCCTTCCCATTTCGGACCAAGGTGAGGAAGGGATGGAAAGACTCTTTTTAGCACCAAATCTCCTGGTTCAAAAGTCCTGAGGCGAACTTTTTTGTCGTAATAGCGTGCCATCTGACGCCGATGTCTTGCTGCACGCAAATCTGCTTCGTCCCTTTTCTCTTCAACTTCATCAAGAGACTCAAGTAAAAGTGCCCGATTTGTCATCGGGTCATAATATGTCACCCTGTGGGAAGGAACTTCTAGTTCAACTGGAATTACAGCTTCTGAGCCAAAGGAGAGAGAGAAAGAGGTATGACCGGTGGCCGTTTTAAATGTTGTTCGATATGCCCACAAAGCTAGGGGTAATTCGTCAACCCACTTTGCCTTTGCACGCTCTAATCGTTTCTTGAGGATGGATTTTATTACCTTGTTTATTGCCTCTACTTGCCCATTCGATTGCGGATAGGCAACTGCAGTATATCGTTTGTCTATCTTATATTTCTGGCAAAAATTTCTGAACTCAGTGCTATCAAATTGGGTCCCGTTGTTAGTTATAATCGTCCTTGGGATCCCGAATCGGCATATAATATTTTTGACCACAAAACTTATCACCTTTCTTGTTGTGATCTTAGTCAAAGGCTCAGCTTCCACCCACTTCGTAAAATAGTCCACGGCTACTATTGCATACTTACCTCCTCCTTTAGCAATTGGTAAAACTCCAATGATATCAATTCCCCATGTGGCAAATGGCCAAGGACTCACCATCGATTTAAGCTGGGTTGACGGTGCCCTGGGGATTTTGGCGAATCTCTGGCACTTATCGCAGCGTCGTGAATAATCAGCTGCATCTTTGTTGATCGTAGGCCAGAAGTATCCGTACCGCAATATTTTCTTTGCTAAAGTTTGACCTCCTGTATGATCTCCACACTCACCTTCGTGTACTTCTCTTAGTA
Organism: Allium sativum; assembly: GCA_030737875.1. Lineage (NCBI taxonomy): Eukaryota > Viridiplantae > Streptophyta > Magnoliopsida > Asparagales > Amaryllidaceae > Allium > Allium sativum. The sequence continues at coordinate 889,992,207 of CM060912.1, read as the reverse complement.
CACGCTTGATGTCGTCGTGTGCTATACATCGTAACAGGGGCATAGAAAATCCTTGTCTATAGAGAGTATCATCTTGTATGACATATCTGGTAGCTTTGCGGACTACAGCTCTTTTCTCACTCTTCTTCGATGGGAGTGTCCCATTCTTAAGGAAATTCTTAATTGGAGTCATCCATGACTCCTTCTCTGGTTCCGCTTCAAAAGCGAATTCAATTTCCATTGACTCAAAGCTTGGCGACTCCAACGTTTCAATTGGAATTACTTCAGTCTCTTCTGGATTGTCGGAACTAGCCAGCTTTGCCAGTCTATCCGCTTTCTGGTTTTCAACTCTGGGAATATGTGTTATGTTGTACCGCTCTAAGCTATTCAATAGCTCTTTCACTTTCTTGAGGTAGGCGATAAGTCGAGGTCCTCGAGCCACAAATTGCTCTCGCACTTGGCAAACAACAATTTTAGAGTCACAGAATATGTCTAACATTTTTACTCCAAGGTCTTTAGCAAGTTTCAGCCCGGCAATCAGGGCTTCATATTCAGAGTCATTGTTAGTTGCCGAAAATTCTAATCGCAGGGCGTAATATAACGACTGTCCCTCGGGAGTGACTAAGACAATTCCAGCTCCGGACCTTCGGTCATTCTTAGCTCCATCTGTATATAATTTCCACGGATTCATCTCTAGCTCATCCTCGGATTTAACCACTCGGTCATTGATTATTTCCTCATCTGGAATGGTGAACTCCGCAATAAAGTCTGCTAGAGCTTGCCCCCTGATTGACTTTCGTGGTTGAAAATTCAAATCAAACTGGCTTAGTTCTATGTTCCATTTGATCAACCTTCCCGATGCTTCGGGTCTCTGCAATACCTGCCTTAAGGGCTGGTCGGTGTATATGGTTATTGGATGGGCTTGGAAATAGTGACGAAGTTTTCGGGATGCGATCAGGAGGCTGTAAGCGAGCTTCTCAATTTTTGGGTAATTGCGCTCTGCCGCTGCTAATTTCTTACTTACATAATACACCGGCCTTTGTACTTTGTCTTCTTCTCGAACCAGAGCCGTGCTGACAGCATGAGCCGAGACTGCCAAATAAACAAATAATTCTTCGTGATCTACGGGCTTTGATAAAATCGGAGGCTTCTCTAGCAGTTCTAACAGATTTTGAAAGGCCTCAACACAATCCGGAGTTCACCGGAAGTTCTTCTTTCCCCTTTCTATCAAATCAAAAAACGGAACACATTTATCTGTGGCTTTGGAGATGAATCTACTCAGCGCCGCTACTTTCCCTGCAAGACTTTGGACGTCTTTAATTCTCCTAGGTTCTTCGATGTTTCTAATCGCTGCTATCTGGCTAGGATTGATTTCAATTCCTCGGGAACTCACAATGAAGCCAAGGAACTTTCCCGATGCCACTCCAAACGAGCATTTCAGAGGATTCAGTTTCATCCGGTACTTTCGCAGGATACCAAACATTTCCGCTAAGTCTTGCGTATGACTGGAAGACTGCTTTGATTTGACAAGCATATCATCCACATAAACTTCCATAGTTTTTCCTATTTGATCATAAAACATTCTATTTACCAAGCGCTGATAAGTAGCTCCAGCATTTTTTAACCCGAATGGCATTACAACATAACAATATAACCCCAAATTCGTAATGAAGCTCGTATGTTCTTGGTCTGGTACGTGCATAGGAATTTGGTTGTATCCAGAATATGCGTCCATGAAAGAAAGAAGTTCATGACCTGCTGTCGAGTCTACAAGCTGGTCAATCCTGGGAAGTGGGAAACTATCTTTCGGGCAAGCTTTATTTAAATCTGAAAAGTCAATGCAAGTCCGCCACTTTCCGTTTGGCTTCTTTACTAAGACGGGATTCGATATCCAATCGGGATAAGTCGAATCTCGAATGAATCCATTCTGCTTCAACTTCTCTACTTCCTCTTTGAGAGCAGCCGACCTCTCTGGGCCCAGCATGCGTCTCTTTTGCTTCACAGGCGGATGCTTCGGATTTACATTCAATTTGTGACTTATAATGGATGGTGATATCCCACACATGTCAGCACGGGTCCAGGCGAACACGTCTAAGTTTGCCTTCAAGAAGTCCGTTAGTTCTTCAGCCCGACGTGGATCCAATTGAGAACCAATCTTCAAAACTTTTGTCGGATCAGCTTTATCAATGGGAATTTCCACTGTCGCTTCATTAGGAGTTGCATTCCTAGCCTCTGGTTCCTCGTCTTTTCTGGGATCCAGGTCTTCAGGCGTTCCTTTGGGCAACTCCCTCGGGGTCAATCTGTCTAATTGCTATGCCGAGTCCTCCTTTGAGGGAGACGAGGCATCCTTACTCTCAACGTTAAGTCCTTTCATCAACATCTTTAACTCGGCCACATAGCAGGCCCGTCCGGAAACCTGATTCCCTCTCATTACTCCAGTTCCGGCTTCGGTTGGGAACTTAAGTAACAAGCACCAAGGGGCGATACAAACTCTAAATTCAGCGAGGGCAGGTCTGCCCAAAAATGCGTTATAAGGCGAATCTACGTCCAATACTACGAACTGAAGCATTCGCACTCTTCTACGTTCTCCTTGCCCCAGGGTCACGGGCAACTCTATGTATCCCATAGGAGCTGTCGTCGCCCCGTTGAAGCCTCTGATCCATCCTTCACAAGGTTTCAGATCTTCGGACTCAAGCTTCATCTGATCAAATGACTTCTTGAACAAAATATTAACGGAACTTCCATTGTCTACTAATACCTTATGGACCAAGGCCAGCCCAATGGTGGTAGTAATAACCAACGGATCATTGGTGGGTGATTGTATCCCAGTATTGTCTCGGCTACGAAATACCACGTCGTCAAACATGGTCTTCTGTTGTTTTATGGGGGTGACATCCTCCAAATCATCACCTTCATTCACGTCTAGATGCTTAGCAGCATTCACATATTGATCCATCGATCTGAAACTTTGGATTGCTGGGTGAGGTCCGCCTACTATGGAGTTGATAACAATTCCTTTACCTTTCTGCTGCGCTGTAGGCTTGGGAGAAGGTAGAATCTGTTTTGGAGCCTGCTCACCTTGCCCCCTGTCTCTCGGGGCAACCTTGTACTCATCCAACTTCCCTTCACGCAACAGTTTCTCAATCACATCCCTCAAATGCCGACATTCATTAGTTGAATGCCCGTGAGTTCCATGGAACAAACAAAACTTCCCTGTCGCCATTTCTTTCTCGGTCGAATCACGAGGTGGCGGTCTTTTGTATTGCAACACATTATACGTATCCAGGTAAATATTTTCCAGGGTGTCGTTCAATGGTGTATAATTCTCGTAGTTCTGGAATCGGGGTCTTTTGTTAGGGTCACTTCCCCTATTTCTGTTTCTTCTGTTACCGCTCAAATTACGGTTATTGTTGTTGTTTCCCCCACTTCCAGTATTGCTATTTCCACCCTTGTTTCCTACATTTACTTCAACCTTGCCAGAATTCTCCCCCGACTGCTTCACGGCGATATTACTCTGCACATTCTCCTTTGAAGCCGTCTCAGACTTTCTCTTTCGGTTTACCCTGGCCTCCTCTCGCCTTAAATAAATATCGGCTTTTTCGTAGAATATCTCCCTTGTGGAGGGTGTCTTCCCAGAAAGGTAGTCTCCAAACTCAGATTCAGGATCGACTCCTTCCTTCAATGCCATCAGAATGGTGGGCTCATGCGGGTCACTGACCTCAGTTACAGCTTGGTTAAAACGATCAAGATATGCCCTTAAAGATTCTCCTGGTGCCTGTTTGATTCTCGATAATTCAATAACACTCTTGGACTTTCGGGCATGTAGTCGGAACTGGTTCATGAAACGCTCGCTTAGTTCCTTGTAATTAGAAATCGAACGAGGAGGAAGTCGGGTAAACCAGAACAATGCCACATCTTCTAAGTAGATTGGGAACGCTTTGCACTTCACTTCATCAGGGGCAGCAGCAGCATTCATAAGCCACGAATACCGCATCAAATGCTGTCCCGGATCAGTCCTTCCGTTGTACTTGTCCATCTGTGGAAAGTTAAAGCGCCGGGGAAATTGGAAGTCGAGGATATCGTCGGTGAACGGAGTATGGCTTCGCTCAATGCCATAATCTTCATTTGTATAATTCCGGCTCTCTGACATGATCTGGCGAACCATTGCCTGTACATCAGCATTAGTTAAGGGCCGCTCGGGTTCCCTGGCCCTAGCGTCCGAGTTCCTTCTGGGCTCTTGTTCAGGAGATGCCCTTCTTCTTCGAGCTGCCTCTGCTCGATTCCGTTCCCTGCGTTCCCGGTCGATCTCGGGAAGAGGGGACTGGAGTCTTTTCCCTCGAGTGGGGTCATTGTTTCCTAATGCTCGTGCGATATCCTCACGAGATCCCAAAGATCCAAATGTCAGCTGCTCCACGTTCTGAGGTCGTTCGAGTGGCCTTCGTTCACGGGGCCTCTCTTCCTTAGAAGATGAAGATTGATCTACTGGTGTGTGACGAACCGGTGATGGGGTTCTCTGTCGACGGAGTTCACTAATCTCCCGACTCATGAGCCTCGTATTTTCCTGCATCATGAGATTAGTGCGCTCATGAACTTTCATGGCCTCCCTCGTGCTCTCAAGCATGTCAAGCAAGCGCGAAAAATCTCCTTGGGTGATGGGCGCAGATGGATTGACCTGATCACCAACCCTGGTGGCTGGAATTGGAGCATTCGTAGGGACTCGAGTAGAGGTTCCAGCTTCACCAAGCATCGGGTCGGATCGGAGGTAGGAAGTCGGATCGGTTCGGAGCTGGGGAGCCTGGTCGGATCGGTGCGTGGCAAGCAGCTCGGGTCGGTTCAGATTGGGGGAATGCACTGCTTCAGAATCTCCTACCCGGATCGGATCGGAGCTCTCCCCCTGCTGGCGGCTCGGATTTCCTGCATTGGTTCTTCCTACTGCTGAACTCTGCCCCCGAGACCTTGTTACAACAGCATTTTGCTGATCTTCGCCAGCTCCATTTCCTCGAAAAGGTTGAACTTCCTTGCCTTTTCCTTTGGCCATGAGTTTTTGACAATCACTTCAACGAATATAAAAAAGCGGAGAAACTTAAGGATTCACTTCTTTGAACTCAACGGTCCAAAAAGTAGAAAGAGATCCCGGAAAATAAAGAATTTAGATAAGGATTCTCGGTGAAAGCACCAAAATGTTAGACCCAAAAGTGGTTCTAACACCCAAATTGATTAAAAGCAAGATGAAATGAGACAAAAATAAAAATGAACACGCAGGATTTATAGTGGTTCGGCGAAGAAATGCCTACGTCCACTTATCTTTCACTATATTCAATAATTCAGTTGCAAATACAATGTAAGATTCACTCAATTCCACTCACAACTCACTTATGTTCACTCAATTGACTAAAACAAAGAATGAAAGATGATTTGGATTCTCCGGGAGTAATGGAGTTCGGATGATGGAGGTAGTTGAATTCTCAAAGTGCTGAAAAAAGATCCTTCTCTTGGTCTCCAGACGGGGTATTTATAGGTGTGAATTTTCTTGAATCTTGATAAGGGTCGGGGCCACGTGTCGTCCATCCCACTATCTTCGGATTCGGATGAACTATTATGTTGACAACGCATCAAAGGAAAGGACGTTATGGGTAGGAACTGGTCATAGCCGGTCCGGATATCCAGGCGCTTTTGCAGGAGAATAACATGGATCATGGGTTCGGGTCGGAGACGCGCAGATAAGGGGTTCGGATCGGGATACCCGATCCGAACCGGATTGGCTTGAATGCAATGCTCTCTTCTTCTCTAATCTGCTCCGCTCCGATCCATTTTCGTGGCAAACAGGTGGCTTTCCGATCCAATCGAGATTTAGTTGCCCTCTGATCCGATTAGATATGCCTTACCAATATACTCAGTAGGAGTTCACCGATCCGAACAAAGGACTCTATCCGACCCGAACCGATATGTTGCTCTGACCCGACCCGAACAACTGCAGCTATCCAATCTAGATTGTAGTGTTTTCTCCAATTCGAACCGAAGTCTTCTAATTAAAAATGCCCTTCAATGTCTTGTTTCTTGACTTTGTGTTGCCTAGTTCACAAAGTAGGCTAACAGTATAATTAATATATAAATACCTTATATAGCCGGCCCTCAGTGGGCTTATTTGCCAGAGGGCGGTTGCCTGCATAGCCCAGTGACGGCTTGGTTTTGAGGGATACTGTAATAACCCGCATTCTACGCATCGGAGGATCGTAGGATATTTATTTCTTTCCCACGTGAAGTCATATGGTCATGTAACTTTGGGAAACATCCATTAGAGTCATTTCCCATGTTCATGATTTTTGTCGATTTTTAAATGACCATTTTGCCCCTAGCTGATCTTGTTTTGGCCATAACTTTTGACTGGGAAGGAATTTTGACCTGAAACCACTTCCATTAGATTCATTTGATGGTTAACCTTTCCGTAGAGTGGCCATAATAGCCAAACGGACTTACCGTTTGGGAGATATGGCTGAAATAAGGTTTGTAGGGTGAAAAACTACTTAACCGGGCCAAATCGGGTGATTAGTGAGTAGGCCCATCACCCATTTCGGGATTGGGGTTATGGGAAGGCTGAAATGAGATGGAGAATCATTCCATTTCAGTTTTCTAGCCTCCACTTATCACCAAGGAACCCTAAAAATGGCCTCCAACCTTTAAATCACCTCCAAATCATCTTTTGATCAAGGATTAAGCTTTGCAACATTTAATCAAGGGAGATCTACACCAAATCAACATTGGAGCTACTGTTTAGTTTTGGGATTTGCATCAAATCAGAAATTTATTTCAGATCTTAGTTTATTTGTGGCTAAGGTAAGTGATTTGCATAGTTTTGCACTAATTATGGCTAATTAAGGGTAATTACTGTTAATTAGCGAATTTATACACTAATAAATTTGGGAAAAATGTTCATAAATTCCTAAATGATGTTTTAGACCTCTGATATGAATTTGGGTTAATTTGGTTAAGTTTTGCTAATCCTATCATTAGTTTCACCTAAACATGCTTAAGAGGAAATATAGGATTTTGAGTATGTTTGATCCATTTTAACCTATCATATTGATGTTTTGATGTTTGCGGTTGATTATGCATGTTGCTATGACTGTATGATATGCTTTGTGATTGATTTCAATAGTTAGAATGGTCGAAAATGTCGTCGAATGGCGTAAACACTTGCTGGAAAAGCTTCAGGAAACAGTGCAGGTTTCGGATCGGATCAGATATGGGGGCTCGGATCGGATATGTTGAACTGGGCAAGGGATTCGATCGGATCGGAACCTGACACTTGAGAAAATTGGCAAAAAGGAAGGTCACGCTAATTGAACTGGGATCGGATCGGATAAAGGAGAAGCGACCGGATCGGATAAAGAAGGAGGGATCGGATCGGAGTACGTGAAGGATGAGGGAGCGGATCGGAACGGAAGCATGAACTGGAGGGGAGATGGCACCCGACCCGACTCGAGGAGGGACACCCGACCCGACCTGAAGAAAGATACCCGACCCGAACCGACGTGATGGAGTGGACCCGACCCGAACCGCTACAGAGGAAGACCCGAACTGACGCAACGCAGACACCCGACCCGAACCAATGGTTTGAAGAGAACCCGACCCGACCCAGTATTGACCAATAACCCGAGATGCAAAGGTAGTCCAATATGGGAAGTTACAGCTCAGGATCCAGTTGGGAACCGATGAGTTCACTTCATGGTTGGGCTTTGCTGCGGGACGTGTGCTAAGGAGTTGTCGACGTTCATAACTTCGATTCACCACTGAAAATGAATGATGGGCTACTTATCAGTGCAGTAGAGTCATTGCGACTCGAGGGGCAAGGTGATGGTAGCAAGACTACGTTATCACTTCAGTAAAGTCATTATGACTTGAGGGGCAAGGTGATGCGTAGTAAGACTATGAGCCAGCGCAGATGGGGTGAATAACTCTATGGGGCAAGTGGACATAGTAAGGATTGGTAAGGCTATGAGCCAACGCAGATGGAGTGAATAAGTCCATGGGGTAAATGGACATAGCAAAGGATTAGTGGCTACGTTATCAGTGCGGTGAATCCATTTTATGACTTCATGGGGCAAAGTGATCGTAGCAAAGGGTGGGTGATCGAAGTGGTGAATATCGTATACTTTACGCACTGAGTGAGAGATGTGAGGATGGATGCTATGTTTGATTGTTTGCCATCACTATGACATGCACACCTCCCCCACCCCCGTATCTTTACACCATTTGATATGGCACCTTAGAGTGTTGTACAGTATGTAGTGTTAACTCTTTGGTTGCAGGTCCAGGTTCAGGTATGTTTTAGTCTACCTGTTATTGTTCACTTTAGATGCTTATCGCTCATACCAGGCTTTATGTCTGACCCAGAGTTTTATGTCTCCTCTTATTACTCTGGGTGCTCACACGAGCAGACTAGAGACAGGTTAGCTGGTGATGCGCGAGTAGCTGATTCAGAGGCGGGCAGGAGGCTTCCACGTATGATATATATATTCTCCCTGTGTCGCTGGTGGTCGCTACTTGGGCATTAGTAGTGTACCTCCTTTACCTTACTTTTGCTTTGAGACAGTTTGAACAGTTGTAATAAGCTGTATTTTGGATTTCCGCTGCTATGATGCTTAGTTTTGGTTTTCAGCTTATGCACTATCTCTCCTGTTTTATGTTAAGTATGTTATTATTATATTTTATTCTATGCGCTGTGAGACATTCTACAGGTTCTTTGTATGTTCATTTCCTTCTTCTTTTCCTTCTGACGACCCGTTCCGTGCTACCTGGACATGTGTACAACGCACTTTTGGAGAAAATGTCGGTTGGTGCGGGGCGGGCCATCATAGATACTCTGTTTATATTTTTGAAACAAATGGACAGATGTTATTTAAAATGAATCCAACAGTGTAAGGCCATTTCCACCCCTATAAATAAAGGGGTAGAGCCTCAATTTTTTTCCACTTAAATCTGCAGAGGCAGTGGAGCTCTGTCGTTTCTCTCTCTCTATCCAAACCTAAATCTAATATATATATATATATATATGTATGTATATCAAATCAAATCCAATTCATATGAAATTGAGAGGGCAAGGAGATTCAATTGAAAGGAGTGCAAAGTGACGCACCAAATCATATTCTTCGCTTTCTTCCCTTTTTCTTACATTTTTACAGATCTAGAATTTTCCGGTTTCTAGATAAATTGTAGATTTATAAGAATTTGAGGATTGTAAGCCTAAAAGGGTTCAAAACAATTGAATTTGGAGGCTATAAGGTGAGTGGGAAATTTACTAATACAATTATAATGGCTTATCTATTTCCTTTGAATCCTATCTATGTTTTATGTCTATCAGATCTATTATTTAAATGATTACAAATTGTGATAACCATCAGATTTGATTATTAAAATGTTTAAAATTGGTAAATGACAAGTTGTGGTTATGTATAACATGAATTGTAGGATTTTTATATATTTTTCCCACATATTCATGCAGTTATGTCATGAAATACGAAATATGTTGAACATGTTACATAGCACTGTGGATCTGGAAATCAGTCCCATTAAACATAAATTTGTTGTAGTTATGTTCCAGATCTTTAGTTCAGTGTTGAAAAATAAATATGTAAATGTGGGTAAAAAGATGAATTTGTGTATTATGTGATTGTAAGAATAAAAGAAATATTCCTTGTTTACATTCAATGTTGTTGGATTTTTGGCTTAAGCATTGTAAATTTTGTCATTTTCCACATTTTTAAATAAAAAGGCATTATTTTAGGATTACAAGAAGTATGAAAAAAAGAATTATAATGGGAAAAGTGGTGCATACATATAAAAATAAATCCATGTTTTTGTATGTAATTTGCATCGACTATTCTAAAATAAAAAACATTACATATATTTCTTGTGATTTAGAAATATATTAATTGCACAAAATAGGCATGATTTACAATGATTACGGCTAACAGTCCGTGTGAGACATGAAATTTTTTCGCCAAGATTGAATATAAAAATGGAATGTTTGATTAATTGATTAAACCAAATCATTAATTTAAAAATAAGTATTGTAAAATAATAAATAAAACAATAATAATAACTACGTTGACCACACACAAACATAGAAATAAATATATACATATTATCTATCCAAATCAGCATAAAACGGTAAAATATGCATTGTATTAAATGTCTGAAGGTTTGAAACGTTGAATGATATTCATTTATAGAATCATATGTGCAAATTATATTTCATACTTAATGAATTTACTTGTGGTGACCGTTGTAGCAATTAGTGTAATTGATTGCTATAAAAGTGGTCATAAATAAATAATAACCAATTATGACCAATGTTGAATGTTTGGATAAGGTACAGTTATGGAATTATAAGTAAATATAATCCATTTTTAATCAATATATTTGTGGTGACTATTTGTTGCAATAAATATAATTAATTGCCATAAATGAGACCGCAAATCAATAAATAACTATTGTAACCAATATTGATTGGGGCGAAATAAATGTGATAGGAAAATGGTTACAATTCCAAAAATCAATTAGGATAAATGTTGTGGACCCCGATTAGGAAATTTGAAGATAAAATCGCATTTAGACACGAGGTTAAACTCAACTTGTGGTTTAAGCCTGCCTATAACCAACCGACAAATCCAGCAACCACAGGTAGTCAGTTTAATGTGAGGGGTCTAATGCATAAATATAAATATACTATGGCACGAGTTAAGTTCACTTGTGGTAGAAGCTTGTCCAGAACCGACCGGCAAATCCAGCATCTACAGGTAGTCAAGTTAATGTGAGAGGCCTACTGCGTAAATATACACCCACACACACACACACACACACATATTTATATATATATATATAACAACCAATGAACAAATAAAAAGATGAATAAAAGAATAAAAATAGAAATTGTCCGCTGGGGTACAACATATAGATAACTTGGGACTGATAAATAGTTTCCTTAGGAAAATATGACCGTTAGAGTCATAAAGGGCAATAAATATGAAATAAAAGAAATAAAGGCCATAAGGGAATTATTGATTGTGTTTAAACACAAAGTCCAATTTAGGGAAGGTACTAAATAAATATCCTAAGGAAGAAGGAATATAACCTTCCTTATTAATAGTAATGGAAGTAGAAAATATAGCGGGATTTAGTAAAATATTGTTAAGCATATAAACCCGTGACGCAAATAAATGGTGTACGTATAGTATGTCCGTTGGGAATGACTTAATAACATAGCCTACTTTATCCCAAAATTAGAAAGGTATTAAAGGCAAATGGGGAGCGAACTAATAACCTTCGCGTATAGTCTGCTTCCTGGGTCCTAAAAGGCTAAGTGACTAGGGTTGAAGAGTCCATCTAGGAATAGGTTTTTCAGTATAGGGCTCTTCAATGGCAGGTGTGTGTCAGTCGACCCAAACCTAGAAATTAAAAGTGTCAGATATGGCCATCAATCCTATGGGAAGTAGTAAGCGACTAAGGAGGTTATCTAATAAGGTCAGCTATAAGGTATAACGAATGATAAAATACCTTCTCTCACCTTATGCGGGGCAATGGTGTATGCGTGAATGACGAAAGCCTTAACTACTAGGGCCAATGCTAGTGCCCTCTAGTTTATGTTAACACTGAATATACTATCAAGGGATAATACATGACCAATAGGTTCGCCTAGGGTTTTAAGTGATCAGGGAGAATCCACCTTATTTATCATTGATAGTGAGGCGCTAAATAATAAAGAATAGTAAGTGAGGATAGAAACCCCATAATTAGGGACCTGCTTTCGATAGAATTAACCAATTAAGCTCTGGTATAAAGGCTTTACAAAAATGTATGTAAACGTCCTATCTCAGTAATATACTTTAGGAATACTTCTTTGGGATGACTAGTAGAGTCATGCGTAAGCTTTAACAAGGTTGGTTTAGAATCACAAACCTTTAATATATCTGTGTTATACTCAGCGTTGCACATTTCTTAGTCATTGGAGCTTGTTGTTTTGATCCCCCTCATCATTACAGCCTCTAGGTTCCATAGAGAAGGTCGGGTTCTCACAGATGATTAAGTTTGGCTTTCGGTTCTTGTTCTCTCTCATGCTCGGTATTGGCAAAGAGACTTACTTTGAAAAAGGTAGTTACTTGAGTTAATATTTGTTATCCTATTTTGTTTCCGTTGTGAGTTTTCTCTTATCGTACTATGATTATGCTCATGCTCATTTATTGCAGGTGCCAGATTACACGCTCCATACTTGGATGCATTCAAGTTTCAATTTTTGTTGAAATTTAGGCGCAGAAAAGTGTGGCATGTTACACCTTATGTTAATTCATATGTCTATGTAAGTTGAGATTGATTGTTTTTATTTATTCATTGATTTATCATGATTTGGTGAATTTTGTATGGTTGTTAATGAATAATTATCATTTTAGTGTTGTTGACAATATCATAATGTGTTGATGGTTGAATTGGATGAGTTTTTTGCATCGATGTTGTCGTTTGGTGATGATTTGGTTGAGATTGGAGGTAGATTGGTCAGATCTGCAGCCGGGTCATTTTTGGATAGGTCGCATGACTTGTGCTCAAGAAATGAAGTCATGTCGTCCAAAGTTAGGTTGGGTCGTAGACTTCAGGTCGTAGGGCACCAGGTCGTTGAAGCTTTGGTTGGCATTAGGTCGGCTAAGTCTTTGGTACATGGGTCGTCCATAGTGGGTCGGCTACAGTGTTGCAAGTTCAACGTGAAGTCAGATCGTGGCTTCAATAGGTCGGGTCGTTCAAGTGCATATAAGGCGGGTTGTTCTAAGTGGATCGTTGGCTTCGCTTCGTCGGTATATGGAAGCAAGGCGGACCGTTCTGCTTTGAAGCTTGGTTAGGTCGTTGGAGCTTCACCAAGTTAGGTCGTTGGAGCTTCACCAAGTTAGGTCATTGGAGCTTCACTTAGTTGGGACGTGGATCCTTCGGGTCATTGGCTCTAGGTAGGTTGGAGTTAGGTCACCGACGGGGAGGTTAGGTCGTCAACAACCTGGAAAGTTCGGGTCGTTAAGTGACTAGAACGACCAAGGATGTGTCAAAGAAACCGACCCGACTATTATGGACCATAATTTGATGTTAGTTTTGGTTAGGGAATGGATGTGGTTTCGAAGTGAATTCAAGTAGGAATTTTTGAAGTGTTGTGGTGTGTTCGTTGATCATCGTAATGCAAAGAATGTGAAGACGACTCTAGGTGGCGAGTTCATGGATAATGGTTACGAGAAGTGGCTTGAGCTTCTAAAGAGTCATCAGGTTTGATGGATAGAGATATCGAAGGCCAAGGAATTATCATTGTAGTAGATTCTAGCGGACTCAAAGCAGGGTTATAATAGGGACGCCCAAAAGACTAGAAGTGGATGATCGAGTACCCTTGGCAGAGCGATGGGCCTAGATACGAGTCATGATGGCGTATGGAGTTTTGCTAGAACTGGGCTTTACCATTAGCCCTTGACGGACGACAAGGTATTTGGCGGTCATACAATTAACGATGGTTTCGAAGTGGGGTTGGCGGTGATAGCCAGATTCATGGATAATGATTGTTTTCTTGTATCGTCTTGTGTAGATTATTCGATGTCGAAGGAGATATCTCTTAGATGCTTGTCTGATGTTGGTTTAGGTCTTTGGGGCCTGTGCTTGGGAGAAGACGATATCGATTAGGATGGTCTACGCTTGATAACTGATTGTCATGAATGTAATGTTATTTCTACTTGGTTTTTGTAAAGGCCATCACTATCGGATGTGCGGAAGATGGGTTTGGGATCTTCTCTATTGGTGTTGGTAGACTAGTTGATTAATCTGCCTATTCTCATATATTTTATTGATGATGTTAGATATTTGTTTTATCGCTCACTAAGATTGTTGTTTGGCTCAAAGTTTTATGTCTCCCTCTTATTACCTTGGGTTGTTCATCCGGTTGTGGATGGGGAGACTGAGTAGCAGGTGACAGGTGATAGATCTTGATGAGGACGATGCTGTTGAGCGATGACGAGCAGGAGGTTGGCGTATTATTTTCTACTTTCTAGTATTTGTTGTATTCCGTTGCTATGTTGATGTATTCTTTGGGTGACTTGTAGTGAGGCTTATTTGTTGTTATTCCATTGCTATGTATCTAGACTTTCCCGCGTACGTATCATCAATCGTACTTGATGTCTTAACGCACATATTCTCTACCGTGCACCGAGTCCCGTGGAAGGGCTGTATAAGAAACAAGGAACTCGCTCAGGAGCTTTTCAAATATCTGTGTACACAGATGCTAAGGTCTGCATTTTCATTGGCTATGGTCCCACCTGACCCCTCCCTCAACTAATGAAAGACGAACGACATTAAGAACTAATGACCTAGCCTAAGAGCAAGCAACAAACAACAAATCCTAGTTGGCATGTCCCTCACCCATAGCCTTGATAGCATGAGGTCTATGGTCTGTTGGTTTAGCTCTCCGTCTTTCCGCATCATGCATTATGCTGACTGTCAATGGTAGGTACCCAGCATTTTTCTATCACTAATGGTTAGACCTGTTAGTACTTCAAGAGTGGTCGTAACCCCGCCAGTAACTAAGGAACTTGGATCTTCGAATTACCTATGCCACCCTACAGTCTTTTAATCGCCTACTATCATCGCAATCAAGGCATACTCATCAGGTAAAAACGCACAGACCTAACCTCTGTGAGCACAATAGAACGTTGCCACAGCATAGAGGGCTACCAGGAGTACCCTCCACATCCCAAAAAGCCGGTGCTTCCCCTTCCAGTCGCTCGGAGCCAGCAGAATAAAAGAATAAACAGATGGACGTGCGCTCCCCTCGTGCCTCATGACACAACGATGATCTACCTCATTGGGTTATTCATTCCCAAACGTACGGACTGGTCCAAGCACCTCATTCTTTCTTATTTAATCATAATTTCATCTTACATTGCCACTACAACTTATCGTTGTTTACTTATTAACTTAGTTCTCTTAACTAAGTTTTTCTAATAAGTTTCCCTTCCATAAATATAACTTATGTTGTCTTTATCAGTAGATTTCAAATTCTCTTTCTCACAGATAACTTAATTTACAATTAAGTACACTTATCTCATTACATAAGTTATTCCATTTTCATTCTCGTTTATTATAACCTCGGTTATAATTTCCACATGTCCCTAGGACAATCCTACCTATTATATAACATTCTCATAAATGTAATTTGTTTATAATAGGTTATTATCATTACCATTCATTCCATTTATTTTAATGTTGTAACTTTCATTCATTTCCTTATTAATTTCCATTCATCACAATTAGTGTATACTTATATATATATCCATGCACTAGACCTCTCACATTAAGCCGACCACTTGTAGAAGCTGGATTTGCTAGGCAGTTCTGGGCAAACTTCTACCACAAGTTGGACTTAACCTCCTGTCTTAGCACCATTACATGTATTTACGCACTAGACCCTACACATTAAATTAACAACTTGTGGGTGCTGAATTTGCCGAGCGGTTCCGGGCATACTTCTACTACGAGTTAAATTTAACCTCGTGTCCAAGTACGGTTACAGTTTTCCATTTACTATAAGTTTAGGCATATTCATTCTTTCTAAATTCTATTATAATCTATTTTTACATGTCACACTTAATATCGTATTAAGTCTATTTCTAATTATCATGTCGCATGTTCTTCCTAACATGTAGTTAACTTCATTTTAAAATAATAACATGTAACTATCAATCATATAATTATTCTCATCTAACAATTTAACATGTAATTGTATCAATTCTTACAGTTAAGGGTTCAAGTACATAATATGCCACATATTAACATGTATTTATTCCAATTTCACTGTAACTTAACTTATAGTATCCAATTAACAAATTATTAAAACATGCATATATACAATAGTAATCGTTTCCATATATTTTAATAGGTTTGTCCTTTTCAACATATTAACATTTCAAAGCACCAAATTAACATTTCAACATATTATATTAACATTATGGTAGATTTACATTGCATATTAACAGGGAATATCAAACGATAAATATACCATTATCAAAAATGATATAACTTAAATCCACTCACCTAATTTACTTTCCAAATCCTGAATCTGGTCTAGATCTAGCATTCCATGGTTCCCCTAGCTGCATTTAGAACCTAAACAACCATGGATCCACCATTCTTAACTAAAAGCAGAAGGGAAGAAAGAGGAGAAATTCAAATAGACCAGATCCAAGAAATTACCTTACTTCGAAAAGAATTCTGAACACCTTCTTTATTAATTTACATCCTTTTCTTCCAGATCTTGAATCAGAATTTTCCTAAACTAATTATTCTATTTTTCTGAAGAGATTTGAGAAGGAAGAAGAATGGCAGAGCTCATGCGACTTCTAAGAAACTGCGTGATTTAGGCTAGGCTCTGCTAACCTATTTATAGGTGTCCAGGATCATATTGTACACGCAACGCTGAGTCAACAACGAACATGGTTAAGAAAACTGTCCAGATTCATTAATGAATCTAGCCGGATCTAGGGTAGGTCGACCTCTATGGGACCCGCGAGCTATTTTGGCGCAGAAGTTTTATTTTTGAATGTTTGAGCTTCAAGAATTTATTTAAGTATTATATTTACATATAATCTCCTTATATGTATACAAAGCTTCCAGTGCCTACTTTAAGCGTATGTATATACATACAACTTTTATTTCGATATCAAAATTCAAATGGTGTTATGCCGTTATTTAACGGTTACCATATTTCTTTGATGGCAACCTTATCTTGAACTTTTCTCTTGCATACATATATATATATATATATATATATGTATATGTATATATATATGTATATGTATATATATTTGCACATATATACATATATATTCTCATACATGTACATACATATATTTTTCTACACTTCCTTATATGTATATTTTTCCTTATATGTGCGTTTATACATATTTTCTCTTTAGAACATGTGTTATTTTAGCCGTTCCTTAATACAAAAATATAGCGCCCAGCGGGGATCAAACTCTGTACCTCTTGCTTGAAAGCCACATGTTCTAACCACTGGACTAATTAGACTTTTGTTAACATTGCTTAGAACAATGATGAACATTGTTCTTTTCTTATTCCTCTTTTTCATGTTTTGTTATAATATTTTATTTAAACCATTGCATATAACTTTATCATTTTGCATGCATCTTTTTCTTTCATTTTTCTTTTATTATTAATGCATAATATTTGTAAATCATTGCTGCAACGTAATTACACTGCATGCAACTAATTTCTTCTTTCTTTTAACGTATGCGTTGCATTTTTATTTGCATTAAACTTTTCTTCTTTTTCAATGCATGTATTTATTTCATGCAATCATATATTATCTTTATTTTATTTTTCTTTTATGAATTTATGTCCATGCATACATATACACATATGCACAATTAAATATTTAATTATCATAAAATGTGGGGTGTTACATTCTCCCACCCTTAGGAAATTTCATACCTAAAATTTTATAAGGGAAAAATAGATAATCCCTCGCATAATATCCATCCATCATGTGTGCATCCAGTTTTTGCAAACATTGTGCGCTTGTGCAAAGTGTAATACAACATAATAATACATGTATGCCTAAGCGGTATCTTCTATATGTATGCAAATTTTTCAAAAATCCTTTAAAAACTTGTGAAAATACGATGTTCATATCCTGATTATGCTGGAAATTCTATATATATGCAATATTTTGAAAATCAAAATACATTTCATCCAAATTTTTCCACACTCTTGCAAAGCAAGAGTGTAGATCATCCAATTGTTGCATCCAAATCCTACCAACCAACTTTATTTTTTGAATTTCAGAAAAAATTAGTTCTCTAAATTCGTTTTCTTATGTTACAAAAAGGTGGAAAACGGAAAACTTCACTTCTTCCGTTTTTATTTTATATACCTTTTTCATCTGTACTTGTATTTTATGTAATTATTATTTAAAATTCCCTATTTTCCTACCCAAGCACAGTCTACATAAGAAATCTTATTTTGGTACGGATTTTCTTTTTCAACTTATCTTGGAAAAATTTATCTTTT
Organism: Allium sativum; assembly: GCA_030737875.1. Taxonomy (NCBI): domain Eukaryota; kingdom Viridiplantae; phylum Streptophyta; class Magnoliopsida; order Asparagales; family Amaryllidaceae; genus Allium; species Allium sativum. The sequence continues at coordinate 889,974,129 of CM060912.1, read as the reverse complement.
CTCAAAAATTTTCCACCTTTCTTTAACTGTCGTGCTTGTTGCTTTACTGAATTTGTTGTTTCCTTTTTTATCTATGACAATACTCTTTCTTAGCTTATTTAACTTAATCCTGCGATCTAAGTTTAGTTTTAAATAAGTCTTCTAGTCCTTCAACTAAAACAGGAAAACAGACGCTACACACAGCTACTACTAAGGACCAAGGATCTCAGGACTATGTCCCCCTCTGAAAAATTCAAACAATAGAATATAAACACTTACTTGCCCTCTACTATCTAGTAGTCACCATAGTCCTTGCTGTGTAATAACTTTTTAAGCAACATCCTAGGTTTTCAATGCTTACGCATTCTAAGGGAACTTACCATTATTCCAAGACAAGATAATTCTCGCTATCTACTTCATAGCCTCAAAACTTTTCCCGTCTTCCCTAGGCACTAATCCTCACCTACTCCACACCTTTAAAACACGGTTTGGCCTTTTCATTTCTCTTTTCTTTCAAAAGTTAAAAGTATCAAAACTTTATTTCCACACCAAAAGTTATTTTTGCCAAACCATAAAACATGTCATCTTTTCAAAAAAATGTAAATCATTTTTCTTCAAATCACTAAAACTGGTGTGGATAAGGACAACTATTTCTCAGTTGGGTTTATAACTTGTTCTTGCCTATAAGGTCGGTTCAGTTTCTTATTACAAGGTGCAAACATCTACTCTATTCTTTATTTGTACAACTTATTTTGTCCACCCAACAAAATTTTCTTGTTAATTTTTTTTATCAAAAATGATTGTCAAAAGAATAAAGATTTTAAAACTTTCTTTACTGAAAATTCCAGCTTTCAACAAAATGCAACATTTACTAAGTTTTTGCTTTTTAATCCTTTCATGCGATATAACAAGAAAACTAGCGAGCTATATATGCTCTATGATATGCAACTTTTCAATTAGAGAATTTTATTTTAGACAAAGTTTTCACAAAAAATCAATTTTTCCAAAATATACCCCATTTTACTTTAAAACTCAATATGTGTACTTTACATATTTTAGAACTATAACTTTTAAGATTAAAACTTGAAAACACCATAAACCATCTTCCAAAAGCTTTTAACATTTCATGTTACTAAAATTTAACAATGGGGTTAGACTCAAAGTGGGTTTCCAATCTTAATTAGGCTTTTCTAGACACTCCTACAAAGTCAATTCTCTCAACTATATATATTCCTAATCCATTTTTCTCATTTTAACATTTTATAATTTATAATTTTTTACTACCGAACCCACTAACCCAAAATACTAATCATTAGGATTCACCTTCTTTCCATAAAAAGTACAATATACATTTTACACACAAATTACCTTAGGGTCTCATATTTCCATATGCATTCCTTTACTGTACAAAACAGATATCCCAACTTTTATTACATTTTGCTAATCTCTGTATAGTGGGTTACTTAATGGATCTAGGTATATATATATAATAAATTTATATTTTTAAAAATACAATGATGTTCACTCACTATCTATACAGGAATCCTAAACCTAGGCTCTAATACCAGATGTGACAACCCAAATTACGACTGATCGAATTTCTTTTCAAAATTCTAATCCATCGAACCTCGTGTTGATTGCTCTGGTATCCGGCAGAAAAGATAGAGATATAAAATATATCAGAGCTCAGAAAATGAAACGACCCAAACTTCCCCGTAAAGGAAAGCCCGGATTGAGTGGAGAACACGACAGATCAGAACACAAGCAGAAGAACATTTCATTGCTTATTATAACAATTTACATCAAAGTACAAGAATATAACAGAGTATGAATAAATATTACATATTGTAAAATATCAGAGATTAAAATACATTACATAGCAGAGGAAAATAATACATAACACAATTGAAAGAGATAAACGCATGCAGAGCTTTCCGAATATAGCTCCGGTTGTAAACCAGGATCCTGTAAATATAATACCTGCAAAACCAAAACTACTAGCTGCCCGTGTGGAAATAGGGGCACCCAGAGTTTAGGTTAAAACAATAAACTCCAGGTCAGTCATGTGACTAGTGTGAGAACTAAAATAGTTATTTAAAACTTTACATTAAAATTTGGTAAATCAAGGGTCCATTTCGTATAAGACGGAACGGGTTTCCTCCCAAGAATACCAATGCATAAAAAGTTATAAGCAGTGCAATGCTTTTTGAAAAATGAAGCTATTATAAGACTCAGGTCCAATCACATAATGCAACCCAAGCCGGAGGATAGAGTTTTCCCTTATAATATCCAAATATGCTTGGTATGTTTAAAACAAATCATTCGATACTATTATAAGTGCATAGTGTATAAAACAACTTCAAATATAAATGTATCAATCATAAACGACAAGGGTACCATATATCATGTCGCCATACTAGGCTCTACAATCAAAACTGAAATGTAACATATTGGAAATTGGATTTTCATCATGAGTCAAGGCAAGGGATGTACTCCTAACCGCTTCGAGACACTCTAGCACATGCCTCGGGACTACACACTTTGGGCAACCCCTGGATCCTCCAAGGCCGGTCCACACTTACGTTTGTGGATTGGTTATTCCTGAACGCACGTTTCCCGATCCTATCCATCGGCTCCGTAGTAGCCGATATATCCGAGGCGTCTCGCAATCCAACAGCCACATAGGTAAAAATAATAAATGTTTGGGCTCCATACTATGACACCACCCATAGATAGAAAGAAACACCATGTCCTCCTTGGTCCCTTATCCTGTTTTTGACTCATAACGAGGTGTGAGGCTCGCGAATTAACAATATACAAAAAGCTATGCTATATTAAAGTCGTGCTTTAATCATCAACTGCAAGACTTTGCTTTTCAACAGAAGCCTTGATAATTTGCATCTCAGCATGCCACACAGGCAATTCACTCCATGCGACTCATGTCTATCGATATATAGCCTCTAAGCACGTACGTCTCAGAGAAGGGCGTTAAGCAAGAGAATAAATTCTCCACCGCCAAACAGATATATATTTAAGAGGAATCAATCAACACAGAATAAAATCCAATGTTAGATATACATCCATTTACTAGTTCGTTCTAGGTATGAACGAAACCGGAGGCAGCTTATTCCTCGTCCCATACGTCCAATACAGGAGAGAGGTCCTCGCATATCTAATCGATCGCCAAGTACGTCTGGACGATCACCACTTATTACCTAGTCTTGGGTGTACAACCCAATCAAGACATCAATAATCATCCAAACAATGTGAAGACCTATGGTCTTCAACCACCATCTTCATCGTCGAATTATCGTCGAATCAGTTATTCAGAATGGGTATAAACCCGGCCTTTCCGAATAACTCGTGTATATTATAAACAAGTGCTATAAAACACAACATACGCCTCATTCCAATTCTGAATATCCTTTTATTAAAATATTCATATCCTTTGGGAAAGGTTCCCATTAATTTTATCAAAGATAAATTCTTTAAATTTATTCTTTAATCTTCCTTTGGATATTAATTCAAACCAAATTAAGGTTTATCCAAACTAGTCGGGATTAGCACACCTTACCGAAGTAATCATTTGTTTAATTTCCCAATCCCAATCTATTCAACCTATGGAGCAAAACTGGTAATACTCCATACCTAACACCACGGGATTATTGATAAATTTAATTACCATTTCACGTTCAAATCTAATTAAAGATTTAACTAACACTTGGAGTAAAACTGGTGCTACTCCATTCTCGATCATTTCCCAAATTTGATAATTTAAAACATCTCCCTCACTTTTCAATCTAATTAAAGATTCATTAAAACTCCACTTAGTTTTAATCTTTCCAAAAATCAATATTAATGATTACTTAACTTTGGGAAAACAAAAGATGCCACATCGACAATCTACACCGTACTATTGATTTCTACCTATATATAACCTCTAAGCTCGTACGTCTTAGAGAAGGGTGTTAAGCAAGAGAATAAATTCTCTGCCACCAAACAGATATATATTTAGCAGAGATCAACCATTCAGTTCGAAATACAATGTTAGACATGTAATCCTGTCTTCAACTGGGTTAAAGAACTAATGTCATTTAAAACATAGTTCACGATAAACCCAAATCACATTCCATTAATTATGGAATCTTCATGGAAAACAGATCAATATATAATCGATATCAATTTTTGTATCCGACTAATAATATAAATAGAATAACGACAAAGCCTTTTAAATTCCATATATATTAATAGTCTTCCTCCACAGAAGCTCACTTCGATTATTATCGTATCGAATTCCATTCAATTCCAGTCTAATATATTAAATTGGAAAACTTTACTTTGGAAAATTTCCATTAAATCTTAATAAAAAGAATTATAAATTCCAAATCACATTTCACTGTAAATCGGGTTAAAGAACGAATGTTTTTAAAAACACAGTTCACAATAAACCCAATTCACATCCCATTTTATTCCAATTAAATATTAATTAACTGGAAACACTAATAATCTTAATTAAAAGATTTATTCTTTTCACACGGGGTTTAAGAACAATGTTAATGAAAACACCATTCACGACAAACCTAAAATCCTATTCAATATTAAATACAAGGCTCTGAATAGAAATTATATCGGCTTATATTCAATATCAAATTCTAAAATCAACAAATATCGTATTGGCAATAACAATATATATATATATATATCTTCCAAATTCCTCCATAATATCCGTATAATCATGGAATACATTATCGAAATATTCCGAAGATCATTTCAATTCAAATCCATTCCAATTCATATATTGGAAATTCTGGTTATTTTTAAAACCATTTCAAAACCAATTTATTTATTTAAAAATATTGGAATATAATTCTAGTTCATAACTAGTTCATTTTAATAAAAAATATATTTTTATCTTCAGAAACTAGGAATTTTTCGTCCAAATTCTTTCCAAATCATTTATTATGATTTTACACAAATTATTAATATTTTTAATAATTTTATCCAGGCCCGTACAGTCGATTTCCATAAACTGTCATCGAACTGCACTTATAGTGACCTTTTCCAAATTTGATATGGACATAATTCCAAGTACAACCATTAGATTTCAAATCTATTGTATTCGTTGGAAAGCTCGTTTCAATACGAACCCAAGGGTTCCGGTTTTAGGAGAATCCGACGGTCGGATCTCCCGTAATGTCAATTCGAAGTCAATGATCGAAATTCGCGAACTACCGCGGCGCGTTCTATTCAGGCCTTTAAATATATATATATAATATATATATATATATATATATTATATTTCGTTGATTTCTATTTAAAACATATTTTATAAATTCGTTTTAAAACGATTCATACTTCATTTTCAATTCTAAATCAAAATTGAATTTTCCTTATCATTATACTATATAAATGATAATATTTTCAAAATATCAGATTTTGAAATCATTTTCTTTCAATATTCATTATAAAAATGAATAAAATCGGTATAAATATCGTTCACGTCAAAATGGCGCATATCTAATCAACACGGGTTTATATATTTAAATATTTTCGTGTCCATCCCAAATCGGACATCAAAATCATATTTTGATCCATTACTAAATATTATTTTAAAATATTAGTTATTTTAAAATATTCATTATTTGTCATTTTAAAATATTCGTTCTTTCCGAATTGGAATCAGACCCAGTCAATTACCATATAATTTATTTATATGGATTTCATACACACATGTACACAACAATAATCAAACATAGTCAACCACAATCCAGAGTGCATTACACAACTGCGTAAGCGTTAAATATAAATAATTAATGCTTACAACAGTCTGTCAACCAATCGATTGACATACAACTAAACAATCGGGATTAGTGTATGTCAGATATCATCCTAATACCCGTGTGGGGTTTCAATCAACACACACAGATTTTATTTGTGCAGTTGGGCGATGTGTAAAATATACCGTCCCAATCAATATCAGTAAAATGTGTGTATATAAACAAATCGTTCGATTTGTAAATGAATATTTATTTTCATTCATATACACGTTAAAAATTATATTTTTAACGATAAAATATTTATTTCAACACATGAATATTTTTAATAGTTCATACATTCAATAAAAATGATATTTTTATTTAAATATTTTATTCAACACATGAATATTTTATACAGTTTATATACACATTAGAAATGTTATATTTAATTAACACATTTTATTTTAGAAAATTTCGGTAGCATAACGGCGCGATACTAGAACCGGAATAAGGTCTAGCCTTATCCCTCGCCTAATAATGGCTCATGCAGTACACATACCAAATTCAATCAATTCAATTTACATCCCAAAACAAATTCAACCAACTTATCAATCCAAACCAACAACCAAACATCCATGGTTTCAAACAAAGGTGTCGGGTGATCGTCTGCATCCTAGTATATATATTCAACTAGAAAAAAAAGTTAGAGTGAGAAGTTCTCACCTTGGGTTTGAATTTGAATTTGTTTCCCGAAAGTTCCTTCGCACTCCTTTTCACACTGTTCATAGTAAAAATCACATTTTAACAAGATGTTTATATTAAAAATCACATTTTTACATCGCTATATATAATTAAAAATCACATTTTTAAAATGCTATGTATAGATTAAAAATCACATTTTTAATTCGCTACATATATAAAAATCATATTTTTATATTCTCTCTATTTATAAAAATAATATTTTTATATTCTCTACATATATAAAATGTAACGACCAGGGGATTTTCACGACCTTGGATATCGGCATACAACACCATGTCGAACATCCAAGAACCGAAAACGCCGGATAGTCCATGAAAGAAGTTAGAGGGTGAGAATAGATAAGGTAGAACTATTAGAATAGAAGAAGAAGAAAAACACAACAACATCAGAGTAACACGAATATCACAGTGGAACGAATAAAATATAGTACACAAAGTAACATTGAAACACAAATCTATATTTGTATATTAGAGTACAACACTTACATCACAGCAGAAATAGACAATAGCTATAAAATCCTGAAGCCTCCTGCTCTAGCTCCTCCAATAATATCTAGAAATACCTGAACTACTTGACTGCCCATACAAATTTGGGCACCCAAGAGTTTAGGGAAAACAAAACAAATAAACTCTGGGTCAGTCATGGGACTGGTGTGAGTAAACTACAACCATTTGGTTTAACTCTTCAAAAATTCTCTTCAAAGAAATGATAATCATAAGACCGATCCACACATAAACACGGATGGTTTTTACCTTACGATAACCCAAAACATTTTCAAAATCAATACTTTTCTGATATTTTAATAATGTCTAATAAAAAATAATTAATAATCTAGCAGAACGCTTGCACCTCACCCTCCACAAATATACATAGTATACCATCAAAATCGCAGGCGCTTATTGAAGATTGGATTTCGACTATGACAAGGTATGGAACCACCTGCCGATAGTGTATCTCTAGAGAGGAATACACTGGGATCAACAAGAACGTCTTGCAACCCGGCCACGCATAACCGACCACTCGTTTCTCTTGAGTGTATCGAATATATTATCACATACGGTTGCTAGCAACATAACCGTTCCTAGGAGATACAGAAGCGAAAAGAAGTAACAAATATGAATATTCTCTAGATGGTGACAATAGACCCTAATGGGAGCGACCCACTTAGTCATGCTGCCTGCCCGATTTTTGTCATTTCCCGGTTGATGAGGCTTGAGGTCATACGTATCTTTTGACAGATCGCACCTCCATTTACTTCAGATGCAACATCATCATACCCGCCAAATCACAAATTGATTTCCACAAAAAAACCACGGGTACAAAGCTAAGAGAAATGAATTCCTCCGCCATCAAACGTGGATACATTTGAAGCGATCAACTTATGTGATCCATTAGATATACTCTGTCAGATATTCGTCCATACACGTTATCCTGGGACTGGACAAACCGAAGGCACTACTCTGTAAATCCATCTTGGGAATTTTCTACATAGGATCGCCAGAACAGCCCTTGCATAACTCTGTCTTCAATTGTCTTTGATATATTTGATTTGAAACAATAATGTCCATACGGAGTTGTTTTCAGATAATAAATCTGATCTCGGTCTCTCCGTATTGACAACGGAAATGGTCAAAAACTTTGATAGTCGGTGATTTAACTATCAAAGAAAAATATGTGTACAACCAACGATCTTATTTCCAAATAGAAATTCGATCGATCAATCATTAATCAACATTTATCTCTTTATATTACTTTATCATTAATTTGTCCATTTACCCATTTCCTGTTTCCATATATTCGTAAGTTCTTATTTTCACGTTATTAATCATTGGGAAAACATTTCCATATTTACTCCCATTTCTTATTTTCTACATTAGGAAACATTTCTGATTCTTATTTGGATAACATTTCCAAAACTCCTTCATCGGATTTAAACAGATGTTTAAATAAAACATTGCTATACCAACTCAAACCATCACACTCATTAAATAAATTTACTTAACCAACCTTCACTACTGAACTTTAACCATTCCTTAGTTAAAATTGAAGTCAATCAAGTTGGGGTATAACTACCTCTCAGACCTTAACTGAACAACCTTTCTAACCTCGAAATAGACAAAGTTCACCTTTTAAATCTTCAACAACTTCCTTGCGTAACTCTCGGATTTTATTTACGAATCCACTTCTTTTACAGATTTCATTTGATTATAACGATAGTGTTATAATCTCATGCTTCCAAAATATAATAACTTAAATATAACTTTTATTTTATTTATTTGAATAAATAAATTAACAACTAATTTATAAATAAATAAATAAACGTTGATTTAAAAATCGGAAAGTAGATAGTACTTTCCCGAATTTGATATAATCGATTTGACTTATAACTCTGTTTCGAGTATTCTCAGTTCGATTAACTGTTTTTCGAATAACTTATATTCGATTAACTATCTATAAAATAACAATATCCAATAAATTCCCTTTCGAATGACTTACATTCAATTTACTTACTTCGAATAACTTAGATTCGATTAATTCACTTCGAATAACTCATATTCGATTAATTCACTTCGAATAAATTAAATTCGATTAACTCACCCCTTTTTCGAATAAACTATATTCGATAATCTCTCATTCTTCGAATAAACTATATTTGATAATCTCTCTTTCTAATAACTAATATTTGGTTAATTCTATTCCATTAACTTTAATTTGATTAACTCTCTTTCATATCCCATTCAAATTCCCATTTGAATTCCTATTTCAAACCCAATTCCTTTATACATGTTTTAATTTATAAAATATTTATTTTAATCCATTGTTCACATCGAATGTGAAAATATTCCTTATATATATACCAATTCTGTTTGATATCATATTTAAAAATAATATTCCATTTCCAAATTCTAGTTATACTTTTATTTGTATAATATTTCTACAAATCCTCCTTTTAACTTCTAACAGTTAAAATCTCATTTAAATTCCTTTTTATAAATGTTGAATTTAAATTCGATTAACCTATCGGTGTTAAAACCGATTTCTACTTCTTTATATAAATTCAAATTTACATATTCAAATTATCCATTGATAAATATTTTTCTCAATTTATAAACATCGTTTATAAATTAATCTTCTCTATTTATCTGTTAAAAACATATTTCCATTTAATTATACTTTAAATAAATCTTTTCCACTTATTCTCTTTTGTAAAATTCTATTCATTTTATAAAATACTTCCTTTTATAATACACTAATTATTTCCCAAATATTAATTTTCCAATTATCCTATTTATTTCCAATATTCCTTTTCAATTCTATTGTAAATGTTTTACAAATATTTTCCCTTTCAATTCTATTTGTAAATGTTTTACAAATATTTCTGTTTCACTTCTATTTAATTTACAAATATTTTTTTATATAAAATCCATTGATTTTATAAAATCCTAAAATTCAATATCCACTTTGAAATTCCTATGTATAATTCTACTTATTTTCCAAATAAATATTCCTTTATGATTCTATTTATTTACTAAATAAATATTCCTATTATAACTCTATTTATTTTCTAAATAAATATTTCTTTTATAAAATTACTCGATTTTATAGATATTTCCTTTTATAACATCCTTTGATTTTATAAATATCCCCTTTTCAATATACACTTTGAAATTTTCCTTTCTACATTCCAGTATCACTTATTGTATTAAAATACCAAATCAAAGGATCAATCATCATCCAACACACAAAATCAATAACAGATTATATACCACATCATATATCACAATATATGAAAAAAAAAACAGTACTATAAGTATTGAGGAATCTAGTTGGATCCCTCCAACCTATTTTCCCTGCATCCACAGATGTTAAACAATATAATTAACATCAATTTCATTTCAACATGAAATATTCTGATCAACAGAATCAATATTTAATTAACGATATATATATAACTATATCGATATTTTCGACTAATCAATTAGCAGTTCAACCAACCAATCAACACACAACAATCAACCAATATTTATCAGTTCTAAAAATACATTATGAAAATATAAACTGAGTAGAGTTAAGTGAGATTTACTCACCTTGGTTGATTATCGTTAAATAACGATAATTGTCGCCTGATTCAGACGGACAATTTATTTTGCTATAAATTGTAGCGAGCTCTAATTCACTCCCAGTCAGTTCCATTCGTAGCCCCCATCCATGCGATCCCAAAGTATCTTGTTTCGCTAAAAAACCGGTATCGTATGATAAAGTTATGATCATTTGAAGTTCATGTATATTTAAATTGAATTAAAACATGGATTAAATATAAATGGGCCTTCACCCCTTTAAATTCCAGCCCACCCACTCATATTCAAACCTGACCCGCTTCCCTTTCTTTCCCAATCACCAGATCGTGAGCTCCAGTAGACAACTCCACCATAGCCGCACCTTCCAACAATCCAAACCCCATCACCACTTCATTTAAATTCAAACTAAATTCACAACAATTCTCCTCTTCTAAAACCGCATCTCCCCATACCATTTGTGCTGAACTCGCACCCCCAGCCTAAGATCCGACGCCAGCCCTCCACCATGCGTCGCTGTGCATCGACCGACACCCTTCAGCAACAAAACAACCCAAAAATTCCTACAAGCTGCTACACACCACCAGGAACTCAAAAACAATATCCAATTCGCGTATCGATCCTTGTAGTTGCTGATAAATCCAACCCTAGAAAGTATGGACCGGACTGTACAATATTCGATCGACACACAACTCCACCGAATACAACAACGCTTATACCAGATCAAAGAGCTTTCTTTGGAGATTCCACGTAAAATAGTTTGAGGATTTTAGGATTTTAATTTGAGTTTTTATGATTTTTGAAGGATGAGAATTATCACGTTTTGATATTTCTGGGTGGCGGCGTGAAACATTGACTGTGGAATGAAAGTCTTAGGGTTAGGGATGTTGGTAGGTATTTATAGAAGGATTATATTATTTTTTTATTCATTTTTTTATTTTAGTCAAACGCTCATTTATTCGTCTTCTAAAAATCCGCACGATCACATAAAATATCCAAAAATAATGGAAATTGACATGCAGCTAGAGTTTGATATTACAGGCCCAACGAAACTTGTTTTGCCGAATTCCGACTCCGTTTGCTCACACAGCGTATTTTTAACCGTCAAAACATCGATTGTTTTTCACATTAAAAATCCGTACGGCCACACACTGACTCCAAAAATCACGAAAATTGAAATTTAACAATAATTTGACATTACGGATCCAACAAAATTAGTTTCGTCTAATTTAGAGGTCGTTTGCAGAACTTGCTATTTTTAAAGATTTAAACAGACCAATTAAATATTTATATATTTAAAAATAATTAAATTAAATATTAATAAGCAAATATTATTGTATATATTCATAATAGAATATCATACAACTCCAAAATATACATATCTGGATTTATAACTTGACATTTCAAATTTACATTAAATTAGTATTCAATTTATATTGAAAATCCATTTATAATATAAATAAATCTCTATAAATTATAAAGGAATTCCATAGCGACTTTTCGAAAATTTGATTTGGACATAAATCAAAATCTATACGATGAAATCCTGATTTTTCTCTTCCTTTAGAAAAATATAGTTCACCAGCTCTGAACGTTTCTTGTTTCACAGAAATCCGATTTAAAATGGATTTTGTATATTCGTTTGAAGTTTGAATCGCCAAATTACGAACTGTAGCGCCATTTCGAGCTCGATTTTAATTATAATATAATTATATGTTCAACTGTCATTTATATAATATATTCGTTAATATAATTCAACTCTAAACGGAATTATATATTATAAATGATCCAATTCACACAATATTGTGAATTCCACTAATTTCGACTATTTCGAAAATTAAATATATTATTCTATTATTTTGTATTAATTAAATATTAAATATTATTTAATTAAATGACCATTTAATTCTCTAAATCACTATTTAAATAGTTAAATAAATTAATTGTCACACCGTAAAAATACGGCTCATTACATAAAAATCATATTTTTATATTCTCTACATGTATAAAAATCATATTTTTAACGCTACTTCATGTAGACAAAAATCATATTTTTACGCTACTTCATATAGACAAAAATCATATTTTTATTGCTACTTCATATAGACAAAAATCATATTTTTATCGCTACTTTATATGGACCAAAATCATATTTTTAGCGCTACTTCATATAGACAATAATCATATTTTTAACGCTACTTCATATAGACAAAAATCATATTTTTATCGCTACTTCATATGTAAAGATCACATTTTTGCATAGCTACTACATATGTAAAAATCACATTTTTGCATAGCTACTACATATGTAAAAATCACATTTTTATATAGCTACTACATATGTAAAAGTCACATCTTTATATAGCTACTATACATATTAAAATCCAATTTTTATACCAATGTCTTCTACATAAAAATCGTATTTTTATCTCACCATATATATAAAAAAACCGATTTTTTTAAAAACTAATTACCTTAATTAAAAATAAATAAATAAAAACTCGCTTTTTATTCGGTCGAAAGAGAGGCGCAAGGGAGCTGTAGGATGGGGAAGGCGGTGCATTGGGTGTAGGTGGCAGCGCAGGTCCCGCAATGGCGGGATGGCGGAACACGGTAGCTGTAGGAGCGGTTTGGCTCGGACTAGTGAAAAGGATTTGCGGTTTAGGGTTAGAAGAAGGAGGGGAGAAAGGGGGCGTGCTGTGGATCATCGGAGTGGGTGCTGGAGGGGGCAGCGACGGGGGAGAGTGGGTGGCAGATCGGGGCGACGGCGGGTTGTCTCGCAATTTTTTTTTCTTTTTGTTGAACGACGGGAAGAAAGAAAGGGACGATTTTCTATTTTGATTGTGGAAGGGAGATAAGGGTTTGATCCTCTCCCTTTGGCCAATATATATGTATATATATATATAATTTTAATTCCAAAAAGTTATTTTTTTTATCTAAACTCCAAATCAAACCCAACGACTGTCGCCCCTAGTTAATTACCCCCATTCCGAACATAGTGGGATATGTCCCGTAAGCCAATTCGATTGTTACGATCTGTTTTCATCAAAATTAAAATATAAATTAATATAACGTTCAAAATTGATTTCAACGTATATTTTAATTTACAGGGACCACATACCAACTCCAAAAATTCCCGAAAAATAAATCTAGCCATGTTTTGATGATATGGTCCTAAAAAAACTAATTTCATCGAATTTGGAGACCATTTGAAAAACGATCATTTTCCAGTCGATTAAATTCAAACTGAATTGACCAAACACGTTTAAATCTACCACGCTCATATATTGTTTCCAAAAACTATGAAAATTGGAATCTAGCAATAATTTGACATTCCGGATCCAACAAAAGTGGTCTCGTCGAAAATAGAGGTCGTTTGCAGAATCACTATTTTTAAGGGCTATATATTATATAAATTCCATAGCGACTATTTTCAATTTTCAACAGGGCATAACTTTTTATTTTCGTTATGAAATCTGGATTTTTCATATTTGCTGGAAAGATATTTTCAAACAGATTCAAGTATTTTTTGTTTTACTGAATTCCGATTTATTTTAAATCATGTACATTCATTTGAAATCGAAATTTCAAACTACCGCGCCATTTCAGTCTCGTTATATAATTAAAATAAATATTTATATTCTAACTTCGATTTAAATAAATTTATACGTCCTAATTCTAATCAAAACAAATTTTTAGTCAATGTTATTTAAAGTAAATCATTTTAAATATTCAAAATTCATTAAAATAGCCAAAATAAAAATTTTAAATTGGTTCTGATTTTCCGGATTGTTACAATCTCCCCCACTTAAAATATTTTCATCCTCGAAAAGGAACGGAGCTAAAAGCTATTTAACTAATCAACTCAACTTTCATTCTGGCTTTCATTCTTCAACATTTCAGTTTCCAAGGATTTCTATTTTTTTTAAAATTTGGCTAGCACCCTAAATTTTTGAAAAATTTCGCCATAACCTCCTTTGTACGGGGAGACATTTAATACCGCTACTAGCCACGCAGGGCCCTCATCATCCAAAAAGAAAAAGTAAAAGCCAAGCGGCTAGCCAGTCGGCTTATAAAATCATCCAAACCTAATAAATTAGTAAACATGTACCTATTTATCGAGCATACAATTTTATTCCTCTTCTTTAGCCTCCTTGCTATGACCTGTTCAATGTATATACATGTATATGCATGCAATTTTCATCTCAGTTCATTATTTGATTTGATTTAGCTAAATTTACCTTCCGTCTACATATTGGTTTGAATAATTTTATTAGTTAAACTAATTATCAAGCAACACAACCAGCAATCAATTAGTTGAATAAATTTCAAACTCACAATAATTTTTTTGTATATTCAAAAGTCCACTTTTTGATGCCATTAACCCTATCTAGTTTTGGTTCTCACACCAGTCAATTGGAATCATATAAATATCCCACTTTCGAAACTCGAACATGAATGCTGATGATGCGATCACTATCATCAGAACCATGCCCGGGCGACTAAAGTGTGATTCTATATCTATCCAGTATATTTGAAGCTTTGTACACATGTTTGCGACACGTACATGCAAAATCTTCATATACTAGATTGTCCAAATTCATTTAAAATAAAATATTCAAATATGTTTAATAAGATTTAAATCTTCAAACAAAATTTGTTTCTACTTTTATTTTAAAAATAACACTCTTCACACTCGTTCTAGGATACTACTAATCCTATCTCTAACAAGTCATTCTTGTTGGATATTACTAATCCAATCTCTGATGAATTCTTTCGTTTAGTTATAATGTGCCTTATTCTCGAGCTCTGTAAACCAAAGCTCTGATACCAAAATGAAACGAGCCAAACTTCCCCGTAAAAGAAAACCCGGATTGAGTTGAGAACACGACAGATCAGAACACAAAAAGAAGAACATTTCATTGCTTATTACAACAATTTACGTCAGAGTACAAGAATATAACAGAGTATGAATAAATATTACACATTGTAAAATATCAGAGATTAAAATACATTACATAACAGCAGAGAATAATACATAACACAACTGAAAGAGATAATCGGATACAGAGCTTTCCGAATATAGCTCCAGCTGTAAACCAGGATCCTGTGAATATAATATCTGCAAAACCAAAACTACTAGCTGTCCGTATGGAAATAAGGGCACCCAGAGTTTAGGTTAAAACAATATACTTTAGGTCAGTCATGTGACTGGTGCGAGAACTAAAACAGTTTTTTAAAACTTTACTTTAAAATTTGGAAAATCAAGGGACCACATCGTATAACACGGAACAAGTTTCCTCCCAAGAATACCAATGCATAAACAGTTATAAACAGCACAATGCTTTTTGAAAAATGAAGCTATTATATGACTCAGGTCCCATCACACAATGCAACGCAAGCCGGAGGATAGAGTTTTCCCTTATAATAGCCGAATTTGTTTATTATGTTTAAAACAAATCATTTGATACTATAATAAGTGCATAGTGTATAAAACAACTTAAAATATAAATGTATCAATCATAGACGGCATGGGTACCATACATCATGTCGCCATACTAGGATCTACAATCAAAACTGAAATGTCACGTATTGGAAATTGGATTTTCGTCATGAGTCTAGGCAAGGGATGTACTCCTAACCGCTTCAAGAAACTCTAGCAAATGCCTCGGGACTACACACTTTGGGCAACCCCTGGATCCTCCAAGGCCGATCCACACTTACGTTAGTGGATTGGTTATTCCTGAACACACGTTTCCCAGTCCTATCGGACGTATCCATCGGCTCCATAGTAACCGATATATCCGAGGCGCCTCGCAATCCAACAACAACGTAGGTAAAAATAAGAAATGTCTGGGCTCCATACCATGACACCACCCATAGCTAGAAGGAAACGTCGTGCATTCACTGCAGTCACGATCCCGTTTTTGACTCATACTGAGGTGTGATGCTCGCGAATTAACGCTATACACAAAGCTATGCTATATTAAAGCTGTGCTTTGATCATCAACCACAAGACTCTACTTTTCAATAGAAGCCTTGATCATTTTCACCTCAGCACGCCTCATAGGAAATTCACGCCATGCGACTGATGTCTATCGATATATAACCTCTGAGCTCGTACGTCTTCGAGAAGGGCGTTAAGCAAGAGAATAAATTCTCCGCCGCTAAACAGATATATATTTAATAAAAATCAATCAACGTAGAATAAAATCCAATGTCAGACACACATCCATTACTAGTTCGTTCTGAGTCTGAACGAAACCGGAGGCACCTTATTCCTCGTCCCATATGTCCAATACAGGAGAGAGGTCCTCACATATCCGGTCGTTCTCCAAGTACGTCTGGATGATCACCACTTATTACCTTGTCTTGGGTGTACAGCCCAATCAAGACATCAGTAATCATCCAAACGATGTGAAGACCTCCGATCTTCAACCACCATCTTCATCGTTGACTTATCGTCAAATCAGTTATTCAGAATGGGTATAAACCCGACCTTTCCGAATAACTCGTGTATATTATAAACAAGTGCTATAAAACACAACATACGCCTCATTCCAATTATGAATATTCTTTTATTTAAATATTCATATCCTTTGGAAAAGGTTCCCATTAATTTTATCAAAGATAAATTCTTTAAATTTATTCTTTAATCTTCCTTTGGATATTAATTCAAACCAAATTAAGGTTTATCCAGACTAGTCGGGATTAGCGCACCTTACCGAAGTTATCATTTGTTTAATTTTCCAATCCCAACCTATTCATCCCATCGAGCAAAACTGGTAAAACTCCATATCTAACACCACGGTGTTATCGATAAATTTAATTACCATTTCATGTTCAAATCTAATTAAAGATTTAACTAGCGCCTGGAGTAAAACTGGTGCTACTCCATTCTGAATCATTTCCCGAATATGGTAATTTAAAATATCTCATTCACTTTTCAATCTAATTAAAGATTCATTGAAACTCTTCTTAGTTTTAATCTTCCCAAAAATCAATATTGATGATAATTTAGCTTTGGAAAATCAAAACATGCCACATCGACAATCTACACTGTACTATTGATTTATGTCTATATATAACCTCTAAGCTCGTATGTCTTAAAGAAGGGTGTTAAGCAAGAGAATAAATTTTTCGCCACCAAACAAATATATATTTAGCAGAGATCAACCATACAGTTCGAAATATAATGTTAGACATGTAATCCTGTCTTTAACTGGGTTAAAGAACTAATGTCATTTAAAACACAGTTCACGATAAAACCGAATCACATTCCATTAATTATGGAATCTTCACGGAAAATAGATCAATATATAATCGATATCAATTTCCGTATCCGACTAATAATATAAATGGAATAATGACAAATCCTTTTAAATTCCATATATATTAACAGTCTTCCTCCACAGAAGCTAACTTCGATTATTGTCAAATCGAATTTCATTCAATTCCAATTTAATATATTAAATTGGAAAACTTTACTTTGGAAAATTTCCATTAAATCTTAATAAAAAGATTTATAAATTCCAAATCACATTTCACTTTTAATTGGGTTAAATAAAGAATGTCGTTAAAAACACAGTTCACAAAAAACCCAATTCACATCACATTTTATTCCAATTAAATGTTAATTAACTGGAAACGCTAATAATCTTAATTAAAAGATTTATTCTTTTAACACGGGGTTTAAGAATAGTGTTAATGAAGACACCATTCATGAAAAACCCAAAATCCAATTCAATATTAAATACAAGGCTCTGCATAGAAATTATGTCGGCTTATATTCAATATCAAATTCTGAAATCAACAAATATCGTATTGGGAATAACGATATATATATCTTCCAAATTCTTCCACAATATCCGTATAATCACGGAATCCAATATCGAAATATTCCGAAGATCATTTCGATTCAAATCCATTCCAATTCATATATTGGAAATTTTGGTTATTTTTAAAACCATTTAAAATCCAATTTACTTATTTAAAAATATTGGATTATAATTCTATTTCATAACTAGTTCATTTTAATAAAAATATATTTTTATCTTTACAAACGTGGAATTTTTCATCTAGATTCTTTCCAAATCATTTATTATTATTTTACACAAACTATTAATATTTTTAATAATTTTATCCAGGCCCGTACAGTCGATATCCATAAATGGTCATCATACTGCACTTACAGCGACCTTTTCCAAATTTGATTTGGACATAATTCCAAATACAACCGTTAGATTTCAAATCTCGTGTATTCGTTTGAAAGCCCTCTTCGATACAAACCCAATGGTTTCGATTTTAGGAGAATCCGATGGTCGGATCCCCCGTAATGTCAATTCGAAGTCAATGGTCGAAATTCGCGAACAACCGCGGCGCAACGCGTCCTATTCAGGCCATTAAATATATATAATATATATATCATATATATTTCATCGATTTCTATTTAAAACGTATTTTATAAATTTGCTTTAAAACGATTCTTACTTCATTTTAAATTTTAAATCAAAATTGAATTTTCCTTATCATTATAATATATAAATGATAATATTTTCAAAATATTAGATTTTGAAATCATTTTCTTTTCGATATTCATTATAAAAATGAATAAAATCGATATAAATATCGTTTGCGTCAAAATGGCGCATATCTAATCAACACAGCTTTATATATTTAAATATTTTCGTGTCCATCCCAAATCGGACATCAAAATCGTATTTTGATCCAATACTGAATATTATTTTAAAATATTAGTTATTTTAAAATATTCATTATTCGTAATTTTTAAATGTTCGTTAATTTAAAATCTTTTCGAATTGGAATCAGACCCAGTCAATTACCATATAATTTATATATATGGATTTCATACACACATGTGCAAAACAATAACCAAACATAGTCAACCATCATCTAGAGTGCATTACACAACTGCGTAAGCGTTAAATATAAATAATTAACGCTTACAACAGTCTGTCAACCAATCGATTAACATACAACTAATCAATTGGGATTAGTGTACGTCAAATATCATCCCAATACCCGTGTGGGGTTTCAATCAACACTCACATATTTTATTTGTACAGTTGGTCGATGTGTAAAATATATCGTCCCAATCAATATCAGTCAAATGTGTGTACATAAACAAATCGCACGATTTGTAAACGAATATTTATTTTCATTTATATACACGTTAAAAATTATATTTTTAACGATGAAATATTTATTTCAACACATGAATATTTTTAATAGTTCATACATTCAATAAAAATGATATTTTTATTCAAATATTTTATTCAACACATGAATATTTTATACCGTTCATACACACATTAAAATTGTTATTTTTAACTAACACATTTTATTTTAGAAAATTTCAGCAGCCTAACGGCGGGATACTAGAACTGGAATGTGGTCTAGCCTTATCCCTTGCCTAATAATGGCTCGCGCCATATACATACCAAATTCAATAAATTCAATTTACATCCCAAAACAAATTCAACAAATTTATCAATCCAAACCAACAACCAAACATCCACGGTTTCAAACAAAGTTGTCGGGCGCTACTAAGCACCATATGCATCCTAGTATATATATTTAACTTGAAAATAAAGTTAGAGTGAGAATTTCTCACTTTGGGTTTCCACTCCTCCATCCTTTAATTCTTAACGGTTTGGATTCGGATTTGTTTCTCGACAATTCCATCGCAATCCTTTTCACGCTGTTCTGAGTAAAAATCACATTTTTAATATGATGTTTATATTAAAAATCACATTTTTACATCGCTATATATAATTAAAGATCACATATTTATAATTGCTACACACCCCCAGGAACTCAAAAACAATATCCAATTCGCGTATCGATCCTTGTAATTGCTGATAAATCCAACCCTAGAAAATATGGACCACACTGTACAATATTCGACCGACACACAACTCCACCGAATTCAACAATGCTGATACCAGATCGAAGAGCTTGCTTTGGAGATTCCAAATAAAATAGTTTGAGGATTTTAGGATTTTAATTTGAGTTTTTATGATTTTTGAAGGATGAGAATTATCACGTTTTGATGTTTCTGGGTGGTGGCGTGAAACATTGAATGTGGAATGAAAGTCTTAGGGTTAGGGATGTTGGTAGGTATTTATAGAAGGATTATATTATTTTTTATTCATTTTTATATTTTATTTTAGTCAAACGCTCATTTATTCGTCTTCTAAAAATCTGCACGGTCACATAAAATATCCAAAAAAAATTGAAATTGACATGCAACTAGAGTTTGATATTACAGACCTAATGAAACTTGTTTTGCCGAATTCCGACTCCGTTTGCTCACATAGCGTATTTTTAACCGTCAAAATATCGATTGTTTTCACATTAAAAATCCGTACGGCCACACATTGACTCCAAAAATCATGAAAATTGAAATCTAACAATAATTTGACATTACGGTTCCAACAAAATTAGTTTCGTCGAATTTAGAGGTCGTTTGCAGAACTACTATTTTTAAAGCTCTAAACAGACTAATTAAATATTTATATATATATAAATAATTAAATTAAATTAAATATTAATAAATAAATATTATCGTATATATTCACAATAGAATATCATACAACTCCAAAATATACATATCTGTATTTATAACTCGACATTTCAAATTCAGATTAAATTAGTATCAATTTATATTGAAAATCCATTTATAATATAAATAAATCTCTATAAATTATAAAGGAATTTCATAGCGACTTTTTGAAAATTTGATTTGGACATAAATCAAAATCTACACGACGAAATCCTGATTTTTCTCTTCCATTAGAAAAATATAGTTCACCAGCTCCGAACGTTTCTTGTTTCATAGAAATCCGATATAAAATGGATTCTGTATTTTCGTTTGAAGTTCGAATCACCAAATTACGAACTGTAGCGCCATTTCGAGCTCGATTTTAATTATAATATAATTATACGTTCAACTGTCGTTTATATAATATATTCGTTAATATAATTCAACTCTAAACGGAATTATATATTATAAATGATACAATTCACACAATATTGTGAATTCCGCTAATTTCGACTATTTTGGAAATTAAATATATTACTCTATTATTTTATATTAATTAAATGTTCAATATTATTTAATTAAATGACCATTTAATTCTCCAAATCACTATTTAAATAGTTAAATAAATTAATTGTCACACTGTAAAAATACGGGTCGTTACATAAAAATCATATTTTTATATTCTCTATATATATAAAAATCATATTTTTAACGCTACTTCATATAGACAAAAATGATATTTTTAACGCTACTTCATATAGACAAAAATCATATTTTTAACGCTACTTCATATAAACAAAAATCATATTTTTATTGCTACTTCATATTGACAAAAATCATATTTTTATCGCTACTTCATATGGACAAAAATCATATTTTTAATGCTACTTCATATAGACAAAAATCATATTTTTAACGCTACTTCATATAGACAAAAATCATATTTTTATCGCTACTTCATATGTCAAGATCACATTTTTGCATAGCTACTGCATATGTAAAAATCATATTTTTGCATAGCTACTACATATGTAAAAATCACAATTTTATATAGCTACTACATATGTAAAAATCACATCTTTATATAGCTATTATACATATAAAAATCCAATTTTTATACGTATGTCTTCTACATAAAAATCGTATTTTTTATCTCACCATATATATAAAAAAACTAATTTTTTTAAAACTAATTACCTTAATTAAAAATAAATAAATAAAAACTCACTTTTTATTCGATCGGAAGAGAGGCACAGGGGTGTTGCTGGCTGGGGAAGGCGGAGCATGGAGTGTAGGTGGCGGCGTAGGTCCGGAAATGGTGGGATAGGGGACCAAGGTGGCTGTAGCGGCCGTTTGGCTCGAATTGGTAAAGGGGATTTGCGGTTTAGGGTTAGAAGGAGGGGAGAAAGGGGCCGCACTGGGGATCATTGGAGGGGGTGCTAGACGGGGCCACGACGGGGGAGAGAGCGTGGCAGATCGGGGCGACGGCGGGTTGTCTCGCAATTTTTTTTCTTGTTGCTGAGCGACAGGAAGAAAGAAAGGGGAAGTTTTCTATTTTGACCGTGGAATGGAGATAAGGGTTTGACCCACTCCCTTTGACCAATATATATATATATATATACATATATATATATATATTATTTTTATTCCAAAAAGTTATTTTTTTATCCGAACTCCAAATCGAACCCAACGACTGTCGTTCATAGCTAATTACCCCCATTTCGAACGCAATGGGATATGTCTTGTAAGCCAATTCGACTGTTACGATCTGATTCCATCAAAATCAATACACAAATTAATATCACATTCAAAATTGATTTCAACGTACATTTTAATCTGCTGAGGCCACATACTAACTCCAAAAATTCCCAAAAAATAAATCTAGCTATGTTTTGACTATATGGTCCTAAAATATTAATTTCGTCGAATTCGGAGACCATTTGAAAAACGGTCATTTTCCAGTCGATTAAATTCAAACTGAATTGAGCAAACACGTTTAAATCTATCACGCTCACATATTGATTCCAAAAATTATGAAAATTGGAATATAGCAATAATTTGACATTCTGGATCCAACAAAAGTAGTCTCGTCGAAAACGGAGGTCGTTTGCAGAATCGCTATTTTTAAGGGCTATATATTATATAAATTCCATAGCGACTATTCTGAATTTTCAACTGGACATAACTTTTTATTCCCATTATGAAATCTAGATTTTTCATATTCGTTGAAAGATATTTCCAGACAGATTCAAATATTTCTTGTTTTACTGAAATTCGGTTTATTTTGAATCTCGTACATTCATTTGAAATTTGAAATCAAAATTTCAAACTACCGCGCCATTTCAGGCTCGTTATATAATTAAAATAAATTTTTATATTCTAACTTCGATTTAAATAAATTTATACATTCTAATTTTAATCAAAATAAATTTTTAGTCGTTGTTATTTAAAATAAATCATTTTAAATATTCAAAATTCATTAAAATAGATAAAACAAAAAAATTTAATTGGTTCCGATTTTCCGGATTGTTACAGAAAATTTCTCACAGTGGAATGGATAAAATATAATGTAACCAAAATATAGCCTTACCGTTGTAACAATATTGCCTAACCAGTATCCAAAGCTATCATATCTCTGCTACAAATCTAACCCGCGAGTATGTTATGAGGAGGGGGTCAGAACACAAGTCCTGGTGACTGGATTTAAACTAACATATTGGATAATCCTACATATACCGTTCATTTACATTTTGTTATTTATTAGGTTACTTGGGATAACAAAAATCATGGCTTACACACACGTCGTACTCATAAACTTTCTAATGGATTAACCTAATGCAGTATTTATGTAGTTACCCCCAATATTAAGGTAAACCCCATAGTACCCCACTCGCACAGCCTCCGCCGTAACGCCACAGAAATATACGCAGTCCCTCATCCTACGTCAGAGTGACTTATGGATCATATATAACAATGCTACGTTCCGCGTAGAACCGCCATCGCCTTGCTATGTAAGCGTACGGACTGCCATCTTTGGTTGAATCAGATCATTGAGTAAAGCCCCATAGTCTATGATACACCATCCAGAGCATTCATGCATGTATCTAGAATAATCCACGTACGTATCGTCAATTGTACTCGATGCCTTAACAAAACATATCCTCTATTGTGCACCAAGTCCCGTGGCAGTGTTGTACAAAAAACACGGAACTCGATTGGCAGCTTTTCAGGTATCTGTCTTCATAGATGCTAAGGTCCGCATTTACAGTGGCTATGGTCCCACCTGACCCCTCCCTCAACTAATGAAAGACGAACGACATTGAGAACTAATGACCTGGCCCAAAAGCAAACAACAAATCCTATTTGGCATGTCCCTCACCCATAGCCTTGATAGCATGAGGTCCATAGTCTATTGGTTTAGCTCTCCGTCTTTCCGCATCACGCATTACGCTAACTGTCGATGGTAGGTACCGGATGTTTTGCTATCACTAATGGTTAGACATGTCAGTACTTCAAAAGTGGTCGCAACCCTACCAGTAATTAGGCAACTTGGATCGTCGAATCACCTATGCAACTCTACAGTCTTTTGATTGCCTACTATCATTGCAATCAAGGCAGACTCACCGGGTATAAATGCACATACCTAACCTCTATGAGCACAGTAGAACGTTGTCACAGCACAGAGGGATACTAAGAGTACCCTCCACGTCCCAAGAAGCCGCGTGCTTCACCTTCCAGTCTTTCGGAGCCAGCAGAATAACAGAATAAACAGATGGATGTGCGCTCCCTTCATGCCTCATGACACCACGATGATCTACCCCATTGGGTTATTCATTCTCAAATGTACGGACTGGTCCAAGCGCCTCAATTTAATGTGTTATTAGAACCTATGTCTAAACATTCAATTATGCGCTTGCTCTACCTCACTATGTTTCCAGTTTAACTTGGTTATCTCAAATCATATTAACTTCTTATCCAGGTTACCAAGTTCTTTCCGTTCCCCTTATATCTCTAAGGAGTGGACCCCTCTTGCTTATTAATTTCAGTCATATAACTTAACCCATTTAAGTTTATTAATAAGCCCATAACATGTTATTCTCTAGATTGTAATTCAAGGTTTGTAATCTACAATCTTTTTATATTATTCATTGTCCAATTTCATAGTTACGATAACATGTTCTGCTTAATATGTAATTAAGTATATTCCTATTCACATGTTTCCTATTTAACATGTCTCTTATTATTTATGATTAAACTTATTTCATTTCATAAGTTTGCCTCATTCTTTCTTATTTAATTATAATTTCATCTTACATTGTCACTGCAACTTATCGTTGTTTACTTATTAACTTAGTTCTCTTAACTAAGGTTTTCTAATAAGTTTCCTTTCCATAAATATAACTTATGTTGTCCTTATTAGCAGATTTCATATTCTCGTTCTCACAGAGAACTTAATTTACAATTAAGTATACTTATCTCATTACATAAGTTATTCCATTTTCTTTCTCAATTATTATAACCTAAGCTATAATTTCCATTAGTCCCTGGGACAAGCCCGCCTATTATATAACATTCTCATAAATGTAATTTATTTATAATAGGTTATTATCATTTCCCGTTCATTCCACTTCTTTTACTGTTGCAACTTTCATTCATTTCCTTATTCATTTCCATTAATCACAATCAGTGCCTTTTATTTCTATCTGTATATATATATATATATATATATATATATATATATATTCATGCACTATACTTCTCACATTAAGCCGAGCACTTGTAGATGCTAGAATTGCCGGGCGGTTCCGGACAGACTTCTACCACAAGTTGGACTTAACCTCGTGTCTTAGCACCATTACATGTATATTTACACATTAGACCCCTCATATTAAATTAACAACTTGTGGACGCTGGATTTTGTCGGGCGGTTCGGGGCATACTTCTATCACAAGTTGAATTTAAGCTTGTGTCTAAGTGCGGTTACAGTTTTGTATTTACTGTAAGTTTAGGCATATTCATTCTTTCTAAATTTTACTGTAATCTATTTTTACATGTCACACTTAATATCGTATTAAGTCTATTTTTATTTAGTGAATATTAGGCTCATGTCCCTATTTTGAAACTTAATTAGGCTCACATCCGGTCATAAACTTAATATAAATTAGGTCCCTGTTTTCAAAACTTATAAAATAATAATTAAAAAAAATAAAAAAAATTCGTAAATTAGTAATAAAATGAATTATGCATTATACAAAAAATTTAGTTCAAAAAACAACAAAAATAATGTCAGAAAGAAGAAAACAGCAAAAAAAAAGAAAAAACTCCAGTTAAATGCATAATATTATGCACCTTTTTGACTTTTTTGCATGCATATATGCAATTAACTGCAGTTCTTCCAGCGGATAGATTTAACTTAATATTTCAGTTCATTTTTATTTGCATCCAAATGTGCAAATTTCTCAAAAAAATGCACACATGTGTGCTACATTTTTATAGGATAAAAGTAGGGACCTAATTTATATATAAAAAAAAGATTTGAAAATTTTAAACCCGCCCCTTATTTTATTACTTCCGCCTTTTTTTTTTTTTTTTAAAAAGTACGTTCCTTCATAAAAAAAAATTCTAAAATATGGAAATAATTTCAGGATTCTACGGAAATTAAAAAAAAATAGTTGCATACATTTATGCAATTATTACTGATAATTGCATATATGTATGCAACTTTTCCGTAAGCTGTGTTCGGTTTGAAAATTTGAAACTAAACCTGCACAAATGTGTGCAAATATTGGGTATATCTGCACACATGTAAGCATATTTTTGTATAAATAAAAATCAACGAAGATGTATGTAGTGAAAAATATGCACGGATGTATGTAGGAAAATGATATATGTGCATACTATTATGCATTTAACTGGAAATTTCGTTTTTTTTTTCTTCTGTTTTTTTGATTTTTGACGCCTTATTTGATGGTTTTTTGTTCTGAATTTTTTAGTGTTTACATGTTTTATTTAAATACGAATTTACGTGATTTTTTTATATTTTTTTATATTTTTTTATGACTTTTCAAAAAATAGGGACCTAATTTACAATAAGTTTATGACCGGGTTTTTTTTATATTTTGAAACTTAATAGGGACCTCTAAAAAACTCACCCTTTTATTTATCATGTCGCATATTTTCCCTAACATGTAGCTAACTTCATTTTATAATAATAACATGTAACCGCCAATCATGTAATTATTCTCATCTGACAATTTAACATGTAATTGTACCAATTTTTATAATTAAGGGTTCAAGTACATAATATGCCACAAATTAAGATGTAATTATTCCAATTTCACTATAATTTAGCTTACAGTATCCAATTAACAAATTATTAAAACATGCATGTATACAACAGTAATCATTTCCGCGTATTTTAACAAGTTTGTCCTTTTCAACACATTAACATTTCAACGCATCAAATTAACATTTCAACATATTTTATTAACATTATGGCAGATTTACATTGCATATTAACGAGGAATGTCAAACGATAAATATATCATTATAAAAAATGATATAACTTAAATCCACTCACCTAGTTTGCTTTCCAAATCCTGGATCTGGTCCAGATCTAGCATTCCATGTTTCCCCTAACTGGATTTAGAACCTAAACAAAAATGGATCAACAATTCTTAACTAAAAGAAGAAGGGAAGAAAGAAGAGAAATTCAAATAGACCATATCCAATAAATTAACTTACTTCGAAAAGAATTCTGAACACCTTCTTTATTAGTTTGCATCCTTTTCCTCCAGATCTTAAATCAGAATTTTCCTAAACTAATTATTATGTTTTTCTGAAGAGATTTGAGTAGGAAGAAGAATGGCAGAGCTTAGACTGCTTCTCAGAAAATGTGAGATTTAGGCTAGGCTCAGCTAGCCTATTTATAGGTGTTCAGCGTTGAGTCGGCAATGAACATGGTTAAGAAAACAATCCAGATTCATTAATGAATCTGGCCGGATTTGGGGTGTGTCGACCGCTGGGTTGGCTCCGTATGGGTGGGTCGACCCTTAGGTCAACCCCTTACGGGTCCCGTGAGTTGTTATGGCGTAGAAGTTTTATTTTTGAACGTTTGAATTTCTAGAATCTATTTAAGTATTATATTTACATATAATCTCCTTATATGTATACAAAACTTCCAATGCCTATTTTACGCGTATATATACACGCACAACTTTTATTTCAATTTCAAAATTCAAACGTTGTTATGCCTTTATTTAATTCTTACCATATTTCTTTGATAACAACTTTATCTTGAACTTTTCTCTTGCATATATATATATATATATATATATATATATATATATTTGCACATGTATACATATATATTCTCATATACATATATACATATATTTTTCTACACTTCCTTATATGTATATCTTTCCTTATATGTGTGTTTATACATAGTTTCTCTTTAGAACATGTGTTATTTTAGACGTTTCCTTAAAATAAAAATATGGCGCTCGGCGAGGATCGAACTCTGTACCTCTTGCATGAAAGTCATATGTTCTAACCAACTGGACTATTTAGTCTTTTATTAACAATGCTTAGAACAATGGTGGTCATCGTTCTTTTCTTTTTCCTCTTTTTCTTGTTTTGTTACAATATTTTATTTAAAATATTGCATGTAACTTTATCATTTTGCATGCATCTTTTTCTTTCATTTTTCTTTTATTACTAATGCATAGTATTTGTAAATCATTGCATGCAACGTAATTACACTAATTGCAACCAATTTCTTCTTTCTTTTAACGTATGCGTTGCATTTTTATTTGCATTAATCTTCCCTTCTTTGTTAATGCATGTATTTATTTCATGCAATCATATATTATCTTTATTTTATTCTACTTTTATAAATTTTTGTCTACGCATACATATACACATATTCACAATTAAATATTTAATTTTCATAAAATGTGTAGTGTTATATTAAACATGTTCATTCATCGAATCATCAGTCAAAACTCAACTTTAGCAAATAGACTCAAACCATTATATCTTCAGCGAAGCATTCCCATCCATCAACATAGCTCAAGTCATTCAAAGACTAGATTTTTGACACAACTTGCCGTATCTTTAGATAAGAGAAGCATCCATCGACACTATCAACTAGAACAACCTCCTTTAGGGGCATTTGCATGAATCTGAACAGGATTTTAACTTTTATGGTGTTGACTCATCAGACGCCACAACAGATATTGACCTATAAAAGGGCACGTTGGGATGAACTCGTGAATTTGTTGCTCTTAGAGACTGGACGGGTTGTAAATGTTTTATTAATTAAATTTAAATTTTAAAAAGGTCTTAAACTAATAACTTTTGCAAATGAATAATGTTTGGAAGCAGTTTTTTACTTTGTGATCGTATTGAAATGCACTACATAATGAAACTAGTTTGAATTGAATCCAAGAAATTTATCATTTTTTTAATTAATTTAATTATTTTTGTAAATTACCGACAAATATAATTATTAGAAAATTTATTAGCTAATTATAAATCAATAAAATTAGAAATCACAACTTGAATGTCCCGCTTAGGCACCTCGTTCGTATCCGCAAATGTATTTCTTACTCGTTTATTTTCTCCGCTTGAATGCCTTGCTTAAATATCGTATTCAAATGCCATATTTTCATTGGTCTCCATTGCATCCTTGAATGGGTCAGAAATCATCTCCAACAACCAATACACATTATTTTCACAACCAAATCAAACTCTTCATCTTTCCATCCAAATTGCACTATTCTAAGTCACAAAACGCAGTCACCTATCATCACTGGATCCCATGACCCATCATCATGTTATTGACTAAAGAAATTATTAGTATCTGTTGCTCATGATCTCATCAAAGCAAGGCATTCTTTCAGCAAAGCAACTCATCTTCGCATCGTATACATTAAGTGTTGTAACACTCGAATTCTACGTTGTGCATAACACCATAACTGCATACTGTTCATCAATTCAAGGCAGTTCGAAAGCATCTGTAGTGACACTCAAACTTCACCTCTTTCCAAATCAAAGCACCATTGATTTTAAGAAAACTATAGGTAACTCATGAACTTCGACCAAGACATCCAAAAACTCCGGTGACATCATGAGTACTTCCAGGCCAGGTGACGGGGTAAAAAGGAAGCAACCACAGGTAAAATCATCATTATTGCAGCTTCGTCAGCATCGCAAATCCTAGAAAATCTATCAAACGATGACTAGCAAGCATTGAAGAGTGGAACAACATCAAATCTAGGATTGTTACTTTCAGTTGCTTAGGCGGCGTCTTTATTAGAGCAAGTTGAGGAGGACTTGAAAATTTTTGGTGGTGAAGTTTTCCTTTGTGAGGCCCTGATTTCAATTTTAGTGGAGCAGCGCGTTTATTTTTTTGCATAGCATATCTCATACCCATATATAACATAATCATAAACACATAAAAGTTAACAATAATTCGCATATAAAATAGATGAAAATAACATATAAATATGACAAGTATGTTACAATTCGTAGCCTTATTTACATTTTTGGCTACCTTTACAATGTTAATACAGATGAATTTTTTATATTCTTCTTCCATCCGCCTCTTATTCTTTTGCTCAGTTATTCACCATCGTACTTCTTCTCCTTAAAAAAAAATACACCATTCTATAGAATTTCAAACCCTAAACCATAAAGAAAGTGTATATTCTCTTTTGCCTAATCAAGATGGAAGATGCATATAAAAAGTGATTTAATTTGCTTTCCCATGATCTTTATTGTTTTCCGCTGTTTTGTTGAAAATATTGTTAGGGTTTTATAGCGATCGGCCATTTGAGTCGATAATGAAATCAACTTAAATCGTTTGAAACAACATATTGTTATAACTATAGGGTTTAAATATAAAATCATCACAGAATCACAAACATATACGGACATAGAAAACAAACTCTCATAGCAAAATAAATAAATACAACAGTAGTTCGTGAAGCTACTAAATAAAAATCTTAAAATTTAAACATAATATCAAAGTTACAGAGTTAAATACAGTGTAAGTTTAAATACAAGGACTTCTAATACAAAAGAAATAACTGACAAAATGGATAGAGATGAGGTCTTCTACAAGTCTCCAACTCCAAAAGGTGATATCTCAATACTGCAATATTTGGTCTGAACTGAGCAATAAGGCAAAATAAAACACTAGGATCAGGACTAACATTCTTATGAAAATAAATCAACTCAAGTAAAATGTTTAATGAAATGCATCAAGTAACTTAAAAAATGTTTGCATTTCCACTCTTTAAGGATCTGTTAAACTATATTATATAAACACAATACGCTATTGCAATAGTATCTATGGTTAAATATACTATTGAAAATAACATAAGCAGAATTACCATTATTACCCTTACACCATTAAGAATACACTGGCCTATATAGAAAGCGTAATGTCCATTGTAAACCATTAACTATTAGAGGGCATTTCATACATATAGTACAAATCAAAATCGTATGGGTCTCGATCAGGACAGTGTGACAAGGCACCAAGTCTATACTCAACGGTAGGATTCGATAGGATTACGGAGCCGGGCTGGTGGTAATGCATAGCCGCAACTACTACCCACCTCGAACAACACTCCGTGATAAAGGGTGGCCACCAATTAATCACAAAGTAAGAGATAAAGTATCGAAAAAGCTTGTCCGATGGGAGAAGCGACCTCACTTGGCCTGGGTATAACTCCTGTTTTAGTCATTTTGTTTATGACCCGAAGATCAAGGCTATCCATCATCGTTCTCTTATTTCATTCCAGCAGTGTTCGTCAAACCAACCTACTTCATTCTGGATTCTCCATCACATGCATAGTTGTTAAAGTGTTTCTTGGTATTGGCATAAATTATGGAAATATCCGACCCCGGTCTCTTTAACAACCAAACGTTTACATTTTCCACACAGTGGACATTTACATTTAAAAATCGTATTTCAATATCGTAAATCAATTTAACTTCAAGTATTAATTTCTTTTTATTCATTTATATAAAACTATTAAAAATCAGATCCATTTTCAAATTTCATTTTGTCAAACAATTGATTATCAAATTCAAATACTTATTTTATAGTTTATTTCACAAATATCATTATAAATTGAAATCCTTATTCTAACTCAATTAGAACTTAATAGCTTAGATTGCAAATATTCTTTAGTTTAAATAGTAAAATATATTTAAAATGGTTTGATTTTAAAATAATAACATGTATTTATATAAGTTTAATACAAAAAAGTTTTATTAAAAATATTTTTTATGAAAATAGTTATAAAATTTTAATAGTTATACATATAAAATTAGATAAAATAGTTTAAATAAAATAATCTAATCCATACGAAACATCCATATTTCAGAATTGACTAATCATAAATTCAGTTTCTAATTTCCACTCAAATTAACTTAAATTAAACCGATCCAAGTTTCAAATTTATTGGTTTGCAATTAAAATCACAATTCTAGACCATTACTTCAATTTTGTCCAAAACTTAAATTCAAAATTCATTCATTTCATCTTGTTATTCAAAACAACTTTCATGGCTTGATTATCAAGTTAATTTTCTTAAATCAAATTCTTCAACTTCAAAAGTTATTG
This sequence comes from Allium sativum, assembly GCA_030737875.1. Lineage (NCBI taxonomy): Eukaryota > Viridiplantae > Streptophyta > Magnoliopsida > Asparagales > Amaryllidaceae > Allium > Allium sativum. Next base: position 889,941,351 of record CM060912.1, on the reverse strand, counting down.
AATTAACAAATTATCAGTTTAATACTTTAAATCAAATTATTCTATTTGTTTCATTTAAACAAGTCTTAAATTAAAATTTTCCTTTAAATTATATTTATTAAAGTTATTATATCAAATTGAATCTTTATATTTCATTAAATTATATTTTGAATCAAATCTATTGAAACTAAATAAATCTTAAAGTTAAATATTAAACATTTTAAACTAAATTATTATATTAAATTGAGTTATATTATATTAAATTAGTTTACATTATAAAATGTTAGTTTAAATTAAATTTTAACTTTGAATATTAAATCTTAATTAGATTTATAAGTTACTTGCAACCAACAATTCCATTAAATCAACTTTAACTTATATTCTTTTCAACAAATATTTAGTTATAATTCAAAATCAGTACGTAGTTATAAAGTTCAGAAAAGTGTTTTTAGTAACCAACAGTGTCGGTTGGAGAATGGAGTTTTGATAACAACAACTTATTTCAATATTAGTTGATTTTTAAATATATTCTAATACTTTTATCTAGAATATACACACACACACATATGCAGGATTTATATATAGGAATTTATACTGAAGACTGTACAGTTTAAAGATGTCAGAGATTCAGAATTCAGAGATGTTTCAAGACTCATGAGTATTCAAGATTTCAAGAGTTCAAGATAAATATAGTTATAGAGTCTAGATTATGTGCACTCCAGGTACAAATTCAAAATAATTTCAAATTCTGTTTTTCAAATTCTATCTTCAATCTCTTTCTTCTCTATTTTTATTTAATTTTAAACTTAAGTTTTATAAATTTGTACTTTATAAGTTTTATATATTTATATTTTATACACTTTATATTTATATTATTTTAAACTCTATAATTTTATAAGTATATTTATACAGTTTATATTTATGTTTTCAGATGATTTTCTGCTTTATAATATTTATGTATAACACTATATTTTTATTCAAGAATTTCTAGAATTATATATATATATATATATATATATATATCAAAGCACTTGAAAAATATTCAAATTTCAAATTTGTACATATATGCTTCGATATACATATATATACATGTTGACATATAACTGTCATTTTTTCAAAGTTGAAAGGAAGTGTCTTTTTTACTGTTCGTGACGGTTCAGAATCGTTACAATCTTTCAAATGTTATAAATAGGGGTTGATCTCGAATTTTTTATTACTTTTTCTTCTCCATCTTCATTCCATTTCATTACACCATTATTCTTTATCATTTTTATGATTTCTACACTTATACTCTGCTGAATTCAATTCTGTTCTCATTAAATTTCTTCTCTTTACACTCTCTATTCATTGTTCTCTTAATCATGTGCTATTGAAGAGTTATAGGGTTGTTTGTAATTGTTTAGGTTGTGTAAGAAATCGGTGGTATCCTTTAGCCGTGAAATCAAGGACGGGTAATCGATGGTATCCCTTCTAGCGTGAAATCAAGGAGGTTGGAATCAGTGGTATCCCTTGTAGCCATGAAATCAAGGAGGTTGTAATTTGATATTTATATAGTAATAAAACTTTGTACAATCCAGCGTTGCATGAGACTGGACGTAGGAGCAATTCTGAACTAGTATAAAATCTGGTGTGTTCTTTCCTTTTATGCACTTTACTTTTGTTTATATTTTATTTTGTGTCTGTGATTATCTTTGTGGTGTTTGATTCATATAGTAGCTCACATAAATTTTAGATTTTATTCAAATTCTCAAAAACATTATTCACCTCCCCTCATCTAGTGTTTTTTTTCCTTAACGATCTATTCTGCAATCCTTAACAATTGGTATCAGAGCGAGGTCTTTCAAAAAGTTCATAATCTGAATTTTGAAAATAGTGATAATGGCAACCAACACTGGTAGCAATAATGGTTCTTTTGTAGAGGGTCAATCCACTATTAGACCACCACTATTAAATGGTAGTAATTATTCATATTGGGTATGTAGAATGAAGTTATATTTACAATTAGTAGGATTATATACATGGAATAGTACACAAAATGAATTTGTTGAACCTACAACTGCTTTTTCACAATGGAAAAATGAACAAAAGACTGATGTACAAAGCAGTTCTAAAGCCATGAATATGTTATTTTGTTCATTAGATAGGAATGAGTTTAATAGAATGTCAGTATGTAAAACTACTTATGAAATTTGGAGAACTTTACAAGTTACTCATGAAGGAACCAGTAAAGTTAAACAAACTAAAATAGCAATGTTAGTAAATCGGTTTGAACAAAACGAATGAGAATGATTCTATTTCCGATATGTATTACAGATTTCAAGAGATAATGCATTCATTAAGAACACTTGGAAAAACCTATTCTGAAGCAGATCAAGTCATAAAAATATTAAGTTCACTAACTCCAGAATGGGATCAGAAAATTTGGCAATTGAAGAAGCGAATGATGTCAGTGAAATGAAGATTGAGGAGGTAATGAAAATCTGATGTCTTATGAAGTCCAATTACAAAAGAGAAAAGAAAGCAGGTCAACTGAGAAGAAATCTATAGCACTAAAAGCAACATTAAATGATTCTGACTCGAGTAGTGAAGATGATGAAGAAACAACTTTTATGACAAATTCAGAAAAATTTCTGAGATATAGAAGGAAAAATTATAACCAAGGAAGTTCAAAAAGTAATGGCGGTCGATGTTAAAATTACAATAAACCAGGCCATATAAAGAAAATGTGTCCATATCCAAATAAAGCGACTCAACAAATAGACAATAGCAATTCGTTGGGAAAAAGAAAGAAAGCATATGCAACAACGTTAGATGATTCAGATTCATCATCAAGTGATGAAGAGCCAGAAACCGGAAATTGGAATATATGCTTTACGACAATTCAAAGTTCAGAAAATTTCGAAGAAAAGGATCTAAAAATTGGGTACGCCTTAGTTAATTTTTATTTTTTTGGTTACTTTGTTTGTTTGCTTTGATTTGAATTTAAAAAACTTTAAAATTTAAATTTGAAATTCAAATTTGAATTTTGAAATTCAAAATAATAATATAATAATAAATAATAAATAAAATAATAAAATCAATTGTTTGTGTGTTTGATAGGATTAAAATAATTTCAGGAAATCGTTAAACCTGAAATATAAATCGATAATATAAATCACATTTCATAAAAATTCAATTTCCTTTGAAAATAGGCACATATGTCGACATACATATATCCATAGGTCAACATATATTTACCAAAAAATTGAAATTGTGTCTAGAAAAGTGTTTGACTCATCAAACATACATCTCATGCAAATTCTTCCCACTTTCAAGCCATATGAGACATTCGAAGCCAAACAAGCTCGAATGCAATAAGAACAAGCGCCAATGGAAGTCGAAGAAGAAGAAGAGACTTCTTTCGAAAGTGTTGTGTGTCCAACCAACACTAGATACATTTCCAAAGAGATGATTGTTAGAAATCAAGTTAAAATTGTCAGCAATCAAAAGAAGCTTAAGAAGAACTTCTCCAAAATGACCAAGTTCAAGGTCAAGATGGGAAGAAAGCTTGGAATCTCACCTCCCTCATCATCATCAGAAAACTACAGTATCTAGTTTAATCTATCCCTATGTATTAGCATATGTATTTGCTTATGTTTTTCTTTCGAATCTCGTATTTAGTATGTCTTAATTAGTTGGATGTATTTGCTTTCTATTAAGTAATGAATGGAGATTTATTTATTTTAAAATCATCTTTAAGTCTCTATAAAAACTTTAGAATTAATTATAGTTTAATATAAGTACAAAAGATTCAAAATTTAAAAAATTTCAAAATTATCAATAGGGTATGTCGACATACGTTTATGTATATGTCGACATATAACTGCCAGATTTTCAAATTGTTTCAAATTTTAAAATTAAATAACTACTTATGTCCATTCAAAATCCAACGAATTCCAAACCCTATTTAAGTCTATTTCTTCCAAGAAAATTCATTATTCTATTTCTCCTTCTCCCTTATTCATTTCTTATCGAATACATGGCAATTCCAACTCATAATCTTAGTGAAAATCTAGAAGAAACCTTGAATTCTTTTAAAAATATCCTCTCTGTCACTCTACGAAACCAACGTCGTCTTGAACTAAGCCAAATAAAGATGTTTGAGCAGCAAGAGAAATATTTTGATGCAATTCGATGGCTAATCTCTTCTCTTTTCAGAGATGAAGATAATAATCTCGCAAAGGCTCCACCAACCAAAGAAAATGAGTATTGGGAAGTCATCAAGAAGGATCCAATTTTTGGAGAAGACGGTTGGGCTGAAGTCCCAAGAAATGTTTAATTGATTGATTTGATTGGTATGGTTGATTTGATGATATTCGAGTATAAAGTATTGCAATAGAATATTAATGTCCTTCTTCTTCCTTGAGATGAGTTGGCTTGGTCAAATATGTGCAAAACAAGCTTTGATGTCCAAGAGGTCTAGAGACGGTGTAACTATGCTTGCTAGTGTCCAACAAGATACGGAACATGTGCGCACCACCTTTTAACTATTCATGTCATGTCTAATGGCCATGGAGAAGGTGTTGGAAGCCATTAATGGGTGTTTGGAGCTCTCAAGGTCCAAAATTCCCAAGGAAAGAGATCCCAATGAAGGCCAAGGGCTGGGGTATTTATAGGAAGGAACTTAGGTGGGAGTAGGTAGGAAGTGGAGCCCACAACCCCTAATTTCAAACCCCAAAAACAGCCCCAATGCAGAAAATTCGTACCCCTTGGCAATGGGTATGAAATTTAATACCCCCTCCAATGGGTACGAAATTTATGAGGAGGAGAAGTCCAAAATTCTTGGTGCTGAAACCTTGTCGCTTTAGGGTGTCAAGTTCCTGAATGCGAAGTGAGGGAATTTGAGGTTTTGCTGGTTCGAACTGAAGGGATCTAAGCTTCAGGATTCGAGAAAATTGAATGAATCGGGAGAAGCCCACTCGTAGAGCTGTGGGGTAGACAGTTGTTATTAGTGATCAAATGATACGACGAATTATTCACAAATTAAAACATCTAACGAAAACTAATAATATTGTGAACTCAAAGAGTAGTTGTTGGTTTGCATAAAAATTAAAATTACCAATTTACTACCTTTTTCCACTAAGTGATGCACAACTGTAGTAACAGGTACAATTATCCACTCAAAATATCCACCAATAACTCTAAAAAAAGACAAATATAAAACTTTGCATGCTTATGGTAAAAATAAACCGAAACAACTTTTTTAGGGTTAAGGGTTGTTACTTGTAGCCAGTGACAAATCAAAACATCAAACGACCATGCAAGATCATATGTGAAGTTGTGCATATGCATCATGCATAAAGGATGATGCTTTACAATATAGGCTTTTAAGTTAAACTATGTAGCGGTAACCTATAACCAAGCATGCCATGGTTCAGAGTTTATATTTTTTTCTTGGACCGTAAAATAAATAAATCTTAAATAGGGAAATAAAAATTCAAGCACTTGAGACCATTAACATAAAATGCTACCTTAAGTAGCCTTAGCTTCTCCCAATCTAAAAGTCTCATTTCATCTAATATTGAAAAAATATGGATCTCTCTGACTTGACCTTGAACATGAAACATCTTCAAATGCACTAATCTAATAGTGGTGATAATTAAGTAATTGCAACAAAATGCAATCTTTATTTTGATAAACATCAACCCAAAACATGATTTCAAGGAGGGAACATTTTATGTCTCATTCAAATCAGATTTCATTTCATGAACCATAGACTAGGTGGAAAATTATGCTCTAGTTGTTGATTTATAAATTAGGTAACCCAAAGTCTAAAATAATGTGGTAAAATGGAAAAAGTACATTTCAGTGGTCATAAATCAAACCGGATAGGTTAGATTACCGACAACAAATAATACTGTCGAATATTTGGGTACTATGAAGTGAAGATTTAAAGAAAAATACATTTATAAGCTCTCATTTAAAAAAAGGAAAGGGTCGGTCTATTTATCTGTAAATATATCATCTTCCATTTTGTAATTTTTATTTAAAAAGGAAAGGATCAATCTATTTGGATTTTGGATGTAAATATTTTATACACCATTATGACAAAACAACAGAATGACGTACGTAGTAAAAAAAAACACAACTGCAATTTATTCACAAAATAAGATAAAGCATAAATCGAAAAATAAGCAGAAGTTTAGTTTTGGGCATTGGTTTATTATTAGAAGGCCTCAACGTAGAAACTACTTTGATTATTTAGTTAAAAAAGAGAATAGGAGAGTAGAACTTTGGGAAGAGCCTTTGCTGCCATAGATCATAGATCAACTTGATTGCTCTAAGCTACCATTTTCGAATAAAACGGAATACCATGCATGTCATGGACAAATGGGCAAGGGAACTAATTTTGGAGTCACATAGTGACTAATATACCCTTAACTGGCAAAGTCATAATGGTTGATGCGATTTCTATTATTGGACTTGGAGCTCGAGAACTGTAACCCTGAAACATACTTTATAAAAAAAAAAAAAAAAAAAAAAAAAAAAAACAACATGAATATTTTTTAACTGATTTTCTTTATTAAAAATGAAGAGATTCATGTTTTTGTGACGAAAAAGGGCAAAGATGTGGCAAGGCAGCATATTTTCTTTTCCTGTTGAAATTAAAGTATTTCTCTTCAATTTAAAGAAAATATCATTCTTGCATTACTATCCAACTTCTCATGTATAAAATGTAGATAAATAGTTTACTGTAGTCCTATTTGAATAATAAAACAATGAATAATAAAAATTTGAGAACAAAATAAATTCACTAACCCTTAGGACACAAACTTAAGAGAATATACAGGCATAAAACCATAAAATCACATCAATGAGGCTTCTTATGAATAAATTTTGTGCAAATTGGATGGTTGGCAAAACTCAAAATTTGTATTCTTGAATTATCTAAGCACATGCAGTAGTTATTAATAACATATACTATAACAAAATGATCAAGTAGGTTGCAATCCATAGGTTTCGCATATGCTTTTTGTTTGTAGCTTTACTGGAAGGTTAAAAGTATGGAGCATAACAAATTGATTGATTATATGTATCTAAGAATTTTTCAAGCAGTTTGTCCTATGACAGACACATTTGAACTTGGATCTGTGTTATAATTCAGACCACTAGTGATATATCCTTTTGCATGTACAACCGATAGAAAGAAATGATATTTTGTATTCACAATCAAATGATTAAAATATCATGTTGAGATGCAAAAGATTTAAAATGAACTTACTTTTCTTCCATTTCATTTATGCACACATAACTATTAATAATGTTAATATTTTGTGAAGCTGTTTTGCATTATATAAACGTGATATGTCCAGGATTTTGAGGGACTTACATGGATCCTTCCTTATTAACAGTTGCTTAACTTTTTTCTTACATTTTATTGAGTATTTTTTCAGTTCAAGCATGCGAACAAATGTAACTTTGTTTGAATTTTGTAACACATGAACTGCATAATTCTAACAATTATGGAGTCTTGTGATACATGCTTATAATATAAAAAAACCAAGAGGACACAGAATTTGAGTGTGGTTGTGGATACAATTTACTAATTTAAATATTATTATGTGCCTAACATTGAGACAATGGTATGTGTTGGAGCAATGTTTAATCTTTTGCATGATGTTCCCAATATATTTTTTATCTAATAAAATAGAGGAAGTATCGTAATATCTGGTCTTGAATCAAGTGTGATGTATAAATATAATGGGAAGATTTCAATCCCAGTGTTGATCAAACTCCAGGGGGATCCTCTTATCAATCATAGAGTACCTTCCAATAATAAATATATCACATTCATAGAGTGTAAAAGTTCATTGCATTTTTAATTATGTAACAGAAAATATACATCATAATTTTTAATCGAAAACAGAACCATGAAATATACAAACTATGAAATAATAATGAACACATTAAAACTTGCTAGAGAATGGTGAATTCCACTGCAATTGTGCAAAACTTCTCAATAGCCATAGTCCAAGGCATCTTTTGGGACTGGAGTTTTCAATCGATAACAATACCTATCAACTAAAATTTCGATATGCCTAGATATTTTTAGGCATTTGGCTAGAAACGCCATTTTAAAAGGATGATATTTATGCCAGTGGTTTATAGAAGTAGTTAAATGTCCAAGATAACATACTATTAAATATTTATAACTACAAAATGTTAACATATATGATATTTTATTGGATTTGCTATGAAGACATACAACTTAGGTTAAAACATTTAAAAATGGTAATTCCTAAATAAAACAATCAAAACAAAGATTTAACAAATTACATGCATTGATCTAAGCCAATCATTATCCACGTCTTCTTTGGTAAAATGTTGGATTAACCAAATCCTCTATAGCCATTACGTAAATTGAGAAAATACAAAGGAAAGCCATCCATGAGCATGCAAATAGACAATAATATTGAAGAAAATCCACATATTTCAGGGTTCTTTTTTTTGTGAGGGAGGGAAAGGTCTTAACAACTCACAGAATAACTATTAGAAATACATAGATCAAAAATACACAGTAGAGTTAATCACAGAATAAACCATCGGCAAATATCTATGCATAAAAAAATCAAACACCTTGTTAACATTCAAAAAAAGTAAGATTCGATTAACTTGGAATGATTAGCAATAAACACAATGCAAATTACCACTGAAAGGAAAATAATAATAGCTCCGCATGTATCAACAGATTGAAAAAATTTGTAAAATCTCATCAGCGTAATCGATATCCTAGTTTATAAAGAAAGAAACCCAAATAAAAACTTACACAAATTAATTTGTCTAGTATTGACTAAAAGCGCACACACCTTCCTAACAAATTTATTCAAAATATCGTTATCCTGCAGCTCTGCATAAGTTCCCTGCATAGAAACTTTTTTTACCAAACATAAGTGTATAGAATGAACAAAATTGAAAATTCCTATGGATCATGTTCAGATTTGGCCTTACCCACAGTGACACCCAAAAGATGCACAGGGAGATAAGAAAAGCCGATCTTTGCAGCAGCCTTTGCAATAATAATTATATGTTTCTTACACATTATGTGACAGTATGAATCACATACATGAATTTTCGTCAGAGACTGTATAATTGTTTGTCCATGCAAAATTCCCTTTTGCTCTAACTTTCCTCAAAGACTATATTTTTTTCCTCAAAGAATCAAATCAAATCTGAAATTGAACATAAGTACATTGTGAAACCATCAAACATGTTTTGTAAAAGGAATGATTAGACAGAGAAAATCCATGCGAAGAAGAACTGAAAATTAAAAGCAAGTTTAATATTAGAATATACAAACATGAAATCCAGATCTTCAAAAGATAAGAAACCATGGCTGCATCATGAATATTGAGCGAAGAAGAGAAATTGCGGTTCTTCCGAATCGGCAGATTAGTACATAGAAACTCGCGTTTTTGTTTATGATTCGTCGTGGAGAACGTGGAAACAAGAATCGGGCTGAGGGATGACGTGAAATTAAGGGGCATTTTTGGATTTTCAAAACGACGGCAAGTAAAATAGTGCAATGAATTTACCTTATTAGTAGTAGAGATATAACCGAATTTTGATATCAAAAATGGTTTGGGTTATAGTAAGGTAAAAACCGTCCATGTTTATGTATGGGCTGGTCTTACAATTATCCTTTTCTTTCAAAATGTTTTCCAAAGTTAGACAATATGGTTTGAGTTTACCCACACCAGTCCTTGTTGCTTACTGTGTGCTTGGTACGCATGATGGGGGTTCTCGTTGCGCATTAGGTGGTGAATGGGAGAATCTTACCCAAACATGTTCCGAAAATGTGGGTTGGTTGCGAGTTAAGATGCTAGCCGTAAAACAAGGTGTTGGGGTACCTCTGTGAGGCATGGTGAGAGGTTAGCCCACTAAAGGATGGTTGAAAAGCCTAGTCTCATCACGTTTGGTATCATAGCTTAGGTTGAGAGAACATCTAGGCTTTGGTGGGGTTTACTCATTAAAGATAGGGTTAGTGGCACCCTAGAATGAGTTTGAGTGTATATATGAGAGAACGTATTTGTTGGTTGATATAAAAACTATTTTATATTGTGTTGATTGGTTTATCGAGTGGTTTATGAATTCTGGTCGATACATAATGTACAATGGTATCAATGGTATTTCTAAACACTTGAATTGAGTAATTCGACACAGTATGTTTTAAAAGCCGGGTAAATGAAATAATTTTACCCCAAACTATATTTTTATGAAAGAAATAATTTTTTGAAATTATTATATTATATGGATGAGTTGGTTGAGATTATAATCAAATTAAATTATAAAATTGAAATGGTTATATATAACCAAATGGATTTGTATAAGATCTTAATGTATACAAATGAGATGAAATTGAATTAGATTCAAATCAAAATTGGAATTTAAATCCCGGACAGTTGGGAAATATTTTTCCATGATAAATTAAAATAATATAGCATTGTTTTGAAAAGATTTTTGAATGAAAATCGTTTTGGATGAGTTTTCAAAGTGATAAAAAATTGAGTTCACTTTGATCATTGGAAAATAATTTCGATGATGAAGCGTGCCATATCGGTGTTCATTTTCAAGTTTCTAAGTGATGGATTACTACCATGGTAAATTTCCTAATGAAATTATTTGAGAAAACAAGTTGTTTTGGAAAATTCAAATGTTTTGAATTTGAGATGGAAAGAGATATATGTATATATATTTATATGAATTCAAAAAGGGTTTGAAATAAAAAACCGGGAATTGGAATTATAGAATTTAACTTAAGAAAGTAAAATGTATCAAAATAAATAAATCGATTTGAATTAATTTAAATGAATTTGAATACAAATGAATTAAAGAGTAAATAAGAAATTTTATGAATAGGTTTGTATAGATGTGGAGATATGCAGGAAAGCATATGGATTAAAGATAAGGATGTGGTGATGGATTTTCCAAAAATGGTGGACAAGTCAATTGAGATAAATGATGGGAATTGAGTATAGATATGAGATTTAAAGGTTCTGTGTGAGAACTGAGTTGTGGATATATGAAGCATAAGATCTCAACCAAGTGGGTCGAGAGACGTTGGAAAAGTTATATCATCTTTCTGGTTTAGTAATTTCGGGGACGAAATTCTTTTAAGGGGAAGGTATGTAACGTCCCAGATTTTTAGTTGTTTCATAATGAACATTTGAATTGGTTTTAAATGTTGAATTGGAATAATAAATGGGTATATTATATTGAGTTTATCGATTTAATAATCGATATATGATTTAACTTCGAATATATTAAATTATCGTATATGGAAATAACAAACAATTGAATTCAGAATTAAAACTTATTCAAAATGATTCTATCGATTTATATAAATTCTATTTGAATTAGAACGATAATAATAATTTATTATCGATGAATTTAATTGGTTTGAATTTAAAATATATTTAATCAATTTTAGTTGATATGTTAAATAGCCACTCAATTTTAATTGATATGTTAAATAGTCAAATTTCAAACAATCTCAGAATTTAACAAAACCAGTTCCATCAGATCCGTAACAATGTATTATTATCAGATTTCAAATTTGGTAACGTTTGTTTTTATCGTTTGATTGTACAATTAGAAAACACTTAGAAATAATTAAATTTACCTTAATTTAAATCGTCGATTTAAATTGCTATCTTTTCCACACCATCAACTTAGGCCTCAGAACTTGTTCCAATGCGTTCAGAATAATGGCATTATTTAAGAAATGCCAATTGTTGCGATTATATAGGAGTTCGAAATCATATGATATTTTGATCGCATCAGTTCAAAAAAAAAAAAAATTAAGGCTGATCTACCTACTCCCTAACGCAAGAACCTAACTATGGCTATAGCTGATTTCTCTTTAAATTCTCGTACGTTTGTTCCTCTTCTTCCAGGAAAAGTTAAACAAGATTTTAATGGCGCCACCCTATTTTACAGAGCTAACCTATTTTTGGCCCAGACCTAAATTTTTCCTCGAGCCAATTTATCAGTCCCCTCTTCATGTATAAAACCCGCACCAATCTCCTCATTTTCTTTGCAAAATCCGAATTTTAGAGCTTAAAATCAAAAAGAAAAAACGGGCACACCCCTTTTCTAAAAATCGCGACTTCCTTTCCCTTTGTCTATTTCCGTCTTCATCGTTTCACAGAGAAAAATTGAAGCTAGGTATTTTCTTTATCTCCTCGATCGATTTGAACAGCTTCGAAAATTATATTAAAAAGGGCGATCGAACTCAGCACTCAAATCGCGAGCAAGGGTTTGGTTATTCAAAGGTACAGGCATTGGTTGTGGGTATTTTGGAGGGTGCGAATATTACCGCAGAGGGTCGTTGTTCGAACAGTAATGATAAGGCTAAGGAATTCAGGGAAATGATTGAACTATGTTCAAACTGGATATTGTTTGGGGTTATTGGGTTTGTTTAACATTAATGTTGATTTTGTTGTAGGATTCTGATCGAATGAGTATCACTCGACACCAGAGGCTGTTGGCGAACGTGTTTTGATGGGTGAAGGAGGAGGTAAGGTGGGTGCGTCCAGGTTGAAGATCATGGGAAGCAAGGTTCATCAAGACTGATAGAAGGTGAAACCGTGCAATATATTGATGGTGGTTGAGTGGTTGGCAGGTTATCAAAGCAGTGGATAGAAATGGGCAGCACGATTAGTAGAGCAGCAGCAGTTTGGTAGTACTATAGGTGATATAAGGAAATAGTAGACTCAGCAAGTTGTTCGATGAAATACCCAAGAGGGAAATTACAGTTTTTTTTGGGCTGTTTGCACTATCCCGGACTGTTCGGGGAATTATTTCATGGATTAGTCGAGATATAGGAGAAGCAGTATGGTATACATTTTTTTAAAATACATGGTTTAATTTATTTATCTGTAAGTTAATTTAAATTAATAAATGGGTAATAGTTAAATAAAATTTAATAATCGTAGGTGTTGAATAGATTCGATCGAGACGATTCGTAGTCGTTAAATTTGAATTACACAGGATATTCGGTACAGGAAAAATCATGTTGAGTAAATCTCACTTAGAGTTTTATATTTAAATTTATTTTTAATCATTAAAAATAAACTATTGGTTGTTTGGATGCATTGATATGATTGAAATTGTGTTTATTATTATTATTATATATACATATGTTGGTTATATTTAGGTTTGGTGGTTGTGGCTATTATATATATATATATATATATATATATATATATGGAATATTTCCCACAATACCATTAGCGGATGATCCTATAGCCCCACGATATATAAAGCGATGACCTTCATACCGCGATATCCTGCCTTGAAGCAGGATTTGTATTATTTATGTTGACTAACATCTGTGGATGTAGGGAAAACAGGTTGGAGGGATCCAATTGAATTCCTCAAATTTATTTGTTGTTGTTTACATATTTATATATGTGTGATATGTTAAATTGGATTAATGATTTGTGTATTTGGATGTTTGAATATCACTGTCCCTAAATATTGATATTTAAAAATGTTATTAAAAAGGATTCTGAGATTTTAAAGGGAAAAAATATTTTTTTTGAAATAGAAATTGAATTTTGAATTTGGCAAGGAAAATAATAGCTTGTTTTTAATAATAAAAACAAGTAGTTGAACTTATAAACGATGTTTATAAATTATCATTGGATAATTTAGAAATGTAAATTCAAATATGATTTTAAAAAGGGAATTGGGAATGGTTTCAAAAGGAAACAATGGAAATATTTCCATGTTCGGAATGTAAATTGAATTGAAATAAATCCATCAAATTTATTACTAAAATTCGACTATGTCGAAATTATAAATGCAAATTATTTCCAAAAAGGAAATTGTAATTATTTTTTGGTTGAAATTATATTTTAGAACTATAAATCCAAAGAAAATAATACTTAAATATTTAAATATGACAATAGATTCGATGCTTATATATAAGTTACAATAATAAAATAAAATGGAAATCAAGTTTTAAATGGAGTTTAAATTGGATGTTTGTTTTAAGATATGAAATAAGGAAGCTAATTTATAAACATCGTTTATAAATGTGATCAAGTAACTTTCATCAGGTAATGTGGAAATAGATTTTTCCAAAATAAATATGGCTTATGAAACCATATGTTCAATGGACTAGAGGGTGAGATTTTAACCGAGTTTTTGTATTACAAGCTTTTATCTATCTCAAAATAAATATGACTTACGAAGTTAACAAATTATATATAAAATGAACTCATCGCGACGTGGTAGTTCGTATTTTGATGTTCCGAACTTCAATTGGGTATATAAAACTCAATATAAGTTGGAATTTGATGAAACGTGAAATGCCAGGACGTATTGAATGGTAGTTTTCTAATGGAAGAGAAAAGTCTTGATTTCGTCTTATAGATTTTCAATTATGTCAAAATCAAATTTTCAGAAAAATAACGCTATAACCGTTTATAAAACTATAACTATTTATTTAATAAAATCAAGGGATTGTAAGTAAACGAAATTTGAAATTTTCATTGTAAAAATCCAGATTTGAGTCATAAATAGATATGAACTCAATTGGGGCTACTAGATTGATTTTTGGAACAAAAAACAGATTTTTAATTAACGAATGAAGTTAACTAATTTCAAAGAAATTAGTTAGTAGAGATTTGAGCCGAACTTAACTTTGTTAAGTAAATTTAATTTGTTAACTGAAATTGCATATTCGAATATAGAATTAGGATTAGAATTTGAAAGCGAGCAGGGAATTTGAGTTTGATTTGTGTATAAATGAATATTAATTAATATATTTGAATATGATATGTTCAAAAGTAGAGTAAGCAAAGAAGTTAATTAGAAAATTAATTATCGAATGGAAAGCGATTAAATTGAATGGTGTTGAATTGATTGAAATAAACTGAGAATGGGCATATGTATGTTAAACAAGTATGGAATGAAGGGAATGAAGAATATAAAGTGAATCCCCAGCAAAATGACACATGTTTAAATTTCATATGAGATTTAATGTGCCTATTGGGCATGCCATTTGGATTTTTGATCTTATATTTGAATTGAAAGAGCCTAAAGAGGCGATTTGTAGTTGTACCGATTGAGCCATACAAAGGAGACGCTGGCAAAATTCTCCGGAAATTTAAGGAGTTAGAATATTTTTAAGAAAGATTTATAACTAGAAATCAATATATTGATAAAAGAAGATGAGATATGGAACGGTTTCCAAATATCGTAAGAAGCTAAAGCATTTTAATAAAACATTAAGAAGGGTCAGTAATTGTTTGATGGATGTTTGTTTTTCTTCGATCGTTAAATCGTCGGCTATCGAAGTTTTTGACCATCGTTGTCAATACGGAGGGGCTGGTTGGATTTATTATCCGAAAACTACTTCATTGCGAATAAAACTATAATAAAGAAAATTGAAGGCGAAGTAAAATGCAAGGGTTGTTCTATTTATAGGATAGTGCATTCAGTTTGTCCAGTCCCAGGACAATTTGTATAGACGAATGTCTGACAGAGTATGCCTAACAGATCATATTAACGATATTTTTCTTCAACACCGGAAATAGGCCAATGGGGATGGATCTAAGGGGAAGAAATAGTTTGTTTAGCCTTCATAAGTTTGTATTAGGTCTCTGTCCCTAGATATCGAGGCTATGGAAGGAAGGATCACTAATCTACAACTCTTGACAAAGGATTTAATGGTGGATAGCAAGGGATTCAACACCAATCCAGCTGGGAGATCTAAGCTCGTAGAGAGGGCAGAAGCTCGTAGGAAGGGTTTAAACTTATAGGAAAGGGCATTTCCTTCGATCTGCGGGAAGGTTCAGACAATAATCCATGCACTTGCATGAAATAAACAGTAAAACATAGCAATAATAATTAAGAAAATAGTATGATAAACTCAGAGGAAGATACTTTAAGTATAGATGCACACTTTATTAATCTTCGATTTAGAATACATGAGAGGAATAGAAGAAATCCTCCAATTGATCCCAGTCTTAGGGTTTTGAGAGAGAAGTACAAGAATTAGAAAAAAATGAGAGAGTCCCCCCAGAAATGTAACCCATAGGGTCTTATTTATAGAGAGCTCGGGGACCCTCCTGCTGTTGGGCTATTGGGTCTGCAGGTGCCTTTGTCGGCCGCTTTTCTCCTTGGTCTTGGATGCTTGGCTTCCGGCCGATTTTATGGCGCTAGTTATGGCCTCTAAAGCTAGAGTCCTGGTTGATAGGGGCTTCTTTGAGATTGAGATGAACTTGTAGCTGTGGTGACTTTCGGACAGCATTTGAACTTTCAGTAGTAGCTCCCGGGTGTAGGCTCTCAAAAGTAAGTTTTCAGATGTAGGCTTTGGGCTTTCTCGTGTATACTTAAAGGAGCTTGTCCTCCGATGTATGTGGATAGCCGCCGGTTCGAAATCGTTGTTGGTGACTGCACCAAGTAGGTTATTAAAGATAGCGTGCATCTACGTTAGGGTTTCGGTTGGCCTTCCGGTGGAGTTTTTGGGATGGGATGGTCTTCCGAAAGGTATCTCCTGGTGGTGTCTTATAGGAAGCCTATCATTCTAAGATGACTATTCATCCAGGCGGTGATAAGATGTATAGGGACATGAAGTGGGTTTTCTTTTAGGTTGGGATGAAGAAAGATGTGGTAGAGTTTATTTCTCAATGTTTAGTTTGTCAGCAAGTCAAAGCTGAGCAAAAGAAGCTCGGTGGTTTAATTCATCGTTTGTAGGTTCCACAATGGAAGTGGGAGAGCGTCTCTATGGATTTCATAGATGGTTTACCTGGATCAAAGAAAGGCAACACCAGTATTTGGGTGGTAGTAGATAGACTTACTAGCGCTCATTTTATTCCAATTAAGAGTAATAGGACGGCAGCTTGATTGGCATCAATTTATGTTCGTGAGATAGTCCATCTTCATGGAGCACCTTCCAGCATCGTAATCGATCATGACCCCATCTTCACTAGTGAATTTTGGAGGAGTTTGCAAGAAGCAGTAGGTACACAGTTATGTTTGAGCACCGCTTGTCATCCTCAGACTGATGGACAGACGGAGCGGGTGAACAGAATTCTTGAAGATCTTTCGAGGCTGTGTATCCTAAACTTCGGAGGGACCGGGAAGAGCATCTTACTTTAGTAGAGTTTGCCAATAACAACTGTTATCAAGCTAGCATTGGCATGGCACCCTTCAAAGCATTGTACGGACGATCCTGTAGATCACCAACTTGTTGGTGGAAATCTATAGAAAGGCTATTTCTTGGACAAGATATGGTTAGAGAAACGTCCGAGAAGATTGATCTTATTAGACGACGAATGAAGACCGCTCAAGATAGGCAGAAATCCTACACAGACAAGAGAAGGACTAACATTGAATTTGAAGTAGGAGATATGGTTTTCATTAAAGTGTTACATTTGAGGAATGTGGTTCGCTTCGGATCTGTAGGGAAATTGGCACCAAGATTCGTAGGGCCATTTCCCATAATAGAAAGGATTAGCCAAATAGCCTATAGAGTAAAGCTGCCAGAGAGACAATCCGGCGTTCATGATGTTTTCCACATTTCTCACTTGCGGAAATGTTTGCATGATACCGCGGAAGTAGTTGAGCCAAATGTATTGGAAGAAGTAGAGGTGGAACAGAAGGTGATAGTTAGATGAGTTCCTTCCCATATTCTTGGATCAGAAGTTAAGAAGCTACGCAATAGAGAAGTCAAGTTGGTGAAAGTTCGGTGGGGAGATTACCCGCAAAATGTAACTTGGGAGACCGAAGACAAGATTCGTGCGTCATATCCTTTTCTTTTCAAGGTATGTTCTTAACTTCCTTTCCAAAACATTTATTTATGCTTGTTTCTATCATTTAAATATGTCCTATCGATAGAATTTTCGACCTATAGGTAGGAATCCCATGGATGTAAACATATGTTCGAGACATGTTATATTTGGTGGATGCAAGTGTTTGCTAGTGGTTGCTCGTGGATGCATACACACACACACACAAAAGGCACTAGATCGGCTCAATCACTCTCATATTGCATATGGATGTGTGTGCATTTTCTTTTCTTTTTATACATGAAATTGAATGTATCATCATATGGATGTTGCATTTGGACAGAGGTTTATGCACCCATGTAGAACTTACATGTTATAATAGGATTATTACATACATGTTGGATTCATGGCACTAACATACATTGCATTAAGGATACCGACTGAATCAGTAGACCACCTGATCTTCGCATTAGTATTGGGACATATGCACCTTTGCATATATTCATATAAGCATTATAAGTCTTTAAGGACAATGGATGCCTGTGATTAGTGGATGAATAGATGGATGTGGATGGTAGTATATGCATTCTTCTTAACTTGGAGATTTCGGGGACGAAATCCTTTGAGTAGGGGAGAATGTAACACCCCGTATTTTAACAATACTAAAGAGGATAAATTAAAGAATAATTAGTTTAATATTCATAATTATGAAAAACGGACTGCGCCATTGCATCCGTCTCAAAATTTTGGTCAAGATAGACATTTGGTTTGCAAAAAACGGATAACGTATGTAGAAGTTATGAAGGTTTGAAGTTTGTATACACGCAAGAGAATTATATATATAATTAAATTCAGAAAATCAAAAATCGTTCAAAAGTCAAAATTCCGGAGGCGACAAATTTCCAGCCCCAGGGGAGTCAACCCCATAGAGAGGGTGTCGACCCCGGGGTCGACCCCTCAAGGGAGGTGTCGACCCATGGGTCGACCCCTTAGGGCTGAGGTGGCCGAACGAATTATGGGGCTAGCAGCTATAAATATAGGCTCATTTCTCTTGTTTTCTTACACTGAAATCAATGAAGGCCTAAATGCTATTAGTGCCTCGACTGAATAAAATCCTTTTCTTCTTCTGCAAATCAAGTTTAGAGATTCAAGTGTAGATCTATGATTCAATCTCCGTTTTCCTCCTTCTATTCTTCTAGATCTGAAAACTATGAGTTTCAGTTACCTTTAGATTTAAATAATTAAAAGTAAAGCATGATATGACTGTAATTTGGATCTATGCTTGTGACTGAATCATACCAGACCTATTGTAATTTGTGAATCCATGATATTCTGAATTTACTATGACTTGGATCTTAACCTTTATCATGTCAGATCTACTTTTGACTATAGATCTAATTCATTATTTTGATCATTTTGTACCTATCGTATTTGTGGTTAATTTGGATCTGTCATTAGTTGGACATCTAAATTCTTATTTAGATCTATTCATGCCTATTATGACATCCCTACTATATTAGAATCAGTTTTACTATTACAAATTCACTAGATCTGTCCTTATATGTCCATCTTAATATTATGCCATTATATGTTTATGTCAATTTCGTTAGAATAATCATTTCTGTCATCTTCCTTCGCCCTTTCCCTTTTATTTTTTTATAGCCTGGGTAATTTTGAGCCTAAGCATGTCACTAAAAACAAGCGAATGCATTAAAGGGAGCACGAGGGGTAAAATATTGAAATTGGCATAAACTGGTAATTGGAAGTTTAGGCATGACCTGAATGAAATATGTGAATATTAATTTTGCATAACTTGAGTAATGTTTATGAAGATGAAATTGGGCACATAATTCATAATGGGGAAAAAAGGGGATGAACACCTATAAAGAAATAGATAAAATTGGCTAATAATGGAAATGCCTAGAATTACAATAACTTGAAATTGTAAATCGCACTTAGGCACGAGGTTAGATTGCACTTGTGGTGGAAGTCTGCCCGGAACCGACCGGCATATCCAGCGACCACAAGTGGTGAATCTAATGTAGGTGGCCTATGTGCACAAATACGAGACGTGCTAAGATACGAGGTCAGGCCCGATTTGTGGAATAAGCCTGCCCGGACTTGCCCGGCATGTCCAACATCCGTAAATTGTAGGCTTAATGTGGGAGGTCTAGCATACTGTAACCATAAATAAATATTTGGTAATAAACTTGAATACTTAATCTAGTGGAATCCATAGGGATTGTATGAAAATGAACTTGAGTAGAGGCTAAGTAAATTTGTTTGGATAGTGGTGGGTAATATTTATATATAGGCCCACAAAACTTAACCGGTTGGGGTTATGTAATTAAAGACACCATTTTAGGTAAGCATAACCTGTGGAAATATTAGGGTTATATAATTAAAAATACCATAAGGTAAGTATAACCTGTAGCAATGAGGGGGTTATGTAATTAAAGACACCAATAGGTATGCATAACCTAAGGAATTCCTAGTAGGGATACAAGACAAGGGGGAAAGCTTGTATCATCTTGGGGGGGGGGGACCATTTCAGTCAGTAACCCATATAACGGTATCAAACAAGCACTCCGTCCAAGTCGGAGTAGGGACACACTTACCGGACTGATTGTAAGAGATCCAAACGTGGAGGACGATGTGGGCGGTGCAAACCAACTGGGGACATATGCGTGCATGGGCCGGGTAGAGGTGGATAAGACGACTGTGACACCAGTAGATTGTTGGAATTTTTTGATATAGAGAGGAGAAGAGAGATTGAACGCAGAAACAATTGAACGACTACATTTTATTCAGATTCACAACATTCTATTATTTCAAAGCAATACAAAACGCAGTACATCTACTTATACTTGCAGAATACTAAAATATCAAACAATAAAATAGCTAAAATAATTCAAACTGATCCACTAAAAAGGGAAGAATTGATCTAATCTAAAATAATACTTTGAATCATACACTAACACACCCCCTTGATTCAAAGTTATTGAGATAATAAACGAAGCACTTCTCTTCGATTTGTGATGCATTTCTCATCACCTTCAATTGTTTTGTTGAATCATGTCTCTTCAACTTTACTCTTTGAATGTTGAAGCACTTCTATCCATGGTTCACTTCTCATCCACAACTCTAAAATAAATTCTCTTCCGCAGCCACTTGTGACATGTTCTCTTGCTCTTCATCTTTGAACCGTTTTCTTGCTTTTTTTGTGCTCCAGCTGGCCCGTCTTTGAATTGTTTAAAAAACTAAATTTTTTTCGCTCTTTAGGGATCTCTCTATCCTCTCTCATCAAGCTAGCTCCGATACCATGTTAAAATTTGATATAGAGAGGAGAAGAGAGATTGAACCTAGAAATAATTGAACGACTACATTGTTATTCAGATTCACAACTTTCTATTATTTCAATGCAATACAAAATGCAGTAGATCTACTTATACTTGCAGCTAAAATATCAAACAATAAAATAGCTAAAATAATTCAAACTGATCCAGTAAAAAGGAAAACTTGATCTAATCTAAAATAACAGTTTGAATCATTCACTAACATAGTGATGGTTGTGCACATCAACGAAGGGTTTCCACTTTAGGAAAGTGATACCTCCTACTGTGGGGTCGACATAGGGTATCTACAGAGTAGGGGGTCGATCGATTAGGGTAGTGGTTAGGATACATCGGGATGTATGCCTAAGTCTACCATCTTATATTTGTTGGGATCATCTCATTCTTGTGATACTAGTATTAGTGCAGAGAATCGTAGAATCTTTAGTGAAGCATATATGCTCTATCATGTTTATCTTGTCATACTTGCCTTATATCTTGTTATCTCTCTTATCCACTTTATATGCGTGAGATGATACTTTTACTTATTTACTTGCTAAAAGTAACTGGACTCGCCGGACTTTATGTCTGACCCTTTTTGTTTTCTCTTCTTTCTTCCGTTTCCCCCTCCCCAGGTTCTCAGGGTGGGAATACTCAGGCTTGACCGTGATTCTATTTTCATTTTGCTGGAGCTACTTAGATGTATGGCTCAAGCTCCTATCCTTGCTACTATGGCTATATTTTATTTAGGGAAATTTGCTTCTTTTATGTACTCTGATGTTTTAAAGTTTAAGACAGTAGTTTTTAAGATGTAATGGTTTTTGTGTATTTCAGATGTGTGATGTTTTTGAACCACAATGCTTTATGATTAATAAAGTTTTTAATTCTGCAGTCATTTTATATCTGTCTTGTAATATTTCTATTTCTGTTTACCTGTAACACTTCATGAAACTTAATGCATTCCCTTTGTGAGTGACATTATCGAGTGTGGGGTGTCACACATATGGTCTTGATTATTTGTGGCCATGTGTTGACTGTTACTTGGCTTTACTTACATATTGCATGTACACACTATTACCTTATTGTAGTTGTTGCCCTTGTTATCTTCTCTTGTGTACTGTGCACACTTTATTTTACAAAGTTGTTGGTTATAATTGTTATATTGCCCTTTCTTCATAGCCGCAACAGGTTTAGATCCACATCTCGTACTAATTTATAAAAAGGAAATGTGCATATAGGCTCATACATGTTTAGGCGGTACCAGGATTAATCATATATGTATGGAGTTAAACATATACTTGAATTTTGGTAGCTTGTAACAAAACCCCATGAAACTGCCTGTTTATTGTTGATACTCATGTATGTTGTGATTCATTCCTTGGCATAAAAATTTAAAAAGTCATGACATATGCACTTACCTGACTGTGCCTCACTTGAAATGCATATTGCACCTTTTATATTGACCGTGAATATGATGCTTATATCCTGAATTTAATAACTGGATTTAAAGTTATGATTAACGATTATATTACAGTATTTTATTGAAGTTATCTTACTTGAATAAAATTAATCATGACCCAAGTGTTTTGTATTTTTACATGGAACGCTCGGGTCAGACCTGTGTGTTGCAGATTTGAAAATTTCTGCTATCGAACTTTGAGTGGTGAAGACATTGCGCTCTGGTTTGAAATTCTGTAAAATTTCATTTTAATCTAAACGTATGTATTTTAAATCTTTCGCTGTACAATGAATATTGTAAAGTCTGATTTTGTAATAAATTTTTTGTTGGGAATATTGCATTATCTACTTATTCTGTGAATCTGTGTGATTGATTCTATTTAAATCTGATAAGCGATAATAATCTGTCTTTCTGAATGTTTTGAGATGGTTTAATTACCGACTTGAAGCGATCGAAAAGGCAGGTCATTATAATATTTTAATTTAACTATTCACATGTTTTGAATAATACTTTCACAAAATGTTAGTTAAGTGTGAGATAAACTCACTTTTCATGGCTCTGAACGTAGACGACAAATGAATAACACGTAAAGTGTGATGCATAACTTCAACTACAAGCATACTACATTCTCTAGAACCATGTCGTGAATAAATTCTCAAACCAATCCCAAGAAATTTTTAAAAGAATAGAGTAGAGGGGTTTTGGTTAGGGAAGATGAAATAGTGGTCAACAACAAAGCTTTAGGAAATTCTTTTCACTTCATTTTAAAAAATACTAGATTTGGATTTTTTTTAGGGAGAAAAGGTTAAAATAGTGATATGCAATTTTGGGGTCAGAAATCTTGGTTCGAAAATAGGTTTGAAAATTTTGTGGTTTCTCAATGGAAAATCACAAAATCTTTAAATGTTGAAAACATAAAAGTTGTAGCTCTTGGAATTACATCCAAGCTGAAAAAACGTGAATTTAAGTTTCTTATGAGTAAGTTATGGCCACGGGTAAACAATGAAAAATTTGAAAAAATAGAGAATAAAAAATTATGTAATAGGATTGAGGTTTGGGTCATAGATGTTTGGTTTGACCAGCATGTGTTATAGGGCTTAGATGGTTCCGGACACTAGTTTGATGGCGTAAAGTCTAGGCTTGGATGACTGGATGGATGGGGGTAGGTTTTGATTGTTAGGAAGGGGAAACAAGGGGTTTCAAGAGAAAATAGACCCAAATTTTAGAAATTCTAGGTTTTTTGATTTGAGACAGAGAGGATTAGAGATGTGGAAATTTGTTTTGATTCGTGAATCTAAATGGAGAGGTAGGCAATGGGAAGTTTTTGAAAGAAGGATTTGTAGAGGAAGAAAAAGAGATTATTTCGGTGGAAAAGAAATGAGGAGTATAGAGAAAGAAAACGCGTACTTAACTTAGCCAAGTCTTTTAAAATTCGAATGCAAACAATAATTAGACTTGAGGTGGCAAAGCTCTCGAAGCCAAAGGAAGCATACAATAAATTATTTAGAAAAAGTTAACAATAAAATCACATAAACACAATTTATTTTGTGTAATTTTCACTGAAAAACCTATATCTAGAGCAAATGGAAGTGGATTTTGACAAAACGAAAAATGCTAGACAATAGAAAATAAAACGTAGAATCGTAAAAAAGAAATTTCAATTTTCAAACTTTTCAAATTTCAACTCAAATTAAATTTTGACAATTTTTAACCAAAATTGACTTTTTTTAGAAAAAATTTAGTTTAACAAATTTGGCAAACATACTACTCAGTGTTAAAATTTTATTATTTTAATTTTAAGAATGGATCTAAAATCAAATAATAATACAAATCATGTTAACGTACAACTAAGGCTTGCATTAACAACCCTTTAATTTTGGTTGTTAAATTGTTCCTACTCATGTTCGTGTATAGGTATCCAATTCATTTGTTTCGTATAATTCAATAAAAAATTAACTCTTATTTTTCAATTAATTAATCATTTAATTTTTTTCAAAATTTCACAATGTTACAAGTTTTTTATTGGTTTGTTTTTCTACTGCATTCTAGGATATTTTTTCCGTCCCTTGGATATTTCAAGCTTGTAGGACATTAAATTTGATGACGTTGTAATAACGAATGATAATGTAGGTTGTGGACTTTTAGGGTTTTTCTCCAAGGTACTGACACGTCTTGTTTACAATTTGGTGACATTAACTTTGTTTTTCTGTTTTTTAGATGAAGGATTTGGATGATATTAAAATGGATAACACCTTTATTATTTAGGATGATAAATACGCTGATGGAGACAACATGATGCAAGATGATCGGTCAAACGTCTCAAAAGACATAAATATTGATTTAACAAATCATTCTGCAATTGATCAAGTAAGTATTCATTAAAAAAACTAAAATCTCTAATGTGGTTCTTTAAATGAACTATGTTAATTTTTTGTTTAACTGCATGATTCTAGGCATTTGATTCGCATAATACAATATTCTAAGGGCGTAAAACAACAAGAAAAAGAGGAATAACGTTGTCGTAATTCTAAAGTCTAAAAAACTAGGACCTAGTAGAAAACCAAGGTTGCAAATGGAGTGTGAAAGGGTTGGATTTTATTGTTATCATCAGTCAAAGTCAATAAAAAGGAAATCAATGCAAAATGAACCAGACCTAGCGCCAAAATAAACAATTGTCCTTGCAGATTGAAGGGCATCTATCTAGACGAAGTTAAATGGAGAATGTGTGTTTTCAATGGAGTACATAATCATGAACTTCCTTATTCTTCAGAAGGACATCCGTGTATAGCATGGTTGATTGACATGGAGAAAAAATTGTTAGAAGACATGAGTCTCGCAGACATTCCTTCAAGGTAGGTGTTAGTAACAAGTCCTACTGGAAAATACATCAACTTTGAAAACCATCTAAAATGCCAAATATAAAATGCAATTATTATCTATGGAATGTAAGTCTGCCACGCAACATTTAATGAAATTTCTTACAAAGAAGCATTATGTGTATTTTAACAAATTTGTTATGGAAACTGATCATTTGATAGATATAATGTGGTCTCATCCGGAATCATCTGTATCGTGTAAGTGTTTTCCAGCAATTCATTATCCTCATTGTACATATAAAAAAATTGGTACAATATGCCTTTGTTAGAAATGGTTGGTATGACTTCTACGGGGCAAACATTTAGTATTGCACATGCATTTTTAGCACATGAGAGCGAGGAGAATTACGAACGGGTGCTAATCAAGTTGAAACATTTTATAAGCCCGATAAATTACCCAAGGAAATAGTAACCAATAGAGAATGGACACTAGATATTTTTTTCCATAATCAATGTTGATGATGTGTTTATAGCACATAGAAAATAATGAATAACGAATTGCAAACCAGAGTTGAAAACAAATGAAGTTTGTGGGATAGTTTTACAAAGTAGGAAGAAAGCAGTTCACGCACCAACCGAAGACAAATTTTTGGTATATTGCAATGATTTTTGAAAAGATTAGGTATATTATCCTGAAATCTTGAAGTATATTTTAAAAATATTTTACAAATTTTGTAAATTGGTATCCCCTACGAAGGGGGGTGGAAAACCCCCAAAATGGGGGTGCGGGGGCAGCGCCCCCCTCCCATTAACGGGGTTGGCCTACTGGTCAGGTTGCAGGGGTCCATGATGTTGAATATATGATTTTTTTTTTGTTCGATGATAACAAACATATATTATTTTATAAATGTGTTTTATTCTATATTTCATCTCATACAGGAATAAATATTATTATTGAATGATAGTACTACTGCACAGAATTTAAATATTCACACAAGTGTTTATTATTCAATAAAATATTTTATTTCACACATTCAGATTAGTACATCTTTTCAGAACTCACTTCTATGCATTTCAGTTGTCACATTCATTTACAGTTGATCCTCACTACAATGCACTCAAGTCAATCAGTTTTACATCTACACTCCAGCACATACATCTATTCACTCTTACTGAATCTTCATGTGCTTTAGATACTGTCCAGTCTCTTGCATACCTATCAAAGAAACAGACACACACACAGAGTAATCTGGAACAAAACAAATTTAAATTTGAGAAAATATAAATTTAATTTAAATTTAATTTTTTCTCAGAATTTTGGTGTGTTTCTCATCATATTTCTAGACTTTGTCTGATATGTGTGTGTGTATATATTTTTACACACTTGAGTCTATATTGCATGTGATATTTACCATGTTTCATTGTAAATACCACAAGGTAGACTGATGTTCCTGTTCCCGTAAACTAGCCACAACTCAGTAATAGTGGTATGCTGATCAAGATCAGCCTCAACTCACATATGTGGTATAATGATCTTGATCAGCCTCAACACAACCATAACTGGTTTTCTAGTTTAGAAATAATAAATATACGTATATGCACAAAGGCAAAATTTTCAGGTGAACAAGGGCAATTTGGTCAAATACACTTCAGCCTGGCACATAATCAAATATTTCAGGCATCACATCTGAAGCAATACTTATATACAAACACACACACACACACACACACACACACACATATATATATATATATATATATATTTGTGTGTGTATATAAATGGTAAAATGTCACAAGATAGATGCGCATGAGTAGAGCAATCAAATACACGCGTTCAAGCAAAGGTGAACAACTCAGATTCAAGTTCAAAAGGTCATAGGAAGGTGGACAAGCAAATGTGCAGTTCAAAAGTGAAGCAATACAGTGAAAAAGATGAACACAAAAAAACTACAGCATGCACATGTGCACACAACAGTAGTGCCAAGTGCACATAGCATATATTTCATGGCTTTGATCTATCCAAAAAAGGGTGCTGCAGCACATAAACAAGAAACAAGTCTAAGCATTTCAGGTCAATAAAGAGGATCAAATCGGGCAATACACACCTGACAGTGCACAACATAAACAAGATATGGACTTTGGCATGCACACCGAGATCAAGACAATGCATCAAAGGGTACACATGTGCATGGATAACAAAGAGGGTTTTCAGGATGTACAAAAAGGCTCAACTACGCAACAAGTATAAACATGCACATGACTGTTTTCAAGGCTATGCGACATATAACAGATATGAAGTGTGGTGCCACAAGGCTAGTCAACACCAAGTGACACAATGATGCAGGAATAATGATAGAACTACATGTCCAAGATGCAAGTGATAAGGAAGTAAACACAAGTAGCTATGGAGTACATCATGCAAGGATATACGTGGTTACTGGACAAACAGACATACAAGTGGAAAAGGCAACGAGGAAGTGCACAAATAACCCACATTTCAGATTAGCACGGAGTGGAGCAACAAATGAACAATAGAGCACCAAGCATGCTCTAGAAACAAGGCAACAACATAACCATATATACACACATACTTGTGTGTGTGTGTGTGTATATATATATGTATTAAATGCATATACAGACATAAGCAAGTTAAGCCATCAAGTATAAGTGCCAATAAAATGATCAATGGTTTCATGGGATAAAGGATTTTTTAATTCACTGGCTTCAAAGAATGGAAAGAAAGAAATCTGCATTCATGGCATAAGCAAAATTGGCAACTTGATATTGCAAAACAATTCTCCTGAATTCACGGTATGCACAAAAACGCAACCAGGTACATCAAGAAACTAAGGAAAGTGATCATCAACAAAATCGAAGAACAAATTTATGGAAAATAAATGAATTCATCTTTAAAAACATTCTTGAAGTTCGAATGAATTTATTTTTGGGCATAAAATCGGATTGGATTTTACCAAATTTCGAATGAACAAAGACAACAAGTCATAATCAAAATCAAAGATAATCAAGGTTAGAAACCCTATATAACACCCATTCATCATCAAAATATGGCATCCAATCCAAAGAAAACATTACACATATTCGAGCGAACAAAATTCAGAAAGCTTTCTTTTTGTTCAGTCGTGATTGGAGAGTTCAACTTGTGGAAGACAAGCAATCGATGATCATCAGAGAAATCAAACCAGCCACAATTTTGAAGCCGATTCAAAAACCCTAGCTCAAAAAAAATTTGGTGCACCATTAAAAGAAAGAAGACGGCTGAATATCACTAAAAAGGGGCCTTTTCTTTTAGTATGTGCTTTTGGGTTTTTGTAACACCCCACACCCGCTAAGGTCACTCACAAAGGGAATGCCTTAATTTTGGTGGAGTATTTTTAGTGAGTATAGAACAGAAAAATTACAACAGGACAGATATAAGTAATACTTGAAAATTTGAAACATCATTTCATTAACAAAACATGTTTGGTTACATCACAAAACCATAACAAGAGTCAAGTACATAATATCCATCCTGATAAAATAGAAGTACATAATCCCATTTCATAGATAATAGCCAAAAGATAAACCGAGCTTTACGGTCCAAGCCCCAAAAGATAGATATAGCGGTCTGGTCCAAGCCCACTAGTGCTAGGTCCACTCTGATAACCTGAGGGTGGGGAAAAAGATAAACAACAACGGGTCAGACATAAGTCTGAGTGAGTCCTATAACCCTAACAATACAACCATTAAAGTAATTAGGGTATGATATAAACAAGATACGGTACCTCTGGGGATAATGACTACACTAAGTAGCCAACAAAACACAGGATGTACTACGATAACCGAAACGACGTATTTATCCACCCAAGGATAATTACTAGCTTACACCACCCCAGATCTACCCACCCAAGGGTAATTCCTACACTGCACCACACCAGTCATTCCCACTCAAGGATTGATCCCACCCAAGGACTTAAAGAAAGATATAACTAGTAGTTTCATGTACCCCTAGCTGACCACATAGGTGCCGTCTGCCCCTATCTCCACTAGGTGTACTTAGTAATTTTACCCAATAGTTCCGTGTACCCCTACATAGGTGTCGTCTGCCCCTATCTTTACTAGGTGTACCCACTACTCCCCAGCGATCGGCTCCCTACCGTAGATACCCGTGCTGGTCCCACAGTGGGGTGTATCACTCCCCTAAAGTGGCTACCTGATAATATCAACGGTGCACGGCTTTATATCTACACGATGCAACAACGGCTTATCTACCAGCCCGGGCCCACACACGCATATGAAACCCGTTGGACTCGCGTTGCCACCGCTAACCCGTTTTGGCCTCTTATAGTCAAACCCAATATGCGTGTCCCGTCACTCGACATGGGTCGAGCCCACAAAGATACGTTTGGGATATTGGTTGAAATGGGCCCCCACAAGCTACTACTTAAGCTTGTCATTTAATCTAGTGCATCCCACTTAACCCCTTTTTATAATCATGCCCCCTTACATGTTAAGGTTTGGTTAAGTCATCTAATTATATTTCAATTGCCACTTAAGGCACCCACTAGATTTCCGCATGCCACCCAAGGCACTTACTTGATTCCCACATGCCACCCAAGGCACTTACTTAACCCTTTAATCATGTTTAATTACATGTTCCACTTTGGTTAAGTATTCTAATCGTATTTTCTATTGCCACCCAAGGCAACCCACTAGTTTCCTCATGCCACCCAAGGCACCCCCACTAGTTACTACATGCCACCCAAGGCACCCACTTAACCCCTCATGTCCCACTACATGCTAATATGGTTAAGTGTTTCTTAATTAATTAAGACCGTGATCTCCCATAAAGACCTCCCACATTAGACTGGCTGTTATGACCGCCTGGTTAAGCCGGTAGGGTCCGGGCAGTCTTACGTCATAACAGAGTCTAACCTCGTGTCTTTACTTTAATCACATATTTAATTTATGGCCAAGACCTCTCACATTGGGATGCCATTTGTAGCAACTGGTTAGGCCGGTCGGGTCCGGGCAGTTTTACACTACAAATGAGTCCAACCTCGTGTCTTAGTCGATTAATTACACCTAATTAATCACCCCCGTATTAATTATCCCTAATTAATATCAAGTTTTCCATAACATGGGTAGACCTAACTCAATAGGTAAATTCCCATGGGGTAGACCTAACTCAATAGGTAAATTCCCACTTATGGTAATTTATTTTTATGGTATGCTTAATCATACCCAACCATACTTTAATTAACATATTTACCCACCCCATCGTTTCCCCACGTAAATCGTTCTCATTTCATGACATAATAAAGGGGAAGATCATCACAAATATCATGGGTTTAGCATACAACTTTGTCATGGGTTAAGAGGATGTCAACTTGCATATATGAGCATATATTAACCCAACTACATTTAACCCAAACTTGCACATTATCATACACATGATTTGCATAACATGTTGCATATGAGCTTGCATATTATCATACACATATCTTGCATCACATGTTGAACTTGCATATATGCATTCTCATAACTTGCATAACATGTTAAACATGCATTTAAGCCTACACATAACTTGCATAAGCATTCACATACTTGCATAGGCATTCACATACTTGCATAAGCATTCACATACTTGCATATCACATTAAACTTGCATTTAAGCATATACATAACTTGCATAACATCATGCACATAACTTGCATAATCTCATAAACTTAACTTGCGTAACACCATGCACATAACTTGCATACCCTCATACACATAACTTGCATATGAACTTGCATAACAACATGCACATAACTTACATAACATCATGCACATAACTTGCATAACATGTTGAGCTTGCATATATGACTTGCATCTTAAAGGAGGGTAAACATGCATAGCATATAAAGGTGTCATCTTGCATATGTATGCATCACATTTAAAAGGGTAAACTTATATGTCATGATTTATGCATAATACCAAACACTTAGCATGCATAAAACCACTTACTTAACATGCATAGAATCAATTACTTGTTATGCATAAACACACCACTTAACTTGCATAAACCCAAACACTTAGCATGCATACAATCAAATACTTAGCATGCACAAAATCAAATACTTAGCATGCATAACACCAAATACTTAGCATGTATAAAATCACATGCATAACTTGCATATCATGTTACATATAACTTGCATATACTCTCACATATAGTTTGCATAACATGTTACATATGGATAAATGTTCAACATAGTGTTTTGCATCATAAAACATGGCATTAACCTTGCATATAACATAAAACTTGCAAATCACATATCATACAAACTTGCATAAACACATTTATCCACAAACATAGCCATGTCTTATCACATCCTACCATAATCAATTTAACAATTGATTATTAAAGCCATAGGAACTCACCAAAACCAAGATTAGCAAACTTATGAAGTAAAACTAGTTGCCAAATATGAAGAAGAAGATGATTAGGGGTTGATTAGCTTGCAACTCTCTTCATTGATTTGTTGGAGGCCATGATCAAGTTTCATTTTGCCATAGTTTAGTTACAAGATCTAATTATGAATGAATTAGGGTAGGGTTAGGGTCTTATTTATAGGATTAGGTAGTGTTTTAGGCCCTTAGATTAACCCTAGATTAGTTTAGGTCCGTCAGATTTAGGAAATCTCTAGAACCCAGCCCTCCAAGCCAGCCTAAACCCAACCTGGTGCACCCAGGCTCTCTGGACGCTGCGCCCCTGTCGACAGGCAAGTCGACACCCCTGTCGACAGCCCTGTCGACATGGTTAGGGCGGGAAGCTTCCCGCCTACCCCCGCTGGTTCTAATTTGAAATCCTAATTTAAATTTCTAAATCTGTTTTAAGCTTTAATTTTTTTCTGCAAACTTCATTGGGCCATAACCGGGCCATACGGACTCCGATTCTCGAAAACTCGGACTCTATTTCGCGTATTTTTCCGAGACGAACGCAATGACGTAGCCCGTTACCCCCAATTCCCATATCTGAGATTATTTATCCTATGATTAGAGAATTTTAGTATTAGCTAAAATTCGGGGTGTTACAGTTTTCATTTTTTATTGTTGTTAAGTCATTTTTTATTTCTGTAAATCATTCTATTTGTTTAATAGTTCTCTAAACTAGGGAGATTTAGCTATAGGATTTTGTAGTTAAGAAAATCACAACTTAACATTTTAAGTCGTATAGAGATTTTGAGCGTAGGATTAGAGCAGTAGCAAGATTTGTGAGTTTACAAGGTTTTGTCTATGGGAATCTATTTCAATACCTAGTACAAATCTTAGGAATGCAGTAGCAGGCAGGGTTTGCCGAAGCTGGGTAATTCTTTTGTGTGATTTACCTTTTCTGCAATATCTTTATTATTCTGTGTTTGTTTTCAAAAATTCCAATAAACCCTATTCACCCCCTGTAGGGTTAATATGGATCCAGCAAGTGGTAACAAAGCTAGTGTTTAATTAACTCTAGAGTCATGAATTCATCTAATTATGCTTTTTCTGAGGGTCAGCCAACTACTAGGCTACCTATGTTTAATGGAACTGACTATGCTTATTGGAAAACTAGGATGATGATTTATTTATGGGATATTATTGAATCAGGTTATAAGTCTTCCACTATGATGATTAATGATGTTGAATTTCCTAAGCCCAAAGATATAAGGGATGACTCTAATAAAAAAATTGTCTTCATTAAATGGTAAAGCTATCAATGCTCTTATTGTTGGATCTAGATAAACTCTAGAGAGGGGTGAATAGGGTTTATCACAGTTTTTACGGGATATTAAAAATTCATAGAACACAGAATGCAGCAGAAATAAAAATGCAAAAAGTAAATGATACAAGATATACCCAGCTTCGGCAAAATACTGCCTACTGTTGCACTCCTAAGGTTTCTACTAGGTGATAGAACAGATCCCACTTACAAGACCATGTAAACTCGCACTTCCTGCTCCTGTACTAACACTACGCTCAAAACCCTAGACTGATCTATTCCCCTAGATCATATTTCCCCATATTACAATCCCGTAACCTGTAACCCTAGTTTTTACAAACTCTAGTAAACTACCAGTTAACACCCTAACTGGATTCCTAGATTTTACAGACCTAGAAACTATTCTGATTGGTTTACAACACAAATTAAAAACAATAAAACAAGACAATAGATAAAACCCTAGATTTAAATGAAAATTTAATTTCCCCTTTAAGCGCATTGACTTAGCCGGCCATTTTAAAGATGGTTGCACCTTATTTCATTTGTCCCCAATCACTTTTCTTTGATGAGAAATGGTAGCAGTAAAAAAGAATTGAGGCTAGGGTTTTCTCCTTGAATTCCCAAATCGACCTGATTGATGAATTGCTGAAAAGATTTAATCTTGGTTGAACTTCGAGTGTTGTTGTTTTCTGAAGCTTCAATTTGGGATTCCTCTCTCTAGCTCTTGTCGAAAACATTCTGGAAAAAATGTGAGTTCTCTGTATTCTATAACTTTGAATTCCTCTCGAATTGATTTTTGGTTTTTTTTCTTCGATCATTTTTGCCAGTGATGTAAACGGTGTATGTAACACCCCACCTCCGCCAATGCCACTCTTGCAAGCACACTAGCTTTGGAGGGGCGTTAAACGAGGTAACATGCATGCAGATATCACAAGACAGAACATATAAGTAAAAACAGAGTAAATAAAGCAGCGGATAAAACTAGCATTTCAAAACCATAGTTAAGTTACATCAAAGTACTTGTTCATTATTTTCCCATAAAACAAAGTCTAGAACATAAACTGAAAACTGAAAAAGAAACATAAAGTAACTATCCCCAAAGTAGCATAAGGCCATAGCATGCTCAAACCATACGTGAGCTATCCAATAAAGCAGCAAAAGATCCAGCTAAGTAACAGTGTTCCCACCCTGCAAACCTGGGGGGGGGGGGGGGGACGGAAGAAAAGAGGCGAAAGAAAACGGGTCAGTTAAAAAGACTGGTAAGTCCTATCTACTATTAGTATAAAAACTAATAAAGTTAACTGAACATGTAAAACAGAGATGAGATGTAGGGTGATAACTGGCATGGTGAAAGGTTAACAAGATAGATCAAGTGTGGCATCGCATATACAAGGTTAAGTTGCACCAGGTGTGTACTAGTATTCCTATCCATGTCAAGTATAAACAAGAAATGATCCCTTGGCCCAATGTTGGCCCAAACCCATGAGATGACCTAAATCAAGGTCCAACTACTCGGTCTAGTCTATCGGCTCCCTATCAGCCTAACTCGTCGTGTATCGGTGTCATACGGTCCAAACATGAAATGTAGTCGACTGTGCTAGGTCCACCCTAGGGTGTATCCGGCCCTAGGGTGTCAACCACTGACACGAAACAAGCACGCACAGTCAAAACCTACTGGTGCCCAAGTCTGTCTTTCATCCCCGGACAATGTGCACGACCATGGTCCGTCGGAATCTACTATGGCGCACCTACTTTTGCAGTCTTTTTGGTCGCTTACACTCCAGCCCAGTAATCGTGCCCCACCCTAGCCTAGTCCCTAGGGTATCCGATACTCCCTAGTGGGTTACTGCTGAGAAGGACCACGTAACTAGGGTTTTCTAGTGGGTTAAGTGTGGTTAACCCATCCAATCAAGTATCAAGTTGGTTAAGTGTACCCAAGGTTCATGACTTAACCGCGTCAACCCATCATGTCTAATTGGTTAAGTATTCAAGTGGTCCATGACTTAACCCTACCATGTGGCATTAATTAGTTTAATGCACCCAACCTCTCACATTAGACCTTGTTGTGGTTACTAGTTAAGCCGGGCGGGTCCGGGTAGCTTTACACCACAACTTGGTCTAACCTCGGGTTTCTAGTGCAACATGACCAACTACTCACATTAGGTCCTATTGTTTGTAGCCACTAGTTAAGCCGGGCAGTTCCGGGTAGATTTATGCTACAAACTCAACCCAACCTCGAGTTGGCCACTCATATTTTCTAAGTGTCATGTCCATCATTATGTTTACAACCATAATCACAAGTCAATGTTCATGTCATATTTTTAAACCATGTTTTCATGTCATTAATATTACCCAAACCCAACGTATTCCCATTGCATGTACGTTTCGCATAACATAACATAGATCAAAATAGGGAACTTGGCAAAAGCATGACAAAAGGGGCATAAGGTAATGAGGTTGGCCACAAGGTAAACATGGTGGCATATGAGGCATAAGTATGTTCATAAACTTGCATATTACATCATGGGCCTCAAAACATGCATAATATCAACTTAAGCAAATAGGTGTAACATGATCATAAATGACATAGGATGGAGGCTAGAAGTTCGCATATAACTTTATATGCAAGTTATCATAAAGGTTATGAGAGTTCTCATGTTGTATAATGCAACATTTCAACATAAAGCTTATAGCTTTTAGCCCACAAGGTCAAGGTGATAGGTTTACAAACATGCATAGAATATATTCGTGCATAACATGATAAGATCATAGGTTTACAAACATGCATAGAATATATTCATGCATAACATGACAAGATCAAAGCACATATCATACTTAGGCCCAAACTCAACTTGCAACATGTCATATTAACTTCATAGTTAGAATCTAAGAATAGTATAGGGCTTACAATGAGCGGTTATGCGATCTAGATCAATATATATAAAGATTGAGACGAAGCCACAAGCAAAATCCGCAAAGAAAATAATAAGCTCCACTTAAACGCCTTGAAACAAGAAGTAATAACTCCAATGACAAAGAAAGAAGGCTCTTTTACTTAAGAAAGATGGCTCTTTTATGACATAGATTGATTTGAGACACTCATGCTTTCATGAAGAAGATGGAGGCCATGATTGGTGAATATTTGGACAACATTTAGTTGTAGGAATGATTAATGAGGGTTTAGGCTAGGTCTAGGGGTCTTTTTATAGGTGATTAGGTTAATTTATACCATAGGATTAACCCTAAATCGAATCTGAGCCATCAACTCCCGTCAGAAACTTCCAGAGCAAGACCAAACCTGTCAAAATGGGGCACCAGAAAAACTGGTCCGACCGGGGGGGTCGACCCCTGGGTCGACATGGGTGTCGACCCATTGGGGTGGGGGGTCGACACTGGTGTCGACCCTGCCTGGGGCGGGAAAATTTTCCCCCTTTTCTGCCTTGGTTGCAATTGAATCTGAATTCGAATTTGAACTGTTTTCGGGCTTGGAATTTTATGAAAACTTCAATGGGCCATAACTTGGTCATACGGACTCCGTTTTTCGAAAACTCGGACTCTATTTCGCGTATTTTTCCGAGACGAACGCAATGGCACAGCCCGTTTCCCTTGATTCAGATTTTACAATTTAATTCTGCCTTGATTTACATTATAACATGTTATTAAAAATACGGGTTGTTACATTCTCCCCTCCTTAAAGGATTTCGTCCCCGAAATCTCCAAGTTAGGAAGAACGTATCCTACCATCCATCATCCATCTACTCAAAACAACATCCACAAGTAATCATTGTCCTTAAAAGATTTCTAATGCTGTATGAACATATGCAAAGGTGTGTGTATATGTACTTATCTAATGCGAAAATCAGGCGGTTACTGATTCAGTAAACCTCCTTAATGCAAAGTATGTTAGTGAAATGAGTCCATATGTATGCAAATTCCTAACATAGTTTATAATCTCTACATGAGTGCACATAGCATTCATTCATATGCAACATCCACGTGATAGCACAACAAGTTTCATCCATGAATAAGCATAAACACTCATGCATATGCAACATGAAAGTGTGTGAGCCGATCTTAGTGCCTAATGTGTATCATGCATCCACGAGTATCCACTTGCAAACACTTGCAACCACTTGCAAACATCAAGCATAACATGTTTCAAATACATGTTTCATCCAAAGGGTTTCTACCTAAGGTTCTCATGACAAGGTTAACGAGATAACAAGATAAGTAGGATAAACATGGATATCAAAAAGGAAGATATGCTACTTAGGAAAGGAGATTGAGAATGTACCCTCAAAAAGGAATGGATAAAGCCCGCACATCTTCTCCTCGGTTTCCCAAGTTGCATCTTCATCGGCTTCACTCCACTGAACTTTCAACAATTTTACTTCTCGATTCCTTAACTTCTTGATCTCTGTTCCCAAAATACGAATCGGAGCTCTCCTCAAGGTTGCCTCTTTCTCTACCTCCACGTTTTCAAGGATGCTTGGTTCAACCACCTCAGCGGACTCATGTAAGCACTTTCGGAGATGCGAGACATGAAAGACATTTTGTACTCCGGCTAGCTTCTCGGGCAATTCCACCTTATAGGCCATCTTTCCAATTCTCTCTATGATAGGGAAGGGTCCTACGAACCTTGGTGCCAGCTTCCCAACTGCTCCAAAACGTACCACATTACGCAAAGGAGAAACCTTCACGAAAACCATGTCTCCCACTTCGAATTCCAAATCTGCCCTTCGCTTGTTAGCATAGGATTTCTGTCTATCTTGGGCTGCTTTCATCCGTCTTCTCACCAATTCAACTTTCTCGGATGTGTCCCGTATCATATCGGGCCCAAGTATAAGCCTATCTGTTGTCTCCCACCAACAAGATGGTGACCTACACGGCCTCCCATACAAAGCTTCAAATGGTGCCATCCCTATGCTGGCTTGATAACTATTATTATAAGCAAACTCTACAAGAGGAAGGTGGTCTTCCCAAGTACCACCGAAGTCAAGAACACAAAGCCTCAAAAGATCTTCTAGCACTCTATTCACCCTTTCGGTTTGGCCATCCGTCTGGGGGTGATAGGCTGTACTCAGATTCAATCGCGTACCCATCGCTTCTTGCAGACTATTCCAGAACTGGCTAGTGAAAATCGGGTCACGATCGCTAACTATGCTAGAAGGAATTCCATGCAACCGCACTATCTCCCGAAGATAAATAGATGCTAGCCATGATGCGGTCCTCTTGCTCTTTACAGAAATGAAATGAGCACTCTTCGTAAGTCTATCAACTATGACCCATATGCTTGTATTCCCTTTCCTTGACCTAGGCAATCCATCCACAAAATCCATAGAAATACTCTCCCACTTCCATTGCGGGACCTCCAACGGATGTAATAGCCCACCTGGTTTCTTTGACTCGGCTTTCACTTGTTGGCACACCATGCACTTTGAAACATACTCTGCCACATCTTTCTTCATTCCGGCCCAAAAGAAAATGCGATTCATGTCTCTATACATCTTATCTCCACCAGGATGTATAGTCATCTTCGAGTGATGTGCTTCTTGGAGAACTTTATGCACCAAGTCTCCTTCTTGTGGAACGCATAGCTTTCCATCACGCCTTAGCCAACCTTTATCATCAATAGTATATCTAGCAAGGTGACTAGACGTCTCACCACGAATCAACTTGTCCATGACCTCGACTATCTGTGGATCTTCCTTCTGCGAAGCCCCAACTTGATCAAGAAGTGTGGGTCTAAGCTCAAGGGATGCTAAAGAACCCATCATCGACTCAACAGCCGTCGTGAAATCAAAGGTTGCCAAGAACTCTAAGTTCTTCATCTCAATAAACAAGGGACTCAAAGTCAACCTCCTTCTGCTTAGTGCGTCTGCCACAACATTACCCTTGCCAGGGGTATAAGCTATCTCGAAGTCATATGATGCCAAGAATTCCATCCACCTTTGATGTCTTAAATTCAGATCTTTCTGCGAGAAGAGGTACTTGAGTGACTTGTGATCAGTATACAACTCAAACCTTTCGCCTAGAAGATAGTGGCGCCAGGATTTGAGTGCAAAGACGATCGCCGCCAACTCTAAATCATTAGTGGGATAGTTCTTCTCATGAACTTTAAGTTGCCTACCCCCATAACATATCACTCTTCCCTCTTGCATTAGAACATCACCTAACCCCGTACCACATGCATCGGTGTACACAGTAAACATCTTACCGCCA
The DNA here is from genome assembly GCA_030737875.1 of Allium sativum. Classification (NCBI taxonomy): domain Eukaryota; kingdom Viridiplantae; phylum Streptophyta; class Magnoliopsida; order Asparagales; family Amaryllidaceae; genus Allium; species Allium sativum. The sequence goes on along the minus strand of CM060912.1, from coordinate 889,902,025 downwards.
TCGGGTAATGCCAAAACTGGAGCTGTGGTAAGGGCTCTCTTGAGTCTTTGAAAAGCAAGCTCACACTCCAAGTCCCATGCAAAGACTAAGTTCTTCTTTGTCAACTTAGTAAGAGGGGCCGAAATCTTAGCGAAGTCCCTGATGAACTTCCTATAGTAGCCCGCCAGACCGAGAAAGCTTCTTACTTTGGTTGCATTCCTAGGAGTCTTCCAGTCTTGAACCACAACCACTTTCGCGGGATCCACCGTTATGCCTTGCTTAGAAACTATATGTCCAAGAAACCGAACTTCCCTTCTCCAAAAATGACATTTGGAGAACTTGGTTTTCAGCTGATGCGCCCTAAGCGTAACCATCACTTCCTTGAGATGTCTGGCATGTTCTTCCTCATCCTTTAAGAAGATCAGAATATCATCCACGAAGACAACCACGAACTTGTTAAGGAACTCCCTGAACACCCTACTCATCAAATCTACGAAGTAGGTGGGTGCATTAGTCAAACCGAATGGCATGACAAGCCATTCAAAGAATCCATCTGGAGTCCTAAACGCAGTCTTATCAATGCTATCCTCAGCCACTCTAAGCTGATGGAATCCGGTGGCTAGATCAAGCTGAGAGAAAACAGAAGCACCAACAAGCTGGTCAAAGAGATCATCAATCCTTGGTAACGGGTGCCTATTCTTCTTTGTCAGCTTGTTTAATTCTCGATAATCAACACATAGACGAAGCGAACCATCCGCCTTAGTAGCGAATACCACAGGAGCACCCCATTCAGAAATGCTTCACCTAATAAAAATTTTCTCAAGCAGCTTCTTGATTTGCTTACTGAGCTCCCTTCTTTCACGTGGGGCCATGTGCCTAACGGGCAATGATACTGGCTTGGCATTATCGACTAGATAAATGCGGAAATCTATCTCTCGTTTAGGGGGTAACCCCTTAACTTCTTCAAAGACATCAGGATAGTCTCGGACCACCCTTACAGATTGCAGATCATCGATGGACGAGTCAAGAGATTCAAGATAACATAACATGACGGGACCTCTAGGGTTACAAGAAATTTCTAGGGTATTACCGAGGCGAGTCATGAGCCTCACAATCCTATGCTCACAATCGAGAATGGCTCCATAACTGGACAACCAATCCACGCCCAAGATCAACCCGTATTCCGTGAACCCGAGAAGATAAGCATTACACGCGAATTCTACGGTCAAGATAGAAATCTTCAAATCCACACAAATCATAGATAGATGGGCGGAACCCCCAATTGGATTTGAAACGCTGACGGGATCCTTAACTAGACTAGTACTTAGGTGCAAACTTTCAACAATGTCAGAAGAAATAAAACTATGCGATGCGCCAGAATCAAATAAGGTGCGAACAGGATAATCAGAAATATAAACAAGACTTTCTACAGAAATACTACCTCGGTCCTGAACTGGAGCAGCGTTGAGAGCTTGCACTTGCCCTCCAGAAGGTCCTGCACGCTGATTCTGCCCTTGCCCTTGTCCTTGCTTCTTGGGGGCAATCCTTGCTAAAGTGTCCAGTCTCTCTACAATGAAAGCATTCGCCTCGCTTCCTCTTCTTCTTTCTGCAATCCTTGGCTATGTGCCCAACAATCCCACAGAAGTTGCATTTTCTTGGGTCCTTTGCCTTGGCCTTGTTGCCCTTGTTGTTCTTGTTGTTTTGATTGCTCTGATTGCTCTGATTTCCTCCCCACTTGGAGTCTATCTTCTTGGCTTGAGTCTCATTAGCCTTGACTTCTTTCTTTCCATTCTTATCGTCTCCTTGAAGCAATGCCATGTCCACTAGGCCTTCAAAAGTGGCCCCCATGGGTATATGCGATAGGGCTAAACCTTGTAATGGCTCATTCAATCCTCGTGCAAAGCGTAAAGCCTTCTTCTGGGGAGTATTAACCATGTCCAAACCGAATCGAGCGAGCTGGTTAAACTTATTCACATACTCCCTCACTGTCATGTCCCCTTGCTTCAAAGATATAAACTTCTCCAATTGCAGATTCTCCTCAGCGGATGATAGAAACTTAAGCCCAAACCTCGTCCTAAAGTCGGCCCAAGTCTCTATAGGTCTAGTAGCATTGGTGACATCCCACCAATAAGCAACTTCTTCTTTTAATAGCCATGCTGCCAATAAAACCTTTCTATGGTCTTCCATGTCAAAGATAGCGAAGAGATCCTCGGTTTCTTTCAACCAATTTCGTGCCTCCACAAAAGTCTCCGTCCCAATGAAATTCTTGCCACCCATCGCCTTAAAGTCTTTGCAAATCTTAGCGAAATCTGCTTGTGGATTCTGAGGAGGAGGAGGAGGAGGAGGAGGGACCTCAGTTACGGTGGGGGTGGTTGTTGGGCCCACATTGTTGGCCCTAGCTTCCAAGTACCTCCGGAACCATCCGGGAATGGTCACTCCCTCGAAAAGGTTAAGATCAGCCATACTGAAAAAGAAAAAGATAGATTCAGAACGAGGAAACGAAGGATAGTGCTAATGGCTTTTGGGGAGTAGCCTTTTAAAATAACTAGACTTTTCTTGGATAATACTTAATTGGTTTTGAAATAGTTTTTTTTCTTTTTCAAAAGGTAAGTTTTAAAAACCTTTTGCTCAAATCTTGTAAACCTTATGCTCTGATACCAAATGTAACACCCCACCTCCGCCAATGCCACTCTTGCAAGCACACTAGCTTTGGAGGGGCGTTAAACGAGGTAACATGCAAGCAGATATCACAAGACATAACATATAAGTAAAACCAGAGTAAATAAAGCAGCGGATAAAACTAGCATTTCAAAACCATAGTTAAGTTACATAAAAGTACTTGTTCATTATTTTCCCATAAAACAAAGTCTAGAACATAAACTGAAAACTGAAAAAGAAACATAAAGTAACTATCCCCAAAGTAGCATAAGGCCATAGCATGCTCAAACCATACGTGAGCTATCCAGAAAAGCAGCAAAAGATCCAGCTAAGTAACAATGTTCCCACCCTACAAACCTGGGGGGGGGGGAAACGGAAGAAAAGAGGCGAAAGAAAATGGGTCAGTCAAAAAGACAGGTAAGTCCTATCTACTATTAGTATAAAAAAAAAATAAAGTTAACTGAACATGTAAAACAGAGATGAGATGTAGGGTGATAACTGGCATGGTGAAAGGTTAACAAGATAGATCAAGTGTGGCATCGCATATACAAGGTTAAGTTGCACCAGGTGTGTACTAGTATTCCTATCCATGTCAAGTATAAACAAGAAATGATTGTTGTATATAACGGTGTTGTATACACAATTATATGATTTTTGTTTGATGATAACAACCAAATAAATATTATTTTAATGTGTTTGATATTGTACTATTATTATACATCACAGACTGGAATATAATATTTATATTTAAATAAAATACAACTGTACAGAAATTTAAATATTCACAGTATTTTATTTAAATAAGAATATTTTATTTCAATATCTAAACAGTACAAAATTTACAACTCCACTATTTACACATCACTGTTATACAATTCAGTTCATACTCACATTTGCATTTCAATACAAAACTCCTCGATACATCACTCACACTCGGTATACATTCATTTATACAATCTCTTTTACACAGACTCGCATACATTTACACTTTGACACTTATATTTTTTGTTTGCTGACACTCTGTTCTTCATCTTCAGCCTTCTGTCATCACAGTCAGTCCAGTCGTCATGCTTACCTGTCATTCAGAAACACACACACAGAGTATCTGATACAGAAATAATATTCTAATTACATGCGAATATAAATTTATTTTTTAAATTTTATTTGCCTCAGAATTTCGGTGTGTTTCTCATCATTTTTCTGACTCGATCTGGTTTTTTTAATCCGACTGATGGCTGCATATACACACGTGTATAAATACACGTGTGTATTGCGTCGCCAATCAGCGAGCAACTGAGGAGTAGCCACGTGGACCTTCTCGACTCAGTGCACATGAAAACAACTCAATGAAAAGTCAACAACAAACTCAAAGTGGTCGAACACACATCAAAATGGTGCACAAGAAATTTCAGCTCAAATACAATGACAAATCAAAGCAAATGTTGATCAGCATGGACATGGCATCTGCATGAATGTGAGCATGTACAAGTGGTGGTAAATGAACAGTGCAACTCAGTCATGATCAAAGCATGGTTCAGTCCATATTTTTAAAGTGGACACAAAGTGATCAAGCCAAAACAGCAAGTGCAAAGTGAGGGTGCAACATCATCAATACAAACATGAAACAGAAATCAGCTCGACCAATGCAAGAATGTCCAAGGCTGTTACTTAGCATGGCCAAGGTGAGAAATTCACACAGCAAAACAGTGAGCTCAACAACAAAGCAAAAGCAGCATAGAAGAAGCAGCATATACAATATAGGCAAGCATGTCAAAACATTCATGAGCAACATGGAGTTACAAACCAAAGCATGAAACAGCATTAACAAATGGCTACAAGGTGCGGCTTAGTAAACGGAACAGAGCATGCTTTCAGATTCAAGAACATACAAGCTTGGTTTAGCAGAAAAGTAAAGATTAGCATGCAAGAATAAAAGAGCCAGTTTTACATGTGCACAGCAATGTTACAAAGGGCAGACAAGTGAAGCACAATGTTGGCAAAAACATTTGGCAAGTATTTACTTTTGATCAACAAGTTTTTACTTGACAAGCAAAGAATCAGGAAATAAGGGCAAAGACACAACTGTGACCAGTTTTTTTAAAAGACCTGAAAAAGTATTCAAAGCCAAAGAAATTCACAGGAATTATAAAAAAAAAAGCTTTTATTTACAATCAATGAAAGGGGCAAATTTTTTTTTTCTTTGCAAAATAATTGCACAGCATCACAATATTCGGCAAGGAATTGATTCACTGAGTTTTGGCAACGTTCAAGTATTTTTCAGAAATGAAAATTTGGCAAGTGATTTCATTTAGTTTAGGAAGCTAGCAAAAAGAATCACTCAAAGTTATCAAGGACAAGAACACATCAAGATTCATCAAAAATCACGCAGGGAAAAACAATGTTTGTTTTCAATTTTGCATCTCGACAAAATCAATTCAAGGTGGATAAAAAGGCAGCAAATAACTTTCAGGTTCATTCAAGTTTTTGAATTCACAACAGTCATGGACCAATTAAACCAAGGAAATCATATCTGGCAATAACATTTTCAGAAACAAATCAATTCAAATATTCCAGTCATAAAGGGAAAATTGCATGGTCAGGCAAAAGGAATTTATTCTGGGCAAGAAATCAGCATCAAATTCATTCTCGGCATTTTTCAGAAATCACAATTTCATTTCCAGTAAGACAGACAAAAAAATTTCTTTCCAGAAATGATTTCATGGTTTTTAAGACATGCAAGAAATACTTGGCAAGTTTTCAAAGTATGTTCAGATATGTCATCCAATTCATTATGGGCAAAAATCATTTTGTATTTATGTTTGTCAAAGCTCAAAGCCAACCAGATTCATCACAACAAATCTCAAATTCAATCGAGAGAGTCAAAAGGGGCAACAAATCATGTATTCATTGATTGAATCACATGTATCAATTCAGGAAACACACGTGCAAAATCATTCAGGGTAGATTTAAATCGAGGAAATAAAAGGGACAATCCATTTTTAAGGTGATTAAACCGAGGTAATCAAGGGTTCAAGAAAAATTCATTCAAAGCCGAGAATTTTCAAAAGGGAAACCGCAATCAATCATCGAGAAAAATCAGTCAAGTCATATATGAAATCAGTGATTTAGGGTTTTCTATTTTTTACCCTATATTTACACCCTATTCATCATCGGCAAACGAGATATACAGATCGAAACCAAGCAAATTAACCGAGCAACCAAAGAATTAAAATCAGAAATCTTACCAAGTTTCGACCACCAGAAAATCCGATATCAGACGTGAAGATATCCATCGAAGAACTGAAGTTCATCAGAGAACCAGAATTCATCTATCTGGAGCTATCACAATCGAATTGGGGCAAAGACGAGAAACCCTAGAATCGTTTTTTTCCAGAGCCGCCATTTTTACACAGAGAAAGAAATCGGGCAGAAGTGAATTAAAGTGGCCGGCCTATTTAGTTTTTGGCTAAGCCAAGTTTGCAAAAAAAAGGGGATGACCCCTTGTTTTTTAAACTCCTTAGTCAAAATTTCACAAGGGGTTTTTTATTTTTGTATTTAAATTTTTGTGTTGTAAAAACCGTCGAACGGTTTCTAGAAGTCTGTAAAATTTCTAGGGGAGTTTCAGTTAGGAGTTAACTGACAGTTCTAGAATTCTGTAAAATCTAGGATATTGGTTACGGGTTGTAATCAAGGGAAATCTGGTCAAGGGGATATTGGCCAGTCTACGGTTTTGAGCGTAGGGTTAGAATAGGAGCAGGGTTTGCGAGTGTACATGGTCTTGTATGCGGGATCTGTTCTATCACCTAGTAGAAACCTTAGAAATGCAGCAGTAGGCAGGGTTTTGCCGAAGCTGGGTATATCTGTGTGTGATTTATTTTCTGCATTTCTGTTTCTGCTATATTCTGTGATCTGTTTATTATTTTAATATCCTGTCAGTTTTTCAATTCTATTTAAAAACTGTGAAAAACCCTATTCACCCCCCTCTAGGGTTATTCTAGATCCAACAGTGGTATCAGAGCCTGGAAATTTCATTAACTCTAGAGTCATGGGTAACCCTTGCTGTCAGTCCACAGAGAGTCAGTCCAGTTCATCTCCAACTATTTTCACTGGAACAGATTTTTTAAATTGGAAATCCGAAATGGAATTTTATTTAAAATCTGTTGATATTAAATGTTGGGATGTTGTTATCAATGGGTTTGACATGGTAGATAAAGCTTCTAATTCTCGTGCTACACATATTCTGTATTCTCACCTTGATGATAATCAATACAGTCTGATTTCTCATTGTTTAACTGCGCAGGAAATTTGGACAGCTCTAACTACAAGATATGGAAACGACAGCAACTTCTCAAAACCCTCAACTGTCAACTCAGATTCAGATCTTTGTTCAACAGATGAATCAGCTGATGAAGACTCAACAGATGATGAGATAAGAAATTTTTCATATGAAGATCTGGTTTATTTTTGTGTTGATTTAACCAAATCTGTTGACAAACTCCAATCGAAAAATAAATCTCTGAAATCTATAAATTCTGAGTTGACCAACAAGATAAATTGTTTGGAATCGAAATTGTCAAATATCGTGAAATTTGAAAATTCTAATTGTGAAAATTGTTTGAAATTAAAAACTGATCTCGTTCATTTCAATAATAATATTCGAAGGCTTGAAGAAGAAATTTTAATTTTAAAAGATAACGAGATTGAGCTGAAAGATGCAAACAATTGTTTACAAAAGGAATTTATAAATTTCAAGGCTATCAAAAATTCCAAACATGAAATCGCTGAAAATAATAGTCTGTTGAAAACGAATTCGATTTTGAATAAGCTTGAAAAAGAGATTGAAAATTTTAAATCCTCTGAGAAACATCAACTTGAGAAACAAGTTCAGTTTGAATCTGAAATTTTAAAATCCAAGACCAAAATCAAACAGCTTGAAATTGAAAATTTGTTTTTAAAACAAAATGACACTGAGAGGAGAAAGATCAGCATTAATCGTTGCTCAAATCTAATGAAAGAAAATTCTGATCTTAAAAATAAAATTCAACGGCTTGAATCAACTCTGAATAAATTTTCAAATGGAGAAAAATCGTTGAATATGTTGTTGAGAAATCAATTTTCGTCTGGAAATAAGAATGGACTTGGATTTGGGAAAATGAATGATTTTGAAAATCAGAATACAAACGGTTTTAAAAATTCTTCAATCAACTTAGGAATGAATCGTTTTGAAAATCTAAACTCTGAAAATTACAAAGGATTTTTGAAACAAAATCGAAGTGGAAATTCGCTTGATAATAAACCATTTAAACAATCTTGGATTCCAAAAAGAAATAAAATGAACTTTGTTAAATTCAAGCAGATTTGGGTCCCTAAAGACACTTTTGTAAATTCTGATGGTTTGTTATACAACCAAGTTTGGGTACCAAAAGGTGTGAACAAAACTGTGAGTGGTTTTACTACTTTCGTTAGACCACTCAATTCTCTTAACAGTTAGGTACCAAAGGAGGCTGAGGAACTGCATAGCTAAAGAAAAACTGGATTCAAAACTGCTACATATCACAGAATAATTCACAGTTCCTTAGCCACATCTGATGAGTTAGAGATTCTGCTTTACATTGGATTCTGGTATGACTCTAAACTTGTCTTTGTATATTCTCTTTGTTTTTATTTTCTGTGTTTATTCCTTCCTCTTTCCCCTTCTTTTTTTTTTGTTTTGACACTGCCATATTTTTTGTCTATACTTCTTAAACTTCCAGTTGCAGAATTAATGATTCTTTTTGAAATTTGCCTTACTTGTATAAAATCATCATGTGTTAATTATTTCCATATCCTGAATTTGAACTTGTATATATCTGCAATTGTTTTGAAGTTTATTTTCTGATTTTTGAATTCATAACAGTGTTGATGCATTCATATCATATCTTGAACACTGTTAACTAGAATTCTAAATTTTTGAAGATCTGAATAATTAATGAAATTTCACACACTTATACTGTTTTGAGTCCCTTCCAAATCATTTTGGAAACGCTTGAAATATTACACTCATTACAGCACTCTATTATTTATTAGTAGTGATATTTTCATTATTTTTCAGATTGGCTTTGAAAATTTAAATTGTCTAGAATCTCAGTGATACATCTTAGAACTCATCTTTATTCATGATTATTATGGTTGAAATTAGTTTGTTTGAAATCATCTGAAATTCTTGATATTTTGAATATCACACACCTCTTAAATTTGAAATAATCAACCTTGTGTGACTGATTCATTATATCTCAAACTTAACATTGATTCAAGTGATTTCAAATAAATTATTTTTAAATTTCTGGTATCATGAATACCTCTCAAATTTGATGTAAATGATCTGATATTTCTATTGGGCTTGTAAGAAATAGTTTTTGAAATTCTTGAAAAGTTCTTTTTGAAAATGGTCTTTGAAAATCATTGATATTTCATGATTAATTGATTTAAATATTTATTTGTTTAAAGTCATTTGAAATTATTGATTTATTGAATCACACACATATCTTGAATCTGACATTAATAATTAGGTGTAATCGATTCATTGAATCTAGAGTATTTCATATTCATCAAATGATTTAAAATAAATGGTATTTTTAATCTTGGATCATGAACCATCTTATGTGACCATCATTCTGTCAAGTTTGTTTCTGAAACTATTTTTGTGCTGCTCTGATACTGTTTTTTTTTCTCAAATAACTGCCTGTTTTGATTTGTCTGTTGCTTGCCAAATTTGTAAATCTTGTCTGCGTGGGCTCTGTGTTTGAAACTCTTTGATATCCTTGTTCGTCTCAAGTGTCAATTTTAAATCCTCGAGAAGAGAGAACAATTGGTATCAGAAGTACTGATTTTTTTTCCTCTTATCCTGTATAGCTTTCTCACATTTCCTCTTGTAATTGATTTTTCAACTTTAAAATTATTTGTTGATTATTCATTTAGAAATGGAAATCAATATCCAATTGAACTGTATTTATAATTCATCAAAATTATTATCAGTTTCTGAAATTGTGATGAATTGTGACTGCAGTGTATTTCACAACAAGAGGAGATTTTATTTGGATTTTCATGACGGTTGAATATTTATTATAATATCTTTGAACTGGCAATTATTTCTCGACCATCTCCTTTATCCATCACCTGTCTGCCATCCATCATGTTTTTTATATTAATGTGGAGAGTTTAATATTTTTAAAATCTTTTTGTATAAATAATGAAAATATTTGTGATGGAATTGTGGTTATGTTATATTCAGAATTAGTGAAATTGAGAATTTTCAATTATCTCGGTACAGTTGATCATATTTCATAATATAATTAATTTAGAAATTTATTTCATAGTCCATCTCTGTACTTACCACATTTCTGTCATTCATATTGGTTGTATATACCGAGGAGTTCTTCTAGTTAAAGCTGAAAATGTTAAAATATATTATTAATACATAAGTGTGTCTCTAACCTCATTTAAAAATTCAAGCTCTGGTCATGCATGGTTAAGAGACAACTTATAATTTAAGCTGCGACTGACCTCATTTAAAAATCCAAGCTCTGGTTATGCGTGGTCAGTGTGCTCTTAAATAAAAATAAAAGAAAAAGGAATAGTATGCTATAAATTGAAATAAACTTGAAATTCTCCTTTGTGTAAAAAAGCCAGCCTACCAATCCATTTTCTAATCTGTGAAATGTGTTAATATTTTATGACGTATTATGATTTGCTGATTGATGGGTATTGGGATTTAAGGTTATTCGATCTTGTCACTTAAATTGAATTATTAATTATAGTCCAAATTCCATCTCTGTTTTTGAACCTCATTTTTTTTGGAAAATAATTGGAATACATTTTTTTTTACTCTCCCCATTTTATATAAAATTCATCGTAAATCCGGCATTCTCTACAATGTGAGATATGTCACCTGTTCTTAGAATATTATGATTTTTGTTTGACTGATTGAAATTTATGATAACCGTTCTTACTCTTATGCTGAAATTATATTTGTTAGTCACTATTCGTCTGTATTTTAAACTCTGTATCCTTTTGATGATAACAAAAGGGGGAGAATGGATTAGATTTTGATTTATGAGTGAATATTTTATAAAAAAAAATTTAATTTTGAAAATTCATTATTGTTCATTTTCATTTCACTCATGCACAGTTATAGGGGGAGTCTCTGGTGTAGTGGGAGCAAAGTCTCTAGTGTAGTGGGAGCTTTCAAATAGGGGGAGTTCAATATTCACTATCAAACACATCTATCGTATACAAAATCTTTTATTTGTTTGTCATCATCAAAAGGGGGAGATTGTTGTATATAACGGTGTTGTATACACAATTATATGATTTTTGTTTGATGATAACAACCAAATAAATATTATTTTAATGTGTTTGATATTGTACTATTATTATACATCACAGACTGGAATATAATATTTATATTTAAATAAAATACAACTGTACAGAAATTTAAATATTCACAGTATTTTATTTAAATAAGAATATTTTATTTCAATATCTAAACAGTACAAAATTTACAACTCCACTATTTACACATCACTGTTATACAATTCAGTTCATACTCACATTTGCATTTCAATACAAAACTCCTCGATACATCACTCACACTCGGTATACATTCATTTATACAATCTCTTTTACACAGACTCGCATACATTTACACTTTGACACTTATATTTTTTGTTTGCTGACACTCTGTTCTTCATCTTCAGCCTTCTGTCATCACAGTCAGTCCAGTCGTCATGCTTACCTGTCATTCAGAAACACACACACAGAGTATCTGATACAGAAATAATATTCTAATTACATGCGAATATAAATTTATTTTTTAAATTTTATTTGCCTCAGAATTTCGGTGTGTTTCTCATCATTTTTCTGACTCGATCTGATTTTTTTAATCCGACTGATGGCTGCATATACACACGTGTATAAATACACGTGTGTATTGCGTCGCCATTCAGCGAGCAACTGAGGAGTAGCCACGTGGACCTTCTCGACTCAGTGCACATGAAAACAACTCAATGAAAAGTCAACAACAAACTAAAAGTGGTCGAACACACATCAAAATGGTGCACAAGAAATTTCAGCTCAAATACAATGACAAATCAAAGCAAATGTTGATCAGCATGGACATGGCATCTGCATGAATGTGAGCATGTACAAGTGGTGGTAAATGAACAGTGCAACTCAGTCATGATCAAAGCATGGTTCAGTCCATATTTTTAAAGTGGACACAAAGTGATCAAGCCAAAACAGCAAGTGCAAAGTGAGGGTGCAACATCATCAATACAAACATGAAACAGAAATCATCTCGACCAATGCAAGAATGTCCAAGGCTGTTACTTAGCATGGCCAAGGTGAGAAATTCACACAGCAAAACAGTGAGCTCAACAACAAAGCAAAAGCAGCATAGAAGAAGCGGCATATACAATATAGGCAAGCATGTCAAAACATTCATGAGCAACATGGAGTTACAAACCAAAGCATGAAACAGCATTAACAAATGGCTACAAGGTGCGGCTTAGTAAACGGAACAGAGCATGCTTTCAGATTCAAGAACATACAAGCTTGGTTCAGCAGAAAAGTAAAGATGAGCATGCAAGAATAAAAGAGCCAGTTTTACATGTGCACAGCAATGTTACAAAGGGCAGACAAGTGAAGCACAATGTTGGCAAAAACATTTGGCAAGTATTTACTTTTGATCAACAAGTTTTTACTTGACAAGCAAAGAATCAGGAAATAAGGGCAAAGACACAACTGTGACCAGTTTTTTTAAAAGACCTGAAAAAGTATTCAAAGCCAAAGAAATTCATAGGAATTATAAAAAAAAAAAGCTTTTATTTACAATCAATGAAAGGGGCAATTTTTTTTTTCTTTGCAAAATAATTGCACAGCATCACAATATTCGGCAAGGAATTGATTCACTGAGTTTTGGCAACGTTCAAGTATTTTTCAGAAATGAAAATTTGGCAAGTGATTTCATTTAGTTTAGGAAGCTAGCAAAAAGAATCACTCAAAGTTATCAAGGACAAGAACACATCAAGATTCATCAAAAATCACGTAGGGAAAAACAATGTTTGTTTTCAATTTTGCATCTCGACAAAATCAATTCAAGGTGGATAAAAAGGCAGCAAATAACTTTCAGGTTCATTCAAGTTTTTGAATTCACAACAGTCATGGACCAATTAAACCAAGGAAATCATATCTGGCAATAACATTTTCAGAAACAAATCAATTCAAATATTCCAGTCATAAAGGGAAAATTGCATGGTCAGGAAAAAGGAATTTATTCTGGGCAAGAAATCAGCATCAAATTCATTCTCGGCATTTTTCAGAAATCACAATTTCATTTCCGGTAAGACAGACAAAAAAATTTCTTTCCAGAAATGATTTCATGGTTTTTAAGACATGCAAGAAATACTTGGCAAGTTTTCAAAGTATGTTCAGATATGTCATCCAATTCATTATGGGCAAAAATCATTTTGTATTTATGTTTGTCAAAGCTCAAAGCCAACCAGATTCATCACAACAAATCTCAAATTCAATCGAGAGAGTCAAAAGGGGCAACAAATCATGTATTCATTGATTGAATCACATGTATCAATTCAGGAAACACACGTGCAAAATCATTCAGGGTAGATTTAAATCGAGGAAATAAAAGGGACAATCCATTTTTAAGGTGATTAAACCGAGGTAATCAAGGGTTCAAGAAAAATTCATTCAAAGCCGAGAATTTTCAAAAGGGAAACCGCAATCAATCATCGAGAAAAATCAGTCAAGTCATATATGAAATCAGTGATTTAGGGTTTTCTATTTTTTACCCTATATTTACACCCTATTCATCATCGGCAAACGAGATATACAGATCGAAACCAAGCAAATTAACCGAGCAACCAAAGAATTAAAATCAGAAATCTTACCAAGTTTCGACCACCAGAAAATCCGATATCAGACGTGAAGATATCCATCGAAGAACTGAAGTTCATCAGAGAACCAGAATTCATCTATCTGGAGCTATCGCAATCGAATTGGGGCAAAGACGAGAAACCCTAGAATCGTTTTTTTTTCAGAGCCGCCATTTTTACACAGAGAAAGAAATCGGGCAGAAGTGAATTAAAGTGGCCGGCCTATTTAGTTTTTGGCTAAGCCAAGTTTGCAAAAAAAAGGGGATGACCCCTTGTTTTTTAAACTCCTTAGTCAAAATTTCACAAGGGGTTTTTTATTTTTGTATTTAAATTTTTGTGTTGTAAAAACCGTCGAACAGTTTCTAGAAGTCTGTAAAATTTCTAGGGGAGTTTCAGTTAGGAGTTAACTGACAGTTCTAGAATTCTGTAAAATCTAGGATATTGGTTACGGGTTGTAATCAAGGGAAATCTGGTCAAGGGGATATTGGCCAGTCTACGGTTTTGAGCGTAGGGTTAGAATAGGAGCAGGGTTTGCGAGTGTACATGGTCTTGTATGCGGGATCTGTTCTATCACCTAGTAGAAACCTTAGAAATGCAGCAGTAGGCAGGGTTTTGCCGAAGCTGGGTATATCTGTGTGTGATTTATTTTCTGCATTTCTGTTTCTGCTATATTCTGTGATCTGTTTATTATTTTAATATCCTGTCAGTTTTTCAATTCTATTTAAAAACTGTGAAAAACCCTATTCACCCCCCCTCTAGGGTTATTCTAGATCCAACAATGATCCCTTGGCCCAATGTTGGCCCAAACCCATGAGATGACCTAAATCAAGGTCCAACTACTCGGTCTAGTCGATCGGCTCCCTATCAGCCTAACTCATCGTGTATCGGTGTCATACGGTCCAAACATGAAATGTAGTCGACTGTGCTAGGTCCACCCTAGGGTGTATCCGGCCCTAGGGTGTCAACCACTGACACGAAACAAGCACGCACAGTCAAAACCTACTGGTGCCCAAGTCTGTCTTTCATCCCCGGACAATGTGCACGACCATGGTTCGTCGGAATCTACTATGGCGCACCTACTTTTGCCGTCTTTTTGGTCGCTTACACTCCAGCCCAGTAATCGTGCCCCACCCTAGCCTAGTCCCTAGGGTATCCGATACTCCCTAGTGGGTTACTGCTGAGAAGGACCACGTAACTAGGGTTTTCTAGTGGGTTAAGTGTGGTTAACCCATCCAATCAAGTATCAAGTTGGTTAAGTGTACCCAAGGTTCATGACTTAACCGCGTCAACCCATCATGTCTAATTGGTTAAGTATTCAAGTGGTCCATGACTTAACCCTACCATGTGGCATTAATTAGTTTAATGCACCCAACCTCTCACATTAGACCTTGTTGTGGTTACTAGTTAAGCCGGGCGGGTCCGGGTAGCTTTACACCACAACTTGGTCTAACCTCGGGTTTCTAGTGCAACATGACCAACTACTCACATTGGGTCCTATTGTTTGTAGCCACTAGTTAAGCCGGGCGGTTCTGGGTTGATTTATGCTACAAACTCAACCCAACCTCGAGTTGGCCACTCATATTTTCTAAGTGTCATGTCCATCATTATGTTTACAACCATAATCACAAGTCAATGTTCATGTCATATTTTTAAACCATGTGTTCATGTCATTAATATTACCCAAACCCAACGTATTCCCATCGCATGTACGTTTCGCATAACATAACATAGATCAAAATAGGGAACTTGGCAAAAGCATGACAAAAGGGGCATAAGGTAATGAGGTTGGCCACAAGGTAAACATGGTGGCATATGAGGCATAAGTATGTTCATAAACTTGCATATTACATCATGGGCCTCAAAACATGCATAATATCAACTTAAGCAAATAGGTGTAACATGATCATAAATGACATAGGATGGAGGCTAGAAGTTCGCATATAACATTATATGTAAGTTATCATAAAGGTTATGAGAGTTCTCATGTTGTATAATGCAACATTTCAACATAAAGCTTATAGCTTTTAGCCCACAAGGTCAAGGTGATAGGTTTACAAACATGCATAGAATATATTCGTGCATAACATGATAAGATCATAGGTTTACAAACATGCATAGAATATATTCATGCATAACATGACAAGATCAAAGCACATATCATACTTAGGCCCAAACTCAACTTGCAACATGTCATATTAACTTCATAGTTAGAATCTAAGATTAGTATAGGGCTTACAATAAGCGGTTATGCAATCTAGATCAATATATATAAAGATTGAGACGAAGCCACAAGCAAAATCCGCAAAGAAAATAATAAGCTCCACTTAAACGCCTTGAAACAAGAAGTAATAACTCCAATGACAAAGAAAGAAGGCTCTTTTACTTAAGAAAGATGGCTCTTTTATGACATAGATTGATTTGAGACACTCATGCTTTCATGAAGAAGATGGAGGCCATGATTGGTGAATATTTGGACAACATTTAGTTGTAGGAATGATTAATGAGGGTTTAGGCTAGGTCTAGGGGTCTTTTTATAGGTGATTA
This sequence comes from Allium sativum, assembly GCA_030737875.1. NCBI lineage: Eukaryota > Viridiplantae > Streptophyta > Magnoliopsida > Asparagales > Amaryllidaceae > Allium > Allium sativum. The sequence continues at coordinate 889,885,916 of CM060912.1, read as the reverse complement.
GGTTAATTTATACCATAGGATTAACCCTAAATCGAATCTGAGCCATCAACTCCCGTCAGAAACTTCCAGAGCAAGACCAAACCTGTCAAAATGGGGCACCAGAAAAACTGGTCCGACCGGGGGTTCGACCCATTGGGGGAAGTCGACACTGGTGTCGACCCCTGTGTCGACCCTGCCTGGGGCGGGAAAATTTCCCCCCTTTTCTGCCTTGGTTGCAATTCGAATCTGAATTCGAATTTGAACTGTTTTCGGGCTTGGAATTTTCTGAAAACTTCAATGGGCCATAACTTGGTCATACGAACTCCGTTTTTCGAAAACTCAGACTCTATTTCGCGTATTTTTCCGAGACGAACGCAATGGCACAGCCCGTTTCCCTTGATTCAGATTTTACAATTTAATTCTGCCTTGATTTACATTATAACATGTTATTAAAAATACGGGTTGTTACAGTGTAATATAGGATATAGAAATCCTATAAAAGCACTCTGATTTCACCAATTATGACTTAGCCTGATTGCGCGAAAATTTCCTCTTTTGAATATTAAAAACCCTTGCGTGATTTAGATGTCCCTTGAACTAAATTCACTTGCCAAAAACATGTTGCTCACTGATTTGAATTCTAGAAAAGTTCACGTGATTGTTGCTAAAGAATCTCTTGTGTTAATTTGTTGCTATATATTCTCGGATGATTTTGTCCCCTGAATAAATCGAAAAATGCCCTGAATAAATTTGCAAAATTAAAACATGAAATTAAAATTTTGTTTCCAATAGTTCCTTGTGTGATTTCTGACATTGATAAATTGCCTTGAATTTCATTGAATATGGCAAAAGATACTTGGCCATTTAAAACCTGATTTCTTGGAAAAAATTCGGATTGCTCTTGTGGTCCATGCATGATTGAATTTCGAAATGTTAATTGAGTACCACCTTTAAAGAACTTTCCAAAAAAATGTTTTCTTATTTCTGGAAATACATTAACTGTTTTGCCAAAAACAGGAAAACTGATTTGTTGTATTGTTGTGCACTGTTCTGCTCATGTATACCTTTTGCCAGCCACTTATCTTGTGCTTCATATATGTTGGCTCTTGCGTCGATATTGTAACTGTGCATATGATGTACATGGCACCCCTTAGCTGAAATCTGAGATATTGAACTGCTGAACATTGGTTTTTGCTCCATAATATTTGTTGCCATTTTTGTTGCCCACTGTCCTTGAGTTCCTGATGTCATACAGAAACATGTTGTTTCACTTCATTGATCTGTATCCAATTGTTTAGTTGCTTGGCTATTTAGTAAATGACATTTATGGACTACTCAACATTGTAAACTGCCATTTTGAAGTCCATTTTACCTTGCATGTAGCACTAGCTATACACTTGAAAACTGCTTTGTGTTCATCCACATACATTTGTGAACCTGCCTTGTACATTTGAGAGTTGTGCACTTGAATTTGATGAAACTTGCTGTGTTACCCTCCATGTATTGCTAAAATGAAATCAGCACCATTTATTCGCACCACACTTGTCTTGATGCTTGTACCGTTGTCACTTTGAAATGATGTCGGAATCTGCCATTGCTGTGTACATTTGATTCATCATGTTAGCATGCAGTCGCTAATGTCTTGACTACCAGTGTTATTGATTATTTTTGCTATTGCCATCCAAGTTGAATAAGTTTGCTCATGTATGTACTTGCTTGTCTTCTATGCTGCTAGTCATTGTTGCAAATGCCATTGTTTTGAGTTGAGAGATTATGTCATGGTTTAGCTCGACCAAATCCTTATGTTACCCATGCTGGCTTTGTGTTTGCATGCTATTCTGACCTTGTCACTTGTCTCGACCATTTGTTTTGCTGTACTTCAAATCACCTATGTTGTTGTGTATTTACACTGCTACACAATTTATCCATGCACTTTTGCTTAACCATTTGAAACTGAACCCTGATTGTGCACTTGCACACTTGAATCACCTTGCTCGACTAGTTTGTGCCAAAAAAAAACATATTCATTGTTGCTGCACTATGTTGTTGTTTTGACTATACTGCTGTGTCCACTGCTCCATTTCACTGTCATGTTGTTGAGCTGTATGTACACATATATGTATATATACACGTATGTATGTGTGTGTATATGTGTCTATTTGAATATATATCAGCAGACCGCTACACTGCATTGTGGCTGCTTAGAATCAACTGGTTCTGATCAGCAAACTGGTGTAGTGTGTTGAGGCTGATCAGTGAGCACTAGAAATATATACATATCAGATCAAGTCATGAAAATGATGAGAAACACACCAAAATTCTGAGGCAAATAATTTTTTAAAATAAAATTTATAGTTGCATGTATTTAAGATTTATTTCTATTGCAGAGTACTGTGTGTGTTTCTGTTCTATGTGACAGGTAAGCCGACGATGACTGGACTGACAGAGAGCTGTGAAGACAGAAGACTGAAGACAGGAACAGTGTCAGTTAAAGAGTGTTTGTAACAGTGTATGTATAGATGAAAATGTACAACTGAGTGTAAAATGTATATGAGTGTTGTAGTGAGAAACTGTGAGTATGAAATGTATTGCAATACTGAGATTTACAAATAGTGGAGTATAAAATTTGTACTGTTTGAGAAGTTGAAATAAAATATTCTATTTAAATAAAATACTGTGTGGATATTTGAATTTTTGTACAGTTGTATTCTATTTAAATACGAATATTATATTCCTGTCTGTGATGTATATATGAAACAATACAATAATAAACACATTTATAATAATATATATTTTGTTGTTATCATCAAACAAAAATCATATAATTGTGTATACAATTACGTCATATACAACTACGTCATATACAAACCAAGGAGCTCTGAAAATTCAGATGAGGAACCAGTCTACTTCAAATACTAGAAACCCGAGTATACGAAACCAAACTGTCCACTACTTAAAAACAAAAAGAAGAAATATTTTACAACAATATGGGATGATGAGGAAGGAGAAGAAGCTTTCGATAACAGCGAATAAGAAACTAATCTATGTTTTATGGAAAAATCAGATTCAGAAGAAAGCTGAGAAGAATCTAGTGAGGTATACAGTTACAATGACTTACTTTTGATGTGTCAAGATCTTTCCAAAATTATTGATGCCCTAGAATTAAAAGTGAAGAGATTAAAATCTGATAGTTTGAAGTTAGTTCGTAGTAATAATAAGTTAGAATATGAACTTAAAATAGTTTCAAATATTCAAAATCAAGAATGTGAAAAGGGTAACCTATTGAATCTAGAGCTATCAAAATTCAAGTCAAATGTTAAGAATCTGGAAAAAGAAAATTTGAGTATGAAAGAAAATGATGATGTCAAAAGGAAGAATTTCATAAATAGATGCACATCACTTGTGACTGAAAACACAACACTAAAAACCGAAGTCCAGAATGTTAGGATTTCTCTGAATAAGTTTTCAATAGGTTAAACATCTTTTAAAATGTTGTTTGGAAATCAATTGTTCACTAACAATAGAAAGGGACTAGCTTTTGGAAAGACACAGAATGATGTGAACGATAATGCAAAAGGTAGGAGCGTCTTTCCTAAGTGTATGAAATGTGGAGAAGTTGGGCATAGTTTTGAAAATTGTTAGAGTGGGAACAAGAACAGAAAATTCACTAAAGTTTGGAATCCCTAAGCACTTAGCATACAATTATCATAACTATTGGAACACAAATAAAAACACAAAACAAATCTGGATTCCAAAAGGTTCGTTCGTATATAATGCTTCAGTCACAGTTACACTTGGGCCTAAGAGATTCTATGGGTCATCTTCTTCTCTTCTTGTGTAGGCATATTGGTAGGCTAAGGAGCAACAAAAATAGTATTTTGTTTTGGGTGGCTCTAGATATTTGATAGGAGATAAGAGACTGATCCTTAGCCTAAAAAGGTATAATGGGAGTGTGACATTGGGAGACAATAGTGAGGGTAAGAGTATTGGTAAAGGTAAAGTAGGCAATAGTTTTGTGGCATAGGAGAGTGGCACATGCTAGTATGTGTCTCTTGGAAAAACTGGATTCAAAAGAGCTTGTTAGAGGCCTACCACATCAGAAGTTCAAAAATAATAAAGTGTGTAAAGAATTTTCCATGGGCAAATTAAGTCTTTCATCATTTCGTCCTAAAAATGTTGTTAGCACTTCTCGGGTTCTTGAGTTAGTTCATATGGACTTGTTTGGACCAAACAATGTTGCAAACTTAAATGGAAAACGTTATTGTTATGTATTGGCTGATGATTATTCTAGATTTACATAGATTTATTTTCTAGCCAAAAAGTCTGAAACATTTGTTTATTTTTCTAAGTTTTTAAAACTAGTTCAAAATGAAAGGTGTTTCAAGTAAAACTTTGAGAAGTGATCATGGAGGTGTTGAAAATATAGACTTTGAAAAGTTTTTAGAAGAAAATGGTTTTAAACATGATTTTTTCACTCCTCGAGCTCCTCAGCAAAATTGGATGGTCGAAAGGAAAAATCGTACATTACAAGAACTGGCTAGATCCATGTTTAGTGAGTATGAATTGCCTCTAACCATCTAGGAAGAGGCAGTTTATACTTCTTGTTACGTAATGAATACAGTTATGATTAGACCAAAACTTAATAAAACGTCATATGAGTTATGGTCCGAAAAAAGCCTAAAATCTCATATTTTAGAGTTTTTGAATCCCCTTATTGTATTCTTAACAAAGGAAATCAACCTGGAAATTTTGAATAAAAGCTAATGATGGAATTTTCTTGGGTTACTCTTCAAGGAGAAAAGCTTACAGAATCTTCAATAAGAGATCAAGAACAATTGTTGAAACGATTAATATGAAGTTTGATGAATCAGACTTGGAGATGGCTTGTGGAAAGGAAAATGATGATGATTTTGTGAAAGAAGGCGAAAAGGAAAGCAATGATGTTGAAGCTGTAACAACTCGGAAAATACGAACCAATTTAAATTTTTTAAATTGGTTATTACAAAGGAATTTGAGCAATTGAAATAGAATATTTCAATAAAATAGTGAATTAGAAATAGTAGGGCAGTTTGAAAATTTGAATTCAAACTTTGACTGACTGCACCGGGTGCAAAATATAACGGATTTTGGTGAAACCAAAAATATTTAAATCTGTTTATGAATACCTTTCTAACGAATCTGAAAAATCGAAGTTTCATAGCGGGAATCAAAAGTTATGGCCAAATTAATTTTCAGAAAGGTCGCTATATAGAATATATAACCCTTGAAAATAGATATTTTGCAAACGACCTCAGAATTCGACGAAACCACTTTTGTTGGATCCGGGATGTCAAACTATTGCTAGGTTTTAAATTTCATAATTTTTGAAGCTAGTATGTGAGCGTGGCAAAAGAAAACGTGTTTGGTCAATTTCTGTTAAATTGGATCGACCAGAAAATGGCCATTTTTCAAACGATCTCAGAATTCGACGAAACTAGTTTTGTTGGGACCGTAGCGTTAAAACATAACTAGAATTATTTTTTTTGGAATTTTTCGAATCAGTTTGTGGCCCTGGCAAATTGAAACGTACGTTCAAATTGAATATAAAATGTTTTATACTTTAATTTGAAAAATAACTGACTGTAACAATCGAATTGGCCAACGAAACATATCCCATTGTGTCCAGGATGGGGGTATTTAGCTAGGGACAACAGTCGTTGGGTTTGAATTGGTGTCCGTGTGGAATAACACAATTTAAAATTTTAATAAAACCATGGGCCAACGGAAATTTTTCTTTCATAATTTAGAAAATATAAAAACTTTAAAAAAACCCCCGCCCCCTTTTCTAATCGACAGCAATCGTTCTCCGTCGTTCCCAGCCCAATCGCCGCCGCCTCAGTCGCTTTTAGCCTCCGCCACCACCTGCAATCGACGCCGCCGCCTCCCATCTTCAAATCCGACCAACTACCACCCTCCCTCGTCGCCGCATCGACGAGAACGAGCCCCACGAAGTTCGAACCTTCCCACTGCCGCCCCGACCAGATCCGACCACCGAACACCCTCCTCCGACCATCGACCCAAGCGCCTCACCCCCCTCTACGTCGTGGCGTATCCCGATCTTGACCACAAGCCACAGATTTGCTGCAAAATCCAAACCCTAGTTCGAACCAATTTTGAAAGGTGAGACCTTTATTATATTTGAACTTTGAAAAATCATATCTTTATGATGCTTTGACGAAATTCGATAAAACAGGAAACATCGTGACCGCAAGGAAGCTCTCTACCACATAGAAGAGACCGCGGATTTTTCTGAGCCATCTATGATTTTTAGCACTTCAAAACCCAATGTGAGATTTCTAAATTGAAAAGTGAATGGAAATGTCATGTATAAATTATATAAGCGAAATATAAATTATACACATGTAGTATATCTCATGTACATGCGTTTCAAGCTATATGAGCGAAGTATGAATTATACATGCATTGTATATATAGTTTATGTTGAAATGCAAGTGAGATATTGAAATTATATATATACACTCCCCTCGTCCACAAACCATGGACGATATTTATTGTTGTGAATTGGTGTGAAAAATTGGGTGAAAAATGCGAATGGTTGAATAATTGTTTGTGGTTGAAAAATACCCATTGGTGATTGAAACAAATTGGAAATAATTGTAGAAATGAAAATAAAACATGCCGCCTGCGTGCGAACTAGATGCATGAAATCCCCATTGTCAAAAACCGCGAGGTTTTAAGGTAGAGCGAGGAGCCGTACTCGGGACGGTGCCGGTTTTAACTACCCTGCCGTTATGCTGTCGAAATTTTGAATAATATTCATGTGTTAGAATTATTTTCATATGTTGAAATTATTTTCATGTGTTGAAACTAAAGTCATGTGTTGAAACTATATCCATGTGTGGAAATGCTCATGAGTTGAGAAGTGATGTGTGAAAATTAAATTCATGTGTGAATGAATAAGGTGTTTAAACAATAAAAATCACATTTTTATAATATATATGAAGTATGTAAAATATTCGCCTTATATATATATAGTTTCAACAATAAAATTTCATCTTTCTTATATGAACAAACTATATAAAATATCCATGTGTGGAAATGCTCATGTGTTGAAAAGTGTGTGTTGGAAAGGTTCATGTGTTGAACAAAAAGATCGAACAATAAAAACTACATTTTTATTGAAATTATGATGTGTTAAAAACATTCATGTGCTGAATAAATATTTTAGATGATAAAATACAATTTTTATCATAATTGTGATTTGCTAAAATATGCGAGCGTTGAAATAAATATTTGTGAAAGGAATATTATTTTTAACATGCACAGGAACTAAATAAAATAGTCATGTGTTGAAATATATTTTAGTTCGCCAAAATTATCATTTTTGAAATGAAGGTTAAAAATAACCACTTGTTCAAATAAATATGCATGAGTTGAAATATTCATTGATTAGCTAATGATATGATTTTTGCTTGTGTATGCAACATGTGAATGAATGGTGTCCTTAAACCAAATTGAATCAGATATGAAGTTGAATGGAAAATGATAAGTGATAAGAATTGCACATATGTACATGCATATATATTGAACAGGTTATAGCAAAGAGGCTAGAGAAGAGGATTAAAATTGTTTGCCCAACAAATAGGTACATGTTTACTGTTTTGCTTGGGTGATGATTTTATGAGCCTGTTGGCTAGCCGCTTGGCTTTTTCTTTTTGAGATGAGACGCCCGAGTGGCTATTTGGGAATTTTCCCAGCCCCTCCCGTACAAAGGAGGTTATGGCGAAATTTTCCAAAATTCAAAGGCGTTAGTGATATATTTGAAGTGAAAACGATATAGAAATCGTCGAATGAACTATACTTTTATATATATAAATATAAACAAAATTAAAACGAATTGTGGCCATGCAGTTCGTATTTTGAAACCGTGATTTCAAACGACGAGTGTGGGAAATCCGACCATCGGATTTTCCCGAAACCGCAACCGTTGGGTTCGCCTTGGAAATATCTTTCCAACGGCAAAACTTTGTAAAGATCCGACGGTTGAATTCTCTGGAATGTTTAATTCAAATCTGAAGGAAAACAGCGCCAGAATCGATTATATTTATATATAAATATAAATATAATTAAATTAAATTGAATAACGACGCTGCAGTTCGTATTTTGAAATCGTAACTTCAAACGACTAGTGTGGGAAATCCGACCGTCGGATTTTCCCAAAACTGAAACCGTTGGATTCATTTTGAAAAGATCTTTCTAATGGAATAAAATTTGTGAAGATCCAACGGTTAGATTTTCAGAGATGTGTAAAACAAATTTAGTGAAAAACAGCTCCAGTGCCTCGGCACGACCTGAAACGTCGTTTAATTGAATATGGCCATTTTTAAATAAATAAAAATGGCGATATATCGTTATAAAATATTATAAACGATATAGAGTGGAAATAAACCAATTTTGCTATGTTTGCTTGATATGTGATGGTTGAATGTATTTAACATGACAATCATACTAAAGAACTGAAATGTGAATGTTGAGTAACTTAACCATGCGAAGAATTGATTTGAAAATCTAAATACATGTGGATTATTTGAAAATGCCGAGTTAATTCTCATTTCAAATAATCGATCGACGGCGAGAAGTCGAAGTGATGAAGATGTTCAAGACCGACGATCTTCACATTGGATGGATGGGCGCTACTGATGCTCGTGATTGGAGTAGCTACCTTAAAGGAGCTGAAGTAGTAGCCGTCCGGACGTATTGTTGATTGTGCGGATATACGAGGAATTTGGTGCCTCCGGTTTCGTTCAAACCCAGAACGAACTTGTAAATGGACTGTGTGTCTGACATTGGATTTTGTTCTGTGCTGATTGATCTATGTTAAATATATATCTGTTTGGCGACGGAGAATTTATTCTCTTACTTAACGCCCTTCTCTGAGATGCACGAGCTTAGAGGTTATATATTGATAGAAATCAGTCGCATGGAGTGGATTGCCTGTGTGGCACGCCTAAGTGGCATATGATCAAGGCTTCTGTTGCAAAGCAAAGTCTTGTGGTTGATGATCAAAGCATGGTCTGTGTGACATAGCTTTGTGTATAACGTGGATTCGCGAGCCTCACACCCCGGTATGAGTCAAAAACAGGAGAAGGACCCAAGGAGTGCACGACGTTTCTTTCTAGCTATGATAGTGTTAGTGACCTACCAGCCCTGACATTTATATCTACTTTTCACCTGTGTGTTTGTTGGAATGCGATGCGCCTCGATTATAGGTCTGTAAGGACCGGGAAACGTGTGTTCAGGAATTACCAATCCTCAAAAGTAAGAGAGGATCGGCCTTGGAGAATCCAGGGATTGCTGTGTGCAGTCCCGAGGCATTTACTAGAGTGTCTCGAATGGAGAGGAGCTTGCCTCTTGCCTCGACTCATGATGGAATCCAATTTCCGATACGAAATTGCGGATGTGATTGTATTACTAGTATGGCGACATAATGGTATGGGTCATTTATGCCGTCTATAATTGATATTTATGATTGAAAACGCTTTTGAAACATATATGCACTAGTAATAATATCAAACACTTTCGTTTTACACGTATGAAGCAATTTTGGCCATTATAAGGTAAAACTCCATCCTCTGGCTTGCGTTACATTGTGTGATGGGACCTGAGTCTTATATTGGCTTCATTTTTATAAAAAGCATTGCGATGATTTAATCATTGACTTTATTTCATGCACTAGCACTCATTGGAGTAAACCCGTTCCGCGAAAGTGACGTGGTCCTTTGATTTGCCTTATTATTGTTGTTTAATAAGTTAAGTAGATTTCTCATACCAGTCCCATGACTGACTCGTAGTTTGTGTCACCTTGCAAACTCAGGTGCCCTCATTTTCACACGGGCAACCTAGTTACAGGTAGCTGATAAATTTTGGCTTGGCACCGCAGTAGAGGTGCACTTTTGGACTCATGGCGAGGCTTGACTACATTGTGATGATTGTGACTTTTCCGCCATTATAGTATATGTATTATGATTCCGCCACTGGCGATGTAGACTGATGTTTAGTTTATGTTTTCTCTATGTATGATTCCGCCTCAGGCGATGTAGACTAATTATGTACTGTTATGCACTAAGTAGTATCCTGCACTGTGCTCTCTGATGTGGTGATATATATATGATTCTGCTGTCATATGTGTGTAAATTATCCTATTTCTTGTTTATGCTATAATCTGTGATCTGCTAATGATGATTAATGTGTTATATTCCAGTGATTATCCTTAACACCGTGTCACGGGGTTTTGGGGTCGTCACAGAAGCTAACAGTGACGAGGTCACAGAAGCAACAGGTAAAGCTCAAAAGTAAATAATCAGACCCAACCATCCTCTAGAATTGGTAATTGGAAGTCCAACAGCAGGTATTCGCACTTGTTCCTCTCTCAACAAGAATGTTTGAGCTTACTGTATTCACAATGATTTTATTTCTAAAATTGAACCAAGTTCTTATGATGTTGCTCTTAACGATGAATGTTGGATTTTAGCAATGCAAGATGAACTCAGTCAGTTTGAGAGGAATAAGGTCTGGAAATTGGTTCTTAGGCCAAATGACTATCCAATTGTTGGAACGAAATGGGTGTTTAAAAATAAACTTGATAAATATAGAAATGTAATTAGAAACAAAGCTAGGTTGGTCAAAAGGATACAATCAAATTGAAGGCATTGATTTTGATGAAACATTTGCTCCAGTTGCTAGGTTAGAAGCAATTAGAATTTTGCAAATTTTTGCATGTTTTAAAGGTTTCAAAATTAAGCAAATGGATGCTAGGAGTGCCTTTCTGAACAGAGAGCTAAAAGATGATGTTTTTGTCAAATAACCCCCTGGTTTGGAAAGTCGTGAGTTTCCCAATCATATGTACAAACTGGAAAAAACACTATATGATCTTAAGCAAGCTCCTAGTGCTTGGTATGACTGTCTCTGTACATATCTTTCAGAAAATGATTTTAAAAAGAGATGTGCTGACACAACTCTGTTTCTATAACATAATGGTGATGATTTCTTCATTGTTCAAATTTATGTTGATGACATCGTTTATGATGCCACTAATGATGGTTTGTGTAAGAAATTTGAAAAAGTTATGTGGGGTAAATTTGAGGTCAGCTTGGTTGGTGAACTGAAGTACTTCCTTAGATTTCAAATCAAATAAAGTAGCAAAGGAATTCTCATTTTTCAAGCAATGTATGTGATGAAGTTGCGGAAGGGATTTGGAATTGAAGATGCAAAACCAGTGAGAACACAAATGATCCCAACAACCAAGCTTGACAAAGATGAAAAAGGGGTATTATTGATTAGAAAAAATATCATGGATAATCGGTTCACTTCATTATCTCTTTGCTTCTAGACCCAATATTATGTTTTCTATCTGTTTGTGTGCTCATTTTCAGTCTAACTCGAAAGAATCTCATTTAAAAGCCACAAAAAGAATCTTGAGATGGCGTGTGGTACCCCTCTTGTGATAACTTTTATTAGTTGGATTTTCTGATGTTGATTATGCTGGTTCACTCACTGATAGGAAAAGCACTAGTGGAACTTGTTTCATGTTAGGACACTCTCTAGTTTCATGGTCAAGTCAAAAACAAAATTGTATTGCATTGTCCACTACTGAAGCTGAATAATTGTCATAGGAAGTTGTTTTGCACAATTTTTATGGATGATGCAAACTCTCTTTGATTTTGGCCTAATTTATGAAAAAATACCTTTAAAATATGACAGCAAGAGTGCAATATACTTATCAAATAACCTTGTCCATCATTTACGCACAAAAGACATTGATGTCAGACACCATTTCATTATAAATCATATTGCTAGTGAGGACATTTGTATTGAATTTTTTTCTAGTTGAATCTCAATTTGTTGATATTTTTACTAAACCCCTTCCTTTAGATAGATTTTCAAGATTATGCATGGATTTGGGGATTTTAGAAATTGATTAACCCCTCTGCATTTTGTTTAAAATTTTCATGGATGTTTTGTTCTCTAATTCATTTTCTGAAAAGTCAGACCATTTGTTGGAAACCAGTAAGGAAAGTACAGTTTTTGAAAAATATGTGATTGAATTGTGAATATATTATTTTTCAGAAAATGAGATAGTTGAAAATTCTCAAAAATCCTAGTGTGATTGAATATATATTTCATGATATGATTAATTTAAAAATTTATTTCACAACCATCTCTATCTCTACCATATTTCTATCATCCATTATGGTTTTATATATTAAGGGAATTTTCGTATATAATATGTGTTTCTCTAACCTCATTTAAAAAAACCTAGACATGGTTTTGCATGGTTAGAGATTACTTATAATTTAAGTTGCAAATGATCCCATTTAAAAGTCCTAATAGGCTATGCATGGTTAGTGAGCTCTTAAATAAAGTAAAAGAAAAAACGAAAAAAAGAATAAATTGCATATATATGAAATCCTCCTTATTATGTAATAACTAACCCTTCGATCCACCTTCTTAATTTTGTAATGTGTCTTTATCTTATGATTTATTCTGACTTTTTGTTTGATTGTTTTAGTATTTGTGGTATTCGATTTTGTCACTTGATTTGAATTTATAATTATGGTCTAAATCCTTTGTTATTTTCCAATTTTGTATATCCTTTGAACATAACAAAAGGGGAAGAAGCATTAAGATTTTGATAAGTATGCATACATCTGTAGAATCTTTTTTCAAATTAGCTAAATGTTTAATTGATTACTATATTTCTCAGATTTCAAAAAATTTGTTAAATGTATTTTTAATTGTAGGGGAGTAATGTTGTAGGGGGAACACATATATAGGGGGAGTTCTCATATTTCATAATCACAAACATTTATTATATTCAAAATCTTAAGTTTATATTTTTCATCATCAAAAGGGAGAGATTGTTGAATATATGATTTTGTTTGTTTGATCATAACAAAAATATATTATTTTATAAATGTGCTCTATTTTATATTTCATCTCATACAGGAATAAATATAATTATTGAATGATAATACTACTACACAAAATTTAAATATTCACACAAGTATTTATTATTCAATTAAATTTTTTGTTTCACACATTCAGAATAGTACATCTTTTTAATGCTCACTTCTATGCATTTCAGTTGCCACATTCACTTATAGTTGATCCTCATTACAATGTACTCAAGTCAGTCAGTTATATATCTACACTCTCTCACGTACATCTTTTCACTCTTACTGAATCTTCAAGTGCTTAAGATACTGTCTGCATAACTATCACAGAAACACACAGAGTAAACTGGATCAAATTGATTCAAATTTGAGCAAATATAAATTTACTTTAAATTTTTATTTGCCTCATAATTTCTGGTGTGTTTCCCATTATTTCTAGACTTAGTCGGATATCAATGATTTTGCGTGTGTGTATATATATTTGAGTCTATACTTTGCGTGATATTTACAGTGTTTCGCTGCAAATACCACAAGGTAGACTGGTGTTCCTATCCCCGCAGCCACAACTCAGTAACAATGGTCTGCTGATCAAGATCAACCTCAACTCACATATGTGGTTTGCTGGTGTTAAATAGCCTCAATACAACCATAATTGGTTTAGAAATAATAAATATATGTATATACACAAAGGAAAAAATTCAGGTGAACAAGGAAAGTTTGGTCAAATACACTTCAGCCTGGCATATAATCAAATATTTCAGGTAGCATATGTGAAGTAATACTTATATACAAACACGTATACACACACACACGCATATATATATGTTTGTATATGTATACGCATATATTTACATGTATGTATAAATGGTAAAATGTCACAAGACAGATTTGCATGGGTAGAGAAATCAAATACACATGTAAAAAGCAAAGGTGAACAACTCAGATTCAAGTTCAAATGATCACAGTAAAGTGGAAAACACATTTGTAGTTCAAAAGTGAAGCAATACAGTGAACAAGGTGAACACAAAAAACTACAACATGTACACATGAACACAACAGTGGTGCGAAGTGCACATAACACATATTTCATGGTTCAGTTCTAGTCAAGCATGGAAATGGTGCAGCATCAAATAAACAAGATATGGACTTCAGCATGCACAAGGCAAGTAAAGAGTATCAGATTTGGCAATACACAAATGGCAATGCACAACATGAACAAGACATGGACTATAGCATGCACAACGACATCAAGACAATGCATCAAAGGGTACAAATGTGCATGGATAACACAGAGGTTTTTCAAACTGTACAAACAAGGATCAACTACGCAGCAAGCATAAACATACACATGCTAGTTTTCAAGGCCATGCAACATATAACAGATCTTCTGTTTTAAGTGTGGTGCAATAAGGCAAGTAAAGGCCAAGTGACACAATGATGCAAGAATAATGACAGAATTACATGTCCAAGATGCAAGTGACAAGGGAGTAAACACAAGTAGTTGTGGAGAACATCATGCAAGGATATACATGTGTAACACCCCGAAATTTTCTGTTACTTGTAAATTAACAAATTAAAGTATAATTAATTATAAATGAAATAATTAAGGGAAATGGGTTACGCCATTGCGCTCGTCTCGGAATTCTGCCTGAGATAGAGTCCGAGTTTGCGTGAATCGAACTCCGTATGAAGGAGTTATGACCTCCGGAAGTTTCAGAATTCAATTTAAAATTTCAAACAGTTCAAATTCAGTTTGAAATTCGAAAAACAGACCCAAACTGGGCTGGGTGGGAAAATTCCTGCCTAGGCACCAGGTCGACCTAGGGGTCGACCTGGGTAACCAGGTCGACCATAGGGTTGACCTTGCGTTCGACCAACCCAGTTGACCTGGTTTGGCCCTGGCTGGCCTGGTCGGTTTCTGGTCGAATTTCTGAGCTTGGCTTTGTCACTAGGGCTGACTTGTCACTTTCTTATTGGCTTCTCTTGAGAAGGATGGTCTGGATTAACTCTAGCTTCATCGACAGCTCAAATCAATCTGAAATTCTATAAATACAACTCAACACTCAACCTAAATTCACACAAATAAAATAGAACTAAAGCCATCATGCTGCTGGAAGGAAACTAAGAGTAGCCGTCAGTTAGAGAAAGCTTAGAGACGAGCCAAATTAAAGTTAAAACAATAATTAAATAACGTTTGTCTACCCAAAGGAAAGCAATTCAAATTCAGAACTTAGAAATCAGAAAACAAGACTGTCGTTTGTTGTAAGTATAGTGATTATTCCGATGTGAATAAAAATTAAGATTTCATTCGATGTAAATTGGAAATGGGGTTGTGCTATTGTATAACTGATGTTAATTCATATCTATGTATTGAAATGATTGTGTTGTGAATGGTATTGGGATGTTTGTGGTATAGTTGAGTTGATACTGATCCTATTATACATTTAGAATCACATGCAAGTTGTATAGTTCATGTAGTAATCTACACCTACATGTTTATGTGATTATATTGGTTTTATGTGTTATGACTAAGCTAAGATCCTATGTATATACTTTATGCTAAAACCTCTATGCCTAAATGATTAAGTTCATATACATGCTCATATGTTTATACAAAGGTTGCAAGTTCATAATTGGATCCATGCCAAGATCCATTTTAATGCAAGTTTCATGTTATAGTAGTAAACATGATTAGATCTAGTTCACACGTGCAATGAAATTCTACATACTTGATGGACATGTCATATTCTTGTCATATGCTAGTGATGTTCGATGTTATGCCTAGATCTAAACATGTTTAGGCTTATGTTGTCTAAATCATATGCTAATTCATGTGACACCTATTTGGTTAGATCCCTATTTCAGTACAAGTTCACATGTATGTGAGTTGATTTAGCCTATGTTGTAAATTCACATATATGTATATTGATTTAGTCTACGTTACAAGTTCACACTTATGATAATCATGTTGACTATTTTGCAAGTTCACACCTATAATGTTCATATTGACTATGCCAATAATGCCAAGTTTACACCTATGTCATGTTTATGTTAATGAATGCCAATTTTATGTACGCTAAATTAGGCTAAGTTTTTACCCTAATATTATATGTTAAAAACCATGCAAACGAAAATTAGGCTAAGATTGTTAGCCTAATATTTAGACGGTGTAACGTTGGGAAAGTTGGTAATGATAGGAAACTTGACATAAATTGGTGAAAATATATGAAATTGGCATGTTTGTGCCAAAATTGGTGGCACTTGAATGGTATAAATTCTTATACAAAAAATGTTAAACTTGGAAAGTGGGCCATAACATTTAATTGTTAGCAAATTTACATATAACAAGAAATAGAGACAAATAAGTAAATTTAGAAAATACGAGTATGCTTAACACGAGGTTGGATTAAGTTGGGATGTAAACCTGCCCGGACCTGCCTGGCTGTCCAGTAGTCACAACAATACCTATCCAATGTGGGTGGTTTAGCATTGAGCCCAATAAGGACCCGAGGTTAGACTGAGTTACAGTGTGAACCTGCCCGGAACAGACCGGCACATCCAGTAACCATAACAATACCTGTCTAATGTGAGTGGTCAGTGCTTTAAAAAGCTAAGGACAGACAAGTTAGGATGGTAGGGTTAAGTTAACTAAAACACTTAACCAATTCAACATGTTAATTAAACTGATGGGTGGGGTTAGGTAAATACAGAAACTTAACCACTTAACATGTTTGACTAGAAAACCCTAGTAATGGGGACCCATTTCAGCAGTAACCCAATTAGGTATCATGGTACCCTGAAACTAGGCAGGGCGGGGCACGATTACTGGGCTGATTGTAAGCGGTCAAAAGCGACGGCAGTGGGTGCAACAGTGTGGGTTCTAACGGAGTGCGGGTCTACACACACTTCGGAGCAGACAATCAGGGCACTGGGGCACCAGTAGTATAACCTATGCATTCTAGAGTTGTGTCGGGCCACCACCAAGGGACTTGATACACCCCATGGTGGGACCAGCATAGGTATCTACAATCTTTGGGGGTCGTAAGGCACAGATGATTATGAGAGTAGGAGCCGATCTTTAGAGAAAGGGGATCACTTCACCTCGATCATGGGGTGCCAGTTGAGACATTGCAAGTAGGTGCAGAGATATAGTGTGGGGTGCGATAGTATATTCGATCCAAAACTGCTTTATCTTAGTTTATGATACTTTTCTATTTCCAGTTTATGCCTATCATGCCCTTTTTCTTATTCTCATACTGAAGAGTCACTAGACTTACCAGGCTTTATGTTTGACCCTATTTTCTTTCGTCTTCTTTTCTTCTGTCCCCCCCCCCAAAGGTCCACAGGGAGGAAACAACCCACCTTAATCAGACTCTTTGCAAGCTTCAAGATAGTAGATGTACGGTTTGGACTCTCTTTCCTTGGCTATGGCTGTTGGACACATTCTATGGGGATTTATGCAGTTTTAATTATGTTTTATGCTTCTTTATTTAATAACCAAGACAGAAATGATGATGTAATGTTTTGGAAGTTATTATGTAACAGTTATGGAAATATTTTGTATGAACGCGTATTTATGAAATAAAAGTCTGTTTGTTTTCCGCTGCTTATATGTATGTGTTTATATATCTGTCTTGTGTTTATCTGTGACGTTTACTTATAAACCTCCACCAAAGTTAAGGCATTCCCTTTGTGAGTGACCTCAATGGAGGTGGGGTGTTTCACTTGGTATGAGAGCATGGTTTACCAGACTAGGTAAAAGTTTTTGAAACTATTTTCAAAAAGAAGTTTAAAGAAGCATTGTTTTCAAGAAAAAGAGTTGTTTTTAAACGGCATAATTCCCCAAAAGCCATATGCACTATCTCTCTATCCTTTGTCTTGAATACTTTCCGTTTTGTTCCAGCATGTCTGGAGATCTTAACCTTCCAGAAGGAGTACCGATCCCTGGCTGGTTCTGAAGGTACCTAGAGGCTAGGGCCAATGGTGCGGGCCCAGCAGACATTCCTCCTCCCACAGTGGCAGCGGTTCCTTCTCCTCCTCCTCCTCGTGGAAATACTTTTTCTAAGACATGTAGAGACTTCAAGGCTATGGGTGGAAAGGACTTTTATGGAACTAAATCCTTTGTAGTAGCAAGGAATTGGCTGAAGGAGACCGAAGACTTGTTCATCATCTTCGAAGTTGACGACAGGCAAAAGATACAGCTAGCAGTGTGGTTGCTTAAAGATGAATCTTCCTATTGGTGGGAAGTTACCCATGTTGAGAGGCCAGTGGAGACTTGGGAAGATTTCAGGATGAGGTTTGAGATGAAATTCCTCTCCCAAGCTGAAAGAAGCCTGCAAATGGAGAAGTTACTAACTCTTAAACAAGGAAGTATGACGATCAAGGAATATGTCAATCAATTTAATCAGTTGGCCAGATTTGGACTAGATTTAGTAAACACCTAACACAAGAAGGCCCTTCGCTTCGTCAAAGATCTGAATGAGCCTCTACACAGCCTTGCAATGACCCATATACCCATGGGAGCGACCTATGAAAGCTTGGTGGACATGGCGCTGCTACACGAGGAAGATAAATGCAAGAAAGAGCCAAAGGTGGAAGTGCCTCAAGAAAATAAAGAGGGTTTACAGGACTTCAAGAAAGGCGGGATGAACAACAAATCCCGTGAAAAGAGAAAGTGCAATTGTTGTGGAATTGTTGGACATATAGCGAAAGACTGCAGGAAGAAGAAGGCAAAGATGAATGGTGGTTGTTTCCATTGTGGAGAGTCTAGACACTTGGCTAAGGACTGCCCAAAGAAACGGGGGCAGGGACAGAGGACTGGATCCACCTCTAGAGGACAGGTTCACGCGCTGGTGGCACCTCCACAGGAACGAGGTAGAAATATTTTTGTAGAAAGCTTAGTTTATCTTTATGATCATCCAGTTCACACTCTCTTTGATTCTGGTGCATCACACTCCTTTATTTCATCTGCTTTGGTAGAATCTCTGCACCTAGACACTGGTATGGTAGAAGATCCCTTGGTTGTTTCAAATCCAATTGGGGACTCGGCTTATTTGTCGATGGTTTGCTTGGATTTGAAAATCTCTATTCTAAGTGTTGAATTTAGATGTAGCGCCTTTGTTTTGGGCTTCTCAGAATATGGACTGATCTTAGGCATGGACTGTTTATCCAGTAATGGTGCCATTCTTGATTGTGAGAAAAGAGTGGTTAGACTCTTGACTCGGCTCGGTAACACTCTAGAAATTTCTTGTAATCCCTTGAATGCTGTTATGCTTAGTTATCTAGAGTCGCTTGACGCTTCTGTTGAGAATTTGCAGTCAGTTAGAGTGGTCCGGAATATCCGGATGTCTTTGAAGAGGTGAAAGGCTTACCTCCGAAGCGGGAAATAGACTTCCGCATATATCTAGTTGATAATGCAAAGCTTGTAGCTTTTCCTGTTATACACATGGCTCCAAAGGAGAGAAAGGAGCTCAGTAAGCAAGTTAAGGAGCTTCTCGAGAAGGGATTTATAAGGCGGAGTATCTCGGAATGGGGTGCTCCAGTGGTGTTCTCCACCAAAGCAGATGGTTCACTACGTCTTTGTATGGACTATAGGGAGCTAAACAAGCTGACTAAAAAGAATAGACACCCGCTTCCCAGAATAGACGATTTGTTTGATCAACTTATAGGTGCGTCGGTCTTCTCCCAACTTGATCTGGCTACTGGGTTCCATCAGGTAAGGGTAGCTAAAGATAGCATTGATAAAACGGCGTTCAAAACCCCAGACGGTTTCTACGAGTGGCTTGTCATGCCTTTCGGCTTGACAAACGCACCCGCTTATTTCGTGGACCTAATGAGCAGGGTGTTCAGAGAATTCCTCAACAAGTTTGTGGTTGTCTTCGTAGACGATATTTTGATCTTCTCAAAGAATGAGGAAGAACATGCTCAGCATCTGAAGGAGATCATGGAAGCTCTTCGAGTTCATCAGCTAAAAGCCAAATTCTCCAAGTGCCATTTTTGGAACGAAGAAGTAAGATTTCTTGGACATATAATGTCTAAAGAGGAGTTAGTTGTGGACCCCGCGAAATTGATGGCAGTGCAAGATTGGAAGACACCAAGAAATGCAACCGAAGTCCGAAGCTTTCTTGGGCTAGCTGGTTTTTACCGAAAGTTCATTAGGGATTTCGCGAAAATCTCAGCTCCACTCACAAGGCTAACAAAGAAGAATCTGGCGTACGCTTGGGATTTGGATTGCAAGTTTGCTTTCCAACGATTAAAAAGGGCTCTCACAATAGCGCCAGTTCTGAATTTTCCAGATGGAAGCAAGATGTTCACCGTATACACGGATGCTTGTGGTACGGGACTAGGCGCTGTTCTGATGCAAGAAGGGAGGGTAGTAGCTTATGGTGGAAGACAATTTAAAGTTCATGAAAAGAACTACCCAACCCACGATCTTGAGTTAGCCGCCATCGTCTTTACGCTTAAGTCTTGGCGCCATTATCTCCTAGGTGAGAAGTTCGAATTATATACTGACCATAAATCGTTGAAGTATCTTTTCTTGCAGAAAGATCTTAACTTGAGGCAGCAAAGGTGGATGGAGTTCCTTGCCTCATACGATTTTGAGATTTCTTATACTCCTGGCAAAGGCAACGTAGTAGTAGACGCGTTGCGCAGAAAGAAGCTGACCTTAAGCCCTCTTTTTGTAGAAAGGCAAAGCTTGGAGTATATAGCCAGTTTTGACTTTAGGCCCTCCTCTGATTTTGTACCTGGATTATTGGCATCACTAGAAGTTTGGCCCACTCTTTTAGACTCGATAGGGGTCGCACAACGTGAAGACCCTCAGCTTGTGGATGTGATTGATAGATTAATTAGGGGTGGAACTTCCAGTCACCTCAATAGGTACTCCATCGATGATAAAGGTTGGCTGAGACGGGATGGAAGACTATGCGTCCCACAAGTAAGGAATTTAGTAAAGATGGTTCTCGAAGAAGCACACCATTCCAAGATGACAATACACCCAAGTGGGGACAAGATGTACAAGGACGTAAAGAGAGTTTTCTATTAGAGCGTCATGAAGAAGGACGTGGCAGATTTCGTTTCTAAGTGCGTGACATGCCAACAGGTCAAGGCGGAACAAAAGAAGCCTGAAGGACTGCTTCATCCCCTAGAAGTCCCGCAATGGGAGTGGGATAGAATTTCAATGGACTTCATTGATGGGTTGCCTAGGTCAAGAAGAGTCAATACTAGCATTTGGGTAATAGTGGTCAGGCTTACTAAAAGCGCCCACTTTATACCTATCAAGAGTAGGAGGACTGCCTCGTCTCTAGCTTCTCTTTATCTCAAGGAAATAGTTCGACTCCATGGAATACCCTCCAGCATAGTGAGTGACAGAGATCCCATCTTTACGAGCGAATTTTGGCGGAGTCTGCAAGAAGCTATAGGCACACAGTTATGCTTGAGCACGGCCTATCACCCCCAAACTGATGGTCAGACAGAAAGGGTGAATAGAGTATTAGAAGATCTTTTGAGACTATGCGTTCTTGATTTCGTAGGGACTTGGAAGGATCATCTTCCTTTAGTGGAATTCACCTACAACAACAGTTACCAAGCCACCATCGGTATGGCGCCCTTCGAAGTTCTATATGGAAGACCGTGCCGATCACCAACTTGTTGGTGGGAGTCTACAGACAAGCTTATACTTGGGCCAGACATGATTAGAGAGACTTCAAAAAAAGTGGACTTGATATGAAGGAGAATGAAGACTGCCCAAGATAGACAAAAATACTACGCAGACAAAAGAAGTATCGACCTTGAGTTTGAGGTTAGGGACAGGGTTTTACTTAAGGTATCCCCTTTAAGGAACGTCGTTCGCTTTGGGTCCGCAGGAAAGCTAGCACCAAGGTTTGTAGGACTGTTCCCTATCATTGAGAAGATTGGGAAGATGGCTTATAGAGTAGAGCTGCACAAAAGGTTGGATGAAATTCACAACGTCTTTCACGTTTCTCATCTCCGAAAATGTCTACATGAATCTGCGTAAGTGGTGGAGCCAAGCATTCTAGAAGAAGCCGAAGTGGAACGCGAAGCAACTGTGAGGAGGGTTCCAACTCTAATCGTAGGAACTGAAGTGAAAAAGCTACGCAACCGCGAAGTCAAGCTCGTTAAGGTTCAGTGGAGCGACGCCGAGGAAGACGCGACTTGGGAAACTGAGGACAAAATACGTGCGGCCTACCCTTTTCTTTTCGAGGGTACATCTTTGACCTCTCTTTTTCCTTAAGTTGTGCTTGTATCTATCTTTTTAGGTATAATCTCCTCGATATTGTCCTTTATCCTTAGGTAGAAACCCCTTTGGATGTAAACATGTATTTGAAACATGTTATGGTTGATGGCTCCAAGTGGTTGCTAGTGGTTGCTCGTGGATGCATATACACACACAACCTAAGTTTTAGATCGGCTCAGTCACTTCATACAGCATATGCATATATGTATTCATATTTGTATGTGGTTGAAACTTGATATGTTGTCATATGGATGTTGCATTTGTATGAATGGTTGCGCACTCATGTAGAATTATGAGTAGGAAAAATTTGCATACATAATGGATTATGGCACTTACATGATTCGCATTAAGGAGGTCAACTGAATCAGTAGACCGCCTAATTTTTGCATTAGATAAGAACATGTACGCACACTATGCATATGATCATGAAGCATTATAAGTCTTTTAAGGACAATGGACGCTTGTGTTTGTTGGTTGAGTAGATGGACGATTGGATGTTAGGACTTACATTCTTTCAGACTTGAAGATTTCGGGGACGAAATCCTTTAAGGAAGGGAGAATGTAACACCCCGAAATTTTCTGTTAACTGTAAATTAACAAATTAAAGTATAATTAATTCTAAATGAAAGAATTAAGGGAAATGTGTTATGCCATTGCGCTAGTCTCGGAATTCTGCCTGAGATAGAGTCCGAGTTTGCGTGAATCGGACTCTGTATGAAGGAGTTATGACCTCCGGAAGTTTCAGAATTCAATTTAAAATTTCAAACAGTTCAAATTCAGTTCAAAATTCGAAAAACAGACCCAAACTGGGCTAGGTGGGAAAATTCCCGCCCAGGCACCAGGTCGACCTGGGGGTCGACTTGGTTTGGCCCTGGCTGGCCTGGTCGGTTTTTGGTCGAATTTCTGAGCTTGGCTGTGTCACTAGGGCTGACTTGTCACTTTCTGATTGGCTTCTCTTGAGATGGATGGTCTGGATTAGCTAGAGCTTCATAGACGGCTCAAATCAATCTGAAATTCTGTAAATACAACTCAACACTCAACCTAAATTCACACAAATAAAATAGAACTAAAGCCGTCATGCTGCTGGATGGAAACTAAGAGTAGCCGTCAGTTAGAGAAAGCTTAGAGACGAGCCAAATTAAAGTTAAAACAAGAATCAAATAACGTTTGTCTACCTAAAGGAAAGCAATTCAAATTCAGAACTCAAAAATCAGAAAACAAG
The DNA here is from genome assembly GCA_030737875.1 of Allium sativum. Classification (NCBI taxonomy): domain Eukaryota; kingdom Viridiplantae; phylum Streptophyta; class Magnoliopsida; order Asparagales; family Amaryllidaceae; genus Allium; species Allium sativum. The sequence continues at coordinate 889,862,506 of CM060912.1, read as the reverse complement.
ACCGTCGTTTGTTGTAAGTATAATGATTTTTCCGATGTGAATAAAAATTAAGACTTGATTCGATGTAAATTGGAAATAGGGTTGTGCTATTGTATAACGATGATGTTAATTCATATCTATGTATTGAAATGATTGTGTTGTGAATGTTATTGGGATGTTTGTGGTATAGTTGAGTTGATATTGATCCTATTGCACATTTAGAATCACATGCAAGTTGTATAGATCATGTTGTAATCTACACCTATATGTTTATGTGATTATATCGGTTGTATGTGTTATGACTAAGCTAAGATCCCATGTATATACTTTATGCTAAAACCTCTATGCCCAAATGATTAAGTTCATATACATGCTCATATGTTTATACAAAGGTTGCAAGTTCATAATTGGATCCATGCCAAGATCCATTTTAATGCAAGTTTCATGTTATAATAGTAAAAATGATTGGATCTAGTTCACAAGTGCGATGAAATTATACATACTTGATGGACATGTCATATTCTTGTCATATGCTAGTGATGTTCGATGTTATGCCTAGATCTAAACATGTTTAGGCTTATGTTGTCTAAATCATATGCTAATTCATGTGACACCTATTTGGTTAGATCCCTATTTCAATACAAGTTCACATGTATGCGAGTTGATTTAGCCTATGTTGTAAATTCACAAATATGTATATTGATATAGTCTACGTTGCAAGTTCACACCTATGATATTCATGTTGACTATTTTGCAAGTTCACCCCTATGATGTTCATATTGACTATGCCAATAAAGCCAAGTTTACACCTATGTCATGTTTATGTTAATGAATGCCAATTTTGTGTACGCTAAATTAGGCTAAGTTTTTAGCCTAATATTATATGTTAAAAACCATGCGAATGAAAATTAGGCTAAGATTGTTAGCCTAATATTTAGACGGGGTATCGTTGGGAAAATTGGTAATTATAGGAAACTTGACATAAATTGGTGAAAATATATGAAATTGGCATGTTTGTCACATGCCAAAATTGGTGGCACTTGAATGGTATAAATTCTTACACCAAAAATGTTAAACTTGGAAAGTGGGCCATAAAATTTAATTGTTAGCAAATTTACATATAACAGGAAATAGAGACAAATATGTAAATTTAGAAAATACGAGTATGCTTAACACAAGGTTGGATTGAGTTGTGATGTAAACCTGCCCGGACCCGCCCGGCTGTCCAGTAGTCACAACAATACCTATCCAATGTGGGTGGTTAAGCATTGAGCTCAATAAGGAATCGAGGTTAGACTGAGTTATGGTGTAAACCTGCCCGGAACCGATCGGCACATCCAGTAACCGTAACAATACTTTTCTAATGTGAGTGGTCAGTGCTTTAAAAAGCTAAGGACAGACAAGTCAGGATGGTAGGGTTAAGTTAACTAAAACACTTAACCAATTCAACATGTTAATTAAACTGATGGGTAGGGTTAGGTAAATACAGACACTTAACCACTTAATATGTTTGACTAGAAAACCCTAGTAACGGAGACCTATTTCAGCAGTAACCCAATTAGGTATCTTGGTACCCTGAAACTAGGCAGGGTGGGGCACGATTACTGGGATGATTGTAAGCGGTCAAAAGTGACGGCGGTGGGTGCAACAGTGTGGGTTCTAACGGAGTGCGGTCGTGCACACACTTCGGAGCAGACAAACAAAGGGCACTGGGGGCACCAGTAGTATGACCTATGCAATCTAGAGTTGTGTCGGGCTGCCACCATGGGACTTGATACACCCCATGGTGGGACCGGCATAGGTATCTACAATCTTTGGGGGCCATAAGACACAGATGATTATGCGAGTAGGAGCCGATCTTTAGAGAAAGGGGATCACTTCACCTCGATCATGGGGTGCCAGTTGAGACAATGCAAGTAGGTGCAGAGATATAGTGTAGGGTGCGATAGTATATTCGATTAAAAACTGCTTTATCTTAGTTTATGATACTTTCCTATTTCCAGTTTATACCTATCATGCCCTTTTTCTTATTCTCATACTGAAGAGTCACTAGACTTACCAGGCTTTATGTCTGACCCTATTTTCTTTCGTCTTCTTTTCTTCCTCCCCCCCCCCCCACCCCCAAGGTCCACTGGGAGAAAACAACCCAGCTTAATCAGACTCTTTGCAAGCTTCAAGATAGTAGATGTACGGTTTGGACTCTCTTTCCTTGGCTATGGCTGTTGGACACAATCTATGGGGATTTATGAAGTTTTAATTATGTTTTATGCTTCTTTATTTAATAACCAAGACATAAATGATGATGTAATGTTTTGGAAGTTATTATGTGACAGTTATGGAAATATTTTGTATGAACACATATTTATGAAATAAAAGTCTATTTGTTTTCCACTGCTTATATATATATATATATATGTGTTTATATATCTGTCTTGTGTTTATCTGTGACTTTTACTTATAAACCTCCACCAAAGTTAAGGCATTCCCTTTGTGAGTGACCTCAATGGAGGTGGGGTGTTTCAACATGGTAACTGGATAAATAGACATACAAGTGGCAAAGGCAACGAGGAAGTGCACAAATAACATACATTTCAGGTAAGCACATAGTGGAGCAACAAATGAACTACATAGTATCAAGCATGCTCAGAAAACAAGGCAACAACATCAACATACACACACACACTCACACTTGTGTGTGTGTGTATATGTGTATTAAATGCATATACATATGTAAGCATGTCAAGACATCAAGTTTAAATGCCAATAAAATGATCAATCGATTTCAAGGAATAAAGGATTTTTATTTTAATTCAATGCCTTAAAAGAATGGAAAGAAATAAATCTGCATTCGTAGCATAAGCAAAATTGGCAACTTGATATTGCAAAATAAATTCCCTTAGATTCACAGTGTGCACAAAAACTCAGCTGGGTACAGCAAGAAATCCAGACAAGTGTTCAGCAAAATCGAAGAACACATTTTTGGGAAAGAAATGTATTCATGTTTAAAAACATTTCTGAAATACGAATGAATTTGTTTTTGGGAAAAAAATCAAATCGGATGTTACCAAATTTCGAATGAACAAAGACGACAAGTCATAATCAAAATCAGAGACAATCACGGTTCGAAAACCATATATAACACCCATTCATCATCGTCATATAGCATCCAATCCAAATAAAACAATTCGCATATTTGAACGAACAAAATACAAAGAACTTACTTTTTGTTCGGTCGAGATTGGAGAGTTCAAATTGTGGAAAACAAGCAATCGAAGATCATCATAGAAATCAAAGCAGCCACGATTTTGAAGCCGATTCAAAATTCATAACTCACAAAATTTTTGGGGCATGATTAAAAGAAAGGAGACAGCTGAGTATCACAAGTGATAAAGAAATAAAAGGGGCCTTTTTCTTTTACTATGTGCTTTAGGGCATTTATTTTTGTATTGTTGTTGAGTTGATTTTTAATTTTTGTAAATCAATCTATTTGTTTACTAGTTTTCTAAACTAGGGAAATTTAGCTATAGGATTTTGTAGTTAAGAAAATCACAACTTAGGATTTTAAGCCGTGTCAAGATTTTAAGCGTAGGATTAGAGCAGTAGTAGGATTTGCGAGTTTACAGGGTTTTGTAAGCAGGAACCTGTTTTAATACAAAGTCAAAATATTGGGAATGTAGCGGTAGGCAGGGTTTGCCGAAGTTGGGTAATTCTTGTGTGTGATTTAACTTTTCTGCAATATCTTTATTATTCTGCATTTGTTTTTCAATTTCCAATAAGCATTATTCACCCCCTCTCTCTAGGGTTAATCTAGATCAAACACAAGAGGCAGTGCCCCGTCTGCAACGGTATATAATGTTAGCTGTTGAATTTGAATTCAAATGCCAATGGTATGACCATTCAATTCAAAAAACGCCTCGAATAAATGCTTTAATTTTTAAATACACATTCGCCAATATAATCACTTCACTTTCAATTTCAACTTCGAAGTTATAAAATAATAAGCATCATCGGAAAAATTTCTGAGTATCTTTCTGATCTATGCAAGTAATCACAACTTGCATAGATAATCTCCACTGTATCCTAAAAGTTTGTTTTCTGTTAACCCGTTGTGTTAAAAGAGGGGAAAACATTCTTGAAAGACAACGATTTACTCGGTCCTTGGACCGATTAATCTATCTGAATTTTCTAAAATAGTTTGAAGAATGTATTATGTCCATGATTGTCGCTTAACAGAACAACAACACAATCACTACAAGTAATGAATCAGGATCTCAGCCGCTTTGAAAGATTTGATGGAAATAATTTCACATGCTGGCGGCACCAGCTCCATTCTTTTTCACTACGATGGGTTTGAACAATATCACCAGTGATGACTTGGAACCAATTCCTGAATAAAAGGCTACATATTCTGAACAACAAAAGATAATTTTAAAGGAACCAAGGCATAAGCAAAAGAATGAATACTTCCTTTGTCAAGGGCACATTCTCAATGCACTTTCAGATACTGTATACAGTGCACACTGAACTGTTGATGATGCGAAAACTCTGTGGATGGCTATGGATGTCAAATACTACATTGAAGGGCCAAGTAATCAGAAGTTTCTAATAAGTAATTATATTAATTATAAGATGAATGATGATGCTAATATTGTTTCCCAAGCCCAAGAAAAAAATTGATTGTTAGTAAACTGAAGGATGTGAAAATAGAACTTCCTGAAGCATTTCAAGTAGGAGGGGTAATTGCAAAATTGCCTAGTACTTGGAATGGCTACAAAAAGAAACTGATGCATAAAGAAAAGATAGACTCTCTGGAATCCCTCATATGACACTTAAGTATTGAGGAAGGATCTCTCAAGAGAAATAAGAAAGAAGATCAGGAGATAGAAAAGGCAAATGTGGTTCAGGGAGAATTCTTTAAGAATCACAATAATGGGAAGAAAAGAAAGATCGATTCCAAAGGGAATAAACGTGAGAAACCTAAAAAGCCCAAAGGTAATTGTTTTTACTATAAGAAACCTGGTCACTATGTTCGAGAATGCAGAATTCACATAAGAGGCAAGAAAGAAAAGAATAAACAAGTTAACATTGTTGCTGATTTTGAAAACAACCTAAATTGGTCGTTTTTATAAAGGAAGCAAACTTTGTTGCAGTCGAAGATAGTTAGACACGGGAGCAACCATTCATATGTGTAATGACAAGCAACAGTTTTAGACTTACAAAGAGTGCAGCAAACCAAAGAAGTCAAAATGGGTAATGATGTTCCTACCAATGTTGATGGTATTAGGAATATTATTCTGAAGTTAACTTCAGGGATACTTCTGACATTGGTTGATGTATTTCGTGTTCCGGAAATGATGAAGAATCTAATTTCTGGAGATCGTCTCAACGAAGGAGGGTTTAAGTTAGGCACTGAATCAAATAGTGTTGTTATGTCCAAAAATTATGTATGTATTGGAAAAGGTACTCATGTAATGGAATGTTCAAAATCAATTTAATAAAACCAGTTTCTGCTTATACGGTTGAATCTTTACCTTTATAACATAGTGGATTAGGCCATATTAATCATAATTATATTCAAAATATAAATAATTTAGGACTTATATCAAAATGCAATAGTGATACTGTTGACAACTGTGATACGTGTGTACAAGGAAAATCAACTTGTAAATCACACAAATCTGTAATTAGGACATACGAATTGCTTAGACCTATGCATATCGATGTTGTAGATTTACATTGTAAAGTTTTGCTAGGAGGAAACAAATACTTCTTAGCATGTATAATTGATGATAATTCAAAATATACGTACTAAAAAGTAAGGATGAAGTTCTAAGCAAGTTTCTTATATATAAAGCAGAAGTTGAAAATTGATTAAACTGTAAAATTAAAGTACTAAGATCTGATAGAGACGGTGAGTATAAATCAATAGAGCTTTAGAGTTTTGTGAATCTAATGGAATAGTATATGACTTTACACCACCATATTCACCAAAATCAAATGGAGTTGCAGAACGGAAAAATAGAACTTTAATGAATATGGTTAATTGTATGTTGATAAGTTCTAGCTTATCCGATTGTTGGTGGGGAGAAACACTTTTAAGTGCATATTATATTTTAAACACAGCTGATATAAAAAGAATTAGCAAAACTCTTTATGAACAATGGTTTAATCGGAAACCTAATCTTAATTATTTAAAAGTATAGGGTTGTTTGGCTTGCATAAGAAAACCACACCCAAAAATGACAAAGTTAGGAAGCAAAATAGATAAATGTGTATTTATAGGATATGCAAAGAATAGTTTTGCATGTAGATTTTTGAAATTAGAAATAAATGAAATTATTGAATCAATCGATGCTGATTTTTATAGTGTATGTTTAAATCCTCCTCGGAAAATAATACCCAAATTCATGGTACTGCTAAAGAGATTAATCAAGAATCGATTGCACCAAGTTTGGATATAGAACCCCGCAAGAACAAGAGGAACAGAGTTCAAAGAAACTTTGGTCCATATTTTTTGACGTACATGGTAGAAAGAGATGTGAATAAAATTACAAACCAGACTAAGATAAATCTTAGTAATGATGGTGATCATTGACTTACCAAGAAGCAATATCTTATCATGAAGCAAGTTTCGGAAAAGATGCAGTCAATAATGAGATGAATTCTATCTTGTCAAATCAAACATGGACATTGGTTGATCTACCACCAGGATCGAAACCAATAGGAAGAAAATGGATTTTCAAAAGGAAGTTAAATGTGTTGTATATAACGTTGTTGTATACACAATTATATGATTTTTGTTTGTTGATTTCAACCAAATATATATTATAAATGTGTTTATTACTGTACTGTTCTATATATACATCACATACAGGAATATTATATTTATATTTAAATAGAATATGACTATACTGACATGCATATATTCGTACAGTATTTTATTTAAATATAAATACTTTTTCTCAAACAATCAAACAGTACTACTTATAACTCCACTATTTGAACACATCACATTTCATGTACATTCATAGAATATTGTACTCGAAAATAATCTGAATACGACAAACAAGTTTGTTTGACAACAATAAAATAATATTTTATTTCAATCAAATTTGTTTATTACAAATATCAATACAGTTTTCTAAATTTATATACAGACACTTTGACATTTATTCAAATTTCATTCATATACAGACACTTTGACATTTATTCATTCATGCATATACACTGACACATATACATTCTTTGCTCAATCTTCTACCTTTTATCTTTTATCTTCACATCATCCTTCAGTCAGTCCAGTCTTCATACCTGTCACATGAAACACACACAAAGTACGTTGCAATAGAAATAAAACTGAATACATGCGAATATAAATTTTATTTTTAAAATTTTATTTGCCTCAGATTTCTGATGTGTTTTTCATCATTTTTCATGCTTGATCTGATTTGTGAATGTAGCACGTGCATGATATATGTATACACACATGTGTATGTATATACACATATTATAGTGTAGGGACAGGAAAATCTATTCTGGACGGCTGCATATACACACATGTATAAAAATACACGTGTGCACTGCCTCGCCAATCCAGTATGCAACTGAGGAGCAGCCGCGTGGACCAACTCGACTCAGTGCACATATGAAAATAACTCAACGTAAAGTCAACAACTCAAAATGGTCGAGCTCAACATTGTAAACAAGTTTGCACATGGCAACTCAGTAGCATGATGGAACTTTCAGCAATGTTCAAGTCAAACATAAAAATGAAATACATAAGTGCATGATCACAAACATGTCAGCCCAGATTTCAAAACAGTGAGGTCTACATGGATACTCAATGCAGCGCAAAGCCAAGATGGCAAGCCAGGTTTCATAGTACAAAGCATGTACATAAAGGTTTGTGCAGTACAAATTCAGTCAAGTTTTTTTTTTTGATGAAACAAAGGGTGCATGTTTTAGATTTGTTTCAGCATGGGTATGGAAGTCAAGGCAATAAGTATGACAAAATCAGTTTTCACAAACAAGTATACATACGTATGGTGGAGAAGTGTTCTTTGTTCAAATTCATCACAGAAATGGTCAACAAACAAAACCATTATGGACAATTCAGTTCAAAACAACAAGTTTATGGTGCAGCCCAAACAAGATGTGGTGGATGGTCATACAACAATGGATTAGCATGCAGGCAGGTGGCTGATTCAATTGCAAGTGGCACAACATGATGTGAAGCAACATATAAGTGAATGGGTACATGACGGAGCTTCTATATGACAGATTTATACAAGCTATAGGCAATCAACTCAAGACAAATGCATGGTGGAGCAGAATGTGAACAAGGCAGAAATCATAGCACAAGAAATTGAATGAGCACAACATAAGGAAGTGCAGTGTGATTCACTTTCATATAGGAAATAATCTTTAATGATTTGAGAATTCAAAATATCCCTATTTCCAGAAAACCTTTTTTAGCAAGAAGTTAATTCAAGTTTTCCAGTGATGATTCGGCATTCACAAATTCAAGGATGATTTAAATCACGGCAACACAGTTTGGTTGCACAATTTATTTCATTCTAGTTTAGGCAAAGTATTTTGGGAAAGCACAATCAACATTCATGGCAAGAAAAATTCAAATTTGTTTCCAGAATTTCAAGAGGGCCGTAGAACTTTAAATTCGGTCTGATTACACAAATCAAATCATTTATTTCCAGATTTCAAACTATATTAGGATGTTATTTTTGATAAGGAATTTCTTTTGACAAATCAAGTGGGACAAGGATCATTAATTCTAGAATTCGTGCTGGTGTTTCCAGAAATGAAAACCTTTTAAGATAAGCTTTATAAATCAATACATTTTGGTCAAGAAATTCACGAGCATTAATCAAGGAATTTTTAAATTAAATCTGTTTTTGGCAACAAGAAAAAAAAACTGTCAAGATTTACTTCCAAAAATGACACAAGGGGCCAAGAAATATCTTTTGAATTAATGTCCAGATTTTTTTTACCAATCAAGGGGCCCAAGAAATATACATGGCTACAAAAGGGAAAAACTGTTCTTAAGGCATGAATCAAATTCATTCTTTCTGGAATTAAAGCACAACACTTACAACATCAAATCAGGCTGGTCTTATCAAGGCATCTGAGGAAGAATATCACGCAAGTTTTTTTTAAAGGGGCCACAAATAACATCATTCAATTACCATATTTTCTTACTCACAAAAACCGAGCCATTCAAATTTTACAAAGCAACAAACCAGGGAGAATTCACACGCATGAAATTAGTCAAGCCTTATTTTGAAATCAGAGAGATTTTTGGATCTATAATCCTATTTAACACCCACTTCATTATAGGCTAAAAGGAGATCAAAAAAATTCAAGCATCAAAATCACGAGCATAAAGAAAAAATCAAACAAGAATTTACTCACAGATTTTTTCGAACGCAAGGCACAAATCAAATCGACTATCAAAGCAACAACTATCCGAGAATCAGAGAATTTGTCCGGAGCAACTGAAGTCGATTTGAGTTGAAGATGAAAGCAAACCCTAATCCCCTTTTTCTTTCTGAAGGCCGACATTGAAGACAAGCAAATGGGTCGGGTTCTAATTATGTTTAAAAGGGGATAACTTTTGTTTTTTAAATACTAGGGTTTTCTTTTTTTTGTACTGGTTCTAATTAATTTGTAAAACGATCCAAATAGTTTTTAGTGTCTGTAAAATACTAGGGTTACTACTTACGGGGTTGTAACTAGGGGAAATCTGATCTAGGGATTAGATCAGTCTAGGGTTTTGAGCGTAGGGTTAGTACAGGAGCAGGGAGTGCGAGTTTACAATGTCTGTAAGCGGGATCTATTATTAACTCCTAGTAGAAACCTTAGGAATGCAGCAGTAGGCAGGATTTTGCCGAAGCTGGGTATATCGTGTGTTATTTACTTTCTGTATTTTTATTTCTGTTGCATTCTGTGATCTGTGAATATTTTAATATCCCATAATATTTAAACTCTGCGATAATTTGTGATAAACCCTATTCACCCCTCCCCCCACCCTCTAGGGTTAATCTAGATCCAACAATTGGTATCAGAGCAGGTATTTTCATTAACTCTAGAGTCATGGTATCTCCTAGTTGTCAGTCCATAGAGAGTCAGTCCAATGATATTCCAATTATTTTCAATGGTACATATTTTTTAATTTGGAAATCGAAAATCGAATTCTATTCAAAGTCTATTAATTATGAATATTGGAATATTATTATAAATATGGGAGATATGTCGGATAAGAGGAATAAAGTTTTGAATGTTCGTGTTATGCATATTATTTATTCTTATCTTGATAATGATCAATTAAAATTTATCCCTCATTGTTCAACTGCGCAGGATATATGGAGAACTCTCAACACGCTGTATCGAAATGACAACAAATGCTCAAAACCCTCGGTTGCCAACTCAGATTCAGATGTGTGCTTACTGGAGCTATTGATGATGATTCCGACGATGGAGATCTTTCATATGAAGAATTGGTTTCTCATTGCAATGATTTAACTAAATCTGTCAATCGTCTCCAACGGAAAAATAAACTTCTAAAATCTTGAGAATGAATTCTGATCTTAAAAAAGAACGAGATTGAGTTACTAAGTTCGAACAATCTTTTGCAAAAGGAATTTGAAAATTTTAAGACAACCAAAAATTACAAACATGAAACTGCTGATAAAGAGAGTTTATTGAGAACTGATTTGATTTTGAAAGATTTAGAAAATGAAATTGCAAAACACAAGGAATTTGAAAGACTTGAGTTTGAAAAGAGCAAAATCACTTTAAATTTGTGATTTCTGAGTCCCAAACCAAAATTACTTTGCTTGAAAATGAGAATTTGGTTTTGAAACAATTTGATACTGAGAGAAAGATCACTAATAATCATTGTTCAGATTTAATAAAAGAAAATGGTGATCTTAAATCCAAAATTCAACGATTAGAATCAACTTTAGGTAAATTTTCTAATGGGGAAAAATCGTTGAACATGTTGTTGCAAAACCAAAAGTCTATTGGAAACAGATGTGGTCTTGGCTTTTGGAGAAATAATGTCTTTGAAAATCGGAATTCTAATGATTTAAAAAATCCTTCGAACTTCCTGGGAATGAATAGATATGAAAATTCTAACTCTGATAACCTCAAAGGATTTTTGAATCATAAATGTGATGGAATTTGTTTTATAATAATCCATTTTGGATCCCAAAAAGAAATAGAGTGAAACAGATTTGGGTTCCAAAGGGCACAAAGGTAAATTCCAATGGGTTGTTATACAAATAGGTTTGGGTATTGAAAGACGTGAACAAAACTATGAGTGGTGTTACTAATTTTGTTAGACCACTCGATCCTCTAAACTGTTAGGTACTGGTGGAGGCTGAGGAACTGCTTTGCGAAAGAGAAACAAAATTCAAATTGCTTCATATCATCAGATTATTCACAGTTCCTTAAGCCAAGTTTGTTGAGTTAGAGATACTGATTTACATCGATCTCACGTATGATTTCTGAACTCATCTTTGTAAATATATTTTTCCGTTTATTTCTTCTTCTACCCCTTCTATTTTTTTTAATCTTTGAGTTGACACTGCCATATTATTTTCTTTCTTCTGGGCTTTCTTAAACTTCCAATTGTAGAATTCATATTTTCTGGAAATTCACTTCATTTGTATAAAACTCTAATGTTTAATAATTTCTAGATCTTGAATTCAAATTTGTAAATATTTCTGCAATTGTTTTGAAGTTTATTTTCTGATTTCTGAATTTCTAACAGTGCTGAAGCACTCATATCATATCTTGAACACTGTTAGTTTAAATTCTAAAATTTTGAAGATCTCAAATGAAGTTGAAATTTCACATACATCTGCTATTTTGAGTTTCTTCTAATCCATTTTAGAAAAGCTTGAAATATTATACTCATTACAGCACTCTGTTATTTATCAGTTGTGATAATTTCATTACTTTTCAGATTGGCTTGGATATCTTGAATTGCATTGAATCAGTGATACATCTTGAATTTCACCTTTATTCATGATCATTATGGTTGAAATTTGTTTGTTTGAAATCATCTGAAATTCTTGATATTTTGAATATCACACACCTCTTAATCTTGAAATTATCATCTTGTATGAATGATTCATTATTTCTCAAACTTGATATTGATTCAAGTGATTTCAAATAAATTATTTTTAAATTTTTGGATCATGAATATCTCTCAATCTTGATGTAAATGATCTAAAATTACTTCAGTACTTGTCAGAAATACCTGTGAAAAATTCTTTGAAAATATAGTCTTAAAACTCACTCTACTTCATGATGATTTGATTTGAATATTTGTTTGTTTTAAAATCATTTGAAATTATTGATTTATTGAATCTCACACGTATCTTGGATCAGAAATTTATAACATGGTGTGATTGATTCATTGAATCCTGAGATTTTCATATTTCCTCAAATGATTTCAAATAAACTGTATTTTTAATCTTGAATAATGAAACATATTTTGTGACCATCAGAAACATCTTCTGGACAAGTCTGCTTTGAACTGTTTCTTGTGCTGCTCTGATACTGTTTTGAAAAATGTTTTCAAATAACTACTTGTGTTGAGTAAAACTGTTTGCTGCTCTGATAAATGTGCCTAATCTTTTGTCTTGTCTACTTGGGATTTTTGGTTAAAATTTTGGTGTTTGAATTATCCTTGTTTGTCTCCAGTGTCTTGTTACAATCCTCATTAATAGGGACACCAAGTGGTATCAGAAGTGCCTTATATTTGTCTCACTCATCTGTACCTAGATTTTAATCTTCACCTTGTGTATACCCACACACTCTTTTTGCCTTGTACAAATTTATCCCTCTTAGCATTATAAATCTTCATATCCCTCTTGTAATTGATTTTCAATTTTAAAATTATTTATTGATTATTCATTCAGAAATTGAAATCAATATCCAAATTGAACCGTATTTATAATTCATCCAAATTATTATCAGATTTTGAAATTGTGAGGAATCGTGACTGCAGTATATTTCACAACAAGAGGAGATTTTATTTATATTTTCATGATGATTGAACATTTATTATAATATCTTTGAGTTAGTAATTATTTCACGACCATTTTCTTTATCTACCATTATTCTGACTCATCATTTTTTTTAAATGTGGAGAGTTTAGTATATTTTAAAAAAATCTTCTTGAATAAACAGTGGAAATATTTGTGATAGAAATTGGACTATGTTATTATTCAGAATTAGTGATAATTGAAAAATTTTGATGATCCCGATACAGTCGAACATATTTCATAATATAATTAATTTAGAAATTTATTTCACAGTCCATTTCTGTACCTACCACATTTATATCATCCATTTTGGTTTTATATACTGAGGAGTTTTTTTTTTAAACTGAAAATAATAAATATATAATTAATATATAAGTGTGTCTCTAACCTCATTTAAAAATCCGAGCTTTGGTCATGTATAGTTAAGAGACAACTTATAATTTAAGCTGCGACTGACCTCGTTTAAAAATCCAAGCTCTAGTTATGTGTGGTCGGTGTGTTCTTAAATAAAAACAAAGGAAAAAGAAAAGGGAATAATGTGCTATAAATAAAAATTTATATGAAATTCTCCTTGGTGTTTAAAAACCAGCCTATCAATCCATATTTGATCTGTGAAATGTGTTAATATCTTATGATGTATTATGATTTGCAGATTGATAACTATTGGGATTTGAGATTATTTGATTTTGTCACTTAAGTTGAAATTATAATTATAGTCCAAATCCGTTACTGTTTTTGTGCCTCATTTTTACAAAATTCTTTTGGAAAATAATTGGAACTCATTTTTTTAACTCTCTCCACTTTTATAAAATACATCGTAAATCCGTCATTCTCTGCAATGTGAAATATGCCACCTATTCTTAGAATATTATGATTTTTGTTTGATTCATTGAGATTTATGGTGAACATTCCCTCTCTTAAGCTGAAATTATATTTTCTAGTCATTTTACATCTATATTTTAAATTCTGAATCCTTTTGATGATAACAAAAGGGGGAGAATGGATTGAGATTCTGATTTATGACTGAATATTTTATAAATATTTTAATTCTGAAAATTAATGGTATTTTCACTCATGCACAGTTATAGGGGGAGTTTCTATTGTGGGGGAAGCATTCAAATAGGGGGACTTCAGTTCTTCACTGTCAAACACATTTATTGGATTCAAAACCTTAATATTTGTTTATCATCATCAAAAGGGGGAGATTGTTGTATATAACGTTGTTGTATACACAATTATATGATTTTTGTTTGACAAAAACAACCAAATATATATTATAAATGTGTTTATTACTGTACTGTTCTATATATGTGTGTATATATATATACATATATATATCACAGACAAGAATATAATATTTATATTTAAATAGAATACGACTATACTGACATTCATATATTCGTAATATAAATATATTTTTTTCAAACAGTACAACTACTTATAACTCCACTACTTGAACACATCACATTTCATATACATTCACAGAATATTGTACTCGTAAATAATCTGAATACGATAGACAAGTTTGTTTGACAAAAATAAAATAATATTTTATTTCAATCAAATTTGTTTATTACAAATATCAATACAGTTTTCTAAATTCATATACAGACACTTCGACATTTATTCAAATTTCATTCATATACAGACACTTTAACATTTATTCATTCAAGCATATACATTCTCTGCTCAATCTTCTGCCTTTTATCTTCTGTCTTCACATCATCCTTCAGTCAGTCTTCATACATGTCACATGAAACACACACACACACAGTACACTGCAATAGAAATAAAACCGAACACATGCGAATATAAATTTAACTTTTAAAATTTTATTTGCCTCAGAATTCTGGGGTGTTTCTCATCATTTTTCATGACTTGAACTGATTTGTGAATGTAGCACGCGCACGATATATGTATACACACACATGTGTATGTATATACACATATTATAGTGCAGGGACAGGAAAATCTATTATGGATGGCTGCATATACACATGTGCATAAAAATACACGTGTGCACTGCCACGCCAATCCAGTATGCAACTGAGGAGCAGCCGCGTGGACCAACTCGACTCAGTGCACATATGAAAACAACTCAATATAAAGTCAACAACTCAAAATGGTCGAGCTCAACATTGTAAACAAGTTAGCACAAGGCAACTCAGCAGCATGATGGAACTTTCAGCAATGTTCAAGTCAAACATAAAAATGAAATACACAAGTGCATGATCACAAACATGTCATCCCAGATTTCAAAACAGTGAGGTATACATGGATACCCAATGCAGCGCAAAGCCAAGATGGCAAGCCAGGTGTCACAGTACAAAACATGTAAATGAAAGGTGGTGCAGTACAAATTCAGTCAAGTTTCTTTTTGGTGAAACAAAGGGTGCATGTTTTAGATTTGTTTCAGCATGGGTATGGAAGTCAAGGCAATAAGTATGACAAAACCAGTTTTCACTAACAAGTATACATATGTATGGTGGAGTAGTGTTCTTTGTTCAAATTCATCACAGAAATGGTCAACAAACAAAACCATTATGGACAATTCAGTTCAAAATAGCAAGTTTATGGTGCAGCCCAAACAAGATGTGGTGCATGGTCATACAGCAATGGATTAGCATGCAGGCAAGTGGATGATTCAATTGCAAGTGGCACAACATGATGTGAAGCAGCATATAAGTGAATGGGTACATGATGGAGCTTCTATATGACAGATTTATACAAGCTACATGCAATCAACTCAAGACAAATACAAGGTGGAGCAGAATGTGAACAAGGCAGAAATCATACATGAAATGTGCACAATAAATTGAATGAGCACGACATAAGGAAGTGCAGTGTGATTCACTTTCATATAGGAAATAATCTTTAATGATTTGAGAATTCAAAATATTCCTATTTCTAGAAAACCTTTTTTAGCAAGAAGTTAATTCAAGTTTTCCAGTGATGATTCAGCATTCACAAATTATTCAAGGCTGATTTAAATCATGGCAATACAGTTTGGTTGCGCAATTTATTTCATTCCAGTTTTGGCAAAGTATTTTGGGAAAGCACAATCAACATTCATGGCAAGAAAAATTCAAATTTGTTTCCAGAACTTCAAGAGGGCCGTAGTACTTTAAATTCGGTCGGATTACACAAATCGTATCATTTATTTATAGATTTCAAACTATATCAGGATGTTATTTGTGATAAGGAATTTCTTTTGACAAATCAAGTGGGACAAGGATCATTAATTCCAGAATTCGTGCTGGTGTTTCCAGAAATGAAAACCTTTTAACATAAGCTTTATAAATCAATACATTTTGGTCAAGAAGTTCACGAGCATTAATCAAGGCATTTTCAAACTAAATCTGTTTTCGGCAACAAGAAAAAAAAACTATCAAGATTTACTTCCAGAAATGACACAAGGGGGCCAAGAATAATCTTTCGAATTAATATCCAGATTTTGTTTTCACCAATCAAGGGGGCCAAGAAATATACATGGCTACAAAAGGGAAAAACTATTCTTAAGGCATGAATCAAATTCATTCTTTCTAGAATTCAAGCACAACACTTACAGCATCAAATCAGGTCGATCTTATCAAGGCATCTAAGGAAGGATATCATGCAAGTTTTTTTTAAGGGGGCCACAAACAACATCATTCAATTACCATATTTTCTCATACTCACAAAAAGCGAGCCATTCAAATTTTACAAAGCAACAAATCAGGGAGAATTCACACGCATGAAATTAGTCAAGCCTTATTTTGAAATCAAAGAGATTTTCGGATCCATAACCCTATTTAACACCCACTTCATCACAGGCTAAAAGGAGATCAAAAAAATTCAAGCATCAAAATCACGAGCATAAAGAAAAAATCAAACAAGAATTTACTCATAGGTTTTTTCGAACGCAAGGCACAAATCGATCGACTATCAAAGCAACAACTATCCGAGAATCAGAGAATTTTTCCAGAGCAACTGAAGTCGATTTGAGTTGAAGATGAAAGCATACCCTAATCCCCTTTTTCTTTCTGAAGGTCGACATTGAAGACAAGCAAATGGGTTGGGTTTTAATTATGTTTAAAAGGGGATATGGTTTTCTTTTTAAATACTAGGGTTTTCTTTTTAAATACTAGGGTTTTCTTTTTATTTTTGTTTCTATTTTGTGTTGGTTCTAATTTGTTTGTAAAACTATCCAAACAGTCTCTAGTGTCTGTAAAATACTAGGGGATCCAGTCAGGGTGTTGTCTGACAGTTTAATAGAGTTTGTAAAAACTAAGGTTACCAGTTACGGGGTCGTAACTAGGGGAAATCTGATCTAGGGATTAGATTAGTCTAGGGTTTTGAGCGTAGGGTTAGTACAGGAGCAGGGAGTGCGAGTTTACAGAGTTTGTAAGCGGGATTTGTTATTAACTCCTAGTAGAAACCTTAGGAATGCAGCAGTGGGCAGGATTTTTCCGAAGCTGGGTATATCATGTGTTATTTACTTTCTGTATTTTTATTTCTACTACATTCTGTGATATGTGAATATTTTAATATCCCATAATATTTAAACTCTGCGATAATTTGTGATAAACCCTATTCACCACCCCCCCCTCTAGGGTTAATCTAGATCCAACAAAATGCCGATAGTTCTGTTAATAAATATAAAGCATGGTTGATTGCTATGGTTGTAAGTAACTCCATGGTATTGACTACTTTAATACATACGCTCCAATAGCAAAAATATCATCAATACGCTTGTGATTATCCCTTGCTTCAATTCATAATTTAATGTGCATCAAATGGATGTAAAAATTACTTTTTTAAACGGTGATTTGGAAGAAGTGTATATGGAACAACCTGAAGGATTTATTTTATCTGGACATGAGAAGAATGTTTGTAAACTTCTAAGATCTCTTTACGGGTTAAAACAAGATCGAATGCAATGACATGAAAATTTTAACAAAGTCACGATGTCAAAAGTGTTCAAAGTAAATGAAGCAGGCAAGTGTATATATTCCATGTACAAAGATGTAATATGTGTAATTGTTTGTTTGTACGTAGATGATATGCTAATATTTGGTTCAAATATAGAAAGTGTAATAGAAACTAAGAAGTTTCTGTAATCCAATTTTGGCATGACATATTTGGGAGAAGCAAATGTAATCTTAGGAATCAAAATAATGAGAGAAGATGGATCAATCTTATTAACACAATCTCATTATATTGAAAGTATCCTCAAGAAATATAATCACTTAGATCTCCTTTAGCAAAAAAACCTATATCGATCCTAGTGTCAAGTTAATGAAAAATACTGGTAGATGTTGCGATCAGTTAAAATATGTGTGTGATCGGTAGTCTTATGTATGTCATGCATTGTACTCGACCAGATATAGCATATGCTATAGGAATCTTGTGTCGATTCAGTAGTGATCCAACAAGAGAGCATTGGAATGCAATTTCAATGGTTCTAAGATATCTGAAATGGACTACGAATAACGGTTTAGTTTTCAAAGGGGAACCAATTATACTTGAAGGTTACAAGTCGGAACAATATAGAGTTTGACTCTAAGTCCACTCAGGATGGATATTCACTACAGATGGGGCTGCTGTATCATGGAGTTCTAAGGAACAAACGTGCATCTTTGATTCAACTATGTTGCAGAATTTATAGCACTTGCAGATGCATGTAAAGAGGTTGACTAGTTAAGAGATTTATTGATAGATAGTTCGATTTTGATGAAACCTACTCCGGCTATTAAGGTACATTGCGATAGTCATGCTACTTTATATAAAGTGGCAAAAAAGACTTACAATGGTAAGCGAAGACATCTCAGTCTTAGACATCAATTTCTCAGAGAATTACGCAAACGAGAAGTAATAGCAGTTGACATTGTTGATCATAGAATAACTCACCAGATCATTTGACAAAAGGGTTGGCTAGAGAGATGATTGCAAAAACATCAAAAGGAATGGGATTGAGGTGTATGTGAATTCGTTCTTCAATAGGAACGCTACTTATGTTTTGAAAGGTAGACAAAGTTCAAAGGGTACAAACAAGTTAAAGAATGAGATTGGAGATACACTAGAGTATAACAATAGTTCCTGTTTCAAAATCTCTAGTGTATAATTTCTGTAAGTTAAAGGATGATGAAAATTCTTAATGGGTTCATTTATGAAGAAGTGACTCACAGAACCACTTTAAGATAAAACCCACATATATGAATGAGAACGACAGCATTCTATGAGATTGGATCGTCTCTATAACATTCATGAAATCAGGATATGCCTTTAACGCATAGGAAAAAAGCATTATTCTAATATGAAATTAGTATGCGTGATGACTCTGGTAATTCGATAATATGGTCCTTGGTTCAAGACACATTCATCATAGCACCTTGACAAAACTTTGAGTTGTTTACACTAAGTGAAAGTTCAAAGCCATAAGCTACTTTCATATATGTACTAATTTCCATGATGATGCTTTTATTAAATTTGAAAAAAGGTGGGGAATGTTGAAAGGTTTTTACAAATTTTGTCAATTGGTATCCCCTATGGAGGGGAGGTGGAAACCCTCCAAGGTAGGGATATGAGGCAATGCCCCTTCTAATGGGGTTCGACCTGCTTGGTCAAGTCGCGAGTGGCTAGGAGGTAGCGCTTCATCCACAACGGTATATAATGTTGGAAGATGAATTTAAATTCAAATGCCAATGGTAATATCCGTTGGTGAACACCCATGACTGTTCAATTCAAAAGACACCTCGAATAGATGCTTTACTTTCTCTGTAAGTACACATTCTGCCAATACAATCATTTCACTTTCAATTTCGAAGTTGTAAAATAATAAGCATCATCAGACAAATTTCTGAGTGTCTTTCTGATATGTGCACGTAATCACAACTTTCTTAGATAATCATCATTGTATACTGGAAGTTTGTTTTCAGTCAATCTATTGTGATAAAGGAGAGGAAAATATTCTAGAAAGATAGTAATTTATTTGTGTCTTGGAGCGATTAATCTCTCCGAAATTTCTACAATAGTATATTCATAATAATTGTTTGGAAAAACATCTTGGTAATAAGACAACAATTGAGCTAAATCTTCCCCTGCTCACTTGAAAAAAATCTTGGTTGATGTAGTATGGTCAAAATGGATAATATGTTGTGTTTACAACATACGGATATAAATGCCACTTCTGAAATAAGTTTAGGAGTCGTACGGACTGCATATCAAGTTCTTTTCTTGAAACATCTACGAGGTCAGACCGTTTGTTTTGCAGTGGATTTGATTGTGAAAGAAAAGGGAAAAAATAGTTATGTTGCTTTAGATGCTTCCACTTGTGACTACTTGAGCCGAATAGTATATGGTCTTCCATATCTACATGAAATACCAATATCACATTGATGGTCTTCCAATTTTGATTGAACAAGTAGATAAACATTGGACATAATTAAATAATATTCCAAAGTTGAAGAGTCACTCGAGTTTACCCATTCACCCAAGTTTGCTTTCATAAAAACCTTTTTGATTCAACGACGATTGAAAACAGGAACTATTGAAGCTAAGAGAAATTGGATTGCCGACCATGACATCTACTTTGGAACTGGAGATAGAGAAGCACAAAGATAAGCCAATTGGTAGTAAGAGCAAATTAACTAGCAAACAATCCAAATGTTAAAAATCTACAAAAAGAAATTCCTCTACATTTGAGAAGGAGAAAACTATTAAAAAATTTATTTCTTAAGCTAGCGTGAACAAAAAAAAATATCCCAAATAGGAAAAACCCGATGTGAAGTTTGATAACAGTGACGTAAATCCAACAAATAGTAGTCAAAAGTATTTAGCTTATCTACCAGCTTTTTTACATTGTCATATTGTTAACGTTGAAGATGTTATAGGAGATTTGATTGTTGGATCTAGATTAACACTAGAGGGAGAGCGAATAGAGTGTACTGGAAGTTAAAAATAAAGCTACCACAGAAAAATAAAGAAACTGCAAAAAAGACAAATCACACACAAGAATTACCCAGCTTGGCAAACCCTGCCTACTGTTGCAATCCTAAGATGTCTACTAGGTACTAAAACGGATTCCTGCTTACAAAACCCTGTAAACTCGCAAACCGTGCTATTTTTCTAATCCTAGGCTCAAAATCTTGACACGACTTAAATCTTAAGTTGTGATTTTCTTAACTACAAAATGTTGTAGCTAAAAATCCCTAGTTTAGAAAACTAGAAAGCATTTCATCGAATTACAAAGTTGAAACAACTTTAAAAAATAAATAAATAATAACACAACAAAAAAACCTCTTTTAAAATATAATATGGTCGGTCCCCCTTATGTGCTTGTCACTTGAATATGTCGGCTTCCTCTTTGTTAATGGCGACTGAAATAGAAATTAGGTTTTTTCTTGTCCTTCAAATCGTGGCTTGCTCAATTGATCTCTGGTGACCTTCAATTTATTTTATACTTGTCGATTCTCACGATTTGGAATAGCACACTCTCTCAATCTAAAAAAGATATGTATGCTCTCTGATTTTTCTTTCTTGTTGTTTACTTCGAATTTTATGATCTTGTCGATGATGAATCGGTGTTATATATAGGGTTTACAAACCCTAATTGATTTGATTTCACCAAAAACTTGGCATGTGTGATTGTTTGATTTCTGGAAACATTTTGCTTAATTTTCTTAGCCTAAAAACCGCACTTGTGATTTCTCGGAAACTTTTGAGGCAGTGAAAGTGTCCTTACCGAAAATCAAGTCCCTCAATTGTGTTGATAAATTCATGCTTAGCTTTTTACTGATGTATACTGCCGAGTTTTGGCTCCTTGTGCATTTGGAGAAGTAATCAAATTGTAGTGATTTAAGGCATGCATGATTTGAAATTCTTTGATCCACATTTTTACTTGCCCATTTTACTTATGCCAAACAAAGCAAAATAATTTCTCTCCATTCTTTAAAACAGTGAATTTTAAAAAGAAATTTCTTTTCTCCCAAAATCATTCGAGCATTGAATTGGCACTTAACATTCCATTTCTGCCTTTAGCATGCTTCATGACTTCATATACTAAAACACAAATATATAAACACACAAACATTTATGTGTGTATATGTATGTCAAGCTTGTGCATACTCTGTAACACCCCACGTCCATTAATGTCACTCACAAAGGGAATGCATTAACTTTCATGGAGTATTATTGGTGTATAGAACGGAATATAACAAGACAGATACATATATTGGTACTTGAAAATTTTAAAACAACTTGTATTGCAGTGGAGAAATAGTTTGGTTACAACAATATCAAACACCAACAATAAAACCAAGTACACTTAATATCCATCTTGACAAATTGTTTTTGGAGTACATAAAGTAAAAAGCATAACCCCAATATAAGTAGCCATAAAAGAGATAAGCTGAACTTTACTTTCAGCAATCCAAGCACGTCCAAAAGAGAGAGAAAGAGATCCAAGTCAAGCTCCACTAGCACTAGTCCCACCCTGAGAACTTGGGGGCGAAGGAATAAAAGAGGCGAAAACAAAGGGGGTCAGATATAAATTCTGGCGAGTCCAATAACTTTAACAATATAATTATTAAAGTAGTTAGGATAAGGCATAAACTGGTAAAACAAGGAATGACTGTCAAACAAATGGGCATGACAAAACCAACAAGAGGAATAAGATAACGTTAATTGCGTTCCTAATCACTATAGGATAATTACTCTACTGCACCAATACTAGTCACCCTAAAAGTTGATTCTGCCTACTGAACAAAATAATAATAATGGTAGTTTCGTGTACCCCTAGCTGTCTTCATAGGTGTCGCCTGCTCCTATCTCCACTAGTTGTACCCACTACCCTCCCCATTCTAATTACAACATTTATTTATAATATGGTAGTTTTACTCCTAGCTGTCTTCATAGGTGATGCCTGCTCCTATCTTCGCTAGTCATACCCACTACCTTTCCCATTCGATCGTCTCCCTAACTCATAGATATCCTTGTTGGTCCCACAGTGGGGTGTATCACTCCCCAAAGTGGCAACCCGATACCACTAAATATGCACGACTTATACCTACACGATGCAACAACGTCTTACCTACTAGCCCGGGCCCACGCACGCACATGACCCCGTTGGACTTGCGTTGCCACGCTAACCGTTTTGACCTCTTACAATCAAGCCCAATAAGCGTGTCCTGTCTTCGATCTAGATCGAGCTCACTTGGATACTAAATGGGTTACTGGTTGAAAAGGGTCCCCACACTTGACACAAGCTTTCCACCTATGTTTGGCCCCCACTAGGATTTCCCACTTATCCCCTTCTTATTCATGTCTTCTTACATGTTTCAACTTGGTTAAGTGTTTATAATTATATCCCACATGTCACCCATGTTACCTACATATCAACATGTGTTATTTGGTTAAGCTTGTCTTAACCCTATCCGCTTACCAGATCAATATATATATTATTCGTTAAGCTGGTCTTAACCCTATCCACTTATATATTATTGGTTAAGTTGGTCTTAACCCTATCCACTTATATATTATTGGCTAAGTTGGTCTTAACCCTATCCACTTATCAGATCAATATGTATTATTGGTTAAGTTTGTCTTAACCCTATCCACTTATCAGATTAATATATATTATTGGTTAAGCTGGTCTTAACCCTACCCACTTATCAAATTAATATATACTATTGGTTAAGCTGGTCTTAACCCTATCCACTTATATATTATTGGTTAAGCTAGTCTTAACCCTACCTACTTATCAGATTATTGGTTCAGCTGGTGTTAACCCTATCCACTTATCATGTTTTATGTATCATATATATATATATATATATATATATATATCGTATAACATGTTTTACTTAATTTATGATTAAGTACATCTTAGTTCACAGATACATCGGTTAAGAGAATAACTCCCTAAGTATCAACCCCAAAGACCGAAATCAACATCAGATTGGTATTCAGAGAATTACTCAACTCAACCAAACTTCTATTTGTCATTCATATTCATCTTTGATCAGCATTAATTAATTATTAATGCACATACCTATCACATTAAGTCGATTTCTTGTGGCCACTGGATATGTCGGGCGGTTCCGGGCAGGCTTCCACCACAAGCCAGACTTAACCTCGTGTCTAAGCATCTTTTAATTATGCCTACGACCTCTCACATTAGACTGCCGTTTGCGGTTGTTGGATGTGCCGGGCGGGTCCGGGCAGTCTTATACCACAAACGAGTCTAACCTCGTGTCTTAGGCATTTATTACGCATTTAATTTATGCCTTTGACCTCTCACATTAGACAACCGTTTGTGGTTGCTGGATTTGCCGGGCGGGTCCGGGCAGTCTTATACCACAAACGAGTCCAACCTCGTGTCCTAGGCATTTATTATTACACATTATTATTCTACCTTGCCGGGCGGGTCCGAGCAGTCTTATACCATAAACGAGTCTAACCTCGTGTCTTAGACATTTATTATTACACATTATTATTCAACCCCAATTTGAATTAATATCCCTATTTCAAATTGTCAATAATTTCCAATTTTAATCCATGTCCATAATTGTCACTTAAATTATGTCCATAATTTTCAGATATATAAATTATACCAATTGATGTCTCAAATTAATTATAAGCTTTTAAAGCCATTATATGCCAATTCACAATATTAATATTTAATATTTTCCCATTGCCCCCCGTCGTTCATACGTTTAATATGAAATATGTTAGACCCGCAAATAGTCTAAGTCATAAAAAGAAAAGAAACATCACAACTTGCATAACACATAAAATAGATCTAACATGCAAATAAGAATAGGCTAGCATGGATCAAAACTTGCATGATTATAATTTATATAATCATAAATTTGCATAATCAATAACTTGCATAGTCAATAGACATAATTTGCATAAACTACAAACTGGCATGGATCAAATTATATAATATATGGTTTTTGCATAAACTTGCATATGATATACATACAAACTTGTATTATACTTGCATATGCAATTTAGACATGTAAACTAAGACTTACATATGATTCGCATACAAACTTACATATAAACTAGCATATGATTCACATCCAAACTTATATATAAACTTGCATATATAATTTAGACCTGTAAACTAAGATTTACATATACACTTGCATAAGATTTAGACATGTAAGTTAATGTCACAAAATGAATCAAATCTAGCATATGTGTTTAGACATATGAACCAACATCATGAATCTATGTACATAAGACAACAACTAGCGTATATTCACAAAATAGACAATATCATATCGGTCAATAATTCAACAGGCATAATCTTATAACCCAAACTATAACTCATCATAATTAATTTATTAATTATTTTGTGAAAGAAATTGTACTCACCAAGGACAGACTAGAGAAGAGAATAATTCGTTCGTCGTTTATTCTACAATCTTGTCTCACAATTCCTTAGATTTAAGAAGAAGATGAACTATTCCAGCAGCATAAGGACGTCTTTCACTTATTTTAATTAGGATTGAGGCAGCATAGCGTTGCAATGGTTTGGTGTGGAGAGAAAGTGAGGTTTAGGGATGTTTAAATAGGCCAGGAGCCAAAGAATCTGTCTAGAAAACAAGTCCAGGTGCAAAATCCCGAATCAGCCTCGGATATGACCAAATCAGGGGAGGTCGACCCCCAGGTCGACCCGTATAGGGGAGGTCGACCCGTATAGGGGAGGTCGACCCCCTGGTCGACCTGGCCTGGGGCAGGAAAAATCCCGCCCAGACCGCTTCTGTGTTTTCATTTGAATTTTGAATTTGAATTCGAGCTATTTTAATTTATTTAAATCCCTGATACTTCTGAAGGCCATAACTTCATCATACGAAGTCCGATTTACGAAAACTTGGACTTTATTCCAAGCAGAATTCCGAGACAAACGCAATGGCGTAACCTATTTCCCTTAATTCTTCTCCAAAAAATTAAATGTTCTTAAATTTGTTAATTTTAGTATTTAAAATTATGGGGTGTTACATACTCCATTACCCTCTTTTCTATTTTGACTATTTGAATAGTTGTTTGTGCCTGAACCTAATTTTTGCACATTACCTTGTTCAATCTGGAGTTTCACTTTTCGTGCCCACTTGTGTCCATCTATTTGTCTTGTGTACTCTCAAATGCTTGGTTGTATTTGGAATTGTGTTTAAATTTATGTACACTGTGTTGCTTTTTCTACTGAACTTGCTGTATTGAACCTGAAAGTTGCTTGAATCCTCCGTGTTCTGGTGAAACTGACCTGTTATGATCCATTGTTACTGCACATATTTGTGCATCCTGAAATGTTTGTGCTTGACATGCTATTGGGTTGTTACATTTGAATTACTTTACATGCTACTTTATTTGCTGGTTTGCACTTCCATGAGCCTTGAACCTGTAATTGCATTGTCTTGAACCTATGTGTACATGTGCATGCCTATTCTTGTTGATTTGCATTTGCCACTTGTTGTAATATTGCAAATTAGTGGCGTTGTGTACCTTTTAATGTCTTAAAAACTGGTGATATATCTCTTGATCTTCCACACTGGTGCATATTCATGATGCGTGCACCATGCATGCTGCACTTGAGAGCTTGTGCATCCCACTCCTTGCTTGCTTGCTTCACCTGAACTCTTGTGTTTTCTTTGTACCCTGAGTTGCTTCATGCCGAAACTGGCTTGTGTTGGCTTGCTGACCTATTTCATGTGTTGACTCATATACATGCAGTTCCCCGATGCATGCCATATACTTGATTGTGGTTGTTTGCTTGGTATATTTGTGTACACTTGCTGTTTGTTCTGGTCACACTTGAATTTCTTATGTTGAGCGATCTTGCACACATGTGCAATTGTTCTATGCTTGCTGCCTTTTGAAAAATGTTCTGCATGTCACATACACATGCATATATACATATTTATGTTTATATGTATATGTGAATGACTATTGGCTGCAATGTTGAGTTGTATTTGACCAACTTTCCCCTGTTCACTTGAAAAATTTTCCCTTGTGCATATACATATATTCATTATTTCTAATTCAGCAAACCAGTTATGGTTGTGTTGAGGCTAGTAAAGAATAACATACCACATATGTGAGTTGAGGTTGGTCTAGATTAGTATACCACTCTAATTGAGTTGTGGCTAGTTCGCGGGCATTGGAAAAACAGTATACCTTGTGGTATTTAAGCGAGTCGCTGTAAATATCATAAGTAGTATATACTCACACACACACACACACACACACACACACACACACACATATATATATATATATATATATATATATATATATATATATATATATATATATATAACCAAGTCCATAAAAATGATGAGAATCACACCAAAAATTCTGAGGAAAATAAAATTTAAAATAAATTTATATTTGTTAGAATTTAAATCAATATTGCTTCAGTATACCGTGTGTGTGTTTTTGTGACAGGTATGTAGGTGACTGTACAAGATCTGAAGCACATGAAGATCCTGTGAGTGTGTACGAGTGTATGCGAGAGAGAGTGTATGTGTATAACTGAGTGAATTGTAGTGAGGAAAGAAATGTAAATGAGTGACAACTGAAATGTATAGAGGTGTGTTGTGAAAGATGTACTAATCTGAATATTTGAAAAATATATTTTATTGAATAATAATAAATACTATTTGAATATTTGAATTATATGCAATAGTATTATCATTCAATATAAATATATTTTTTCATGTATGAGATGAAATATAGAATATTACAAATACAAAACATTTATAGAATAAAATATGTTTGTTATCATCAAATAAAAAATCATATATTCAACGAGGATTTCATTGCATAGCTGAACAAATCGAGGAATCAAATTATGATGGAGAGAAGTAAGAAAATTAAATGCAAAAGAGTTAATGGAAAATTAGGATTTATATGCTAGACATTTTGTTATAACAAACTGCGAAGAATTAAAGTCGGCTACAGATTGTGAATCTAGTTCGCTAATTGGTAGGTAATGCCTGAAACTGGATGCTTGGCTGCAAATGCATTCAATCGACTTGTAATTTATATATCCATACTTTAGAGTTTGACATTTTTTCTACATGAAAAAGGCTCTGGTCTTGAAGATGAGCAACGATTCATTATTTTTGCAAATGTTTTAGACTACCACTTTATCAAACTAACGTTGACGAAAAATTCATTCATTCCATCGGCTGCTAAATTTTGGTTTAGATTGGCTATTAATTAAGCTAAACAATGGAGCGAACTATACGTTGATCAGAAAATTGAGTTTGTTAAACTTTTCTCACCACATATGGCTATAAAGGATGCTCACTTTTTACTCAAATTTTGTGTAATGATTCAATTTAGTGAAAATTCATTATGTATTTGGTGTTGGATTAATTTGTTGTTTAAAAAAATTAATCGATGCTTGTGTTATTGCATATAAAGCAGTAAGTGATGTTTGTTCAATTGCCTTTAAACTAGTAAAATAAATTTGTAATTATTGATGTTTGTATAAGTGCATTCTCAAAACACAGAAAATTGCAATAATGTCATTAATTAACAGAGATACGGTTCCACAAAACCAATTTTCTTTTTTACAGATACAATTGTTAGCGACATAACAGAACAAATAAGGACTCTGCATTGTAAGCAACATCATCACCTACACACCGTTAAAAAGTAGGAATTTCTGCTGAATACCATAGTGGCATCCTATAAACCATTCCACTAATATGGAACAGTTGCATGTGATCGTGGACTCAAATATTTTTCGATAGGTAGAAACCGAACAGAAACATTTCTAAGTTAGCGTCACCACTAATAGAGACTCATCCATGACTAACAAATAATGTACTTTGCATTGTAAGCAACAGTGTCACAGTGGTTACATGCCATAAAAAAAGGTATTTCGGCTTAACAAAACCATGGCATTCTATAAGCCAATCCACCAACAAGGAACGTTTGTATGTGTTATGATTGTGGACTCATATAACATACGGCAGATATGAGCCGAATAGAAACATTTCCAACTTAGCATTACAACTGACAAAGACTCGACCATGACCAGTGGAAGCTCTTAATACAATCGCGACTATAGGAAAACTAACATAGTGCAGATTCTCCTTGCGGTTAAAGATAATCGAAGTAATATTATTAACTCGGTTCGTTATCACCAAACAAACGATGAGGGAAAAAGGGAATTGTACAAGAGTTGGTCGATGGTTGCTCACGAAAATATTTTATATCTATGGTGTAACACCACTATGTTGGAGTTCTTGTTGTATTGCTTAAGTAATAGAATAGACAAGTTAATTTCTTCCTTTTCCTAATGATCCTTCGGCATCATGCATTTTAATTACTTTAAGCACAAGCTTGCATTTGCAACAGATTAGACTTGTTCGTTTCAGCAAATAATTATATTAAAAAGATACCATACAACTCGAGATCAATAAAAGTAAAAAATTAATTTATCAGCGAAGCTTCCAACTACCAACAAGAAAGTTCGATTTGAATGCATCCACCTATTAACAAGAATGGTCTATTTACCATTTAGATCTGTGCAATAGTATATGCCTTAAGATTTCTCTATTTGAAGGCAAAATAACAAGAGCACCCGACAAGGTTTCAAGATTCAGCCAACAGTTTCGAGGTTTAACCGTCGATTTCAACAATAATGTTATCTGATTTAGCTCTCGACCAGCGAGGTCCATGGTCGACGACTTCTCATGGTTAAACTATGGTCTGACCTGGTTTTTTAAACTATGGATACAAGTTTATATTTGAGGCACATCAACTCATCGATACGTGAAAATTTGAGTAGATGATATAGTTACAAACTTATGTCGACCCAATTAACAAACATAGAGTTTTATAAAATTGTTTGTTCTTTTTTCTGCCAAAATAAGATTTTGCAAAATTTACTAAAAATCTTTTTGCTCTAACTGGATGCACACACAGGGACAATGACATTTGGACTAGGTATTATGCTCAAGGGAGCTTTTCATTTCAGTCCATGTCATTTTAAATTTTAATCAGTTAGCACAAGATTTGTGATGCTAGCTTCATGCATTATTTTTAGTGGAAATTAGGGAAGCATCTTTATTTTCAAACTTTATTCAATGTGGCTCCCTCCCTAAGTTTATATGTAAAGCAAGTCCCTATTATTGTAACAACGTGTTTTTTGATTATTTTTTTCACGTTGTTGCATTAAAAAAATCAAAAAATTATAAACATTTAAGGAAGGATTCTACAAAAAAATTAGCACTTCTTGTGAAAAATTGCTGACATTTCAGCAATTATTCACACAGTGTATTGCTGGTAATAAAAATGGAAAAAAGGTCGCATCAATGTCTGCAGTTATTCTGAATAATTGCTTATATATCTGCAATTATCTTCCATTATATATGTGTGTTACTATGTGAAAAAGATTGCTGAAATATCATCAATTATTATAAATAATGGCTTCTTTTACTGCAACTTTCTTGAAAATGAAACATTTTTTATTTGTATGCAATTTTTTTAGTGATTTTTCTACAATACTCCGATGTTTAAATAAGCGCATGTTTTGAATTTAGAATTTTGAAGCAAATCAGCAAAAATTACATCAAAATCTACAATTTTAGAAATAGTTGTTGCGATGTCTGCAATTTTACAAAAAATTGCTGAAATTCGTTAGAACATGAATATTTTTTTTATTTATTTTTTGTTTTTGAATCATTTTTATTGTAATTTTTTTGCTTAAATATGAATATGATTATGTGTTGAATTAAATTTTGAAGTTTGGGAAATTGTTAAGTGTTTTGTTTGGTGATTTTCAAAAAATAGGGTCCTAATTTATAGCTTTTTAAGATAGGGAGTTCTTTTATATTTTGAAACCTAAACTGGAACTGTGCCAAACTGTCCCTTATTTTTTTTGTTTCTGGAATTTCGAACTCTAGTTTATTTTGTTTATGGGCTACTTGTGTAATTCAGGGATTGTGGTTTTTATATTGAGATAAGTAAGGTTATTAAGAGCAACTACAATAGAATTACGTTTCGTAATATTACGGGTAATATTTATTGAACCAGCCAAAAGGTGGGCGCTGATTTAATCAACGCCCGAAAATGGACCCCGAAAAAATCAATGCCAAGCGCTGATAAATAGCGTCCTACCATTTAAATTTTTTATTCCCTTACAATTTCTATTTAAATTTTTTTTAATTCGAATATTGCATTCAAATACCACCTCGCATCACCAAAATCGCTAGGACCATTCGACCACAGACAGATGAGACGGCCTGTCCTTTACACTCCCTTCATGTGCTCGAGACGATGATATTAGACCTATGGATCCTCTATGAGTTACCAGAGGGTTTCTCTCAGCGTATGTTCACAATCTCAACACTGTTGAGGTATGATTTATGAATTTAACATATTTTGTAGTATATAGTTTGCAGTGTTATTTTATAGTATAATAACCAAAAACAAATTTGCTTTTACTAATCTCACCACCTAAGCTTTCATGGCAGTTGGTTAAGGTATATTACATGTATTTTGGATGTGCTTCCTTGGGGTATTTGTGATACACTACAAGCTAGTCCATTTGGTCGGTTCTTAGAGATTAGACCTGCTTGGTCCTTTGACCGGTCATTGCTAGGTGCCTTAGTTGAGAGATGGTGGCCCATCACGCATGCCTTTCATTTTCCTAATCTTGAGCTTGGTATTACTCCTATCGATTTTTACATGCTTGCGGGGATTGATATAGGTGGTTCAGATAATTGCCATTCCCTTTTGACTCTATCTTTGAGTCAGTTGAGTCGTATATAGTGTACTTGCTTGATTTCTCCCTATATCATATCTCGTTAGAGCCGCCATCCTGACATATTTACACGAGTATGTTTTAGCTCATATGGGTACCGAGGCCATGGAGGATTTGTATATCGGGCTTCCCTTTATTATTTTTTGGGTTCTATAATCTTCTCGAACAAAACGATTACGATTTGACTATGCCACCTAGCATCACTAGCTGATTTAGAACATCTTCATATGACGGACCGAGGTTCGGCTATCCTGGGTTTTCTTTACACTTCATTAGACTCCTTTTCTTTTGGGGAGAGGGCGCAGATGTTTAGTTTCTAGTACATGTTTCTATGTTGGTACTATGAGTCCATGGCCAACATGCATCCACGCATTGTTGACGCCGCCAGACATGCAACTATACATATTTACCACGCATGCGTCATGGGAGAGGATCCAGATAGTTACACGTACTCCTACCAGTGTTAGAATGACTTGATGGAGGCCCGATCTCAGATAGATCTGAGGTCCATGGCCAACATTTTACAAGCACCGTGGGCCTCTTATTGGATACCTCTCACACAGGTCGGTCAGTTCCATGACGCACATCCCCTCTCCGTTTCATATTGTTTGTCTCTTCGCCGTGTTGTTCTACTCCCACCAGCTTATCTTCTTATTTGGTACTTAGGAGAGCGCTTTTACTTCTAGGGCACGGGTGAAATGCGTGTACCTAGAGATCCACAATTGTATGATGATATGTTCGGGAGGCATCGTATCATTGATCGTCAGTACATACAGGGTCTTAGACAGACATGTTGGGTGGATACATGTACATTTTTTTATATCAAGAGCTAATTTTTGTACAAGACCAATTCATATTTGAAATCTCTTTCTGAATTAGTCTGGAAGAATCTTGTTTGGATGAATTCTGATATTGTCTCGATTTTATATATTAATTTGAACTTTGTTTCATAAAATTACGAACTACTACGATGCTTTACGAGCTTGATAAATATCTTAGTTCATTCGTTAAACCTTAATTAAAAAAAGAGGACTACAATAGAACATTTTAACTTGTGATGAAACAAATTTTAATTTAATTACATGGAATCTTGTTTAATGCAGCAGAGGATGACCCGTAATGTTAACTCCTTAATTGAAAATATTACACCATATTAATTATTTTTAGGCATGGTTAGTATACGAACTGACCATGATTTTTAGGAAGATTTAAATTACACATATCTCATTATGTACAAGGCCAAATCACAGACTTTGATATTCATTCCAAAGATCTTTTTAAATTAGTCTAGATGAATTTTGTTCGGATGAATTCTGGTATTGTCTCGATTTTATATATTAATCCGAATTTTGTTTTGTAAAATTACGAACTACCTCGACGCGATGAGCTCGATATAAATAATTTTAGTTCATTTGTTAAACCTTAATAAAAAGATGACTACAGTGGAATGTTTTAACTCGTGAAGAACTAAATTTTAGTTTTATAACATGGAATCTTGTTTAATGCACCAGAGGACGACTCGTAATATTTAACTCCTTAATTGAAAATATTCGACCATATTATTTTTAGGAAAAATCTAAATTATACATATGTCGTAATGTACAACACCAAATCCCAAACTTTGACATTTATTTGAAAGCTTTTTTAGAATTAGTCTAGAAGAATCTTATTTAGATGAATTCTGATATACTCTCGATTTTATAAATTAATTTCAACTTCGTTTCATAAAATTACAAACTACTATGATGCGACGAGCTCGATATAAGTAATTTTACTTCATTCTTAAACTTTGATAAAAAAAGAGGACTACAATGGAAATTAAAAGGTTATTACATTGACAATTAAGCAGCTACAACAAAAGAAATTGTAAAACCAACTACAATTGAGGAAACTTTGAAATAAAAATCCTCTTTTTGAGTGCCTCCAAATATTCCTTTTCATAGTCATCCATTCCAGTCAGGTCTTTGGCCATTATTTTTTTATCCTCTCTTTGTTGTCTCATCGCCTTTTGATTTTGCCTAGCACCTAAATCCTCCGATTGAATTAGCAATTTATCTCAGTTAATATCAGCAAATCTGCTCATTACTTGTATTTCTTATGGGCTTGTAAATTTATGTCTTGATGTCTACGCTCGTATATTTCAAAGTGTGCATTGACTTTTGCATCCACGACAACATCAACCTTTTTCTTCCCTCTTGGAAGCTATGACTTCCACTTGTCTATAATCTTCATCCTGTCTTTGACTAAATTCATCAAGTATGTTTTCCCCTTGAAATGGAGAATCTCTTCCCGACGAATCTCCAGGACTAGACGAATAAGTGGATTTTGAAGCTTTGTTATTTCCCTTTGCAGACGTTTGAATATCACGTAGGCCCTTTGCAGTAGCAGAGTTCCATTTTGGTTGACTGGTAAACAACTTATAATACTCAAGAACTGATAATATTGTGGTTCTATTTTCTCTAGCGACCTGCTTCTTGAACTCCTCATTTTCCATTCGTTTCTGCCATCAGAGAATGACATGGATTCGTACGTAACCATTACAACATCAATAACATACATATTGTAGAAAACATACCAATTGATCATCGTCTCCCATGCTACTAGGAATTTCTTTCTTTATATTATAACTTATCATTCAGGATGCTTAAGGTTGAAGGCATTCTTTATTTTTTCAGAACTTGTCTCCTGATTGGTTGTTGCCAATAACCAAATCCTATGAAAAATTACAGCATATGTTGCATAGGTCGTAGTCCTCCTCGCTTATACATGGAAGTATTGATTGTTTGCTTAAATAAGTAGCTTGGACATTCTGGCCTTAGTCGTTCTAGGTTTTGTCTTCAAAAACAAGGCTTCCAAGTATTGTCAAATGTGAAAATTCTCCAAAGGGTGAAGACGTTATTTAGTTTATCAGATTTTTTGTGTAATAGATAGGAATGAACGAAAATTGTGTTGTGATCTTCTATGTGTGGTAGTCGGTAATTTATAGTTGAAATTATAGTCGTTGTAGATGGAATATGACCGTTTTGTAGCCATTGTAGATGACCATTTTATATTCGTTGTAGCTGGAATATGACCGTTTTATATCCATTATGGGAAAATATGACCGTTGTAGTAGCCGTTAAAGGGGTGGGTGTTCTCGTGCTAATTAATTGGCTCCTAAACGTCAGGCGTTGATTAAATTGATGCCTAACATTTGGGCATTGATTAAATCAGCAATGAGACCAATTGGTCCTTGAATTTTTTTCCTGAATACTCAGGGCAAAACTCACTGTTGGGAACAAAATGTTCCCAACATTATGAATTCAGGAGCATAATATCCAACTATTGGATATGCTCTAAGCATACTACTGGTATATTCAAGTTAGCATGAAGTCCTACTGTTTGCAACTACTAGTTAGGCCGGTCGGTTCCGGGTAGTTTTACGTTGCAAACTCAACCCAACCTCGAGTTGGCCACACTTATATTATCTAAGTTCATCATGTTTCCAAAACATGTTACAAGTTTTCAAGCATTTGGGTAGACCTAACTTAATAGGTAAATTCCCAAAGGGTAGACCTAACTTAATAGGTAAATTCCCAAGCTCATGTTTTTATGCATACTTACATGCCAACTTCCATGTTATCTTTCAAGTCATATTTTCAAGTATAAACACATGTCATAATCAAGTTAAGATTTCACGACATGTTCGTATTTATCTAACTACCCAAAATCGTATTTTCCCAACGCAAGCAAAGCGAGTCAACATAGTAGGTATACTATGGCTACATGTAGACCCCAAAACATACATGATGCCACAAAAGGGATTGGCTCCAAACATGCATGGCGTCATAAGGGGGTTTGGCATGCATAATAGAGTCATATAGGGATTGACCATAAGCATGCATACTATCATATAGGATTTGGCCACAAACTTGCATAATATCATAAGGAGGTTTTGCCACAAACATGCATGAATCATAAGGGGTTTGTGTTCATATGCATGCATAAGCCCCAAAATCTTGTCTTAGCCAATGTTTCACAAGTAAAGTGGTTCCTAAAGGTTCATACTAGCATTTCATGCATAAAGATCCAAACTTGCAAGTTAAACTAGGTTATGCATAGCATGAGAGGCATGATTAAGTCACTCACATGGCCTAAAATCATAAACATGAACACAAGAGGCAAGGTAAGGTTCATATAGGTTCGCATAATCATGTTTAGCCTCATTTTATCCCATGTCATTATCAAAACTACCGTTTCCATCTAAAAGTAGCTAGAACTTACCTAGCATGGCAAGAGGACTAGGAGCATGCATCGTTTTGGTGAAGAAAGGTGGCTCCTTTGATGAAGATCCGTCATGAAACTCGCATAGCAACGTTGATTTGGCCTCTATTTGGTGTAGCAAGCTTGCACCTTTTGATTTGAACCCGATTTGAATGCATAGGCTCTAGGGATTGGAGATGGAGGCCATGATCAAGATTGATTTTGGCAACACTTAGTTGCTAGGTTTGATTTTTAGGGATTTAGGTTAGGTTTAGGGTCTTTTTATAGAGATTAGGATAGTTTTAGGCCCTAGGATTAGATCTAGGATTAATCCAGACCACAGAAATCGTCACAGGCCCATCAGACCAGACCAAGACTGCATCCAGGTGCACCAGGCCACAAAACACGAAATTGTGTTTTGGACCCAGTCGACAGCCCTGTCGACTTGGGGTCCAGGGGTGTCGACAGCCCTGCCGACTCCCCTGTAGACATGGGCTTTGGCGGGAAAATTCCCGCCTACCCCAAAACTTGAACTTCCTAGGTGATTTTCAAACTTGGAAACCTTGAAAACTTCGACCGACCATAACTTGGTCATACGGACTCCGATTCTCGAAAACTCGAACTCTATTTCGCGTATTTTTCCGAGACGAACGCAATGGCATAGCCCGTTTTACTTGATTCAGAATTTAAAATTAAATTCTGCCTTGATTCTCGTTTTAACATGTTATCGAAATACGAGTTGTTACATTCTCCCCACCTTTTAGGATTTCGTCCCCGAAATCTCAAAGTTAGGAAGAACATATCCTACCATCCATCATCCATCTACTCAAAACATCATCCACAAGCAATCATTGACCTTAGATGATTTCTAATGCTATATGAATATATGCAAAACGTGTGTGTACATGTTCCTTAGCTAATGCTAATGATCAGGCCTGAAGAATCTTTCTAATGCAAAGTATGTTTAGTGCCATGAATCCAACATGTATGCAAATAGCCCTAGTCAAGTAAATACTATATGCGTGCACAATCATTCATTCATATGCAACATCCGCATGATAACACATTCAATTTCATCCATAAGCAAGTATAAATACTCGTGCATATGCAATATGAAATGTGACCGAGTCGAGCTAATATCTAATGTAAATTCGCGCATCCACGAGCAACCACTTGCAACCATTTGCAACCATATCAACCATAACATGTTTCAAATACATGTTTACATCCATAGGGTTCTACCTAAGATTCCCTGAAACAGGGTCGAGAAGATAACTAAAACAAACTCCGTACAGGGTTTGTAACAGAGATAGGACCGAGAGGATATCCATAAAAGATAGCCTACAAGCAAGCTCAACAGAAAAACAGGGATCGAGGATATATACCCCAAAAGAGATATCATGCACGTATTTAGTCTTCAGTCTCCTGAGTCGCATTACCTTGAGCTTAGTTCCATCGTGCCTTGACTGCCTTTGACTTCATGATTTCGTAGCTCCTTGATTCCTATTTCCAAGGTGCGAGTGAAACTCATTTCACTTTCGCCTCTCGTTTCACTTTCACTTATTCTTTCCCTAGTATACTTGGCTCAACCATATCTACGTACTCAAGCCAGCTCCCCAAAATTCACTAGTGAATTCTGGATCTCGTTTTCCGATGCCAATCCAAATTGCCAAGAGTCCTTACTAGGGTGATTCCCATAACTCATGCATAATCGAAACGAACCATCCGCCTTAACGGCGAATTCTATTCAAACGGATTACCAACAACTGCGTCCTGGGATTCTAGGTAACTAGCCATGACAGAACCCAAAAGGTTACACGAGATTTCGAGGGTATCACCAAGATGAGTCGAGAATCTAACTACCCTCTTTCCAAAACCGAGAATGGCACCACTTGCTGGATAACCACTTCATCCATAGAATCCATCCATAGCTTATAAACATAAGCATTATTTCCAAGCTCAATACTTGGCATAGACATTCTCAAATCCAAACAAGTCATGAATAAATGGACCGATCTTCCAATAGGACTTAAGACAAAAACGGGATCCTCTATTACACTAGTACTAAGGTGCAGAGACTCAACTATCGAAGCGGACTTAAAAAGATGCGGTGATCAAAACAAAGTCCCGACGGGATGATAGAGAAGAAAAACTAAACCTTTAACAAGATCGTTACCCTCCTTCTGAGGTACCCTAGAAATGAGAGCATACTATTGCCCTCCGAATGATCTTGTCCCTGTTCCATGATACTTGACTATCCGTCCCGTTTCACCATGCCAAAGGTACTCTCTCGTCATGGGTTTCATTGTTCATCTTTCTTCCTCCTTTTAGGACTCAGCCATACCAACATGTTGCTTATCCCTGAGCTCGTATCCTTTATCCTTGTTCTTACTATCCTTCCATGCATAACTCTGCAACGGTCTCTCGAGAACCACCTCCATCGTACGGGAAACACTTACGCAGCTAGAAAGACTAGTCGTAGTCAAAACCACTGTGACTACAGATGGAGGAAAGAAAGGAAAAGAGATTCAATCAAGGAAACAAGGATAATGCTAATGGCCTTTGGGGAATAGCCTTTTTCTTTTTAAAAGAAAATTTTCTTGAAAAATGCTTCTTTGTAAACGATTTTCAAATAGTTTTCAGAAGGTCATTAAAAACTTTTGCCCAGTCTGGTAACCTTCTGCTCTGATACCAAATGTAACACCCCGCCTCCGCTAGGGTCACTCGCAAAGGAATGCACTAGCTTTAGAGGGGCATTATTGGTAAACATGCACAGAAATATCACAAGACAGAACATATATAAATAGCGGAAGTAAAATCAAACTTTCATAACATTAATAAATGAGGTCAAAAGCCTTTTTACATCAGAGTACATCAAAACCTGTCTTGCAGAAATAAAGAAGCATGAAACCTTTTTCATAAATTATTCCCCAATTAAAAACAGTAAAGTAGCCATAGCCAAGAGAAGTCCAAGCCATCCATGATGACCTTCAAGCAGAAGAAGTCCGAACTAAACAGCATTGTTTCCTTCCTGAAACCTAGGGGGGAAACGGAAGAAAAGAGGCGAAACAAAACGGGTCAGTCAAAAATACTGAGTAAGTCCTATCTACTTCCAGTATAAAACAGGTAAAGGTAACATGACATGCATAAACTGAAAGTAAACATAAAGATGACTACAAGATAGATAAACTAAATTGGGGTAACAGGCTGAACTACTGTAGCAAGCTAAACTAAGGTATCGTGATAAACCACGGTGTCATGATAAATCAAGGTATCACATCGTCAGGTTTCTATCAAGTATACTATCCCAAGGTATCTACCCCGTCTAATATCCCACGGTATCTATTATGTATATTTTTCCTGGTTCTAACATGTATATCTGCTCTGCACCTCTCGTACTAGTGTCCCAACCTTGTTATGTGTTAACCATGAATGTCCCTTACTCAAAGTCGTGTAATGGTCCATGTCAACCTAATATATCGCATATATAGGTTGCTCAACTCGTATGTTTCTTTCCATGTATATAAGTTCAGTCCTTTGCCGTACCTCGTACGGGCTTCCTCATGTCGTATTATCCTTGAAATCGTTTGGACTGTCACCCTTGTTCTAGCTAGGCTCTTCCATATGAATCATCGTTTGAACTACTAGGACTTACGCCACCTAGCACCACTAGGGATTATGCTTACCTATTGCACGTTTTCGTATTTCGGTTTGGGTTAAACCACCTAGGCCACTAGGGATTACGCTAACCCTCAACCGCGCCCTTTTTCCCACGCATTCATCGTGAATCGTTTTTCTATAACTGTATGCACATGTATCACATCGTACCATCCGAGTCCTGTCCCAGGGCAAAACAAGAAATACAGGACTCGGTCGGGAGCTTTAGATTTATCTGCCGATGCAGATACTAAGGTCTGCTTTTCTACACGTGGCTATGGTCCCACGAGACCCCTCCCTCAACTAGTGAAAGGCAACACAAGAGAAAATCTTGCATGAGAACTACACTCCGGCCAGCCCACATCCTACGGCCTACCTCACCCATAATTAGATAGCAATTATGGTCTGTTGGGTGTTCCCTGCCTTTCCGTACGTACACGCTTGACTCAAGATGGTAGATGATCGACGAACTTGCTATCTCAGGCACCTTATGTATTCATCGACTCACTGCTATCCACCCCAGTCTTTAGGTCGCTCGCATAGCAACCAAGGCATATTCTTGGTTCTTCTAACGCAGACCTTAACCTCTTGTGAGCCCAGGATGATCATCTGCGACCTCACAGAGGGATACTAAGAACATCCTCACGTTCCCCGAAGCCGCTGCTTCGTTACCCAGTTCGCTGGAGCCTTTATCTAAATCAGATAGCCTGCTCCTACGCGTATACTTAAACGATGACCTACCGTATCGGGTTACTCATCTATCTAAGAAGTGGTCCAGATCTCCTTGACTAAGAATTATTACTTAGTTTCCCTTAACTAAGGTTTACCACTTAGCCTTATTTCCATTACCCTTGTTAACTATGGTTATTTACCTAATCCTCCGAATTAGGGTTTATCTAATGGGTTAAGTGTCACTTAAGTTCATAACTTAGCCCGTCTACAAACCATGTCAAAATTGGCTAAGTATCCAAGTCCAAGACTTAACCCTACAAACCATGTGTCAAGTTGGCTAAGTATATCAAGCAATCCATAACTTAACCTCGTATAATTATCATTTTAGATTGGTTAATTATATAAATTAACTTGACCTTGTCAAATTACCGAGTCAAATCGGTCAAGCGTATTCAAGTGATTCGTGACTTAGCCTTATCCTGTTTTCACGTTAGATTGGTTAAGTATAGGTCACTTAACCACATCCAATTAACGAGTTAGATTGGTTAAGTTTAGTTCACTTAACCACATCAAATTAACGGGTTAGATTGGTTAAGTTTAGGTCACTTAACCACATCAAATCTTCATGTATAATTGGTTAAGTATAAGTTGCTTAACCCCATTAAATTATCACGTTAAGTTGGTTAAGTATTGGTTACTTAACCTCATTGAATTACCAAGTTTAAATTGGTTAAGTGTTTAACTTAACCCCATCGAATTACCGTGTTTAGATTAGTTAAGTGTGGATTACTTAACCCCATCTAATTACCGTGGTTAGGTTAGTTAAGTCTTAATTACTTAACCTCATCTAATTACCCAGTCGGATTAGTTAAGTGTAAATTACTTAACCCCATCTCCTAATCATCTTGCATGGTTAAGTGTCATTAAGGAAATCAAGCCCGGTCCCACTTAACCTACCCATTCGTGTCATATCGGTTAAGTGTCATTAGTCAAATTTACTTAACCTTATCTTGTGGCATTAATTTAATTAATGCACTCTTAACCTCTCACATTAGACCTTGTTGTGGTTACTAGTTAAGCCGGGCGGGTCCGGGTAGATTTACACCACAACCTAGTCTAACCTCGGGTCTTAAGCGCGACATGACCAACTTCTCACATTGGGTCCTATTGTTTGCAACTACTAGTTAGGCCGGTCGGTTCCGGGTAGTTTTACGTTGCAAACTCAACCCAACCTCGAGTTGGCCACACTTATATTATCTAAGTTCATCATGTTTCCAAAACATGTTACAAGTTTTCAAGCATTTGGGTAGACCTAACTTAATAGGTAAATTCCCAAAGGGTAGACCTAACTTAATAGGTAAATTCCCAAGCTCATGTTTTTATGCATACTTACATGCCAACTTCCATGTTATCTTTCAAGTCATATTTTCAAGTATAAACACATGTCATAATCAAGTTAAGATTTCACGACATGTTCGTATTTATCTAACTACCCAAAATCGTATTTTCCCAACGCAAGCAAAGCGAGTCAACATAGTAGGTATACTATGGCTACATGTAGACCCCAAAACATACATGATGCCACAAAAGGGATTGGCTCCAAACATGCATGGCGTCATAAGGGGGTTTGGCATGCATAATAGAGTCATATAGGGATTGACCATAAGCATGCATACTATCATATAGGATTTGGCCACAAACTTGCATAATATCATAAGGAGGTTTTGCCACAAACATGCATGAATCATAAGGGGTTTGTGTTCATATGCATGCATAAGCCCCAAAATCTTGTCTTAGCCAATGTTTCACAAGTAAAGTGGTTCCTAAAGGTTCATACTAGCGTTTCATGCATAAAGATCCAAACTTGCAAGTTAAACTAGGTTATGCATAGCATGAGAGGCATGATTAAGTCACTCACATGGCCTAAAATCATAAACATGAACACAAGAGGCAAGGTAAGGTTCATATAGGTTCGCATAATCATGTTTAGCCTCATTTTATCCCATGTCATTATCAAAACTACCGTTTCCATCTAAAAGTAGCTAGAACTTACCTAGCATGGCAAGAGGACTAGGAGCATGCATCGTTTTGGCGAAGAAAGGTGGCTCCTTTGATGAAGATCCATCATGAAACTCGCATAGCAACGTTGATTTGGCCTCTATTTGGTGTAGCAAGCTTGCACCTTTTGATTTGAACCCGATTTGAATGCATAGGCTCTAGGGATTGGAGATGGATGCCATGATCAAGATTGATTTTGGCAGCACTTAGTTGCTAGGTTTGATTTTTAGGGATTTAGGTTAGGTTTAGGGTCTTTTTATAGAGATTAGGATAGTTTTAGGCCCTAGGATTAGATCTAGGATTAATCTAGACCACAGAAATCGTCACAAGCCCATCAGACCAGACCAAGACTGCATCCAGGTGCACCAGGCCACAAAACACGAAATTGTGTTTTGGACCCAGTCGACACCCAAGTCGACAGCCCTGTCGACTTGGGGTCCAGGGGTGTCGACAGCCCTGCCGACTCCCCTGTCGACATGGGCTTTGGCGGGAAAATTCCCGCCTACCCCAAAACTTGAACTTCCTAGCTGATTTTCAAACTTGGAAACCCTGAAAACTTCGACCGACCATAACTTGGTCATACGGACTCCGATTTTCGAAAACTCGGACTCTATTTCGCGTATTTTTCCGAGTCGAACGCAATGGCATTGCCCATTTTACTTGATTCAGAATTTAAAATTAAATTCTGCCTTGATTCTCGTTTTAACATGTTATCGAAATACGAGTTGTTACAGTCGTGGAATTAAATAATAGTGAATATTTAATTAAAAATAATAAATTAAATAATATATTTAATTCTGAAATAATCAGAATTGGCTGAAATGACGATATGGTGTGAACCGGATCATCTGTGATATTTAATTCAGTTTAGAATTGAATTTGAATAACGAATATATTATTTGAACGATAGTTTGAACGTATAATTATATTATAATTATAAACGAGCTTGAAATGGCACTGCTGTTCGTAAATTGGCGATTCGAACTTCAACTGAATATACAGGATTCGTTTTAAGCCGGATTTCTGTGAAACAAGAAACGTGTGGAGCTGGTGGAGTATACCTTTCTAATGGAAGAGAAAAATCGGGATTTCATCATGTAGATTTTGATGTATGTCCAAATCAAATTTTAGAAAAGTCGCTGTGGAATTCCTTTGTAATTTAAAAAGGAATTATTTATATTTTAAAAAGGAATTTCAATATAAATCGAATATCGGGTTGACCCAGATTTGTAATATCAAGTAGAAATCCATACAGGATTATTCTGGAGCTGTATGGTATTCCACTTTGAATATAGACGATAATATTTATTTTTAAATATTAAATTTAATTATATTTAAATATATTTATATATTTAAATGGGTCATCCATAGCTTTAAAAATACGCTGTGTGAGCATACGAAGTCGGAATTCGACGAAACCAGTTTTGTTAGGACCGTAATGTCGAACTCTAGCTATAGGTCCAGTTTGGTGATTTTTGGGTATCGTATGTGATCGTAGGGATTTTTAAGGACCAGGAACGAGTAGAAAATCATTGAAATAAAAAAGAAAATTTAAAAATAAAAATATCCTAATATTTTCTTGGCTAAGTTGAAGGCCACCCAGCCTGTGTTCTCGGCCACAAGGGCTACCTACCCACGCAAGTCTATATAACCGTGTAAAATCTCAAACGCAGGAAGAAAATCCCAAAAGAAAATCAAAGTAAATACAAAAGAATTCCTATAAATCCAAATATCCACATATATGAGTTGTTGTGTACTTCCTCTTCACAAACATATACAAATTGTTGGGTTCGACGCATATTGGAAGTGCTCGCTGGAAACTACGGTTGCGGAAAACTTGAATCTCAGGCACCGATTCGAAGAGCTATCGTTGTATTGAAGTTTGTGAGGTGCTTTAGCACGGTGAGGCGAAGTTTGGATGGATTCCATGAGAGTCAGCGTCGATACCTGCTGTTGGGGAGGAGCGGACGGATTCTGATAGGAACTTGCGAGTTGGAGGTCTTGGGTACGGGGAGAAGGAGCTCGGGATGAGGAAGAACTGGGTGTTGTTGGGTTTTGCATTCGAGGATGGGAGGAGGAGCAGTTGGTGATGAAAGCTTCGAAGTGGTTGAGCGTCATTTGGAGCACGATGGTCGGTTTGGGGTTGCATCGAGTTCGATGAGAGGGTGTGGGGTTGGTGCGGATTTGAGTGGTGAGTTGAATGGTGGAGGCGGCAACACTGGCGGTGGTCGGATTGACGAGGGGGGTCGGTCAAAGTGAAGTCAACGGTGGTGGAAGGGGGACATTATTTTCTTGAAGTCGATGATGAATTTGGGGAAGGGGGGGTCAGACACGG
This sequence comes from Allium sativum, assembly GCA_030737875.1. Lineage (NCBI taxonomy): Eukaryota > Viridiplantae > Streptophyta > Magnoliopsida > Asparagales > Amaryllidaceae > Allium > Allium sativum. Next base: position 889,817,721 of record CM060912.1, on the reverse strand, counting down.
GTTAGGTAGAAAGAAAATAAAGTGCGGGCTAGGCTTTTAATAAGGAGATGGGCCAGAGAGTTGAAAAGGTAATGGACTGAATAGAAAAGGGGTTGGGCCCGAATTAATAATTTAGTTAGAATTCAATTTAAAAGTGTATTAACTTCGTAATACCATAACTTCGTTATACGAGATCGGAATTCAATGAAACAAGTTGCGTTGGGATCGTATGGACGGACACTACACAATGGGACTGACCGCGAGTCGATTGGAGCACGTTACAATTTATGGAGAATTAAATTGTCAGACTGAGTCGAATAACGCAAACCGTTATTCAACGGTTAACGCGCAACTGTGAGTAAATCTCACTAATTCTGAACAGTTTATAACTTCATGTTGTATTTTTAGAACTGTTAGATATTGGCTGATAGACTGTGTGTTGACTGTTTGATTGAACCGCTAATCAGTTAGTTGAATTTTCTATATTGATTCTGTTTAACATAATATATCATATGGAACTGAAAGTGATGTTATCTATATTGTTTAACATCTGTGATGCAGGGAAACAGGTTGGAGGAATCCAACTGGATTCCTCAACATTTATTTTACTGTGATTCATATATTGTGATATATGATGTGATATATAATCTATTGTCGATTATATGTGTTTGGACGATTTTGATCATCGTGATTTGATATGTTGAATACCGTAACATACCGAATGTTGATAAAGGAATATTTTCAAAGTATATTTTGAAAATAAATTTTTTATATAAAATCGATGGATTTTATATAGAAAAGGAAAAGGATTTTTATAAAAGAAATATTTACAAAAGCAAAGGATAAGTTAGAATAAAAGGAAATCATTTGTAAAGTGAAGAACCGTTACTAAAAGTAAATCTTTACAAATGAATAGTTTATTCGAAAAGGAGCTAATCGATGTTAGTTTAATCGATTAGAGTTAAAGTAAAAGGAGCTAATCGATGTTAGTTTAATCGATTAGAGTTAAAGTAAAAGGAGTTAATCGATGTTAGTTTAATCGATTAAAGTTAAAGTAAAAGGAGCTAATCGATGTTAGTTTAATCGATTAGAGTTAAAGTAAAAGGAGCTAATCGATGTTAGTTTAATCGATTAGAGCTAAAGTAAAAGGAGTTAATCGATGTTAGTTTAATCGATTAGAGTTAAAGTGAAAGGAGTTAATCGATGTTAGTTGAATCGATTAGACTAGAAGTAAATGAGTTAATCGAATATAGTTTATTCGAATAGAAAGTAAAATGAGTTAATCGAATATAGTTTATTCGAATAGAAGCAAATGAGTTAATCGAATATAGTTTATTCGAATAGAAGCAAAGGAGTTAATCGAACATAGTTTATTCGAAGAAAGAAAAAGGAGTTATCGAATAAAGTATTCGAAAGGAGTAAGTGAATGAGTAAATCAATAGCGTTAGTCAAATAGAGTTAATCCAATAGGGTTAGTCCAATAGAGTTAATTGATTATGGTTAATCGAATAGAGTTAAGTGAAAAGAGTAAATCGAATATAGCTATTCGAAGGAGGGTTAAGTAAGGAAGTTAGTAAAAGGAATATAAAGTGAACTTTGCCTATTTCAAAGTTAGAAATGTTGTTCAGTTAAGGTCTGAGAGGTAGTTCTACCCCAACTTGATTGGCTTCGTTTTTAACTAAGGAATAGTTAAGGTTCAACAGTAAAGGAAATGGTTTGAGTTGGCATAGCGATGTTTGTTTAAACATCTGTCTAAGTCCAATGAAGAGGCTTTGGAAATGTTTTCCAAATAAGAAACCAGAAATGTTTTCTAATGAAGAAAACAAGAAATGGAAATGTTTTCCATTGTTAATAACGTATATTTTCCAAATTTAGAAAATAGGAAATAATGAATATAGGGAAACATGAGATAAGTAAATTTACGGAATAAAGAGATAAATGTTGAATGATGTTTGATCGATATAAATTTCCATTTGGAAATAATATCGTTTGTTTGCACATCTGTTTTTCTTCGATAGTTAAATCACAGACTATCGAAGTTTTGACCATTTTAACGTTGTAAATATGGAGAGACCGGTTGGATTATTATCCAAAGAACCACTCTATATTGGCATAAGCGTTGCGAATCATATATGCCAAAGGAAATTGAAGACGGTGCTATGCAAGGGCTATCCTGTTTACAGAATAGTGCCTTCGGTTCATCCTGTTCCTGGATGAATTGTATGGACGGATGTCTGACAGAGTATTTCCAGACGATCACGTATATTGATTTCTCCAACTGTACCAAGAGTGGAAGCGGAGAAGGAAACTTCTTTTAGCTAACACATAATGTATTGTTGAGGACGTCAATCGGTGATTTGATGGATTTGACGATGTGGCATTCAAAGTGAATCTAGTGTGATGGAAAAGCGTAGCTTCTAGCCTCACAACCAGTAAATGACAGAAATCGGGCAGGCAGCATGGCTAAGTCGGTCGCACCGAAGTAGGGTGTATAATCACCTGATCTAGAGTTTCATTTACTTCTAAAAATCTATTGTTGATGTTGTCCCATTCGGGAAACGGTTGCTGATCCCAACTGTTGGTGATATACATTCGATACACTCAAGCGAAATGAGTGGTCGGTCATGTGTGGCCAGGTTGCAAGATGTTCTTGTTGAACCCAGTGTATTCCTCTCTAGAGGTACACTAGCAAAAGGTGGTTCCATACCTTGTCATAGTTGGAAATCCATAACCCAATACGTGCTTGCGGTTTTGATTGTATACTATATATGTAGAACGTGAGATGAAAGCGGTTCTGCTAGATGATTATATATACTGTAATTGATAGACATTATTATAATATCAAAAGGTTTTTGATATAAAGATATTTTGTATTCTCATAAGGGAAAAACCCGTTCCGTTATGCGGCGTGGTCTTATGAGATATCGTTTACTTGTTCGAACTGTTTTTAAACTGTTTTACTCATACCAGTCCCATGACTGACCCGGAGTTTACTTTGTTGTTTTCCCGAAACTCTTGGGTGCCTAAATTTGTATGGGCAGTCAAGTAGTCGGGATTTACAGATATAGTTGAAGAGCTGGAGCAGGAGGCTTCAGGATCATATAGCTATAGTTATTTCCGCTGTGTTGTAAGTGATGTACTTTGATATTGATGTATATTCAAGCACAAATGTATATTTCAAGTTATGTTATATATATTATATGTTATCCGTTCCGCTGTGAGATTCGTGTTACTCTGATGTTGTGTTCTTCTTCTTCTTCTTCTATTCTAAGTTTCTATCTTATCTTTCCTCACCCTCTAATTTCTTTCACTAATTACCAGGATTTTTCGATGTTTTGGTTATCGACATCGTGCTTATGTCGATAACCAAAGTCGCTCAAAATCTGGGTCGTTACAGTGAAGAACTCCTTTAACTCCTTTTACTTTAACTCTAATCGATTAAACTAACATCGATTAACTCCTTTTACTTTAACTCTAATCGACTAAACTAACATCGATTAACTCCTTTTACTTTAACTCTAATCGACTAAACTAACATCGATTAACTCCTTTTACTTTAACTCTAAAATCCAACAATGATATGCCCGACAAAAAGGTACCAATTTATATTACATATGGGTTTGAAATGTTGATAAGCCGCTTGGCTGATTGATTTTCTTTTGGGTTGGAGATGGCCCAAAGAGGCGAGTTGGAGTTTGACCGATTGACCAGTACAAAGGAGGTGCTGGCGAAATTTTTCGAAGAATAAGGAGTTAGAAAATTTTTAGGATTTTTGAAAATTTTCGATGATAAGAATTAATTAATATTTAATTGAAATTAAATTGGTCCAGTTGGAAACTGAAGTTAAGAACTGAACAAATATGTTCTAACCAGTCGATAGGGTCGTTCCCTACCTTTTAGCAATTTCGAGGACGAAATTATTTTAAGTGGGGAAGATTGTAATGACCCGCATTGGCAGAGGTATTATAATTAATATATTTGATTATTGAAATGGTGGTTTAGAGAATTTTGATGATCGTGGAATTAAATAATGGTGAATATTTAATTAAAATAATAAATTAAATAATATATTTAATTCTAAAATAATTAGAATTGGCTGAAATGACGATATGGTGTGAATCGGATCATCTGTGATATTTAATTCAGTTTAGAATTGAATTTGAATAACGAATATATTCAATCGTCGACAGTTGAACGTATAGTTTATAATATAATTATAAACGAGCTTGAAATGGCGCTGCAGTTCGTAAATTGGCGACTCGAACTTCAACTAAATGTATAGGATTCATTTTAAGCCGGATTTCTGTGAAACAAGAAACGTGTGGAGCTGGTGGAGTATATCTTTCTAGTGGAAGAGAAAAATCAGGATTTCGTCATGTAGATTTTGAGATATGTCCAAATCAAATTTTAAAATAGTCGTTATAGAATCGTTTATCGACCGTATCGGTTTATTCGATATAAATAGAGATCGGGTGGGAATTTAGACAAGGCTCTTTTGGGAAGTAGGGATAATTTAATTTTTTAGAATTTTACTGTAATTTTTAATTAATTAAATAAGCGGCTTTTTATTTGGAGTGTTTTGCACCCTGTAACGATATTTTGGGGTTTCACAATATGAGTTCACCTACCGATATTATTATATTTTTGGGATCGTGGCGTCCAGCTCGACACAACTGTATGGTTATTTCAGTCCACAGGGGTTCATACGTAAATGGAATTTTATGCAATGAGGTACCCTTATGAAATATAAAACATTTGCAAACATATATATTATTATAAACACAAACCAAAATTTAATACTCGGCACATTAGATCCATAAAGTTTGAAAATCAAGAGTGGGAAAGCATAATGTTCTAAATGGATCATGCTGGCATACCATGTACGACAACAAATACACGGTCCTTGTTGGTGAGCACTTGGATTTGGGTTGGCACTCTACCATCGTGGTGACTGGTCATTATAGACAAAAGCAGCATGTGGTTGCCATACATCCCACGTTTAAACATGTATCGATTTATTTATGTGTGTGCTTTATAAAATTAATTCAAAAATATCTCCCCTCATTTTTCTCTGATCACAAACAAAGCCACGCTCCATTCTTTCTCAGCCACAATTGGTACCAACCCAAACATCGCTATATAACCGTATAAAACAAGAACACAGCAAAGAAAAAAATAAAAATAAAAATCCAAATAATCCGTATGAAAATCCTAAAATCACTAATTATATGTCTTTGAGTTCGTCTTCTATTCTCGTCCCAGCGATGTGCTTTTTGATGAAGTCCGAACAAATATTGTTCGATGATTGGGGGTACCGCGTGCCCTAGGGCTGTGATCATCATCCAATTTAGGGGTTTTGAGTTCGATCAAAGTATGGTTTTGGGTTTAGAATCAGATTTGGCATCTTGTCGAGAAGTTTGGGGATACTCGGTTCACATTGGGATCGGTAGTTTACTGTATGGAGGGGTTTCAGACTGGAGATCGTGGCTTCCAGTAGGGTGCGAGTTTGATAAGAGTGATAAAAGGAGATGTAGATTGAGATGAGAAGGGAAATGGTGTTAAAGTCTGTGTGAATCGATGGAGTAGTGACAGTGAATGAGTGGCGTGGAGATGGGAAATGGTGCTGTGTAAGGAGCAGGTCACGATACATGTTTGGGGAGGAAGACTATCCACGCGGGTCTATTTCGATGAAATTGGGTTTGGGCCGAAGTGGTATGTGAGGCCCAATTCTTTAAATAGATTCAAAGTTTTATTTATATTTAAAATAGTGTTTAAACTTCGAAATGGAATAACTAATTCATACGTTATCGAAACTCAGCGAAACAAGATCCGACAGGATCGTATGGACGGACACTACATGATGGAACTGACTGGAAGTCCATCAGAGCTCGCTACAATTTATGGCGAAATAAATTGTTCGATAAAATCGACAATGGTTATCGATATTTAACGATGAACTGCAAATGTGATTAAATCTCACTAACTCTGAACAGTTTAAAATTTCATGTTGTATTTTTAGAACTGTTAGATATTGGCTGATTGACTGTGTGTTGACTGTTTGATTGAACTGCTAGTCAGTTAGTTGAATTTCTATATTTGATTCTGTTTAACAGAATATATCATATGGAACTGAAAGTGATGTTATCTATATTGTTTAACATCTGTGATGCAGGGAAACAGGTTGGAGGAATCCAACTGGATTCCTCAACATTTATTTTACTGTTTTTCATATATTGTGATATATGATGTGATATATATAATTTGTTGTCGATTATATGTGTTGGGACGATACTGATCATCGTGATTGGATATGTTGAATACCATAACATACCGAATGTTGATAAAGGAATATTTTCAAGTGTATTTTGAAAATGAATTATTTATATAAAATCGATGGATTTTATATAGAAAAGGAAAGGATTTTTATAAAAGGAATATTTATAAAATCAAAGGATGAGTTAGAATAAAAGGAAATCATTTGTAAAGTGAAGAACCGTTACTAAAAGTAAATCTTTATAAATGAATAGTTTATTCGAAAAGAAGTTAATCGATGTTAGTTAATCGATTAGAGTCAAGAAAAGGAGTTAATCGAATATAGTTATTCGAAAATAGAGAAAGTAAAATGAGTTAATCGAATATAGTTATTCGAATAGAGAAAGTAAAATGAGTTAATCGAATATAGTTATTCGAATAGAGAAAGCAAAATGAGTTAATCGAATATAGTTATTCGAATAGAAAGTAAAATGAGTTAATCGAATATAGTTTATTCAAATAGAAAGTAAAAGGAGTTAATCGATGTTAGTTAATCGATTAGAGTCAAGAAAAGGAGTTAAACGATGTTAGTTAATCGATTAGAGAATAAAGTAAAAGGAGTTAATCGAATATAGTTATTCGAAAATAGAAAGTAAAAGGAGTTAATCGAATATAGTTATTCGAAAATAGAGAAAGTAAAATGAGTTAATCGAATATAGTTATTCGAATAGAGAAAGAAAAATGAGTTAATCGAATATAGTTATTCGAATAGAGAAAGTAAAATGCGTTAATCGAATATACTTATTCGAATAGAGAAAGTAAAATGAGTTAATCGAATATAGTTTATTCGAATAGAAAGTAAAAGGAGTTAATCGATGTTAGTTAATCGATTAGAGTCAAGAAAAGGAGTTAAACGATGTTAGTTAAATCGATTAGAGAATAAAGTAAAAGGAGTTAATAGAATATAGTTTATTCGAATAAAGTTAGTAAATCGAATATAGTTTATTCGAAAGGGGTTAAGTGAATAGAGTAAAATCAAATAAAATAAATCGAATAGAGATTTATTCGAACGAGGTTTAAGTAAGGAAGTTAGTAAAAGGGATATAAAGTGAACTTTGACTATTTCAAAGTTAGAAATGTTGTTCAGTTAAGGTCTGAGAGGTAGTTCTACCCCAACTTGATTGGCTTCGTTTTTAACTAAGGAATAGTTAATGTTCGGCAGTAAAGGAAATGGTTTGAGTTGGCATAGCGATATTTGTTTTAAACATCTGTCTAAGTCCAATGAAGAAGCTTTGGAAATGTTTTCCAAATAAGAAACCAGAAATGTTTTCTAATAAAGAAAACAAGAAATGGAAATGTTTTCCATTGTTAATAACGTATATTTTTCAAATTTAGAAAATAAGAAATACTGAATATAGGGAAACAGGAGATAAGTAGATTAATGAACTAAGGAGATGAATGTTAAATGATGTTTGATAGATATAATTTCCATTTGGGAATAATATCGTTGTTTGCACACTTGTTTTTATTCGATAGTTAAATCACAGACTATCGAAGTTTTGACCATTTTAACGTTGTTAATATGGAGAGACTGGTTGGATTATTATCCAAAGAACCACTCTGTATTGGCATAAGCGTTGCGAATCATATATGCCAAAAGAAATTGAAGACGGAGTTATGCAAGGGCTATCCTGTTTACAGAATAGTGCCTTCGGTTCATCCTGTTCCTGGATGACTTGTATGGATGGATGTCTGACAGAGTATTTCCATACGATCACGTATATTGATTTCTCCAACCGTACCAAGAGTGGAAGCAAAGAAGGAAACTTCTTTTAGCTAACACATAATGTATGGTTGAGGACTTCAATCGGTGATTTGATGGATTTGACGATGTGGCATTCGAAGTAAATCTGATGTGATGATGAAGCGTAACCTCAAGCCTCATCAAATCGGTAAATGACAGAAATCGGGCAGGCAGCATGGCTAAGTCGATCGCACCGAAGTAGGGTGTATAATCACCTGATCTAGAGTTTCATTTACTTCTAAAAATCTATTGTTGATGTTGTCCCATTCGGGAAACGGTTGCTGATCCCAACTGTTGGTGATATACATTCGATACGCTCAAGCGAAATGAGTGGTCGGTCATGTGTGGCCGGGTTGCAAGATGTTTTTGTTGAACCCAGTGTATTCCTCTCTAGAGGTACACAAGCGAAAGGTGGTTCCATACCTTGTCATAGTTGGAAATCCATTATCCAATACGTGCTTGCGGTTTTGATTGTATACTATATATGTAGAACGTGAGATGAAACCGTTTCTGCTAGATGATTATATATACTGTGATTCATAGGCATTATTATAATATCAAAAGGTTTTTGATATAAAGTTATTTTGGATTCTCATAAGGGAAAAACCCATTCCGTTATGCGGCGTGGTCTTATGAGATATCGTTTACTTGTTCGAACTGTTTTTAAACTGTTTTACTCATACCAGTCCCATGACTGACCCGGAGTTTATTTTGTTGTTTTCCCTAAACTCTTGGGTGCCTAAATTTGTACGGGCAGTCAAGTAGTTGGGATTTTACAGATATACTGGAAGAGCTGGAGCAGGAGGCTTCATGATCATATAGCTATAGTTTATTTCCGCTGTGTTGTAAGTATTGTACTCTGATAATGTATTGTATACATATAATGATTTATTTCAAGGATATGTTATCTATTATATGTTATTCGTTCTGCTGTGAGATTCGTGTTACTCTGAGGTTGTGTTCTTCTTCTTCTTCTATTCTAAGTTTCTATCTTATCTTTCCTCACCCTCTAATTTCTTTCACTAATCACCAGGATTTTTCGATGTTTTGGTTATCGACATCGAGTTTGTGTGGATAACCAAAGTCGCTAAAAATCCGGGTCATTACAGTTGGTATTACATATTTCGAAAGTAAATAAAAAGGGAAAAATGTTTTTAAAACGAATAGAGTTTTATAAAAGGGAAATCATTTGTAAAGTGAAGAACTGTTACTAAAAGTAAATCTTTATAAATGAATAGTTTATTCGAATAGAATAAAGGAGCTAATCGATGTTAGTTTAATCGATTAGAGTTAAAGTAAAAGGAGTTAATCGATGTTAGTTTAATCGATTAGAGTTAAAGTAAAAGGAGTTAATCGATGTTAGTTTAATCGATTAGAGTTAAAGTAAAAGGAGTTAATCGATGTTAGTTTAATCGATTAGAGTTAAAGCAAATGAGTTAAATGAATATAGTTATTCGAATAGAAAGTAAATGGAGTTAATCGAATATAGTTTATTCGAATAGAAGCAAATGAGTTAATCGAATATAGTTTATTCGAAGAAAGTAAAAGGAGTTATCGAATATTGTTTATTCGAAAGGAGTTAAGTGGAACGAGTAAATCAATAGCGTTAGTCAAATAGAGTTAATCCAGTAGTGTTAGTCCAATAGAGTAAATTGATAAGGGTTAATCGAATAGAGTTAAGTGAAAAGAGTCAATCGAATATAGCTATTCGAAGGAGGGTTAAGTAAGGAAGTAAGTTAAAGAAATATAAAGTGAACTTTGCCTATTTCAAAGTTAGAAATGTTGTTCAGTTAAGGTATGAGAGGTAGTTCTACTCCAACTTGATTGGCTTCGTTTTAACTAAGGAATAGTTAAGGTTCGGCAGTAAAGGAAATGGTTTGAGTTGGCATTGCGATGGTTTGTTTAAAACATCTCTCTAAGTCCAATGAGGAAGCTTTGGAAATGTTTTCCAAATAAGAAACCAGAAATGATTTCTAATAAAGAAAACCAAAAATGGAAATGTTTTCCATTTTTAATAACGTATATTTTTTCCAAATTTAGAAAATAAGAAATATTGAATATAGGGAAATAGGAGATAAGTAAATTAATGAAATAAAGAGATAAATGTTGAATGATGTTTGATCGATATAAATTTCCATTTGGAAATAATATCATTGTTTGCACACGTATTTTTATTCAGTAGTTAAATCACAGACTATCGAAGTTTTGACCATTTTAACGTTGTTAATATGGAGAGACCGGTTGGATTATTATCCAAAGAACCACTCTGTATTGGCATAAGCGTTGCGAATCATATATGCCAAAGGAAATTGAAGACGGAGTTATGCAAGGGCTATCCTGTTTACAGAATAGTGCCTTCGGTTCATCCTTTTCTTGGGTGACTTGTATGGATGGATGTCTGACAAAGTATTTCCAGACGATCATGTATATTGATTTCTCCAACCGTACCAAGAGTGGAAGCGAAGAAGGAAACTTCTTTTAGCTAACACATAATGTATGGTTGAGGACGTCAATCGGTGATTTGATGGATTTAACGATGTGGCATTCAAAGTGAATCTGGTATGATGATAAAGTGTAGCTTCGAGCCTCATCATCCGGTAAATGACAGAAATCGGGCAGGCAGCATGGCTAAGTCGGTTGCACCGAAGTAGGGTGTATAATCACCTGATCTAGAGTTTCATTTACTTCTAAAAATCTATTGTTGATGTTGTCCCATTGGGGAAACGGTTGCTGATCCCAGCCGTTGGTGATATACATTCGATACACTCAAGCGAAATGAGTGGTCGGTCATGTGTGGCCGGGTTGCCAGATGTTCTTGTTGAACCCAGTGTATTCCTCTCTAGAGGTACACTAGCGAAAGGTGGTTCCATACCTTGTCATAGTTGGAAATCCATTACCCAATACGTGCTTGCGGTTTTGATTGTATACTATATATGTAGAACGTGAGATGAAAGCGTTTCTGCTAGATGATTATATATATACTGTGGTTGATAGACATTTTTATAATATCAAAAGGTTTTTGATATAAAGATATTTTGGATTCTCATAAGGGAAAACCCGTTCCGTTATGCGGCGTGGTCTTATGAGATATCGTTTACCTGCTTGAACTGTTTTTAAACTGTTTTACTCACACCAGTCCCATGACTGACCCGGAGTTTATTTGTTTGTTTCCCTAAACTCTTGGGTGCCTAAATTTGTACGGGCAGTCAAGTAGTCGGGATTTACAGATATACTGGAAGAGCTTGGAGCAGGAGGCTTCAGGATCATATAGTTATAGTTATTTCCGCTGTGTTGTAAGTGCTGTACTTTGATAATGATATGTATATTAAGGTACAGATTTGTATTTCAAAGTTATCATTTATTCCACTGTGAGACTCGTCTTACTCTGATATTGTGTTCTTCTTCTTCTTCTATTCTAAGTTTCTATCTTATATATTCTCACCCTCTAATTTCTTTCATTAATGACCGGTATTTTTCGATGTTTGGTTAGTCGACATCGTGTTTATGTCGATAACCAAAGTCGCCAAAAACCCGGGTCATTACAGTTGGTATCAGAGCAGAAGGTTAATTGATTAACTTGGCTCTGTGGCGTGACTCGGTAGAGATAGGGTTAGTAATACCCTAGACTGAGATTGAGTGTATATATACGAGTGGACGTATTTGTTATTGATATAAAAATTTGTTTTATATTATGGAGATTCATTGGTTGAGTTGTTTATGAGTTCTGGTCGATCAGTTTGATCCACTGTATCGGTAGGAGTTACTAAACACTCGAATACGATGGGTCGGCACGATATGTTTTGAAAAGACGGTAAATTAAAATAAGTTTACCCAAGGTAAATCTTGATATAGAGAAGATATATATCAAAATTTTAATATATTGGATATATTGGTTGTTATTATAATCGAGTAAGATTATAAATTAAATGGTTATGTAAATAACCAATCAGAATTCATATAAGTGAAATACGTGAAATCAGATGATTTAAATCTGAAATGTTAACCAGAAATTGAGTTAAAATTCTGGAAAATTGGATAAGTGTTTGTAAATGGATTTGGATTAAAAATAAGGAAAAATTAAGATCATGGGATATTTTAAATTGTTTTACAAGCAGTGTGAATTATATTTTGAAATGAATTTCAAAGTGGAAATGTCTAGAAATGGTTTTATAGTATTGAACTCACTTCGATCGCTGGAAAATAGATTCTGATGATGACAGCTGCATCATCAGTATTCATTTTCGAGTTGTAAGTGATGAATTACTACCAGAGATACTGTTTTGAATTTGTTTTGGGAAAGACAAGTTGTGTTGAATTTCAAAATGGGATTTATAAAATAGAATTTGAACTTTTAAATAGATTTGAAATATTAACTTGTTTTAAAAGAAATAAAACGAGAAGTTCCTTTATAAATGAAGTTTATAAATAGTTCTTTTATAAACGAAGTTTATAAATGAAGTGGAAAGAATTATCATTGGATAATTCAGAAATAAATAAATAAATATACAAGTGTGAAATTGAAAGGGAAACCTATTTTCCTAAGGTAGAAATATCGATTTCAAAAGGAATTGAAATCGAGACTTATGTAAAAATGAATAAAGAAAGTTTCAAAAGGGGATTTGAATAAAGGAAGTTCAAACATAGAATTTGAATAAGAAAATTCAAAGAGGATTTGAATATAGAAAAATTCAAAGGGGATTTGAATATAGAAAATTCAAAGGGGATTTGAATATAGAAATTCAAATGAGATTTGAATAAAGAAGATTTAAATAATGGAAAATTGAATATAGAATTCATATAGTGTAATAATGGAATTTGAATATAGAAATTCAAAGGGAGTTTGAATATATGAAATTCAATGAAATTGAAATAGAGTTTGAATATAGAAATTCAAATGGAATTCAAATATAGAATTTGAATAAGAAAATTGAAACGAAATTCAAATATAGAATTTGAATAAGAGATTTGAAACGAAATTCAAATATAGAATTTGAATAAGAGAATCGAAATGGAATTTGAATATAGGAAATTCAAATAAAATTGAAATGGAATTCAATTAGTTGATAAACAAGTTAAACCTATATTTGAACATGTATAGGTGAACTGGGCAAACCAGTAATTTGAAAATCACTTAACGAACTAAGTTAAAATGATTGGATTAAGTTGAAATGAATTAGAAATGTAAAAATATACATGAGATATGTATGGATAAGGTATGAAGGTATATAAATAGAATGCTCGACAAAAGGTATGTATTTAATTCATATATGAGATTTTATGCGCCGTATCGGCTAGCCACTTGGCTTTTTGTTTTTCTTTTGGATTGGTAAGGGCCATGGGAGGCTATTTGAAATATCCCGATGTCCTAATACAAAGGAGGTTATGGCGAATTTTTCCGGGAATTTAAGGAGTTAGAATATTTTTAAGATAATTTGATAGTTAGAAATCAACGTATCGATATATATATAGAAGTCGATAAGGAAACGAACTTAGAAATAGAATAGTATAATCAAAAAGGAAGACTAAGAATAAAATCTAGTAAAAATAGAAAGAGAAAGTGTATACGTGTTTAAAGGTGAATAAGTAGTTGTATGGTATTGATTATTCAAGTAAGTAGTCATATCTGTTTTGACGTTATAAATGTTATGCAGTCAAGGTCTGAGAGGTAGTTATACCCCAACTTGATTGATTTCATTATTAACAAATAAATAGTAAGATTTCAGGCTCGAAGATCAATGTCGAATAAGAGTTAGTTGAATATAGTATTTGGATTGTTGTAACGATGTTTTACACAACATCCGTTTTAACCCAAACAAGTGTAAACTTGGAAATAGAATAATAGAATATTTCCTAAGTATAGAAAAAACGAGATTGGAAAAGAGATAAGAAATCGGAATATTTTCCAATTATAAATAGCATATATTTTCTAAGGTTTAGAAAATAAAGGAAGGCGATATTCAGAAATGTTTTCCAAATAACATAAAAGGCCAATAAGGTAATTGAAAATATTTGGTCAACAAATATTGATAAAGAAATAGAGAAGTGATTTAACTAATGGAATAGTGATTATGGGCTCAGTTGAATTTCAAAAAGGAAATTTTGATTTTTGAAAAAGTAAACTGTTTAAAATTCCCAGGAAGAGACTGTTTGGATTAAGAACAAATTTAAATAGAAGTTTGCGGAAGTAAGCTGAAATTGAATTGAAACAGTTAAGTGAAAACTGAATGGAAATAGAACGATATCAGGAAAAATTTATTCTTGAATAAAATTGGATCGTCGAGATAGGAATCTGAAATGAAAATTGGATTGGGAAGTTAAGAGTTTGAAATCGAGAATGGAACTCGAATTTGAAATAAAATTCGACTTAGGATATAAGCGAATGGTTGTGTCGTGGATAAAAGCAGATGGGGATTTGATTGGAATGATCCTTGTATCCGCTGAAGTGATAACAGGTGGAAAGGATATAATGATATGCCGACAAAAGGTACAAGTTTATATTTCTATTGGATATAAGATTTATGAGCCGAATTGGCAAGCCGCTTGGCTGTTTGGTTTTCTTTTGGGTTGAAGATGGCCCAGAGAGGCAAGTTGGGGTTTGACCTATTGACCAGTACAAAGGAGGTGCTGGTGAAATTTTTTCGAAGAGTTAAGGCGTTAGAAAATCTTCAGGATTTTTGAAGATTTTCAATAATAAGAATTAATTAATAATTTAATTGAAATTAAATTGGTTCAGTTGAAACTGAAGTTAAGAAATGAACAAATATGTTCTAACCAGTTGTTAGGGTCGTTCTCTACCTTTTAGCAATTTCGAGGACGAAATTATTTTAAGTGGGGAAGATTGTAATGACCCGCATTGGCAGAGGTAGTATAATTAATTTATTTAATTATATAAATGGTGGTATAGTGAATTTAATGGTCGTGGAATTAAATAATAGTGAATATTTAATTAAAAATAATAAATTAAATAATATATTTAATTCTAAAATAATCAGAATTGGCTGAAATGACGATATGGTGTGAACCGGATCATCTGTGATATTTAATTCAGTTTAGAATTGAATTTGAATAACGAATATATTATTTGAACGATAGTTTGAACGTATAATTATATTATAATTATAAACGAGCTTGAAATGGCGCTGCAGTTCGTAAATTGGTGATTCGAACTTCAACTGAATATACAGGATTCGTTTTAAGCCGGATTTCTGTGAAACAAGAAACGTGTGGAGCTGGTGGAGTATACCTTTCTAATAGAAGAGAAAAATCGGGATTTCATCGTGTAGATTTTGATGTATGTCCAAATCAAATTTTAGAAAAGTCGCTGTGGAATTCCTTTGTAATTTAAAAAGGAATTATTTATATTTTAAAAAGGAATTTCAATATAAATCGAATATCGGGTTGACCCAGATTTGTAATATCAAGTAGAAATCCATACAGGATTATTCTGGAGCTGTATGGTATTCCACTATGAATATAGACGATAATATTTATTTTTAAATATTAAATTTAATTATATTTAAATATATTTATATATTTAAATGGGTCATCCAGAGCTTTAAAAATACGCCGTGTGAGCATACGAAGTCGGAATTCGACGAAACCAGTTTCGTTAGGACCGTAATGTCGAACTCTAGCTATAGGTCCAGTTTGATGATTTTTGGGTATCGTATGTGATCGTAGGGATTTTTAAGGACCAGGAACGAGTAGAAAATCATTAAAATAAAGCAGAAAATTTATAAATAAAAATATCCTAATATTTTCTTGGCTAAGTTGAAGGCCACCCAGCCTGTGTTCTCGGCCACAAGGGCTACCTACCCACGCAAGTCTATATAACCGTGTAAAATCTCAAACGCAGGAAGAAAATCCCAAAAGAAAATCAAAGTAAATACAAAAGAATTCCTATAAATCCAAATATCCACATATATGAGTTGTTGTGTACTTCCTCTTCACAAACATATACAAATTGTTGGGTTCGACGCATATTGGAAGTGCTCGCTGGAAACTAGGGTTGCGGAAAACTTGAATCTCAGGCACTGATTCGAAGAGCTATCGTTGTATTGAAGTTTGTGAGGTGCTTTAGCACGGTGAGGCAAAGTTTGGATAGATTCCATGAGAGTCAGCGTCGATACCTGCTGTTGGGGAGGAGCGGACGGATTCTGATAGGAACTTGCGAGTTGGAGGTCTTGGGTACGGGGAGAAGGAGCTCGGGATGAGGAAGAACTGGGTGTTGTTGGGTTTTGCATTCGAGGATGGGAGGGGGAGCAGTTGGTGATGAAAGCTTCGAAGTGGCTGAGCATCGTTTGGAGCACGATGGTCGGTTTGGGGTTGCATCGAGCTCGACGAGAGGGTGTGGGGTTGGTGCGGATTTGAGTGGTGAGTTGAATGGTGGAGGCGGCAACACTGGCGGTGGTCGGATTGACGAGGGGGGGTCGGTCAAAGTGAAGTCAACGGTGGTGGAAGGGGGAAAGTATTTTCCTGAAGTCGATGATGAATTTGGGGAAGGGGGGGTCAGACACGGGTTAGGTAGAAAGGAAATAAAGTGCGGGCTAGGCTTTTAATAAGGAGATGGGCCAGAGAGTTGAAAAGGTAATGGACTGAATCGAAAAGGGGTTGGGCCCGAATTAATAATTTAGTTAGAATTCAATTTAAAAGTGTATTAACTTCGTAATACCGTAACTTCGTCATACGTGATCGGAATTCAGTGAAACAAGTTGCATTGGGATCGTATGGACGGACACTACACAATGGGACTGACCGCGAGTCGATTGGAGCACGTTACAATTTATGGAGAGATAAATTGTCAGACTGAGTCGAATAACGCAAACCGTTATTCAACGGTTAACGCGCAACTGTGAGTAAATCTCAATAATTCTGAACAGTTTATAACTTCATGTTGTATTTTTAGAACTGTTAGATATTGGCTGATTGACTGTGTGTTGACTGTTTGATTGAACTGCTAGTCAGTTAGTTGAATTTTCTATATTGATTCTGTTTAACAGAATATATCATATGGAACTGAAAGTGATGTTATCTATATTGTTTAACATCTGTGATGCAGGGAAACAGGTTGGAGGAATCCTCAACATTTATTTTACTCAGTCTGACAATTTTGATCATATATTGTGATATATGATGTGATATATAATCTATTGTCGATTATATGTGTTTGGACGATTTTGATCATCGTGATTTGATATGTTGAATACCATAACATACCGAATGTTGATAAAGGAATATTTTCAAAGTATATTTTGAAAATAAATTTTTTATATAAAATCGATGGATTTTATATAGAAAAGGAAAAGGATTTTTATAAAAGAAATATTTACAAAAGCAAAGGATAAGTTAGAATAAAAGGAAATCATTTGTAAAGTGAAGAACCGTTACTAAAAGTAAATCTTTACAAATGAATAGTTTATTCGAAAAGGAGCTAATCGATGTTAGTTTAATCGATTAGAGTTAAAGTAAAAGGAGCTAATCGATGTTAGTTTAATCGATTAGAGTTAAAGTAAAAGGAGTTAATCGATGTTAGTTTAATCGATTAAAGTTAAAGTAAAAGGAGCTAATCAATGTAAGTTTAATCGATTAGAGTTAAAGTAAAAGGAGCTAATCGATGTTAGTTTAATCGATTAGAGTTAAAGTAAAAGGAGTTAATCGATGTTAGTTTAATCGATTAGAGTTAAAGTGAAAGGAGTTAATCGATGTTAGTTGAATCGATTAGAGTAGAAGCAAATGAGTTAATCGAATATAGTTTATTCGAATAGAAAGTAAAATGAGTTAATCGAATATAGTTTATTCGAATAGAAGCAAATGAGTTAATCGAATATAGTTTATTCGAATAGAAGCAAAGGAGTTAATCGAACATAATTTATTCGAAGAAAGAAAAAGGAGTTATCGAATATAGTATTCGAAAGGAGTAAGTGAATGAGTAAATCAATAGCGTTAGTCAAATAGAGTTAATCCAATAGGGTTAGTCCAATAGAGTTAATTGATTATGGTTAATCGAATAGAGTTAAGTGAAAAGAGTAAATCGAATATAGCTATTCGAAGGAGGGTTAAGTAAGGAAGTTAGTAAAAGGAATATAAAGTGAACTTTGTCTATTTCAAAGTTAGAAATGTTGTTCAGTTAAGGTCTAAGAGGTAGTTCTACCCCAACTTGATTGGCTTCGTTTTTAACTAAGGAATAGTGAAGGTTCGACAGTAAAGGAAATGGTTTGAGTTGGCATAGCGATGTTTGTTTAAACATCTGTCTAAGTCCAATGAAGAGGCTTTGGAAATGTTTTCCAAATAAGAAACCAGAAATGTTTTCTAATGAAGAAAACAAGAAATGGAAATGTTTTCCATTGTTAATAACGTATATTTTCCAAATTTAGCAAATAGGAAATAATGAATATAGGGAAACATGAGATAAGTAAATTTATGGAATAAAGAGATAAATGTTGAATGATGTTTGATCGATATGAATTTCCGTTTGGAAATAATATCGTTTGTTTGCACATCTGTTTTTCTTCGATAGTTAAATCACAGACTATCGAAGTTTTGACCATTTTAACGTTGTAAATATGGAGAGACCGGTTGGATTATTATCCAAAGAACCACTCTGTATTGGCATAAGCGTTGCGAATCATATATGCCAAAGGAAATTGAAGACGGTGTTATGCAAGGGCTATCCTGTTTACAGAATAGTGCCTTCGGTTCATCCTGTTCCTGGATGAATTGTATGGACGGATGTCTGACAGAGTATTTCCAGACGATCACGTATATTGATTTCTCCAACCGTACCAAGAGTGGAAGCGGAGAAGGAAACTTCTTTTAGCTAACACATAATGTATTGTTGAGGACGTCAATCAGTTATTTGATGGATTTGACGATGTGGCATTCAAAGTGAATCTAGTGTGATGGAAAAGCGTAGCTTCTAGCCTCACAACCAGTAAATGACAGAAATCGGGCAGGCAGCATAGCTAAGTCGGTCGTACCGAAGTAGGGTGTATAATCACCTGATCTAGAGTTTCATTTACTTCTAAAAATCTATTGTTGATGTTGTCCGATTCGGGAAACGGTTGCTGATCCCAACTGTTGGTGATATACATTCGATACACTCAAGCGAAATGAGTGGTCGGTCATGTGTGGCCGGGTTGAAGATGTTCTTGTTGAACCTAGTGTATTCCTCTCTAGAGGTACACTAGCAAAAGGTGGTTCCATACCTTGTCATAGTTGGAAATACATAACCTAATACGTGCTTGCGGTTTTGATTGTATACTATATATGTAGAACGTGAGATGAAAGCGGTTCTGCTAGATGATTATATATACTGTGATTGATAGACATTATTATAATATCAAAAGGTTTTTGATATAAAGATATTTTGGATTCTCATAAGGGAAAAACCCGTTCCGTTATGCGGCGTGGTCTTAGGAGATATCGTTTACTTGTTCGAACTGTTTTTAAACTGTTTTACTCATACCAGTCCCATGACTGACCCGGAGTTTACTTTGTTGTTTTCCCTAAACTCTTGGGTGCCTAAATTTGTATGGGCAGTCAAGTAGTCGGGATTTACAGATATAGTCGAAGAGCTGGAGCAGGAGGCTTCAGGATCATATAGCTATAGTTATTTCCGCTGTGTTGTAAGTGATGTACTTTGATATTGATGTATATTCAAGCACAAATGTATATTTCAAGTTATGTTATATATATTATATGTTATCCGTTCTGCTGTGAGATTCGTGTTACTCTGATGTTGTGTTCTTCTTCTTCTTCTTCTATTCTAAGTTTCTATCTTATCTTTCCTCACCCTCTAATTTCTTTCACTAATTACCAGGATTTTTCCGATTTTTTGGTTATCGACATCGTGCTTATGTCGATAACCAAAGTCGCCAAAAATCCGGGTCATTACATGACGGATCAAAAATATGGCTGTAACAGTGGAGATATTGCCACCGAAAGGAACACGGGCGACATTGATGGTAACGAGAACATTTCAGATAAAAATGACAGCTTTATTCCTACAATTGTCGTGGATAAGGAAGATAATGGTGAAAAAACCGGTGATAAAGCGACCTAAGTTGGTGAATTGGATGCTATAAATAACAACAACACACAAGGAGATGTGAACATTTAGTCTGAATGACTTTTAAATAGAGATGGTATATTAAAATGTATAATAGATAATAGTTTGGCCAACATGACTACTAGCCCTGCTAATGCTCAAGCTACAAAAACAAGTCCAGAAAAAGCAAATGTTAATGGCAATGCAAATGGCTTATTGCAACAGACACATACGGATACATGGATTACTCAGTTGAACTCAAACGGTCCTAGCTTAAACATAAATTACACAAACAAAATTGATCAATGTGCTATTTATGTTCAAGGTAAGCTTCATGATTCTGATAATATGACAACACTTTTGGCTAGTACACCAGTAACTCTAGAAGTGAATACAACTAATGATTGCCCCTCCCAATCTGAATGATAATGTGGATGGCATCGTAGAAGAGTGGTCAGAATCTGATGATGACAGGATAACTGAGAAAATTGATAACATGGAAAATGTTTAACTCCCATCTACAAAAGTTTCTGATGTTTCAAATTTCGTAGATGAAAATAGTAAATTCAAAGAAGAAATAGGCAACATCAGTAAAAAAATCAAAAACAAAATAAGAAATCCCAAAATCTTTCAACATGCTCCTCCTAAAGTTTCGACAAGGAGCCAAAGCAAGATTAAATGAATGTTATAGCTCGGAATGTTAAGGGTTTAAATGCTCCAATAAACAGTTTAAACCACTCAAATTCTTAAGTAAATTTGGGCCTTCGATGGTAGGCCTGCTTGAAAACAAGTTGAGTGACGATACAATAAATAAATTGAAGATGTATATGCATGAGAAATAGAATTATAGTGATAATAACTGCTGCGGTTGCAAAGGTCGAATTTTAATCTTCTGGGATTCATCTCGTTGGTCTATTAACATTGAAAACATATCTACACAACACGTATCCATCAATGCTAACAATAATGCAGATTTACTTTCATTTATGCTAGTAATTTTCTGCTAGACCGGGAGACATCACACTGTATGACTTACTTAGCAAAGCATATAACAATTGGAAAGACCAAAGCAACGTAGACATGTTGAATGCTGAATAGAAAGCAAAAATTAATTGGCTTACTTATAGTGATTCACGAACAAAATTCTTCCATGCTACAATGCCTTTGAGAAAACACATAAATAATTGGAGTAATTTGTTCATGAGCAATGGAGATCCCACATACGATATGGACTGTTTTGAAAGGGAAGCAGTTCAGTACTTTAAAGAGATATATAATTCTGAATATCCAATGAATTTTAACTTCCCACATATTAATTGCAGGTTTTTTATGAATGATAGAGGTAAAAGGCATCTAAACTCTTGTATCACAATTGATGAAGTTCATAATGCAATTTTCTTTATCCCCGATGACAAAAGTCCAGGTCCGGATGGTTTCACGTCAAAGTTTTAAAAGTTTCATTGGGAAAGTCTTAAAGAAGGAATTATGGAGGTGATGCAAGAAGTATTCAGAACCGTAAAATTGGCGAAGGGTATAAATCATACTTTTGAAACTCTTATCCCGAAAATTGAAAACCCTAAAGCTGGGTCTGATTATAGACCCATTGCCTACTGTAATGTTATATATAAAATTATGCAGCCGGATTAAACCATACCTTAAACATTTAATATCTGAAAACTAGTCTGCTTTTATTCTGGGTAAATACATTGCAGAAAATATTCTCTTAGCTCATGAACAAATCAGATTCTTCAGTGGAAAAGGAAGCGGGAAATTTTGCATTAAAATTGATTTACAGAAAGCATATGGTATGATAAACAGAAACTATATATGCCACATGCTTATGATGATGGGATGTCCTAGACAGATTATTAAAATCATAAGAGCCTGTATTAAAACACCTACCTTTTCTATCCTGGCCCAAGGCAATCCAAAAGAATTTATTTACAGCAACAAGGGGCTTAGATAAGGGGATCCATTATCATTATACCTATTTTGTGTAGCAATGAATATTTTTCTATAATGACGTTTAAAGCAGTGAAAGCTAATAACATACAACTTATTCACAAAGAGGAGCCCAAAGTAACACATCTCATATATGTTGATGACTTGTTGATTATTTGTAAATCCAAAAATGAGGGAGTGGAGTTTATTAATGTGATTTTGGAAGATTTGAAAGAGTACGCAGGTCTCAAAATTAATAATTTGAAGTCAAAGGTCTTTTTCGGCAGGGGGTAAGCAACAAAAATCATATTCTACATGTTTTAAACATAAAAGAAGGAAAGCTTCCTGTCAAATACCTGGGTGTTCCACTGTCATATAATTACTTCCATTTTTCTAACTGTGTGGAA
The DNA here is from genome assembly GCA_030737875.1 of Allium sativum. Classification (NCBI taxonomy): domain Eukaryota; kingdom Viridiplantae; phylum Streptophyta; class Magnoliopsida; order Asparagales; family Amaryllidaceae; genus Allium; species Allium sativum. The sequence goes on along the minus strand of CM060912.1, from coordinate 889,795,292 downwards.
CTGATTGAAAGAATTAGGAAGAAAATGGATAGATGGGATAATAGACTTCTATCTATGGCAGGTAAAATTTAATTAGGCAAAACTATTATTACACCTATGGTGTTGTTTTGGATGCTTACATATCAAATTCCAGAAGCTACGATTAGCAAAGTTAATAGACTATATGCTAACTTTATATAGTCCAGAAAAAACATAAAATTCCATGGGACACTCGTTGCTCTCCTAAGGAGGTGGGAGGGGTTGGTTTGAAAATTTTCAAAGGCATTAAAGTCGCTGTTGCGCTCAAATTACTATGGCACTTTGTTAATGGTAATAGCACGTGGAAAAAATGGATGGTAAATAGATATTGTTCTGGTAAATATTTTTGGGTGATGGGGATAGATAACAACAACTTTTGCACATGGAAAACAATTTTTAGACACATAAATTTGAGCCTCAATTGTATTAATGAATGTGTAGTGAATGGTGAAAATACTCAGCTCTAATTTGACCTTTGGATTAATAGCAATATTATGATTAACATTCTTGGTTGGGATAGTTTGGATTTGTTCTGAGGTGATAATGTATATGTTAACAACATAATTGAGAATGGGGTTTTTAATCCAAATCTTCTGACTGCCATGAGACTTATCTCAAAGCAAATTTGGGGATAAATACACACTCAAACATGGAAGATGGCTACTGGAGCTAGAATGGTAGTCCTAACGGTTTTTCATTTCACTCAACATGGGACATTTCTAGAGATCATAATCCTGAGCTAGATTGGTGCAAAGTTATTTGGCACAAAATTAACAGCCCTAAAATGTCGGTATGTGCGTAAAAAGCATATCTTAATCGTCTTAGCACAAAGGATATAATGATAATTTGGGGAAATGAGATAGATCCTACTGCCGTGTTATGTAACGAGGAATAAGAAAACAAAAACCACCTATATTTCCAATGTCCTTACTCTGCTTACCTTTGGACCAGATGTACAATGAGATGTGGACTGCTTCTAACCACTGACAGACCGATATTGTTGGGGAATGAGTTAGAAGATATGAACACTTCTTTCATCTCCACCGACTTCAGACAGGAAGCAGCTTTTTGTTGCTTGGTAGTCATGATCTATCATATCTAGATGGAGAGAAGCAACCGAGTTCACAATAATTATCAAACAGATAACTTTCGGAGATGGGATCTTCTTGAGATAGATGTTAAATACTTACTGACAAGATATAAGAAGAAGAGATGACCGAATGATGAGAGGAAGTGGGGTATTGAATGTCTGGATGCAAGCAAATTTCTGTTTTTTCGAAGTATACTTTGATTTTCCCAATTTGGGAAAGAAGAGATCTGCCCTAACTGATTTGAAGATTGTTAGACCATTTTGTTTTTCTAGTTCTTCTGATGACACGTGGACCTGTTTGGAGACTTCTCTTTTGGCTTTCATTTTGTTTTGCCGTTGTGGCCTTTTGCCTTTTTGGACCTTGCCTTATTAAAGTTTTTTATTGGCATGTATAAATGGGTATAGGCAGCACGATAGAGTTTAATGATTTTCTTGCCTTTGTACTATACATCGTACCTTTTTATTGATGAGTTGTCAATACAGCACCACACTTTTTTTCCCAGTCTAGATCTCACGCTGATTTCTAACATAGGTTTTTAACAAGGCAGTTTACCCATTTTCAAAAAAAAAACAATGGAAGATGAAATTTGTGCTAGAAATTAATAATATTTAATTGTTTTCATTTAGTGATACAGACCTGTGGATAACCTATTTTTTATGAAATACCCTCATGATTCGACTGTCAACAATGTCCCAAATCAATGTATATGTGTTAATTCTTAAATCTAATTTGGGCTCATTACATCTCCATTCAATTTAACTAAATCATTTTGATTCAATTTTAGTTTTACAAATTAAACCATAATTAATTAATTTCATCAACTAACATTTTAATTGATTTATTTTTATTCACTTAAATTATTTGAAAATTAAATATACATATTTTATAACATTTACTGTACATGTATTTTATTTGTTAATAATAATAGACATTTAACTAATTCATAAAAAATAATCTTAATTAAATTCAACTAGTTATGAAAAACTAACGATTGATTACTTTAAACAGTATAGGATAAATGTACATATGTCATTATACATGTTTTTAATTTAATTATTAAACTCTTAATCATTTATTTAATAAATTCAATTTATTATAATATTTTTTCAAAATAATTGATTACTTTTTGAAAACATTTTTGAAAATTATTTTATAACGTACATAAATGAATTACGTGTTTTGAACTTAACATTTTAGATTCAAAATACTATTTAGCATTTAGAAAAGGAAATTAGCAAAGTGAAAATAAGGCTCAGGTCCCTAAAAGCAAACTTAATTAGGCTCACATCCGGTCATAAACTTATTGTAAATTTAGTCCCTGTTTTTCAAAAATTCAGTAAAAAAATATTAAAAAAAACGTAAATTCGTAATTAATTTAAAAACGTAGACACTGAAAAAATCAGATAAAAAAAATAAAAAAAGGCGTCAAAAAACAAAAAACAGAGAAAACAAATAAATTTTGCAGTTTAATGCATAATAGTATGCAAGTATATGTATTTTCCTGCGTACATTCGTGCACGTTTTCAACTTATTCATCTGCGCTTGATTTCTTTGCATAAATGTATGCGAGTACAGCGTGATTTTGGCATACATGTGTGCTTAAATTCATCTGTATAAATATTGGCTCAAATTTCTGCATGAAATACTTGCATACATGTGTGCATGTATTCCAATTAGTTGCACAAAAGTGTGCTAGTTTTGGTCCAGAATTTCAGAACAAAATAACGTATGAAATAGTTGCATATATGTATGCAACTATGAGCAAAAGTTGCATAAATATATGCAACATTTTTTTGTGGTGGACTGCCGAGAATATTTCATGATTTTAGGAATTCTTTTTTTTTTAGGCGAGAGCGCATTTTTTTTGAGTAAAAAAAGTAAGTGCGGAAGTTTTATGGACAGGAAGCAGAACTTTTGAAATGTGCCAGGCGAAATAGAAAATAGGGACCGGGTTTGTAAATGAAACATGACAGGGACGTGAGTTTTATTTAAAACTATAACAGGGACCTGTAAAAAACGCACCCATTAGCAAATTACCTCAAAGACCTAAATCAATTCTGATCTTTAAGGGGTAACCTTTAAACCTACTTAGCCCTTTAAGAACGACCGATAGCAAGGTAGAGCAAAGTACTTAATCACTTAAATTTACTAAATGGGTAGGCTTTGATAACTTCGGTATAATATTTCTAGTTTACATTGCAATGGTTATTAGGCTATGCTAACCTAAAAATGGTTTTAACACCTAACGGTAATGTGAAAGCACTAATCTGGACAATCTGAAACGCAGAAAAGCGATAAAGTGTAGAAATGAGAAACAATATTTTTACAATGTTTTGTTTTTTTGGGCCTATTTCCATTTCAACTAGTTTTTTATTATGGCTATAACAGTTGGATCTCTTCGGATCTCAAGTTGTTATTCTAGATCTAAGTACACAACATGAATAAGTGTCGGAAGAGGTACAAATTAAAGAGCTAGGGGTGATAGAACAAAGCAGCAACATCTCTAGAAAGATTCCAAAATATATCTCTCTCTAGTTGCAGAATATCTTGTATTTATTGGAGAACCAGTGGGTTTTGCGCCATAAACCAGGTTCCAGTAGAGCCAGTAGTAAAGACAAGTCATCTCCGAAAACACTATCATAGATGGAGTCAATTCTATGACTCTGTGACAAGTCCTAGTTATAATTTGATGTCGAGTTATGGAGTTAGGCTAGTTTTCCCTTTTTTATCTTAGGTCGTCTCCCTTTCTTTTAATTGAGTTAACTGATATAATCTTGGGTCATTTCGAGTTAATTTGGTCTTCTATCTCTATGACTCTTCTAAACCATTCAAGTTTAAAGCATGAGTCATCTATATCTTATTTAATACTTATCCAAGTCACATGAACATGCGTTTAACGTAGCTAAGAGAGCATGAGCATGGAGTTAGAAGATTCATCACATAAGCTTATATAAGTTAGCATCGAGTCACAGACATGACTCGATGCCAACTCATATACTTAGCACCGAAACATTCCAAAACTTTCTTAAGTTGATTTTTTGTATTATAAGTGTTCCTATGAAGGATTGTCTAAATTCAGTTCATTTTGAAAACTCTTTGTCTAATTAAAGTTGTATTGATCCAAAAGCAGGTAAACTTGCTATAACATTACTTAAGGGACTGCGAGGCCATCGTGGACAAGTGGTTGAATACAAAAAATCAATTTAGATATGTTTAGGCTTTTGAATTCTAAATTATTTTAGATCCAATTTAAACAATCTTAAATAAAATAACTGCTTCTTTATTTGTTTATATGGAAGTACTAGATTTTATTTATGTGACATATATGTATATGTGTATCGAATACTTAAATAAGAGTACTGCATGTGCAATATATATAAAGTGTACATGGTTTAATGTGCACATGTGTAAATGTTATAACTTACAACGCAAATGACACGTTTATTTCCATATATACAAATTTGTCGTCCATAATTTGGGTTATTACATATATGACAGTAACAGTATTTCTTTATGTAAAATATTATCCAATAAAAAAAATTAATTAACATCTAAAAAATCCAATTATAATTTAAAATTAAAAAACCAAATCAAAATATGGTTAAAACTCTGTTATAGTTTTATATTCAAATTCCAAACATATGAATATATGCATATATACATATATATGTGTGTGTGTAACTTCCAAATAAACAACTAAAATATTTATACTATAGTTTTAAGATATTTATTCATAAACTACCAACCATGCATGTAAAAAAACTAGTTTTTCTTTTAAATTATAACAATTCTAATTACAATTTTATTCATTAACATATTTTATTAACACATGCATTTGTTATTTAAAATTATACATACATGCATACATATATATACACACATATACATATATATACATATACATATATATATATGTGTGTGTGTGTGTGTGTGTATGTGTTCGTAAATACATTTGTCTAAACAGATTTATTTTAAATATGTTGTATACATAATTTAATTATAAATTTTATATTTCAAATTTTGTAAATATTTACATATCATTTTGAATTTTGAAAATAATTATACTTAAAATAGTGGAAATAAGGGAGGCATCTGTAACAACCCGGATTTTCAGAACCAATTTAAAATTTTTATTTCGGCAATTTTAATGGATTTTAAATATTTAAAATGATTTATTTTAAATAAAAATGACTAAAAATTTATTTTAATCAAAGTTAGAATGTATAAATTTATTTTAATTATAAAACGAGCTTGAAATGGCGCGGCAGCTTGAAAATTCGATTTTAAATTTCAAATGTATAGGATTCGAAATAAATCGAATTTCAGTAAAACCCAAAATATTTGAATCAGTTTAATTATATTTTTCTAATGAATGTGGAAAATCCAGATTTCATGACGAGAATAAAAAGTAATGTTCAGTTTAAAGTTCAGAATAGTCGTTATGGAATTTATATATATTTTATATTATATAAAGCCCTTAAAAATAGGCATTTTGCAAACGATCTCCGTTTTGACGAAACCACTTTTGTTGGATTTGGATGTCAAATTATGGTTAGATTCCAATTTTCATAATTTTTGGAATTGATTTGTGAGTGTGGTGAATTTAAACGTGTTTGGTCAATTCAGATTGAATTTAATCGACTGGAAAATGATCGTTTTTCAAACCGTCTCCAAATTCGACGAAATTACTTTTGTTACGACTGTATCGTCAAAACATAGCTTGATTTATTTTTTGGGAATTTTTGGAGTCAGTGTGTGGCCCTGATAAATTAAAATGTACGTTGAAATCAATTTTGAACGTTATATTAATTTATGTTTTAATTTTGATGAAAACTAGTCGAAACAGTCGAATTGGCTTACTGAACATATCCCATTGTGTCCGGAATGGGGTTAATTAGCTAGGGTTGACAGCCATTCGATTCGATTTGGAGTTTTGATTAAAACTAACCTTTTTGAAAATAAATAAATAATTAAATTAAAAATATATATAGGGGTTTAACCCTAAAATTTCTTCAGAACAAAAAAACTCACCCCTTTTCAATTAATCCCGCCACCGCTCCTCAACAACGCGCCGCCCATCACCACCATCGCCTCTATTCGTTGCCTCCACCGCTGCACCCCTCCCTTGACACCGCCGCCTCTCTCTCCTCCCTTCTCTCTCCTTCGTGAATCCTCCACCCAAATCCGCCGTTGTTGGCCCACCACCCACCGCTGCCTACCACCAGAGGCACCCCCGCACCACCAACGACTCCCTCCGACCCTCCTCTGATCGTCACTCCACCCGTGGAGCCCCTCCTCCTCTAAAATCCCAATTTTTATATTTTCTATATTTGCAATTAAATCCTTGCAGAGCCACCGTGAAGCACCAGTACGGGAGCAACCCCAGTCGACGCCTCCGTGTGCTCTCGCTCGATCGAAACCCTAGAAAAAGTGAGTTTTTATTTAGTTATGTAAATAAAAATGTGATCTTTATATGTATAACATTAGGATAAAAATATGATTTTTATTATATAATAGCGATATAAAAATATGATTTTTATTATTTGAATAGCATTATAAAAATATGATTTTTATTATTTGAATAGCGTTATAAAAATATTATTTTTATATATAGTAGTGAAATAAAAATATGATTTTTAAAATATATATAGCTTTGTTAAAAATATGATTTTTAATATAAATCGCGTGAAACAGATTTCGTTGGAAACACGGCGAAGGACACAACGCGCTGTAACAAATCCAAATCCAAACTGTTCAAATAAAGAATGATGGAGTGGAAACCAAAGGTGAGAACTCCTTCTCACTGAATTTATTTTACAGTTAAAAATATTTTAGGATGCAGACAAGACTTAGAAGCTCCCGACACTATTTATTGTACAAACCATGATGTTTGATTTGAATTATATGGAGTTCAACACTCGAATTCGCACAATCACATAAATTGAAAGCGATGCATGGATATTACCAACACACGAATTTCATACTCCGCGAACAACCACTTATGGCGCCATAAATGACATTGGGGTAGTTGATTATTTATTTATTTGGATGTTCTGTATGATTTGATTGTGGTTGTGAAGTTGACAGTACTGTAGTAAAATTGATTGAATTTGGTTTGTGTATGGCGCGAGCCAGTATTAGGCAAGGGATAAGGCTAGACCTTATTCCGGTTTTAGTATCGTGCCGTTATGCTGCCGAAATTTTCTAAAAAGTGTTAGAAAAATTTAGTTAGTTGAAAATATTATTTTTCGCTTATAACCGTGATAAATAAAATAAATATTAGATAGTTAAAAATAAGGTTACACATCCATTTACAAGTCGGACGACTTGTTTATGCTCGCCTATTTTTGTGATATCGATTGGGTTGATAATCTTACACATCGCCCAACTGCACAAATCATATTCAATATTTGTTGGTTGAAACGCCTCACGGGTATTAAGATGATATTTGGCGTACACTAATCCCAATTGTTTAGTTGTCTGTCAATCGATAGGCTGAGATTGTTGTAAGCGTTAATTATTTTATATTTAATGCTTATGCAGTTATGTAATGCACATCGGATGATGGTTGACCGTGTATAATTATTGTTGGGTACATGTGTGTATGAAATCCATATAGATAAAATTATATGGTAATTGATTGGGTCTGATTACAATTCAAAAGGAATGAATAATTTAAAATAAGGAAATATTTTAAAATAATATTCTGTAAAGGATTAAAATGTGAATTTGATGTCCGATTTTGGATGGACACGAAAATATTGAAATATATGAAGCCATGTTGTTTATATTTGTGCCAACTTTACATGAACGATATTTATATTGATTTTATTCATTTTTATAATGAATATCGAAAAGGAAATGATTTCAAAATCTGACAATAAAATGTTATCATATATATATATATATTATAATGATAAGGAGTATTCAGTTTTGATTTAAAATTGAAAAAGAAGTTAGAATCGTTTTAAAACGAATTTATAAACGATTAATAAAATATATTTTAAATGGAAATCGAAGAAATATATATAATATATATATTTAATGGCTTGAATAGAAGTCGTCACGCCGCGACCGTTCGCGAATTTTGACCATTGACTTCGAATTTACATCACGGGAGATCCGACCGTCGGATTCTCCTAAAACTGGAACCATTGGGTTCGTATCGGAAAGAGCTTTCCAATGAATATAAGAGATTTGAAATCTAAGCGTTGGATTTGGAGCTATGTCCAAATCAAATTTGGAAAAGGCCGTAGTAATTGCAGTTCGATGACCGTTTATGGAAATCGACTGAAAGAGCCTTAATAAAGTTATTAAAAATATTAATAATTTGTGTAAAATCATAATAAATGATTTGGAAAGAATTGGGATGAAAAATTCCATATTTGTAAAGATAAAAATATATTTTTATCAAAATGAACTAGTTATTAACTAGATTTGAAATCCAATAATTTTTAAATAAATTGAATTTGTGAATGGTTTTAATATAACCATAAATTTTCAACGAACGAATTGGAATGGATTTGGAATGGAAATAATCTTCGGAATATTTCGATATTGGATTCCATGATTATACGGATATTTTTATGGAAATTTGGAAGATATATATATCGTTATTTCCAATACGATATTTGTTGGTTTAAGAATTTGATGTTGAATATAAGCCGATAAAATTTCTATTCAGAGCCTTGTATTTAATATCAAATGGGATTTTTGGTTTTTCGTGAATGGTGTCTTTACTAACACTGTTCTTACACCCAGTTGAGAAAAGAATAAATCTTTTAATTAAGATTTAGAGAAGTTTACCAATTAATTAAAATTTAATCGGAATTGAATTAAAAATTGGATTTTTGGGTTTATCATGAACGGTATTTTAAATAACACTTGTTCTTTAACCCGATTAACATTGAAGTTAAGATTTGGAAATTATAAATCTTTATTATAAGATTTAATGGAATTTTCCAAAGTAAAGTTTTCCAATTTAATAAAATAAATTAGGATGGAATGGAATTTGATTTGATAATAATCGAAGTGAACTTCTATAGAGGAAGACTGTTAATATATATGGAATTTAAAAGGCTTTGTCATCATTCCATTTATATTATTAGTCGGATACGGAAATTGATATCGATTATATATTGATCTGTTTTTCCGTGAGGATTCCATAATTAATGGAATGTGATTTTGGGTTTATCACGAACTATGTTTTAAATGACATTAGTTCTTTAACCCAGTTAAAGATAGGATTACATGTCTAACATTGTATTTCGAACTGTATTGTTGATCTCTGCTAAATATATATCTGTTTGGTGGCTGAGAATTTATTCTCTTGCTTAACACCATTCTCTGAGACGTACTAGCTCAGAGGTTATATATCTGTAGAAATCAATGGTACAGTGTAGATTGTCGATGCGACATGTTTGATTTTCCCAAAGTTAAATAATCATTAATATTGATTTTTGGGAAGACTAAAACTAAGTAGAGTTTTAATAAATATTTAATTAGATCGAAATGTGAATGCGATAATTTAAATTATCAAATTTGGGAAATGATCAAGAATGGAGTACCACCAGTTTTACTCTAGGCGATAGTTAAATCTTTAGCTAGATTTAAACGAGAAATGGTAATTAAATTTACCAATAACACCGTGGTGTTAGATATGGAGTATTGCTAGTTTTGCTCCATGGGATGAATAGGTTGGTATTGGTAAATTAAACAGATAATTACTTCGGTAAGCCTCGATAATCTCGACTAGTGGGTAAATCTTAATTTGGTTTGAATTGAGATCCAAAGGAAGATTAAAGTATAAATTTAAAAGAATTTATATTTGATAAAATTAATGGGAACCTTTCCCAAAGAATATGAATATTTGAATAAAATAATATTCGGAATTGGAATGAGGCGTATGTTGTGTTTTTATAGCACTTTTTATAATATACATGAATTATTCTGAAAGGCCGGGTTTATGCCCGTTCTGAATAATTGATTCGACGATAAGTCGACGATGAAGACGGTGGTTTAAGACAGGAGGTATTCACATCGTTTGGATGATTACTGATGTCTTGATTGGGCTGTACACCCAAGACAAGGTAATAAGTGGTGGTCGTCCAGACGTACTTGGAGATCGACCGGATATGCAGTGACCTCTCTTCTGTATTGGACATATGGGACGAGCAATAAGGTGCCTCCGGTTTCATTCAGACCTAGAACGAACTAGTAAATGGATGTGTGTCTAACATTGGATTTTATTCTGTGTTGATTGATTTCTATTAAATATATAACTGTTTGGTTGTGGGGAATTTATTCTCTTGGTTAACACCCTTCTCCGAGACGTACGAGCTCAGAGGTTATATATCGATAGACATCAGTTGCATGGCGTGAATTACCTGTGTGGCATCCTGAAATGCAAAAGATCAAGGCTTCTATTGAAAAGCAGATTCTTGTGGTTGGTGATCAAAGCATGGCTTTAAATAGCATATCTTTGTGTATAGCGTTAATTCGTGAGCCTCACACCTCGGTATGAGTCAAAAAGGGGATCGTGACTGCAGGGAATGCACGACGTTTCCTTCTAGTTATGGATGGTATCATGGTATGGAGCCCAGACATTTATATTCATTTTACCTCTATGGATGATGGATAGCGAGGCGCCTCGGATATATCGGTAACTATGGAGCCGATGGATAGGTCTGATAGGACCGAGAAACGTGTGTTCAGGAATAATTAATCCACAAATGTAAGGATGGACCGACCCTGAATATCCAAGGGTTCACTACGGGGGATCTTGAGGCATTTGCTAGAGTGTCTTGAATCGGTGAGGAGTCGTCCCTGGTCTCGACTCATGAAGGAAATCCAATTTCCAATACGTGACATTTCGGTTTTGATTGTAGAGCCTAGTATGGCGACATAGTAGGATGTAGTATTATGTCGTCTATGATTGATACATTTATATTTGAAGTTGTTTTATACACTATAATAGCATCAAATGATTTGTTTTAAACGTACCAAGCATGTTTGGCTATTATAAGGGAAAACTCTATCCTTCTTCTTGCGTTGCGTTGCGTGTCCGTGTTATACGTCGTGGTCCCTTGATTTACATTATTTTAAAAGTAAAGTTTTAAGTAGCTGTTTTAGTTCTCACACCAGTCACATGACTGACCTGGAGTTTATTGTTTTAACCTAAACTCTGGTTCCCCTATTTTCCACACGGGCAGCTAGTAGTTGGGTTTTTGCAGATATTATTTTCACAGGATCCTGGATTTACAGCTGGAGCTATAATCGGAACGCTCTGTATCCGTGCATTTCTTACAGTTGTGTTGTGTATTGATTTTCCACCGCTTTGTAATTTGAATCTTTTATATTTGTCAAATGTATATTATTTATTCATACTCTGTTATATTCTTATACTCTGATGTAATTGTTTTAATAAGCAATGAAATGTTCTTCTGTTTGTGTTCTGATTTGTCGTGTTCTCAACTTCATCCGGGCTTTCCCGTAAGGGCGAGTTTGGGTCGTTTCAGCATCCCTAAAAACATACTTAATATAAAGTGGATCCCTCCCTAACTTTCCATTCAAAATACATCCTTGTTTTACTGTAGCAACCAAATTTTTATATATACGTTATAAATATTAATGGAAGGATTATGGGATTTATTTTTTGCTGAAATGTCTGCAATTATTCTAAATAATTGCAGACATATTTGCAATTATTTCGCACGGTGCATTTCAGGCGTTAAAAAGGAAAAAAGATGTAGCAATGTCTACAATTATTCTAGATAATTGTAGACATATTTGCAACCTTTTATGTTTATTAAAAATATGTGTTACTATGTGAAAAAATTGCATCCATATCTGCAATTTTCGCAAATAATAGCCTTTTTCTGCAATTTTACTGGAATTGAATTATTTTTAATTTGTATGCAATTTTCATCATTTTATTGATGATTTCGCAACAATAATGGGTTGTTTAAGTAAGTGCAGGCATTGAATTTGAATGTTTGAAGGAAATCGGCAAAATTCCCATAAAAATCTACTGTATTTTGATAAAGCTACTGTGATATTTGCAATTTTCCGAAAAATTACAAGTTTCATAAGACAGTGAATGATTTCTCTTTTTTCGTTTTTAAAGGTTTTTTCTTCTTTTCTTACATGAATATGAAGATGATTATGTGTTGAATTAAATTTCAAAGTTCGGTAAATTTTTCGTTGATTTTTATTGTTTTTTTTTATGATTTTCGTAAAAATAGGGACCTAATTTATAAAGTTTAAAGACATAGAGTTTTTTGTATTTTGAAACTTAAGCTAGACCAAAGCCAAACTATCCTTTAAAATATATGAGTATAATTAAAATAAATATACGTGATATATATATATATATATAATACACGCATATCTTTTTATTATATGTAAACAATATAGGACAATGTACATCATGTATATAACAAAATAAAAAAGAGACGAGCATCACACATGAATATAAAAAACATGTGAAATAGGAAGTAATCAAATTTTAAAGCTAATGAATAACAACTTGAGTCTTGAATAAAACTCTTAAATCTTATGTAAACTCATGTAGATGATTAAAAGAGAATGCAAATCCTTAAGATAAGTTACTCCGATGGTATTTGATTTGAAAAACAAAGGGAGAATCCCGTAGAAGCCATAATCAATAAGAAAAAAAAATTAGTACAAAAAAGGAGGTGAGGTCTCAATGGGCACTGGAAATGAGTAAAAGATGGAGACCTACCTTGTTTACTCGTTATTTTAGCCAATTCAAAAAGGGATATTTTGCATTCGGAACTCACTTCTCTCCTACTCTTATAGTCGACCATGATATTTGAGAGAGTTAGGGGTTATGTCCTAGTGGCAATCATGTAATTTGTTAATCTAACTTTATGACCAGCCATGCTCAAAATAAAAAATGTTTTCTTTATGTTATATACTTATCTACTGATACAAATAATTATGTAATTAATTTAAAGTATATGGATGAAAGATCCTTAAATAATACGTTATGTGATAATAATTACAAAGTGTTATAATTATGAGAAATTTACCACACTGTAAACAACATATTATGTTAAATATTTTTATTCTTTAAGAAATGATATCAATTTAACCCTATGTAGTTAAAGCCCTGCTAAAACTCCGTTATAGCCATTAGCACTCTTTGACCGCCACGCTATTTATATTTAGCATTAATGAATAGTAGAACCGCTTTAATCCCCGTTATTTTCCGCTGAAGCCGTAAATCAAGGATTTTTAGCATTTTCTTTAGCATTACTAATATACAGAGGTTTATTTGATTAATTTTATTAATGAAACAAATAAAAAAGATCAGGTAATTAAGAGCTAATTTCAAAGCATAGGTGCCTAATATAAGGTAGAAATATATTATAGTCATCAAAACTAAAATGCATAACCATGATTTTTTTTTCATTTTGCTATACAAAACTAAATAATATTAGTTTCTTCTACCTAAATGATGTGAGGATGATGATTATTTAATTTTAAATATTTGGTTTTACATTTAATAAAAATTTTGCACTTTCTCTTTTCTCGACTTTATCCCCTCTAGAACTTTGTGCACCTCCACCGCTATAGAACTGTTAAACGCTTTAACTGTATAGATTCAATCTTAAGATTAGCATATGTAATACTCTCCAACTATTGGACAATGTATTTCTCTTAACTGATGGGGGGGGGATAAATGGCTGCAGTTGGCAATTACGGGATAACTATGAAATTATTCGCCTCAGAGTTCTTTGTTAGTTAACATAACTAAGATAAAACAAACAATCTCGAAGTGATAATGTTACATCGCTCTCACAACTTATAATTCTTATGAACTTTAGCATGAATACTCCATTTTTATTATAGTTAAATTATGGTATGTTGTCTATTAAGCAACTACAGTTGGGTTGGATTTGAAGTATTGGAAATTCAATTGAGAATTTATCTCCTTTGTTGTATGGGATTAGTATCACGGTCAAATATATTCAACTCAAAATAAAAGTTTCTAAACAAAATAATATGGTTAATAACAATTGTTATTATGATCTTATGTTCGAAACGTTGACTTTGTTAGATTTTGGACCAACAAAATTCCATAATTCCTAATAGTACGCGGTTTTAACCAAGAGAATTGGCATAAATAATCGTTACTCCAAGTACAATTTATAATAAATAAAACTAGATTCCATCAAAAGATTTATAAGTAAAAAATTTAACTAGAATGCCATGACACCAGCTAAAGCGTAGTATGAATGTTAATATTCGAATGATTTGACATTACCCGCCGATTGAATTTACACATTTGAATCGCATAACCGAAATGATGAACCCTTTGAATGAAAACCTGATTCAATTAAATTATAGTCATTGTAAATTAATAAAATTAATTAATATTTATGAAGTATTAATGATTAAATTTCACATAATTCATTTAAATGTCATTAGTATTTAATAACAAGTGTGTATATAAAAAATTTAAATGTGCGATATACAATGTTGGGAGAACATTCAAACTTGATCTAGATATAATAAACACTAAGTTGGATTTTAATTAAACTAAATTAATTGATAATTGTGGAATATTAATTATCAATTTTGAAGAATAAATGATGGAGCCCCTATTTAATCACAAAACTAATTGGCAACGTGAAGGGGGAACTCCTCATATATTAAGGAAGATTAGGTAGACAAATTCCCGATGTGGGACAATTCCAACACGCCCCTGCACGTGTGGTGTATCTTTAGCCTAACACGTGGATCTTTTGGGTGACGAGGGGCAGATCATGAAGAAGAGTTTTTGGATCAGTGCTCTGATACCATGAAGAATAAATGATGGAGCCCCACATTATCACAAAACCAATTGGCAATGTGAAGGGGGAACTCCTCATATATTAAGGAAGATTAGGTAGACAAATTCCTGATGTGGGACAATTCCAACAAAAAAAATTATTTGGAAAACTTTGGTATTTAGTAAAGTGCACATGTTAAAGTTAGGCACATGTGTATCAATATATGATTGGTATAATATCTAATTTATAGAAATATTAATCGATTTTCGGAATTTCTGGTCGTTGTTCAATAACCGTTAGAACTAGCCCTTGGTAATGATACGAAAGAGACGGGATTTAGTAAGATTTAATTGGCAAGTAAATAGAGAATGGTTTTAAGTAGAGAATTGAAAGGTTTCAATGATTTCTTTAAAACATATTCTTTTTTATTCTTTTTAGAGTCGATAATAGTTAACTCTCGCTCTCTTCTCACTGTTATTATCATATAAATCGATACATATGGTAGAAAATACGGAGTTAATGGGTGCTGCACTATTTCTGTATCATTGAACGCTTTTCATATATATGTATATATATATGTGTATGTATGTATGTACATGGGTGTATATATATATGTATGTATGTATATATATGTGTGTGTGTGTATGTGTGTGCGTCTGTGTGTGTATGCGTGTGATTCAAATGAAATTAGTAATAGCAATGTATTTATAAAAAATAGCTAGGGTAAATGAATCAAAATGGGTTCCAACTTCAGTGTATTTCTGAGTGTAGCATTTAGTCATAAGTAACTGAATATATTGAATAAGTATTACATGTATACAATTATAAATTCAATTAATTTACATATATTCAAACATGCATGTAAAGTTAACATTTAATACATAAGTTCATACCAATTAACCTTTAATACATGAACATATATGAATAAACATAAAAGCACTGAAACACCAATTAACGGTTAATATAAGATACTAACAAAATATATAAAGTTAATAGCATTTTACTATATTCTTTTTGACAAGGTCGGCCGGTTTTTAAAGTGATCTATAACACTTACATTTTGCCATATTCAGTGGTCACTTTAGTACTAAGTCAGCCAAATTATGCACAAGTAACCTAGCTATTCAGTGAATTACTATTTCACCATATATATTTAGCAATGATTTAGTATACTATTCACGTCAACATAGAAAATAACATTCACTTGATATATAAAGTATATTCATATTTCTTTAATATACTTTACATAGTGATTCCACAAAAACTAAAACTACTAAACTAGCATAGTAACATCATTTCACGTCTCATATTAATCAAATTATTTAAATAATAAAACGAAAAAAAATTAAAAGTATAACTCATAACTAAGCAAACTCGCAACTATTTCTGCTAGTATTCACCATAGCTCAAATCATTGGGATGAGGCCCAGAAGCAAGATGAACCGACAAAGGCAATGACAGAGAATTTAACGATCGATTCTAATTTGGTCATTTTTGGGTTTTGCAAAATTGGTTGATCTAGTGTTTTCCTAATAGAAAGAGTGTTTAGACCAAATGAAAGAAGCATAATAATAGTTTAAGGTTTTGCGGTGTTGGGTGGGCTGGTTTAGTTTTACTATGTTTGGTCAATGGTTGACCATGGTTAGCAGTAGCATTAACTTCAATCGACTAACCAAAAATTCAATTAACCGATTACATCAGTTAAAAAGAATTGGTTCACGTTTGTTAAGTTGGTTAATCATGTAAAATGTCTACATCTAACCGTAACGGTAATCTTTCAAATACCTTCCAATGTATTAAGTATTATTTAATTTGTAGATGTATTAACAATTACACACGTAATTGTAAACTTACAAATACATTTCAGTGAAATAAATATGGTTTAATGCACCAATTTATTATCGTTAACCCATATAAATATAACCTTTTATATTCCTTCCAATGTATTAAATCATGATTTAATGCAGTCATTTATTAGCACCAACATACTATAAAATCACCGCCCCTTTATGTTGGAGCAAAAGAGATTTATAAGCTTTTTGTTTGCATAAAATTAAATAAAGCAGGCAGATAGGTTAGTTTAGGAAGAGTATTATTTGATTAAACTAAATAAACCAACTGAAAAAATTAATTTTGGATGGTTTAACTTGATTTTGAAAATAGGTTGGTTTATATCAGTCCGTGAATAAATATTTTTGGATATCGCTTTAACCAAATTTATAGAACTTATATTATATTTTTAAAATAATTGATATTATAATAAAAAAAATTAGATTGGCTTTGTGATCCAAATAAATTTCATTTATCATATAGCTCCAAGGTTACTTTAAAAAAGCGTAAAAATGAAAAACAACAATTAATACTTTAATCATATATTTATATTTTGGTTCAAATCCAATAACTATACCGAACATAAATTGCAAAAAGTTTTTAGTTTGGTTAAATCAAATAACCAACCAAACTTAATATAGATAGTTCGGTTTTATTTTCATTTTTATTGGTTTTAGTTCTATTTAATAACTTTCATCATCGGATAAACCAAATCAATAAACGCTCACAGCTAGACTAGTTAATGAAGGGTTTGACGATAGGTAAAGATACAAACAGACCTCGTGTATGGACGTGTAGAATTGGAAGTGGGCATTACATGTTCGGTAGGGCGTCCAGCAAGTAAAATGCAAGGATTGTCTATAAAGGAATTGGAAGACACTGCTCGGCGAAGCTTACGGGTGACCGTGGCTTTTGAAGAACATAAACCAGATTCCAATTAGGGTTAATGAGACACGAAGGCTTTGCAAAATTAGATTATTTTGTGTATAAGTGGCTGGATAATGGAAGATGTTGATTAACTCTTGCTATGTGGGCCTTTCCTATATCCACTTAGGGCATAATAGACCCAATTATATCTTTTGAGAAAATAAGCAACATTATTTAACCAAATTGATTCAAACTAGATCAAGCTACTTCTATAGAATTATGTATCTATGTTATTGCTTCATGCCTTATTTGTTCTTTGGTATCGACTTTTGATTTGGTGTCAATAGAATTCACAATTAGGTCTATCTAGGCTAAGCATCATGTTCGTCATCTCCTACTTGTAACAAAGAAACAAGCTTCCATGTATATTCTTCAACATCTCATGCTACTTAACTAAGAATAAGCTTCCCTAACCGTTATGATCATTTGCACCCATTCCCTGGTCAGGTACTGATAGGTTGAACGTAACCATACGTTCCTCCTTGATTGCTTCCATTTGCACACAATGAGCCAGAATATTTACTAACTCTTAGTGCTAAGCAGAATATAGTCGAAAAAAATTAATTCTAACTCCTTTTGAGCTTTTAAAAACGTAAATTTTACTATTTATAAAAATTACTGAACCAACATTAAGAAATGGAAAAATATATATTATAAAAATTAATATTCGGCAATAAAAAATTGAAAAGGCATAAAATGGAAAGATAAGTATAAAACATGGCAGTTAAGGAATGAAATATATGGAACTAAATGCTCTTTTGTAATTTTTGGACGATGCCGAATGGTTTGTTAATGTCATGCAAAGATCGTAATAATATGAAGTTGGTAAATGATAATGATAATGATAAGGTTAGACAACGACTAAAATGGTAATCAATAACTCTATAATTACACAAATATCGTTACATATTTATTTTACTAGTAAACTAAAATTGCATATTGTTATCATTACCAATTGGCCGACATACAAAATATCCGGAGGGCATTACACTAATAATAACAAAATATTATTAGTCCTAATTTTTTTTTAACTTAAGATATTCTTGTATCACAAGTGCTAAGATACGTTGTAATGACCCATATTTTAACGGTTGGATATTTAAATATTAATCATTAACTATTTGACTAACGGTTCCAAATGGGATTTTTCTTAAACGATCGAATCAGGACTCGAGACTTGCTCCATTGAGCCTAGATTGTACGTTACGTAAATAAAAAGTATATAGATCACTACAATTAGAGATTGAACTATTTGGTGGTCGAAAGAATTTTGAAATACGCGTAAATTATTGTTTTGTGAGCACAGTCTTAAATTATGGAAAAACTTCTATTTTTAATATCGTAGTAGTGAGTTGTTGCACACTGTCAAGTTTCATAGCAATCGGATGTATCGTTTGGTCGTGCATAATTAAAATGCATGTCAATTTTGTTGGGGAAATTGCGCCATTGCGGAAGAACAATAAGCAGGATATAGATTTGCCAATTGTACATCAAACTAATCTGATAGCAATTATTCTATTACTACAAAGAAATAGTAAATAACTATAAAGAAGAAAAGAGACAATATTTATACTGGTTCCACTATCATCGAGATAGTGTACGTCCAGTTCAAAAGAGAGAGATTTTATTTCACATAATAGAGAGAATTACAAGAGATTACACAAAAAGAGTTTACATATAACCTCAAATAGGCATAACAAGAAGAGATACCATTGGGGATCACTGGCTCCATGCCAGGATGGGTTTACTAAGAAGTCTACCCCTCAATATATAGCCAGTGAAATGTATGTGAGTCATCAATCAAATCACCATCATATGGTAATAAATTATGGAGGCAAATTACAATGGCAACAAATGACTCAATAGCAAATATGGAAGAAAATAATCCATGCATCCATCTCATGCAAATGCAATCAATGCATTTATGCATTCCATATTGAATATATTTACTTTCCCATTTTGCATATTTGTTCCATCTAAATGTGATTTTGTATCACCCAAATTTAACATCTCCACCTTGATGCAAAATCACATATCTGCAACACCCCATCTCGAATTAAATTCTCTTCACATCAAAAAACTCTTCAAAAGAACTCCACCTTCAATCAAAATCTCATAATGAGGTACACCAAAAATGAATATTTACCAAATGGGTTCCAGCAAAGCCACCCCCCATCACACAATTGTTAACGAGCTCAGACTACGTCCCAGCCCGTCAACAAAATGTTGCAAATATCCAAAATAAAAAAGAAGGCAGACACCAAAGTAATCTCAACACCGCCAAGGCAAAAAATAATTCTCTCAATCACCAATTCAAAAAAAACAGAGCCAAAATCCAAATCTCTGCATGCAACAAAATTCTCTCTCCTTCCACATATCTGCATGTAGCACCTCTTTTAAGACGGCATCACAAAATCGACGATGGCACAAATTCGCCAAAATCAGCTCTATGAACTGAACTCTCCAAGACGGCATCATAAGTTGATAAGCCTCAACGGCGTCAAATCCGTCACCAAAATCAGCTACATCAGATATAATTTCCAAATCCAATGGTCTCTTCAACACACTAAACTCTTTATCACGTCAAAGTTCCCAGATTGGAACGCTCTTCACTCTCAACATAATCTCCTCCACCAAAGTCTTCCTTTTCTCCCAAAATTGTAATAGAATAAGCACCACTGAATCTACAACCTTTGTAGAAATTATTGATGCACAATTTAAAACAAATCGCCTTGCTCTGATACCACTTGTTGGGGAAATTGCGCCATTGCGGAAGAACAATAAGCAGGATCTAGATTTGCCAATTGTACATCAAACTAATCTGATAGCAATTATTCTATTCCTACAAAGAAATAGTAAATAACTATAAAGAAGAAAAGAGACTGTAATTGCATAATTCAATTTTTAAAGGTTAACTTCTATATACAATCGAATTTTATCTCAGAACTAGCTAGAAAGCCTTTTTTACATACGAATTGACAGGCCACACGTTTCGATTGTAGATTTGAGGTTCTTGGGTTTGTTTGAGAATTAATTAATGAAATAATATATCCTAATGCTATAGTAACAAGTCCATAAACCACTTTCTTTTCCTTTATGATAATTGCATGGGTTACTATTCTATTCACGGTAATGGTAACTCTTCCTTAATTCAAAAAATCATATCTCATGAAATACTAAATGAAATATTCTGAATCCACTTGCAACGAAAACGTATTAAGATCCTCTTCAAGCCCATGTCCACTTTTCTGGGATGATGATGATACTGGACATAGGCTTGTATGGCTTGAGAGCTAGGATTCGAGATTTCTTGAAATAAAGGTGACAAGAGGCTAAACGGATGACGTGATTCCGTTTCTCCTCACGTTTAGTATCTCTGACCAAGTGATTAACATATAAATGTATTTATTTTATGCTCTTATGTTTTATCTTTTGTAAATAAATAAATATTACTTCTGGTATTTTTGGTCTGTTTTCACAGATTGAATAAATGTCTCCTTTATTTCAATTAAAGACCAATTACAAAGAAAAAGCGACTTCCTTCTGTCAACACTATCTCAATCCCTAAAGATGTTTTAGCTCACTGGTAAGGGGTTGTAAATTTAGGCAAAGGGACCCGAGTTCAATCCTTGTCAAGCCCTATTTTTTGCTAAAGGAAGGAACATTCACACTGCCTCCATTGCTCTGAAGAATACATGGGCTAATGTTATATATATATATATATATATATATATATATATATGCATGTATTTATATATATACATATAATATACACTTAATAAAGATTGTAGGAATTTGGCATATTCCTCTCAAAGAATTCAAATAAAATTTTAATTGTCATGCAAAATAAAAGGGAAGGCTTAGACTACAAATCTCCAATTAAGCACATGCTCATCTCCCCATTGACAGTGCAATACATTAAAAGGAATGCATTGATTACAAATTTTCAAATCAAACACCATGAAAGGAATATTCCTTTATTTTTGAAAAGAATTTCTTTTCATATATTTTTCGTTGGCCTTATATTCACATTGATAGGAGACTACATCTCCTATAGATACCTATTGTATTCATTCTAAATTCCTGTCCATATTTTGTATTCTGTTCTTCTCCATTAATAAAGCTTTCCTTTTATTTCTCTGAAATTTTAGTTTTCAAGCAACTTTTGTCATCTATACAATTAGATTTGGTAGAGCACAAGTTTGCTTTGCAATTTATTTTTCTTATTAGTGATTGACTGTTTGATTAGATTCAACGGCAATCCTAATTTTAATTTTCTGTTTGTTGTTTTATTTTTCTCGTAATTTGTTCATTTTATTTTAGTTGTTGAATTTAGTATTGGACTGATTAGATTCGGATCCATAATAAATTCAATAGCCTTATTTCAAATCTCATCTCCAAATATTGTCTAACTCGCCCACGAAATTACATACATAATAAATTTAAGAATTCCTCCTGTGTTCGACCTGCATACTACACAATCTGTACACTTGCATAATTTATTCTAAAATTTGCGCTTTTCTAATTCTATAGAAAAGTCTCGATCAAGTTTTTGGCACTGTTGCCGGCGAGGTAATAATTAAATTTTATTATTTATTTAGTTTCCGATTCATATTAGTTTTTATTTTGTTTTCCCTTTAATTTCTTGTATATATAGAAAAAATCTTGATTAGACGATTTGGTATTAAACAATTGATATTGAAATCTCTAAGACAAGAGATTTTTTTTTTGGCCAAATTTCATTGATTTTACTTCCCTCTCATCTATTTCTTTTCCTTTTTACAATTTTCTTCCCTGTTTACAATTCTTACCAAAAAAAGCTAAAAATTATTACTTTCGTTTTCTTCCTTTATTTCCTCTCGTGTTTCTTCAGTTTCTTCTGCCTTAAGTTCTTTGCACAGCTCCACTGCAAATCTCCCAAAATCAAACCATTACAACAGCACACAAACTTATTCACCATCTCAGATCATCTCTTTCCACCAATTCGATAATCTACCCTATCACACAAAACTTCATCACAATTCCCATCGTGCGTCCAATCCTACCTTCACAACCATAAACCCATTTTCCAACGCAACAACCCTCTGCCAAATCATTATTGCTTCTTAGCCAACCTGCTCACAACCAAGACCCCGATCAAACAATATTTTCCCAAAATTCTATAACAACCAATGTCACTGTCAAATCCACAATCATCCACTTTTGCGCCTAACACACTAACCCGATTCATATCCACAAACCTACCATAACAACAATTTGCCACAGTCCGCTACTGATTCAAAAAATCCACTATCAGTTTCTCCATCATCTTTCCCATCAACCCAAAAATCATCTCACGTAACATCCCACTCACAACCCATCACCATCACGTCTCCTTCCACAACCATACCCAATAATCGAAATACACAATTCTCAAACCCGAAATCCACTGTGCCAAACCGTACCCAATTCGAAACATACTACACAACAGCCGAAACCCTATAACCCCTTCACTGATTTGAATCTACCCAATTTGAAGATTGAAATCCGAGAAAACCGATTCTATCCCAATCCGATTTTGAAACTCCCCAAACCACAAATCGAAGCAACTTGAGGCACTAACTCGATTTAAAAAAGAATGAAATTAGGAACAAAAAAGGGGCGATTTGTTTCCTAAAATAACAGAGGAGTGATAGATTTGTTTACTGAAACTTGGCTTGATTATATAGAAGTGTGAAAATTGTTCTGGTATTGAGGGTGTGGTTTGAATTGGTCCTTGTTATTAGCTTATCTGCGTGGGTCCTTAGTTAGAGTGTGTGAGTTCTTATTCAGGCAATTTCCTTGTACGTGAGTTTCTTTGGTGTGTTTGAATACAAGGGTGCGTGACTTTTTAACTTTTGTGTTTACCATTTTTTTTTAGGTCTAGTTTTTTATTTTTTGTTGAAGTTTGTTTTTTTGTTCTGGTTTCTCCTTTTCTTTTGGTTTAGCTAGTTTTCATTTTATTTCATTCCAATTTAGTTTTTTTTTTTGGTGCTACTTTCTATTTCTTTTCTTTCAAAAAAAACCAGAATCAAATCAAAGTTCAAGGAAGAGTTCAAGTAGAAAAACATGAATTCAAGAGTCAAGCGATTTGCAGATAGTGATATTTTAATCGTTCAAGCTACTCAACTGCTTTGGATGGACAAACATAAACCACTATAAAAAAGTTTGAACCCTACAGGTGCTCTGCTGCAAAGAAAAATATATAGAAATTGTTTATACAAAATTTCTACAGGGGCAGCGGCTTGCTTGTACAATATTTTAATTTTTTGCAGTTATCATTGTTTGATTGTTATGTTGACTGAAATTTCTGAATTAAATTGGTGAGGAACGAATTTCGGTAATTAATCATTCTCGAAGATTTTCAGTAATAAAATTTGATTTAATTTACATAATGTTTAACTACAATAGTGCGTTTAATGAAAATGATTCTCTCAAGGGTTTGATCGCGGATATATATTAGTTCAATTTGTTGAACTTCTAGCAATAGAGGTTGCATACTACCCATAAAACATTGGTCGTATCCCTTAGTATTTATACTATAAGTGAATGGCCATAAGACCCTCTTCCCCCTTCAAATTGAGATTATTAATTAATAAGATATACTTGAGTATGTTATCTATTTTGTAATAAAAGCCACTTGTGTCAACCTTAAGTCTTGGATTTTCTTTATTTGCATTTAACAACGATGAGTGAAAAAAGTCAACCACCATGATTCTCCTAGGGGTCCTCAAATAAATCAAAATTTTGATAACGAGATGGTTAACAATCAAATAAATCAAAAATTTCAAAATCTCAATGTTATAATGGACAGACCCTTATCTCTTCTAGACCGATGTTACCCAACTAGGACCGTTCAACCTTCTGTCATCATATTTCCACTAGTTGAAGGAAATTTTGAGCTTAACATTCTTTTATTCAAGGGGTTCTAAAATTTATTGGTTCTGAAAATGCTTATGAATTTTTAAGTGAATTTGAATTATATTCATCCACAACTAAAATGTAGCAATTATCTAATGAATCAATCAAGCTAAGGCTAATTCCATTCGCACTACTTGAAAGCGCTAAAAGATGGCTAAATTCTCTTCCAAAACATTCCATAAGAAGTTGGGATGAATTTGTTACTGTGTTCTTGAAGAAGTTTTTCCCTTTCCATAAAACTCTAAAAATCCAAACTGAAATAAATCAATTTTCTCAAAACTAGGGGGAAACTTTTTCAAAAAACTTTGAAAGATTCAACCAACTTCTATATTGTTGTCCTCATCATGCAATTCCAAAACATCACTTATGTCAAATTGCATATGAAGGACAAAACTATCAAACTCGAACACAACTTGAATCAATGTGTGGAGGAGAATTTATGTCTAAAACAACCGATAAAGCTTGGGAATTCTTGGAAAATTATTCTGAACAGGACATGCAATGGGATTCAATTCGTGTTCCCATTCATACTTTTACTAAAGGAGTGCATTTCGTGGATCCAATTTATATTCCTATAGAAACTCAAACTCCTTAATTCGAAGGAAAACCCCAGTATTACCCTCAACACCAAGTCAATGCCATAACTCAAAATAATCCTTATTCATTTACCTCTAGTGGGAGAAATCATCCAAATTTCTTATGGTCTAATCCCAATGACATCGCAAATCCATCTCACATGATACCGAATTCAAATGCCAAGCCCAATTTTCTTCTAGTCCTCAGTCTTCTCAAATTCCACCTCAATCTAAGCCTTTGAATCAACCATATAGGCATTCTAATTCTCAATCATCAACTCAGTCTCCTTAATTTTCTCAAGAAATTGTTTGATTAGAGAAACAAATAAATAATCAAGATGCTAAACTTGAACAAAAGATGAATATGATGAAGGAACTAGTGAAAAGTAACGAGAAAGGGAAATTGCCTAATCAACCTGAGGTGAATCCACATTCTCGTACTGTGAATTCTTGATGGAAATAATAATTCGGTTAATGATGTCATCACCTTTAGGACTGGAAAAAATGATTAAAAATAATGTCGGCAATCCTGATAATCCTTCGATCCCAACTCCAAATCAAGATCTTGATTCTTACCCGATGGCAACCAATGCCAACTCCTTGGAACCTTCAGAACCCCCATCAACATCTTTTCTTCTAATGTCGGCAACCCCGACAAATGTTGGCAATCTTAGCATCTCACCTTTGATTTCTGTACCTCCTTCACTTTCCACATCGAAGCCTTCTTTTTTAAAAGATCAAAAATTCTGGAAGGTTCTATAAGCCAATAGCTCCTTATCCTCATAAACTTAACAATTAGAAAAAGGATGCGAATTTTGAAAAAAAATCTCAAAATCTTCAGATAAGTTCATGTCAATATTCCGCTCTTAGACACCATTGAACAAATCCCTCAATATGCCAAATGCCTCAAGGAGCTATGCACCCGAAAAAGGGCCACTAACATTCCTAAAACATCCTTCTTAACTGCGAATACTAGCTCTGTTTTCTCGAATCCTTCTCCAATCAAGTATAAGGACCCTTACTGCCCCACAATCAGTTTTAAAATAGGAAATACTCACGTCAGTCATGCCCTACTTGATCTTGGTGCAAGCGTTAATCTTTTTCCCTACATTGTTTATCATCAACTAGGACTAGGGGAATTGAAACCCACGAACATAACAATTCAACTAGCCGATCGACCCGTCAAAAAACCATTGGGTATAATTGAAGATGTCTTGATTCAAATTAAACAATTCTATTTTCCAGTGGATTTCATAGTCCTAGAAACCAAGCCTATTTCGAATCATAATAGTCGAATTCCATTGATTTGGGTCGTCCCTTCCTAGCCACCTTGAATGCTATCATAAATTTTAGGAGCAACCAACTTCGATTATCGTTTAGGCACTCAACCATTGAATTAAATATTTTTCATCAACCCAAAGAGATGGATATAGGAGAAGTCGACATAATAGAAGCAGTTTTAGATGACACGTCTAATTTATCTCCTAAAAAAGCTTCACTTTCCTCAATAGACATGCCCACTATGTCTTTTGAAGAATTATTCAAAGATGTCCTTAAATTTTTAAATGACGAATTGGGAGGATGTCTCAAAGATAAACTTAGTTCCATACCATTGAATGAAATTATGGCTAAAAACTCAAGTTTATGGGACTATGATAATCTTCAGTTGAATTATTGGCATGATAAAAAAATTATTAGAAGGATTTTGATCTCAGAATTCATTGATATGCCTATGGTACCTCACAAATCAAATTAGAAATCATCATGCATCATTTTCGATAGAGGCAAGTATGGGAGAAAATGAAATTTCATTCTTCACAAACCATTTATCATCTTTGTAGATTTCATCTTGCATATGATTTTCACATGCATATAGTTGCTAAATTGCATTTTATTTTATGAGTCATTTTGCATTTAATCCATCTTTGGTTTCTATCTTTCACATTTAGGAAACGTGTCTACAGTGTAGACACTGTTTAGCCCAAGTGTGGGGTGAGCCTGCATTGCATCCTTTTTTTATTTTTATTTTTTTCCTTTTCATTTTCATGTATTTAGAATAGACCATCATGCATTTTAGATCGCAGTAACAAGCCATTTTTTTTTGAAATGCGAACTCATTTTAGATTAATACAATAAAATAAGTTAACAATTGTTAATCAGTTGATAGAGTTTTTTATCTCAACTAAAATCGAACAAGAAATATAATGAAAAGTTGAATTTTGAGGGATAATAGTGTAACCGATACATAGGAAGATTCTTAGGTGATGGCCATGAATTTTATTCCAAATTGTAGTCGTTGTTTAATGAGTGGAGGACTTCAAATACTTATATTGGCTTTTTGAGTCTTTAAAACAAAGTTTCGTTAATCTGAATTCGCATAATCTCTCTTTTTCTTATGTTTTCAATAACAATAACAATAGTAATCCAAGTGTATCCAACAATGCTTGTAAATATAACGTTGGTGTGCAAACCCGCCAAACTCTATCCGACATGTTGTTGACAAAGTCAACGTCGGTATATCTTGGTCTCATTTTATAAGTTGGACACCTAAGGATTACTGACATGTTGTTGACAAAGTCAGCATCGGTCTGCACAATCCACCAAGCTATGTTCCATCTGTCATGGGTGGTATACCTTAGTTTTTTAAGTTAGGTGTATGTAGTTAATCATAAATTTTAATTTTTATAGAGATAGAGAATAAGCGGTGATGCCAAAGCACTTCTTGATCTTATTGATTTGACTAGTCATACACAAGGAAATTAGAATACCACTTTGTGAATTGTGACAAGCAAACTAAGAATTTATTTCATGGCTGCACTATGTTATCAACCGAACCAACTGGCCAAACTAGAGTTTAACATTGAAAACTTGAATTATGTTGAAAATTTGTGACAAGTTGAGGTATGTAAAATACAATCAACTATTTAAAAATTGTTAACTTAATTTGTTGTACCACTTTCCTTAAACAAGTCGTGTTTTCATTTTTTGCTTTCATTTCCATATGTCCATTGCATTCATGTAGTTGCACTAGAATCATATTACATTGCATTTGGATTTTGTGGGTAGCATCTACTGAAAACCCTCATGAGACAGCACTCATCCTACTAGGGACACCTAGAGGTTTAACGGCTTGTTGCATACGCTCAATGCAATCGTGTTTCCTACGAAAGTGCGACCTATCTAGTTTAGTTTTTCTTTTTTGTTTTACTCGAGAACAAGTAAAAGATAAGTGTGGGGTATTTGATTTACACAGAAATGTGTTTATATTGTGCTCTTATATTTTATCTTTTGTAAATAGATAAATATTACTTTGAGTATTTTTGGTGTGTTTTCACAGATTGTCAATAAATGTCTCGTTCATTTCAATTAAAGGCTAATTACAAAGAAAAAACTACTTCCTTATGTCAACACCATCTCAATCCCCAAAGATGTTGCAGCTCACTGGTAAAGGATTGAAAATTTAGATAGAGGGACCTGAGTTCAATCCCTATCAAGCCCTGTTTTTTGCTGAAGAAAGGAACATTTATACTGCCTCCTTTGCTCCGAAGAATACATGGACTAGTGTTATATATATTCTTATATATAATATAGACACTTAACAAAAAATTCTATGAATTTGGCATATTCCTCTCAAAGAATTCAAATAAAATTTTAATTGTCATGCAAAAGAAAAGGGAAGGCTTTGATTACAAATCTCCAATTAAGCACATGCTCATCTTCCCACTGACAGTGCCATACATCAAAGGAATGCATTGATTACAAATTTTCTAATCAAGCGCCATGAAAGGAATATTCCTTTATTTTTGGAAAGAATTTATTTTCATATATTTTTCGTAGGCCTTATATTCACATTAATAGGAGACTACATCTCCTATAAATACCTATTGTATTCATTCTAAATCCCTGTCCATATTCTGTATTATGTTCTTCTCCATTAATAAAGCTTTTCTTTTATTTCTCTGAAATTTTAGTTTTCAAGCAACTTGTGTTGTCTATACAATTAGATTTGGTAGAGCACTAGTTGTCTTTGCAATTTATTTTTCTTATTAGTGATTGACCGGTTGTTTAGATTCAACGGAAATCCTAATTTTAATTTTCTGTTGTTTTTGTTTGCCATTTTATTTTTCTAGTAATTTTTTCTTTTCTTTTTTAGTTGTTGAATTTAGCATTAGTCTGAATAAGTTCGTATCCATAATAAATTCAATAGCCTTATTTCAAATCTCATCTCCAAATATTGTCTAACTCACCCATGAAATTACATAAATAATAAATTTAAATTTCCTCCCTGTGTTCGACCTGCATACTACACAATCTGTGCGCTTGCAGAATTTATTTTAAAACTTGCGCTTTTCTAATTCTATAGAAAAGTGTCGATCACCAGGTCTTCATTAACGTCCGCGCATTGATGCAAAATGCGTGCATCAGGAGAGGATGCATTAGATCGTGTTGCATTCCAGATCGCGGTTCAGTAGAGGGGTGCGAGTTTGATGTGTGTGGGATGGACGCGGAGCTTTTTCGTAGAGGACTTTCTGATTCCATTAAGAAACGAGAAAGAAAAGAGGAAAGATGGGGATTGAAGAAGTGCATTTGGATTATGCATGTACAGGCTTTATGTTTGGGGAATAAAGGATTATGAAAGATAATTAAGTTGTTAATGACAATTCGAGCTAATTTATTATTAAAATAATATGAAAACTTATACCATTCATAACTTTTGCTTACGATGTTGGATTTAGACATTTATTGACGAGCTTTACGCCTTAAAACATGCTCGAACTGCTTTGGCTAAGGTGAATGATATTGTTTCTCAGTGAACTGTATTTGTTTGTACCGTATAAATATGATGCTTTAAACTAATTTCTAATTATAAAATATAACTGTTAGGATAATTGAACCTAGTAAATAATTAATAAAAAATTAATAAGTGATTTAAGTAGTTTTAATCATGATTATCAGTTTTATCTGTTTCCACTAAACCTGTTTACACGCTATTATGCGCTATTTTGACCATATTGTTAGATTTATGTTATTTTGACACTAATTTAATTTGATTACTATAGATAGGCTCTATTTAACTTATTACTGCTAATACAAATATCTATGTGCTAGTTCAGGAATTTGTATGACCATTGGTTGCGTGGTTAAGTTGGAATGGCTGAGTTGGTTGCTTAGTTTAGCTTAAAACGTTGTTTGTATGCGATTTATTATTAGGAAAATCCATTTTACAAGAGTTTCATGTTTATTGGTCAAACACACAAGCTGGTGCGCATTGATTGAGCGCACAAGGATGATAACTCCCAACGGACGTGATAAATTCTTGAAGGAGATTCAGCGCGTATGGTTGGATTTGATGATAGAGCAGCATTTGAGCTTCGAGATAGAATTGAAGATAGGAGGACACCGGAGCCTGGTGGTTGATCTAAAGAAGTAGGATGGACTTAACGACGAGCTGAATTTCGCTAGGAATTCCAGACGTTTTCCATGGATGTGCATTTAACCGATTTTGGATAAATACATGATCCAAGTAGATGTTATCGATAAGTATGAAGTGCTCGATATCAACTATTATTGTTGTTGGTCACTCTAACTGATTTGACATCGACGGTAATGTGATTTCGAGGAGCAAGATATGATTGTTCGTTGGCAGCGATTTCGACGTGATGGCTCTTCAATCAATGGTTTTAGCATGAGGCGAGAATGTGGTGCTTCGACGCAATGATTCATAATTCAAAGATGGTGATTCCATGATGGGAAGAGGTAGCTTCAACGATGGATGACGATATTCGGAAACGCAGAGTAGTGATGATGGATCGAGTGGGAGCTAGTAAAGAGGTGTCGTGGTAGTAGTCCTAGGATAGACTTTGCTATGGGAGACATATGCAAAGAAATCATTGATACGCATGTTAATGGGTATTCGGAAGGGGTAATGAGTACTATGATGTCCATTGGACCAAGTCCGGGTCCTTATCTCCAAATTCAAGAGATTGTTTCCAAGTTTGGGAGACTTATGGCATTGCACCTGGACTAAGTTTGGGTCCTTACTTTGGGTTGTATGTTAATAAAACTTAGCTCCTGATTGATTGAGTGGAATGGATTCGAGTACCAGGGAACTGAAGTGCTATCGTGCATTCAACACACTGAATGAGTGAATGTGAGGATGAATAATGGATGTTTACTTATATGTTACTATTTAGCACTTAGGCATCTATCAACCCTCTTTATCTGATGCATAACATAGGGTAGCATATACATATGATTATGTGTTGACTCTATGAATGCAAGGGAATGACGGGTATGATTCTCCATAACCTCTATGTCATATATACTACGACTTTTACAGTACCTTTAGATTTGTTCATCGCTCATGCTAGACTGTTGTCTCACCCAATATTTTATTCCCCTCTTACTACATTGGGCACTCATCGACGATGCTAGTGAGTAGGCCAAACTCGGACCTATACAAGTGAATTAGCAGAAGATGACGTCTTTTCATACTTATATGTATACTATCTTTGTTTTATTCCGCTATATGACACCGTGGAGCCTTGATAGTGTTACTTGTTATAATTAGAGACAATTTATCATTTAGTTTTATTTATCTTTTGTATAAACTCTATTGTTGTTTTGTATAGCTGTATATACTTGCATACTCTGATTATATGGTTTATACAGTTAGACTGTTACCATTATATATACGTGACTGATTATATGGTTTATATAGTTATTATCGTTTGCTTGTTCTCTGTTTGGTTTATTCTTGTTCTCTTCTCTTATATTTTCTTCGTTTCTTTCCATTTCCCCCTTATTTTTAATTGTTTAATCTTTCTTTTGACAACCGCTATATATCTATCACGTGCTTATACAACGATTATTGAATTATATAAGCACCTGTGATGTATAGTAGTCATAACACATGCGTGTATTTTCCACATTTAACAAGTAAAGGGAATTAAGGTAAAATGGTTTTCATGGATATTTAGTTATATATTTATATATTAGTTTTAATTTTTATTCGTTGCCACATCCAGATCTTTGTTAGTTTGAAGTTCGTTTGTATTGTTAATAGACAAATAATGAAATAAAATTTACTATTAGAACCTAATCTTAAACCATATTAAAATCTGATAATATCTATATAGAGAGACATTTTGAAATGATAGATAAAATTTATTTGTTAGATCCAACATTTGGGCTATCTTTATATTTGATAATACATGAGTGGATATTTTTGCTAGTTCACGTTAATACTAAACAATTGTGACATCAACGTATTTTGTAGTATTACTTAATAAAAGTCGGAAATGAAAACGAAAAAAACGTAATTAAAATTATTTTACTTGATTACTGAACCCACTTTAATCATTTGTTTTGTTTTAAATGCAAGTAATAAAATTTATCACGTTAATAGATAGGTATTTTAAATTGATTTTATTATTAGTTCTAAAGGAAACATTATCGATAGTTTAGCGTAGAAACTAATAAATCTATCGTTTATGTACGAATATCCAAAAAACAAACAAATAAAATCATAGATTGATTGCTAATGGTACGGTGATGTTACCATATGATCCCCAAGGTTAGCAGCTTTACATTTCATTTTAGGGTTGTTAACGGATACCTGAAAATTCCGAAATCCATCTGCATATGTATCCGAAAAGCAGATAAGTATTTGATATCCAAAAATAGGGATGCGTATACAGATACATAGATACCCACGTCCAAAAATTATCTGTTCGATTTTTATTAACTTTATGCTTAAAATTATATACATTTTAGTACAATGAATGAGATTTACTTATTGTTTTACCAAGTCGAATGTTTATATTAATGCATTAAATGCATATTATCAGCTCAAATCTATTTAACTTCATCATATATGTTTAGTTTTAACACTTTTGTGATCAATGAAACTGGAAAAAAAATTACGTTAAACTAAAAAATTTCATTTATATTTCTTAATTTATCGATCTTTGGTGGATATGATAATTATTCGATATCTGTCTGTATCAGCCGATATGGATGTCCGATATCCGAAAATGATGTCGGAACGGATACGGATACGGATATAGCACTATTCGTATCCGAAAGTATCCGTTGACAATGCTATTTCATTTGATAGTGGACAAGGCTAACACAATTTTTTGTACAAAGAACTTCATCTTCGGTTTTAAGCTTTGCGTCACGTTAAAATCCAACGAATAAGCATGTTAAAATTTCGTAAATAGCCGAGGAGTCCAATTCTGAACTAGATACCAATCGATCCAAAGCAAAACTTAAGTACACATTTTTGGAAGATTCAAATTTCAGCACACCAGCAAATTAAACAACTGGTCCCATCCAGGATTAAATCATTTATTTATGCACTGATAGAGATATAAAAAACCGAGTAATGCTAGAACGACAGAAAAATTTACGGTGAATTTCACCGCATCTTGGATTGTCCGATAGGGATGAAACACAATTTACGGTGATATTGTCTCTCACTGAATTGTATTTGTTTGTACAGTTTAAATTTGACGTTTTAAACCAATTTCTAATTATAAAACATAACTGTTAGGATAATAAAACCTACTAAATAATTAATAAAAAAATAATAAGTGATTTAAGTAGTTTTAAGCATGATTATTAATTTTATCTATTTGCACGTTATGTACCCGTTTACACGTTATTTTGACCATATTGTTAGATTTATGTTATTCTGACACTTAGTTATCTTTGACTGCTATATATAGGTTCTATTTAATACATTACTACTATTATGAATGTCTATATGTTAGGTTAAGAACTTGTATGACCATTGGTTCGAGTGGTTGAGTTGTTTGCTTTGTTTAGCTTAAAACGTCGTTTGTATGTGGTTTATTATTAGGAAAACCCATTTTGCAAGAGTTTGATGTTTATTGGTCAAACACACAAGTTGGTGTACATTGATTGAGCGTGCACAAGGATGATAACTCCCAACGAACGAGATAAATTCTTAAAGGAGCTTCAGAGCGCATAGTTGGATTCGATGACGGAGCAACATTTGAGCTTGGCGACAGATTTGAATACGGGATAACACTGGAGCTTGGTGGTCGATCTGAAGACGTAGGATGGACTTGGCGACGAGCTGGATTTTCGCTAGGAATTTCGGACGTTTTCTATGGATGCGCATTTAACCGATTTTGGTTAAATACATGATCCAAGTAGACGTTATCGATTATTATGAAGTGCTCGATATCGACTTACTATTGTTGTTGGCCATTCTAGCTAATTTGACATTGACGACAATGTGATTTCGAGGAGCTAGATATGACGGTTCGTTGGCAGCAATTTCGACGTGATGGCTGTTCAGTCAGTGGTTTTAGAATGAGGCAAAAATGTGGTGCTCCGACGCAATGAATCGTTATCTAACGAGGGTGATTCCATGATGGGCAGCGATAACCTCAACAATGAATGACGATATTTCGAAACGTAGAGTGGTGATGATGGATCGAGTGGGAGCTATTAAAGAGAAGTCTTAGTAGTAGTCCTAGGATAGAATCTGCTGTGGGAGACATGTGCAAAGAAATTGTTGATATGTAGGTTTAATGGATATTCGAGAAGGGGTAGTATGTGCAATGTACACTGGACCAAGTTCGGGTCCTTATCTCCAAGTTCAGGAGATTGTTTCCAAGTCTTATGACATTGCACCTGGACTAAGTTCGGGTCTTTCTTTGGGTTGTATGTTAGTATAGCTTAGCTCATGATTGATTGAGTGAAATGGATTCGAGTACCAGGGAACATGAGTGCTATCGTATATTCAACACAATGAACGAGTGAATGTGAGGATGAATAGTGGATGTTATGGATGTTTACCTATTTGTTACTATTTAACACTTAGACGTCTATCAACCCTCTTTATCTGATGCTTAACATAGGGTAGCATCTACCCTATAGTTATGTGTTAACTCTATGAATGTAGGGGAATGACGGGTATGATTCTCCATACCCTACATGTCATATATACTACGGCTTTTACAACACCTTTAGATTTTTTTTTTATCACTCATACTAGACCGTTGTCTCATCCGATGTTTTATTTCCCTCTTACTACCTTAGGTGCTCGTCAATGATGCCGATAAGCAGGTCAGGTGATAAGTATGGGCATTACTTGGACCTATACATGTGAATTAGCAGAAGATGATGTATTTTCATACTTATGCATACACTACCTTTGTTTTATTCTGCTATGTGACACCGTGTAGCCTTGATAGTGTTACTTGTTCTAATTAGAAACAATTTATCATTTGATTTTATTTATCTTTTGTATAAACTCTATCATTGTTTTGTATAGATGTACGAACTTGCATACTCTGGTTATATGGTTTATATAATTATTACGGTCTCGTCTGTTTTATATCTGTGATTGTTATCATTATATATAACTGATATGCTGTGAGATATACGATAGGTCTTGTGATTGTGTTTGTGCTCTGTTTGGTTTACTCTTGTTCTCTTTTCTCTTCTATTTTCTTTTTTTCTTTCTATTTTCCCCTTATTTTTTATTATTTCTTTCTTTTGAATACCGCTTTATATCCATCGGGTGCTTGTACAATGCGTTATTGAGTTATATAAGCACCGATGATGTATAGTAGTCATAACACACAACACGCAATTTCTACATTTAACAAGTTAAGAGAAAATGGTTTTCATGGATATTTAGTTATATGTTTATATATTAGTTTTAATTTTTATTCGTTGCCACATCCATATCCTTGTTGGTTTGAATTTCGTTTGTAATGTTAATAGACAAATAATGATGAAATAAAATTTACTTTTAGAACCTAATTTTGGACGATTTATAATCTGATAATATTTATATAGAGAGACATTTTGAATCGATGAATAGATTTTATTTGTTAGATCCTACATATGGATGATATTTGTATTTGGTAATACATAAGAGGGTATTTTTGCTAGTTCACTTTAATACTAAAAAATTGTGACATCAAGCGTATTACAACAATTAATAAAGGTATCATAATGCACCATCATACTTAATAAAAGTTGGAAATGAAAATGGAAAACAAACTTAATTAAAATTATTTCACTTGATTAGTGAACCAAGTTTAACCATTTGTTTTGTTTTAAATGTCAGTAATAAAACTTATCACATTAATACATACGTATTTTAAATTGATCTTAAAACAACTTTTGTTGTTGGTACTGAAGGAATGTTACCGACAGTTTAGCGTGGAAACTAATAAATTTATCGTTTGTACACCGATTTTCAATAAACAAATAAATAAAATCATGTATTGATCCTCGAGGTTAAGCAGCTCTACATTTCATTTGATAGTGGAGCAGGCTAACACATTTTTTTGTACAAGGAACTTCATCTCCGGTTTTAGTCTTTGCGTCATGTTAAAATCCAACGAATAAACATGTTGAAATTTGGGAAATGGCCGAGGAGTTCAATTCTGAACTAGATACCAATCGAACCAAAACAAAACTTAAGTACACGTTTTAGGAAGATTCAGATTTCAGCACACCAGCAAATTAAACAACTGGTCCCGTCCAGTATTAATCATTTATTTATGCGCTGACAGAGATATAAAAAACATGTAATGCTATAACGATCGAAAAATTTACGGTCAATTTTACCGTATCTTGGATTGTCCGGTAGGAATGAAACGCAATTCACGAAGTTGAAGTAATCAAACGGCTCCTCCTTCTGCCGCATTTTGTTAAGTACAGATTTCCGGTTGCATAAGCATTATCGTAAAAAAGTCATTCATTCCCCACATGCCTAAACTGTTTAACTTCTCATTTTTACGGGATCCTAATTCCGATACGAGTTTGTTGACCCTATTTTAACTAGAGTCACCATTACATCACTAATGTTAGTGGTGTGGGGCTGTGATTGCCTTTTGAATTACGCATATTAAGTCTCAGCGTCACACACCATTAATATCGTTAGTGATGTCACGATGATCCCAGTGTTCAACAAACTAGCTCTCATCCTAATTCTGGTATAAAGTACCACCAGCTTATCGAACAAACAGTCCCATATTCCTATCTTTACCAGCACACGTTATTTCATTTCATAAGAAGATAAAAAAAATGTAAAGTTGAAAAAAAAAAAAAAAACACATTACAAAAGTCTTATTTCATCATTCAAAGACTTCAAACTTTAACGCATGTGCTTGATTGACCATAGCACCATCAAGTTGACATTAAATAATCTAAATTAAAAATAAAATATTTCTCGGTAACGCAACACGAAGAAGGCAGCAGCATGACCAAGAAATTCACAGCAACATTTGCATATCCCCAATATTGAATCCAATACTTTGTAGTTTGTACATAGTTTTACCTTATAAAGCTATCAACGTTCATATTTGTTACCCACTAATTGAAACCTTCAATTTAAAACATACCTACACCGATCCGTTGCCTCCAGGAGTCGGCGACGCCGCAGCAGTCGAAGTAGGCACCACTTCACCTCTCAATGATTTCATCATAAACCCTTCTCCATGGCCAGTATCATCGTCATGGTAAACATAAGCGAACCCACCATGCCGCGTAAGATCCATACCCGCCATCTCGTCCTCCACCGAAATCCGCAGCAGACCCATCTTGTTCAACCCGTAAAACAACGGCCCCATCGTCACGCTCACCCACCCCACGATCACCAGTATCTGCACCACATGCGCACCCAACAACCTACCTCCACCCCCCATGAACAGTCCGTACCCCCTGTCCTCCCTGCCCGGGTACACCTCGTTCACGTACTTCTTCTTCGCAAACAGCCCCGTGAATATGATCCCCCACATCCCGCACCCTCCGTGCAGCTGCGCGGCTTCCAACGGATCATCGTACTTCATCTTCTCCGCTAGGATGTTACAGCCGATCAAAACCCAAGCGGATACGAACCCACATACGATGGCGGCCCATGGGTCCACCACCGCGCAGCCTGAGGTGATGGCGGCGAATCCTCCCAGTAGCCCGTTGCAGACGTCCGTTACGTTCCAGTGCCCGGACAGGATACGTTTCCCGAACAGAGTGGTTATGGCGGCTGCACACCCCGACAGTGTGGTGGTGACTGCTGTGCGACCGACGGCTGACCATTGTCCGTTGATGGATCCGATTGGGCCGTAGGATTTTAGTATGGTGATGAATGAGCCTGGGTTGAACCCGTACCATCCGAACCAGAGGAGGAATGTTCCTAAGACGACTAGAGTTGCGCTGTGGCCACGGAGGACGACTGCACGACCGGTGTGGTCGAAGCGGCCTATGCGAGGGCCTTCGATTAGGGCGGCCCATAGACCGGCGATCCCTCCCACCATGTGGACCACGCCAGATCCAGCGAAGTCAATGACGCCGGAGCCGAATAGAAGGGAAGCTCCCTCGGCCCGGCCTGCTGCCGCCCAGCCATCCGCGGACCAGAACCAGTGAGCCACAACTGGGTACACGAACCCGGTTAGGAAGGAGGAGTAGATTAGGTAGGCTACGAATTGGGTTCGTTCGGCGATGGAGCCGGAGGTGATGCCGGCGGCGGCAATGGCAAAGGCCCATTGGTAGAGGAAGTACGGATAGTCGAAGCTGTCGTTGGGGATGTTGTTTAGGGCGAAGGATTGCTTGCCTATGAAGCCGTTAGAAGGGGAACCGAAGGAGAAAGCGAAGCCGAAGAGGTAATAGAATATGCCTCCGACGGCGGCGTCGAGGACGTTGGTGAGCATGATGTTCATGGTGTTTTTGGCACGGACGGAGCCGGCGCAGAGCATGGCGAAGCCGAGTTGCATGGCGAAGACGAGGTAGGCGGAGAAGAGGAGGTAGGTGGCGTTGATGGCGGTGGTGGAATCGGTGAGTTGGAGCTGGACGGTGGCGAACTGGTCGCAGAGGTATGCGGCGGCAGAGGTGGAGTTTAGGAGTGGGGCGAGGGCGGATGCGGAACATGTTTGGATTGTCGTTGACATCGTTGGTTTTGATTGGGGGAAGATGAAGTAGATTCGAGTATGGTAATTTATAGATGGGAGTGTGGGAGGATTCCAATAGAATATTTGGGAGCGTTGGTCAAGACTCAATAGTGTTCATGCATCTCAATAAGCCAATATTTATTTTTAATGCAAGTGTAAACGAACATTCATTTATTTTGTTAGCATTATAATTAACTTGTATTTTGCGTGCCAATGGCCACTCACTGTGACAATTCACATATTTATTTGTTTCAGGCACATACCCATTAATTTGTTTAATTTTTTTTAAACCTTTTAGTGCATCTCCAACAAAAAAGGTATTGTTATTAACACTCCAAAAGAAGGTCAAATTTGTCAAATACTTCAATCATAAAAAGAAGATTAAGAGGGGCCACGTACTTAATTTTTTACACTCTCATTTTATTCTAGTAATAACATCAGTTACCATCCTAAATCCCAATCAATTTCAAATACAAAAAAACAAAATCCCTAAATTATTTGCAAACAAAAAAAGCGATCGTTTTGAGAAATGATGTGTATCGACACATTCGGCGGTGGGATACTGTATAAAAAATATATTTGTTTGATATATGCATATTAATTTCCATAAATGATACATTTTCATCTGATTAGATATACATCGACAAATGAGATTAATGGTAATTTATATAAAAATCTTATGCAGTCCGACTAATATACCGTATAATTTTTTTTAATTAACAACTAAAAAAAGGATTATTGTAAAGAAGGCTAATTTGGTAAACTAAACTTTATTTGTTAAAGGGGTGCTCTCTGCATTAATACTCCCCTTAGCAAATTTTATTTTCTATTTAAATTGAACCCCTAACAATATTTGGAGTATCAACAACAATCCCCAACAAAAAAACAATATGAAATTACAAATACCCCAATTACAAAATATAAACGGAGTTTCTCCCCAACAGTTTTTTATTTCGAACGCCTGACCTTCAGGGATGGGGCCCGAAGCTCAGGAGTCGTCGAACAAGTGCCTGAACTTCAGGGATGGGGCCCGAAGCTCAGGCGCTTATTTAGCAGGAGCTTGAAAATTTGTTTGTTAATTTTTTTTTTTTCATGTTTTGTTTGTTTTTAACGATAGAAGGACTGAAATGGGGCAGCAGTTGAACAAGCATTCGGAGATGGGGCGTCTGTTCAAATAGCGCGTAGAGGCTAGGCGTTGTTCGAACAGGCGCTCCATGCGCATGTTCAACAGCTGCCTCGGCCGATCACGTTTTTGTAATCAAATTTGCTGAATTTGGGATGGATTACAATTTCTACATCCTGTTGGAGGAAGAATCCAGTATATATATTACAATATGTATTATTAAATCATTGTTGGAGTTGCTCTTAGTTCGTTCTCTCATGTCCAAAAACATTGCTCTTTTCTTTTTCTCTCAGTAAAATCATTTAGTATTATTAATTAATCAAATTATTCTTTTTGACATACTCTGAAAAAAGTAATTTAAAATAATCAAGCAAATAAAATTTAGAATTTTACCAATGTTCTATGTTGTATGTAAGAAAATATTCTACAATAACGAAAAATGACTACCTCCTTATGAATACTATAATATGTAAATCAAATTAAAACTGATCACTCCCATAACATAGTTTTAAGATTGAAAAAAATAAGATGTCGTTTGAATGGATATCTTGACATGTTATTCTTCAAGACGTGTCAGACATCCCAAATGGAGCATGACCACCAAATGGTCCATTCAGGTCGTTGAAGCAAATGGATCTATTGGATTCGAAAGCGTTGGCAGTGTTATTTTATGAATAATTTATTCACGTCGAACCTAATTAATAATATTTATAATTTCCTAAAGTTAATAAGTTATGCAAATGAGCTGAGTTTAAGACATGTTTTTTTTTTTGTTGGGATCGTATCGAAAGGTATATATTATAAAGTGTTGTGTGAATCTATTGATGATGATCGCTTGAAATGAACAAGCATTTTTGACCTCAACCGTCGTATCCATTTGTTGTTTGAATTTGAATTTAAATTCAAACAATAAACGAGATATATCGTTTTTTGGACGGGGAGCTTCACAGCGAACCCTCGTCGATCAGGTCGACCGTCGTAGCGGAGGCGCTGCCTTCATACCCGCATATAGAGGGTTTCTACCCCTCCACTTTTTACTGCTAATCTTTTCGGATAATTCTATTTCTATTGTATTATCTGTGCATTTCATCATCATATTTTTAAGATAGTTAATTTGCTTGAATTTCAAATTTCTGCTGTTATTTAATTTCCATTAATCATATATAACACAACACAACAAATAATTAATTAATTGTAAAATAGTTAAATTAAAAGTAGTAAATTAAATACGACGCTCAAATATCTCATTAGTAGCTGCAAATACATACCACATTCAGCAATGTACCATGCACAACACTATGTTCAATACAACATTCACGTTCGCCGCAAACAAATCATAAATGACCATATTATTTTGCTGGCAAGCGTTCGGTTGCACCCCAAAAATGGAGCACCCCAAATGCCCCTTGATTTCCACCACCCGTTTATATTAAAGAATGTGAGTGGGAAGTGAGAGAGTGAGTGGAAGGAGAGAGAAGGGGAAATACTTGGTGGAGATTGAGGGGCATTTGGGGTGCTGCACTGTTTAGGGTGCTCTCGAACCTGCCTCTATTTTGCTTCAGTAAAAGTTACATTGTCACCACTTGTTAACATAGTAAACATTAATATATATTATAGTAAATTTAATATCGAATTTAATTAGATTCGCAAAACGTCGAAACATTGTATATTTCGATTTATAATGGATAAAGTTATTAATCAAACATTGCTTTACTCAAAACAATCAAAAAAGGATCGATTTACATCATTTAACTTATATTGATTTGTCATTGATTGTTGGCATTGAAATTTATTATTATGTTTCAAAAGCAATATTTTGTTCTTATATATTTGCTTATCGTTTATGCAAACCTAAATGATTAATTTTTCTCTTAGTTTTGCATAATCGACTAAAGCGGGTATATGGAGTATGTTTTACCATTTAATCTTCCTTTTGATTTAAGTGATGCTACCGATAACATTCATATATGTATGTATTAACACTCTTTATCAACATTGGTTCAATCTCCATTTTATTCAGAGTTTATCATATATGTTGTTATTATCTACATTCATACATTAATTTTTTATTTGTTCGAATAATATTTGTAACGACCTGATTTTTCAACTTTAAAAGTTGAAAGTAATACAGTCACGGTATTCATGTGTCGAACATCAAAGTGCCGAAAAACCAAATAATTAGGAGGAAAAGAAGAAGATACAGAACAGAATCTCACAGCGAAACGATTAATCTATAATATAATTAAACATGATCTTTACTAAATAGAAAGATTTTTATACATACAACCATTTAAAACGTACATCAGAGCATTAAATTTTAAATCAGTTAGGACAGATATAATAGTATGTCCTCACAATTGTAGATAAATATACAATCAAATACAGTAGAAAAAAATAAAGAATGCACGAGTGTACGTCTTAGCTTCCATCTCTTCCCCTGTTGCTTCAACAGTTCAAACTAGTATGCAAATATACTCGGCCTGACCAGAGGATTGTATGTGAAATAACACACAGATCAGTCTGGTAAACTTGCATGAGAAAACACATCTCAGTTGAATGTATTTCTATCTTATAAGATCTTTCAAAATAAAAGGTACCGTAATACCTAGGGGTGTTACGGTTACGGCAACCGTCAATTTTACCTCCAACCGTAACCGCAACCGTTGTTGACGGTTGACAAATTTTATAATCATTACCGTAACCGTCTAACCGTTACTGCAACCATTACCGTAAATTTACATTGTTATTCATAAATAATTCAAGTTTTAACATTAATTTTGAGAATTAGTTTATTTATCTATGAAACAAACCATCCATGTGCATGTTGTCTATAGGTAAAGACGCAAATAATTTATATGTCTGTTATTTCTCTAGCTTAAGTTGTTAAAAACATATATTTTTTTATGAAATACTACAAAAAAAATCATGTACGGTTTACCGGGGTTATCAAAATCCACAACCGTCACCGTCATCGTTACCGTAGTAGACGACAACCGTGTGAACGGTTAGTGCGGTTGAACGGTCCAACCGTAACAGCCCTAGTAATACCACACCACGCATAAATCAGATGGGTTTTTACCTTCTGATCACCAGACCTTTTTATATATAAATCTCATGATATTATAATAATGTCTAGGACATAAATATCAATAATCAAGTAGTTGTGATGCTTGTGAGTGTACATCACAACAATACTATATATAACCAAAACCCTATACTGTGCGTTTGCTAATTGTGCGGCATTTCCACGAAGGTGCCTTTAATACTTCGAGAATGGTCCTCCTACGCAAGGACCAGAGTTATCCGTTCGAAATATTATACCCAGGTAGCCAAGGTACTATATAAAAAAACATGGCTAATCTTTCTAAGATCGAACGGGCACCAGACATTCATACAAAATTTACAGCCCTAGCCATGTCCTTATCTATGGTTTTAGTCATTTTCGATGATGAGGCCTTGCCTAGCATCGAGCTACCGCATAACATCCTAAGATAGATCATGAAATCCCATTTTCAACTACTCACTTCAACAGGATTGGAGTCACATACGATTTCTCACATCTCATAAGATCTGGGAATCACATCTGGATACCCATACCCCAATGGGTCTTAGAATCTCACATGAATTACGACATCCAAAATAATATCGATTCTCCTCCATAGAGCATGCATATGTTTTCGGATTGGTTCTGGTTCGTTTCGTCTCTTACGAGTACACACTCCCGTTTACTTGGTGCTCTACAAACCAAACGATCAATTTTTCAGGAGCTTAACGTTGATTCTATTGGAAATAAATAGACAATACACAAGAGAAGAGATCTTCTCCTAAC
The DNA here is from genome assembly GCA_030737875.1 of Allium sativum. Classification (NCBI taxonomy): domain Eukaryota; kingdom Viridiplantae; phylum Streptophyta; class Magnoliopsida; order Asparagales; family Amaryllidaceae; genus Allium; species Allium sativum. The sequence continues at coordinate 889,751,224 of CM060912.1, read as the reverse complement.
ATTTTAAGCGGACGATCTTCTTATTATTTGTCGTGGAAGAGCCATGAACTTATGTGTTACTACCAAAATCAACATTGAAGAAAGCTGGCGGTGATGGGTATCGAATAACTAAAATCTTACGAAAGGCTCAATAGGGAGTGGGGACCAGTAATGAAAAGAGAAAAAGCAGGAAAAAGTAATCCGGAAGGTCACTTTAACCAGTCTCTTCGTCAAAACCTGTCTGACAAGACCCTTACGAAGGGCTTCGTGAAAAGAACCACTCCGACCTAGAACCAAAGAAATCGGAGGCAACAAACCCGATAGACGGAGCCGAAAGGAAATCTTCAACAAATAACATACTCAAACACCGGTACATCCAAAGGCGAAAGCACTAAAGGCATTAAACCGAAGGAGCACGAAGGCCACCAGAACCAACTCCCGGAGCACCTACCGCATAGATACCGAAAGGATGAAGTCACAGATGACAGGAAGGACATCAGAAGCCAACTCTTGGGAATCCAGACTACCACAGAAGCCCCATCGAAAGGCTAACCGAGACCCGAGCAGGTACACAGGCTACTCGTACTAATTCACTTAGTACCGAAACCCATGGCGGTTTCGAATCGGCGAACATCAACATACACCACTAGAACAAGTTCCTCTAAGTATTCACGATAAAGCCGAAAGCCTACACCCGAAAGCTCATATCCACAAGCCTGCATTCATAAGTCACTTCAGAGATTCAAGTATTGCTCAGGGACTGTGACCAAGGCACCAAAAGCAACTGAAGGTTAAGCACCCGAAGCCAAGAATAAAATGGCCGACAAGGATCTCTACGGGCCACGAGCCCATCGACGGAAGAAGTCCTGAGCCATTATAAATAAGACCTCAGGGACCGCATAAAGAGGGACCTTTCTCTTACTTTTTGTAATCTTGGGAAACAACTTAGAAAACAGCATTAATGGAGAATCCCTCCCTATAATCTCAATGTATATCCATTAAAAGCTCAATAAAAAGGGGATCTTCATATGAGAAAATTACTTGTAAGTGCGCACTTCTATTTCTCTAATTGTAATAGTCGTAGTTTATTGTCAATTCTATAGAGGAGCTCCAACTTGCGTCCATTACACCCTTGAATGGCAATCGAATCCCGTTCATTGAGTTCAGACCTGATCTGGTAAAGCGAGCCTGCACCATTGAACCTTAGCCTCCCAATCCCTACCAAAGCCAATCAGAGAAGAGGATTGAATCATCCTACTTCCCCTTTAGATCTGTCCCTACCAACTCATTTCTGGTGTTGACGAAAAATATCGTTAACATTTTGGTGCTAGAAGGAGGGCCTGAACCTCTGACCTTGTGGTTAACAACCATACCCCATACCTACCTGTGATTGCTCCATCCTGAATTAAGATTTTGAGAAACTTATGAGTAAGGATTTCTACCGATGACTGAGGGATTTCCCACAGCTGAAGTAAACATCGATGAGCCATGGGCGATTGAAAGATCCAAGCTAGAAAACCTCCACATCCAGGAGAAAAAGATGGACGTGGAGCCCTATGACCCTGATCGATGGAGCATTAACCCCTTCCACATAGGATCAACTCCGATTTTTTCCCTTTACCAACCCTCAACCGGGAGACACAATTCCTTTCTCCTCGCCAAAAGAGCCATTCTCTTAAAGGTCGGAGAAACCATAATTGAACAAGTACAGAGAAAATTTCTGTCCCCCTGACTGACATAACGTATAAAGAAGATATACCTCTATATTAAAGAATTGTAAAGAGAAATTATAGAGATAATAAAGGAATAACGAAGCTAAGTGGCAAAAGGCCAAGATGCAGCGGCAGAAAAAGGATTTCGAGTCAAGGTTACTAAAGGGTTATAAGCTCACTATGTCAATTGAGGTATCTACTTCCTGACTAGACATGAGTTAAACTTCTGGCCATCGCCCAAGAAGAAGCTTAAACACGAAGCTAAAAGAGGAGGATTGTATTGTTACTACGATATGGTAAACGGACATGAAACCAACCATTGCAGAGTATTGGAGGGAATGATCATCAGGTTCTTGAACCAAGGAAAATTACAAAATTATGGAAAGAAATCATAGAAGGTTATGCAATCAGAATCCTACTGTGATAATGAGAGAAAGATTATTTTCTATAGACAAAATGACCAAGGAAAAGTTGTACCGCGAATGGGTAAAGAAAAGGGAAACCCTCGTCATCACCAAATCGGCCGTGAAGGGGGGATGCTTGTGTTAGTCTTTCTCCTTGCTCAAACCATAAGGGGCAGGGTTAAAGCATCGAAAGCGTAAGCCGCCGTTTCACACCAGAAATAGTCGTGGCGGTGCATCTAAAATTAGCATGCCCTGACTCTGCTCACAGAAGAGTACGCCCTGCCTTTGCTAGAACTAAGCACGTCATACCTCTACTCGTAGAAGAGCACGTCCTACCTCTGCTTATGTTCTGCGTTACCCGCAGAAGGAAATGTAAACCCTATCATCGTCTATAATGGTCAGGATAGGGAACCCCTTAGAGGGGGTGGCGTATAAGCCTCTACCAGTGCCTACGATGGCCCTTGTAGATCGTCAAAAGAGTAAACCTTAGTTATGTGCCTACGATGGCCCCGTCTAAGTTTCTAAGCCCTTATCATCGCCTACGATGGTCAGGATAAGGCACCTCCTGGAGGGAGGTCGGGTAAGTCCTTGGGCCCTGCTTGTGGATAAGCTAGCTAAGCGCACAGGAAGCAGAGGCCCAGAGAGTGGCCAACAAAGAACATACATCCTCTGATTTGCCTACGAGGGCCCAAGGGGAGGCTCAAGAAGCACGTACAAACTCTACTTCCAAAATCAAATCCGAAGGGGGTGGTTATTCTCTTAATACCGAAAGAGGTTTTGGTTCTCTGTTCTAATACCCGAATCTGGGTCGATTCGGTACTCTCTTAATACCGAAAGAGGTTTCAGTTCTCTATGCTAATACCCGAATCTGGGTCGATTCTGTGCTCTCTTAATACCGAAAGAAGCTTTGGTTCTCTATGCTAATACCCGAATCTGGGTAGATTCGGTGCTCTCTTAATACCGAAAGAGGTTTCGGTTCTCTATGCTAATACCCGAATCTGGGTTGATTCGGCATTCTCTAAATATCGAAAGAGGTTTCGATTTTCTATGCTAATGCCCAGATCTGGGTCGATTCAACACTTTATCGATACTGGAGGAAATTCCGGTCTTCTGTGCTGGCACACGGACTTGGGAAGATCCAACCTATATAAAGACCAGAGGAGGTCCCGGCCAACTATTATAAATGCTCGAATCTAGGCAAGCCTTGGTGTTTCACCCAAGCCAAAGATGTTTCCGGTTTATTACAATTTACGCCTGAATCTGACTCAATTCGACTCTGAACTAATGTTAGAAGGGAGGCAAGTTTCCCACATATTAATACCCGAGACTGGGTGGGAGAAACCTTTTGTAAATATCGGAAAGAGGCTCCAACCATTGGAATGACGGTCTTAAGACTCCCAAGGTAGTTGTTTCAAATCAGAACATCCGCAGGATGCTTATGAAAGAAAACCCGCAAAGGTCGAAGGCAAACGAAAAGCCCATTATCGGAATCGAGGTCGGGAAAAAGGTGGAGAAAAAGCAGTGGTAACTATGCAAGGATATCTGCTCAAATCCACACCTCATAAGCAAGGACCAATCAACATTCTCCTACCAAAGAAGATCAAAGGGCTTCAATATGACGCATCGGAAGAAAACAAAAGTTCGACTTGAAAACTCGAAAACACCCCTTCACTAGGTGGGCAAATGTTACTACCAAAATCAACATTGAAGAAAGCTGGCGGTGAAGGGGTGTCAAATAACTAAAAGCTTATGAAAGGCTCAATAAGGAGTGGGGACCAGTAATGAAAAGAGCGAGAGCAGGAAAAAGTAATCCAAAAGGTCGCTTTAACCAGTCTCTTCGTCAAAACCAGTCTGACAAGACCCTTACGATAGTATCGATTTAACGAAAGGCACTCCAATCTAGAACCAAAGAAATCGGAGGCAACAAACCCGATAGACGGAGCCCAAAGGAAATCTTCAACAAATAACCTACTCAAACACCGGTGCATCCAAAGGCGAAAGATCTGAAGGCACTAAACTGAAGGAGTACGAAGGCCACTGAAACCAACTTCCGGAGCACCTACCGCATAGATATCGAAAGGACGAAGTCACAGATGACAGGAAGGACGTCACAAGCCATCTCTTGGGAATCCAGGCCAACATAGAAGCCCCATCTAAAGGATAACCAAAACCCAAGCGGGTACACAGGCTACTTGTACTAATTCGCTTAGTTCAAAACTCAAGGCGGTTTCGAACCGGCGAACATCAACATACACCATGAGAACAAGTTCCTTTAAGTACTCACGATAAAGCTGAAAGCCTAAACTTGAAAGCTCATACCTGCAAGCCTTCATTCATAAGTCACTTTAGACATTCAAGTATTGCTTACGGACTATGACCAAGGCACCAAAAGCAACCGAAGGTTAAGCACCCGAAGCCAAGAATAAAACGGCCGACAAGGAACTCTACGGGCCGCGAGCCCATCGACAGAAGAAATCCTGAGCCACTATAAATAAGACCTCAGGGACCGCATAAAGAGGGACCTTTCTCTTACTTTTTGTAATCTTGGGAAACAACTTAGAAAACAACATTAATGGAGAATCCCTCCCTATAATCTCAATGTATATCCATTAAAAGCTCAATAAAAAGGAGAACGTCTTATGAGAAAATTACTTTGTAAGTGCGCACTTCTTTTTTTCTAATTGTAATAGTCATAGTTTATTGTCAATTCTACAGAGGAGCTCTAACTTGCGTCCATTACACCCTTGAATGGCAATTAAATCCCATTCATTGAGTTTAGACCCGATCTGGTGAACTAAGCGAGCCTGCACCTTTGAACCTTAGCTTCCCAATCCCTACCAAAGCCAATCAGAGAAGAGGATCGAACCATCCTACTTCCCCTTTAGATCTGTCAACTCATTTCCGGTGTTGACAAAAAATATCGTTAACATTATGCATACGGTATAACACTACCAATGGTAACTGTACCACATAATTGTCGCGTGTCTTTTGGATATTTTCTAAGTTAAATCCATTGGTGTTAAGTATGGAAAATGTTCCATACCATCATTTTTTTTCAAAAATCTCATTTAGGTCAATATTTGATAGTTAGTTATTTAACTATCAATAAACTTTCAAAAAATCACGTCAACCATATATTCAATTTCCCATGGAAAGCACTAAGCCTCATTTAATTAATTTCTTGTTAATCAAATATCTTCGTATACTTGGAAAACATTCCCTTATACTTATCTCAATGGTACACGTATATTCACACCTATTACACTTTCAATACTTCGAAAATATATTCACAGATTATTAAGGAAAGTTCCTTAACATCAAATCATTATTCATGGTTTTGAACCCATTTATTTTCAAAACATGGTTTGCTAAACCTCTGAATGAAACATTTAGATATAAATATTTTTACCAATCTCCTTTACAAAATATTAATTATAAAGCAAAATTTCTTTATAAAACATTTTGGTAATTTTAAACGCTTGTCTACATTCAATTAATTTTCTAAGACCAATAAAATAAATAAATAGTAACTTCTAACTTTTACAAATAAAATATTTAACTAATTGTTATACCTTATTAATAAATAAATTGAATAATTTTAAGCCATTTAAAAATGAGTTAAGTTAGAACATTTAAACAACATCAATAATTAAGACATTAATTAATTAATTAATAATTGATTTATCTTTCTAAAACCTTATTAATAAAATAAACAACTTATTTTATGAAAAATCAATTATTAACTTTCAAATGTTATATAAATAAAAAATACTAAATTTAAAACATAAACAAGGTGCATAACTTTAATTTAAAACATTATGATTAAGGGTTTGGGTATTTGGAACTTGAAGGTTGTCTGCAAGGCCTATTGTTTCAAACTCTGGCACCGGTTCATGCACTATGATTCTACGTGGTTCAATTTTCTTCAATATAAATATCACATACTTGGATCCTAGGGATTCTCTTGCATCCAATTATAGACAATATAGATTTTACTCAAGAAAGAGGTGTTAGATTTTATGGATTGATAACCCATTATAGACAATGTAGATTTTAGCATGTCTAAACATACTCTTGGTGCTTAATTGAGACCATATATAACTTTCTTAAGTTTGCATGGTCGATCTGAATTTTAAATGTATTCTTGTGATTGTTGCATATAGATATCTTCCTTCCGTATCCTTTTTTGAAAGCATTATTGACATCTAGAAGTCTGACTTTCCAATTGTTACTTAAGGCAATTGTAAGAATGAGTTTGACTGTTGCAGGCTTTACCACCACTAAAACAAATTGAACATATTACAACAGTGGGAAACCATTGTAAATTATTTTTACAACGGTGGTGTAACCATCATATATTAAGAAGTTGTAATAGACTAATTTTTTTTACAACTGTTGCGCATCATTGCAGTAATACCTACTACAGCTGTTACACACCGTTGTATTAACACCTACTACAACTGTTATGCACCGTTGTGACTTCGTATTTTTTACAACTATTTCTGACAGTAGTAATACACTTTATTATAATTATAACTGACAGTTGTGCTTTAAAAAAAATTAGACATCTTTTGCACCTAAAACGAACAATACACTAAATATAGCAATACTCCATAAGCAAACCAGACATTACAGTTATTTGCAAACTAATTTATTAAAATATTCAATTTTTTAGTATTACAAATAATAAGCTTTAGAAAACATTTCGTGCATTATTACATACTTGTCCGTTACGAGCGACTTAGTACAAGCACAAGTTATCAGCAAAAAAATGCATATCCTATGGGAGTACACCAGTCGAAGACAACAAATTTTTTACGTCATTTATCTTTTTGGTTCAAGTTCACTGCAGTGATCTAAAACCTGTTGCATAAGAATATTCCTGTTGTTAGAAAAAAGAACGAAAAGTGTTTTTAAGCCAACAATACCAAATCTAAATAACATCAAACATAACTACTATTCTACACACAAGCTACAACATATATAATAAGAACCAACATCATAATAAACACAATTTTGCACTAAGTACTACCAGTAGTGACGTGATATATTGCAGTCAACGCATATGACTTCCCAACATATAGCAGAAGCAATTTACCTTTGTACTAGAAATCCCTTACTAAAAGACATTGAGACGATAGAAAAATTGCTTCTAGCTGAAGCTTCCACTGATAGTCTAAGATAAATACCCGATACATTATAAAAAAATGGGTTAGCGTTAATAGAATTTGTAATGGAATTGACTATATTTGTATTCAAGACCATGATCCCATCAAAATTTCTAGTTAATTAAATCAAATGAATGGGCTAATATCCATCATACATCAACCTTTGTGTGCAACAATAAACTGCTGCTTGGACTACTTGTTTCAACTTCCATCAGAGCTCAATGTGATAAAAAAATGTTGTTGCAAAGTGAATGCATATCATTGGATAATTTTTCAGAAGTAAATGCACATCATTATTGAATGCAAACCAACATTTATTTGTTTACTTTTGATCTAGATGATGACTGCACATATTTCAAAATGAATATTTGTTGTATGCGGTAATGTCTCTTATATTCAACATTGCTTTAGATATTTCAAATATAGTTCTTCTATTTTTTTAAACTAAAAATATAAAAAACATCAAGTCTCCACCCATCAAAAAACAAACCTATTATCAACCCAGAAATTATCGTACATCTCAGTGCCAATCATTGCACATAAGCTGCTTTGATTGCAACAAATCAAAAGACCATTTTCTTGCCAGATTTGAGCAGCGCTGCAAATCAAAATACAAGCAAAACCGACCTAGGTTGTTGTACCTCCATCCAACTTGAGCGACATCAGACCCACGACTTCATTGCAGTTTCAAGCAAGCTTGTCGTAAATATCTCGGTAAGAAATACAAACTTTGACTAAGTCAATCAACTAAATACGACTTTAATTCGAAGAGAAATTCGCAGGTTCTGAGAGCAAATATGGAATCATGTCACAATTTAGATCCAACTTCAAGGAAAGCAATTTCCAAATCCGAACACAAGTGCTGCAATGAGTCATTGAGGTGTTGCAACATGGTGGGGGTGTTTGGGTCTGGTTGAAGAAGAAGTATGAAGATGTCTTAATTTGGGCGGTGTAGTATCCAAGGTTGGAGGGGGACGAGGGGCTACTTTGTGGTCTGGTAATTGACCATGAGGGGAAGAAGGTTAGTGATTAACTTCATGCATTGTTGATTTTGGGTTGGAAGGAATATAATATGTAAATTAAGCAACAGAAAAATAAGAGGGAAGGAAAATAAAACATAATTTTTAGAGCCATTTTTTTCGTCGATTCCCTCCTAAATTTCATCTTAATGCATGAGATGCCGTCAATTTTTCTTTTGTTGTGGTCAAATTTTGGTTTACAACTGCCTAGAAAAGAATGTTGTAGTATGCATCTTTTACAATTTAAAAAAAAGAGTTGTAGAAGACGTTTATTACAACTGTCTTTTTGTGATAGTTGTAAAAAAGCAGTTGTAATATGGTCTTTTTCTTGTAGTGCACTAGTGGAAAGGCTTAATTGAAATCAAATTCATACTCTTGAGTGAAACCCTTTGCAATAAGTCTGGCCTTGTATCTATTAATTGAACCATCCGGGTTTTTCTTTAGTTTGTATATCCACTTACATCCAATGATGTTTATTGTTTTGAGGATAAACTAGTTCCCATGTATCATTGTTGATGAGATCTTTAAATTAATCATCCATAGCTGCTTCTAGTTTTTATATTGTAGTTTCTTGGTTCCTCTGATGTCACGGCAGCTGTACAAATATTTGGTTTGAAATTTCCTTTTTTGGCTCTGGTCATCATGGGATGACCAGACTAGGTGTGTGGTGGATTGGCAAGTAAACCGTCTTGACTTGGTTGGGTTGCGTTATTGTTGTGTGTTCCTTCTTGAGTGTTTCAGCATTCATGACTTTCAGTGTATTCATTAGATCTTTCATTTCAGTTGACACGGATTGTTGGTTTGCATGGCTAAGTAGCTCAGTTTTTTCAGTATTTTGACTGATCATGTATCTGATCATAAGGCTAAGCATCAGCAGCCCTAATATTCTCCTCCTACTACTACACTTCAGTAAAATCCGGTAAAGCAAGTATAGAAACTTTTGGATTATATTCCTTAGTTGTTTTTATATCAGATCTGCTAAGGGGAGTAATATTATCATCAAATATTACATGCCTACTTATTAATACTTTTCCACTTTTATCAATGCATTTATATCCCTTTTGATTTGCACAGTAACTAGTGAATGTACATGGTCTTGACCTATAATCAAGTTTACTGGTGTTATATGGCTTTGAAGCAGGGAAAACATAAACACCAAATGTTTTAAGATTTTTATAATCTAATTTCACATTAAACAATTTGTCCAAGGGACTTACGCCATTTAAAACTTTTGTTGGCACTCTGTTTATTATATAAATAGATGAATTAAACGATTCAGGCCAGAATTTTATTGGTAAGGATGCTTGAGCTAGTAAAGTCAAACCAGATTCAACTATATGTCCATGTTTTCTACCCACTATACCATTTTATTCAGAAATATAGAAACATGTAACTCCATGAATTCTCTTTTTAGGAAATAATTGTTTAAAGGTTTCAATCCATTCCCTCCATTTAATTGAAATATTATAACTGCAACATTAAATTGGTTTTCTTCCATTCTACGAAAATTCATTCACAATATTGCATGCAACTAACTTAGACTTTAAAAGGTAAATCTAAGTGTATCTTGTGTATGCATCAATAAAGGATATGTAGTAACTATATCCAGAGTCAGAACATATTGGGGCTAGACCTCATAAGTCAGTGACAATTAACTCAAGTGGTCTAGAATATTGAGTTAATGAGTTATTAAAAGGTAACTTATTTCTCTTACCCATTTGGTAGTAAGTATATATACAGGGTAAATTTACATCATTAAATAGTATTTTATTATCAAGAAGAATCCTTTTTACAGTACTAGCACTTGGATGTCCAAGTTTGTGTTGTCACAAATCAAAAGCATTCATTTCATCGTTTCCATGATTCATTTCAGAAATATAGCCGCACAAGTAGTCTTTTATAGTATTGATGTAGTTGTCAAATTTAAAATTATACAACTCCTTCGCTGCATCACCCTACAAAGGAACATCGTTAGTTATTATGTCTCTAACCGAACAATGCTTTGGGTAAAATTCGAAATATACATTACTATCTTTAGGAAATTCGGACACACTAATTAAATTCTTCTAGTTTTTGGAACTTTCAATAGATTATGCAAAGATAACTACCTTTTACCTTTGATGCAAGCATTACCAATGTGAGAAATATTAATACATTTACCATTTCCCATAGATAAAGTCTAACTACCTTTATACTTTTTATTGCCATGATTTAGATTGTCAAGGCAATTAGTTATGTGATTGGTTGCTCCATAATCTGGTATCAATTCTCATCTTGTATATGCTCCAATCTTGCATCTTCACTCTGATTTCTTAATGAGTCAAACTGATTATTTTATTCGTGTTGTGCTTGAGCTATATTTGCACTGGGGTTGGCTGCTCTTTGAATGCTATTGTTTTGATTTACAACTTAATTTGGGTTGAATCCACAGTAGCATTTTGGAGCAGTGTGTCCAATTTTTTCATATATCTGACATTTTGATCTATTGTTATTGCTTATCCACCTTCCTCTTTATTTTCCTCGGTATGAGGAGCAACCCTTTTAAAAAGTTTGATCTAACTTATTGTTATTCTGAAATTTATTCCTAATGTTATCGGCTACATAATTAATGTTTAAGTAACTTTCTTGAGCTCCCTTGCTTTCAATTCTCGCTTCATAATATTGCAGAATTGAGTGTATGTCATCCACTGATGAAAACCCTTTGGTGATGAAGTGATGGCTTCAACTTCCTCATGTTCATCACTTAATCCATTCGGTATAATAAGAATTTGTTCAAACTCTGGCATTTAAGACCAACAGCTTTAAGCATGTCATTAATTGATTTAGTATTTGCTAAGTACTCTCTCATAATGATATTGTCTTTCCTGATTTTCTATAACTCTCACTTGTAGTACATCACATTTACCATTGATTTAGTATTAAAAGCTTTTTCAATGGTTACCCAAATATCAATGGCTGCTTTACATCCAATAACCTGAGGCAGTAGGCTTTTACTTATGTATGATAATAACCAAGAACTAATTAATCTGTTTGTCTATGATATTTGGTGTATTTATCATTACTAATGATCTTATTTTCTTGATCCATGATGAATTTAGGAGGAATGGAAAGAGTACCCATGATGAAGTTTTTAAGTCCACAACCCTTTATGGCAGTATCAATCTATAATTTCCACAAAAGATAATTGCTCTCTTCGAGTTGAGTTGCAATTAATTGGTACCGAAGGATGATAATAGTTTTGATCAACTTATTGGTGGCATTAATGGTTTCTCGAGGACCAGTCATATTGTCAGAGGCTGCAGATGAACTTTCAGTGGATAAAATCAAGACAGGTTTCAAAGTTCGTGTAAAGAGAATTTCTTTATAATAAGTTGCTACAATCAGGTTTGAAATGATGATCTGAACTTTTTGATGAAGTTTTTTATGGCACTTACTCTGGTCTGAAGTATTTCTAAGTTCTTGAACTTGTTTTCTTAACTCTTTATTAAAAAACAAAGTAGAATTGTGACTGTTAGATGAAGCCACTTGTTGTTTCCCTGGCGAGGCAATACAATGTTGATACAGCCATGAACAACGAGATGGTGGGGGGGCACTGATAGTTGTGACCCACTCTCTCTTTCTCGGATGACGAGGATAGACTCTGATGAGAACGAAACAACTCAAACGATGTAGTTAAGATGATGAGATATTCTTGTGCAAATCAAACGATGTTGCTATTAAGCTTGTTTTGGCTTTGAAACCAAATTAGAAATATTGAATTTGCATTGAAAATATTGTTGCAGAACTATTTGAGAAGAGAAAAAAGCTTTGTTGATGTGTTTCTCAATTACAAACTAACGGCAAAAGCAAGTAAAGTACTTATACAAGTGGAGATGGGCCTAAATTACAATCAACCCACTAAGCATTAAAGAAATATAAGAGGAAGGAAAAGGCAGCCGCAAGTTATTTTCTTCTTTACACTTTTAACAATACTTAGTCAACAGATACAAACACACAAAAAACTAAATCAAATTAAATAATATAAATTAGGTCTTAATCATTGAATTGGAAGAAAAATTAAATCAAATGGAGGCAGCGACGGGTTGGAGGCTAGGGCGATGGTCAGAGATAGTGAGTACGGTCGACGACGACCATGGTGGGGAGGGGGACACGGCTTGGGCGACGTGAGTACAGGATTTATGTATATCCGGATGCGTGACGGGTAATGATGGCCGCTAATTTTAGTCGTCGCTAGTGTTAGACGCAAGTCACGCAATACAATGTATTTATAGTAGTGAGATAATTTAAAGATATATGTGGTTTAGATTATTCTTTTATAGTTGTTGTTAACGATATTTTTTGTCAACACCAGAGATGAGTCAACTAGGATAGATTTAAAGGAAAAAATAGGCGGTTTGGCTATTTTTGGCCTAACTCGGATCACCACCCTAGATATCGAGATCTGGAGAAGTGGGATTGTTAAGGACTACCAGAATGGATCTAAGCTCAAGGATGGAGATATATCCTCCTATTCGAGGACATGTTGAGACAGGAATCCACACTTATCTGGAAAATGAATAGTAAACTGCAACAGTGATTATAGGTATAATAATATAAACTTACAGAGCAATTTTCTATAAGATCCCTTTTTATTAAACTTTCATTTGGAGTACATGAATGCAATAAGAGAAATTTTCTAGTTAATATAAGCACTAAGCTTCTTTTTAAGAAATCTATTATGAAGGAAGATTGACCCCCTAAAATGTGATCCCTGGGGTCTTATTTATAGTGGTCCTGGGCTCCTTCCGCTATTGGGCCTGTGGGGGTCTTTGTCGGTTGCTTTTTCCTTGGTTTCGGGCACTTGGCTTCCGGTCTTTGGGGTATCAGTTATGGTCTTTGGATGGTATTTGAGCCTTTGGTAACACCTCCTGAATGTAGGCTCTCGGATGTAAGCTTTCGGATGTTGGCCTTCGGCTTTATCGTGAATACTTAGAGGGACCTTCCCTTATGATGTATGTTGATAACTACCAGTTCGAAGCCGCTGTGGGTTTCGGTACTAGGTAAATCGATGCGGGTAGCCTATGTCTCTGCTTGGGTCTCGGTTAGCCTTTTGGCGGAGCTTTTGCGGTAGCCTGGATTCCCGGAGGTTGGCTTATGGTATCATTTCTGCTATTTGTGAATGTGGCCTTTTGGTATTCATAAGGTAGATGCTCTGGAAGTTGGTTCTGGATGATCTTTGCATTCTCTTAGTTTAGTACTTTTGATGCCCTCGCCTTCAGGTGTATCGGTATTTAGGCAGGTCATTACCGAAGATTCCTTTGGGATTCATTTGTCGGGTTTATTGCTTTTGACTTTCTTGGTTTCAGATTAGGACGACTCTTTGCCGCAGAATCTTCTGTCGGACTGATACTGCCGAGAAATCTTGTCGGATCGACCCTGGCGGATAAATCCCGCCGGTCATATCCTGTAGCTTTTACGATCCTTTCCCCTAAGAGGATTTTCGGGTTATTTCTTCCTGCTCTTAGATCTTCCTAGTTCTTTGCCCTGCTTTCCTAAAGAGTTTTTGGTGAGCTTTCAGTCATTCGATACCCCTTCACCTCCAGCTCACTTTACTGTTAATTTTGGTAGTAACATTTTCCCCCCACTAGTGAAGGGGTATTTTCGGCTTTCCAAGTAAAATTCTTGGCCTTTTTCGAAGTGTTATGTCAGAGTCTTCTGATCTTCTTTGACAGGGGAACGCTGGTTGGTCTTTTTTGTATGGTGGGGCTATGGGTAAATTTCCTTGCATAATTACCACTGCTTCTTGTTGAGTTTTTACCTGCAACATTAATTTCTCGCACCAGATTATTTTTTCACTGAGGACTTGAAGCTTATTGTGGGGAACTCATTGCATAAACCTCTGGTAAGTATCTTTGTTTTAATCTTTAATTTAGGGGTTGAATTATTTTCCCCAAATTTGATAGGGTTTTGCATATCAGATACAAATTGTTTGAATTTTAATAACCTGAGAGGCAATTCATGGTGATTCGTTCATACGCCCCCTTTTTTTTAAATATTAATTCTAGGGTTTGGGACATGCAACTGCATAAAAGAATCTATTCCTCCAATTAATGACTAGAGTGGTGTGCAGAATTGTCCCAACATTCATTACTCTGACTATCCATTGCTAATAGGTTTATATGTTATCATTTTTGAATGTTCTAATAAGTGGGATATGAAATTTACATGTTTACGAAATTATATCACTTGGTAGCACTATGTCTGATAAAAGGAATTCCGGTCTTTCATCCTTGATGCTTGTGATATTTCTCGAAGGAGGAAGTTTTTCATCTTGAGGAAGTAGTCGTTGATTACTTCTCAAGTTGAAGTAAACTCCATTCTTGCCAGCTTTGGGATGGACAATGTGGAGGCTATTTCCGCTACCTGTCATGATGACATCATGCTTCCTCATGAAGGATATTTCGCCTACTCAGCAGTACATATCTGGCATGGAGGCTTCTTTCCTTTTCCTTCCTTTGTGTTTTGACTTCTACGGGATTTGGAGATTGCGCCCATTCAACTTTTACCAAGCACTTACACATTGCTCTTATGTCTGGAAGTACTTGTTCTTGAATCGGGTCGGGCTTCTCTTAATTCGAACCTCATTCGACACCTGATGCATTTTTCAAGAGGTGTTGGCTTCCCTATATTCCATGCTACCCCCTTGCGGAAGATTATCACCGATGGTGCGGGCAAGGCTATACCTTAGGAAGATCAATTTTTCTTCATTAAATGTCCTACCAGTATTTCTGGCCAATTTGCTAATCGTAGTGAGTCTTCTTAACCCTTCGCGAGTGGTTACTTTTCCATTTGTGACTTATCTTTAATTTCTTTCTTTCAGATTTTTCTTCTGAGGGAGTGTCCTTAACCGAAAGTGAATCCCGCGTATCTGAGCTTATTTTGAAACTACTCGAAAAGTCGCCAGGTCGGTCCACTCTGTTAACCAAGGACAAGTTGTGTCTTTATAACCTTCTCCCTAATGGACAGAAGGTCTTGGGGCGTCCACCTGTCCGTCTTCCTGGATCTAAACGTTTATTGGTAGGTTGTTCGCTCTCCCGGATCCTTTATTTCCAGGTATGTTTTATTGATTCGATAGTTTCTTAATTGAGGTCTTTTTAACACTAACGTTCCACATTCTTGAATCTTTCTTTAGTCTTTCGTTTGACTAGGAGTTTCAATTTCAGAAGCCCCTATTCTTATTGATGCCTTGAATTGATCTATTGTTGTCGCTATTAAGATACTGGCCGAATTACCTGTCGCTCTGCTAGCTAAGAGATTGAAGCTTAATATTCCTGCCTCCGTGATTTCTGGGAGTGCTTCCGGCAGAGAATCAGGGAGTAGTGCTTTCCCATCATCCCTTCCATGTACATCCGGAGCGGGTGTAGGTGCCATGCCATGTACTCTCGCTTCTCAGCCTGCTGAACCTTTGGGGCTCCTTGATTCTCCAATAGATTTTACGGATCTTATGAAACTGGTTCTTTCTGGACCTGAATTTTCTAATATCTCGTTGCCTTCCACTTCTTCTGACACAGTGGACTTCTACCGGTTTTTGATAATTAGACAGCTTAAGGTACAACATTCTCTTTTTACTTTGAGCTTTCCATTCGTTGCAACTGTATGTTGAATGCTTCTAATTTCCCAGACTATTAAGGAATGACACTTGTCTAAGCCTATTCTTTCTTCCTCTGTTACTGAAATCACTTAGCTTCGAGAAGCGAACGCAGTCTTGAGCGACGAGTGTGAGAGGTTGGAGGCTTCCTTGGAACATGCTGAGTTAGCTTTGGATAAAGAGAGGAAGGCTAGGGATGTAACACCCGCCAAGGTTTCGGCTTTAGAGCACCAGATATCGGAGGACATGGTTACTCATGTTGATGAACTTCGGAATAAGGATGAAAAGATTTCTCGTGCTACCCAGATAATCTGTGCAGCCGAGGACAGAATTTCTAATTTCTTGTAAGTCCACCTCCCACAGATTAAATCCAACTGCTATGAAGATGCTTTATTTCACCTTCTTTCCGACAACCTTCAAAATCTTCCTAAACTCTAAACCACTCAAGTTCCTTCCTTCGTTCGGGATCGGGTCATGGAAAGGATTAAGTTGAGTGAAGAAGGAATCGGGATACCGCGGGGGGGGGGGGGGGAGGTGAATCCACAATCAAGGACTTTTTATATATTGATCATCTTTCGGGTGATTTAGGCAAGGAAGGGGAGGCTCTCGCTCATGTTGGTAACAATAAGGAGAATGGGGCTAATAGTCCCAGAGATAGCAGCTGCCTAGGCGAGCATTTTGTCCATAATTCTGAATCGTCATTGGTTAGAGAAGGTGGCCCCTTCGGTCTTCCGGGAGGGAAGAAAGCAGTTAGCAATGAAGTTCCCTCCCCTCGGGTATAGTTCTTACTCTGAACGTGTTTTTCTCTTTTCCTGAATATTTGACTTTGAATAGTTTCTTGTCGTTACAATAGACAAGAGAAAAACTGTTTTCCTACCTTAACCAGAGTTAGGTAACAAAAAGTTCAAACCGTTTTTATGTAGGGCAGGTGGCACACTTGTAAACTTGATTCCGCAACCTATGCAACACTTGTATGGGGTTCTCCTTCATTATTCGTAAAGGCTAATATGATTGTTTGCATTATGACAGAGTTTTGTTTATTATGAGGATGCATTCCATATGACTTGTAGACTGAGAAAGGAGTTTCGAATGATGCCTATTCATGCTTTCAGGGAAAAGCGTTCCCTCGAGGAACTTAAGTACATTTACACTACATTTCCTCAGCTCTCCTTTAACTTTTTGAGAGAGGATCGTGAAGCTATGTTAAGGATTTTTAGGATTAAACATACTGAGGTGCTATGTAAACAATAAATGTATGAAGAAGTGGTCTTTTTATACTTCGCCTTTCTGTCTATATGTCGTAGTAGGTTGGTTTCGGGTTTAACCCGTGCAGAGATGTATAAGGAAGGGAGGTATAATTCTCATAAATTGAAAAGAAAAATAAAATTGTAATTACTTTCTTGCATGTCTCTGGGTAGGTTGATCAACGCGGGATTCTTCCATCCTAGGGTGGAGCGTCGCTGGCGAGAGAGATTCTCCCTATGTCCCAAGAAAGGAAGATCTTACATCAGAATTTATCAATCAAACATTTGACTGAGACGATGAACGCTTTGAAAGAACAGCTAGAAAAGAGGGATAGGACTAAACTTGGATTGAGGGCATACATAAAATCTACGCCCTCTATCAAGTTTGAAGATGAATTGAGGCATGTACGTCAACGTAGTGCTAATTTGGAAGTTGATTTGAACAATGCCACAAAAAATGCGAGACATGGGAATATTGATTCAAGAATATTCCTATTATGACGGGACCTTCATCTTCTGGGGTTGCGACCTCTCGCAAGACCCCTGCACGTCAGAAGTTTTATTATTTGAATAACACTCCCCCCTTCCCCCCCCCCCTCGGGCTAAAGGAATCAGTCATATTTCTAAATGGTGCAGAAGAGTGGTAGCCGAGATGAAAAGGACTTATGATACTAAGTTGATTAATGATTCCCATGATCGTGTCGTTGGGTATGCTGACCAAATTAGAAGCTTACAAGAAGAAAGGAATAATTTGCGTATGGACATTTTTGAATTGGAAAAGGAAAATAAGCCTCTCAAGGAAATGTTTAGGGCTTATAACAGAGCCTTGAACTTCAGATTAAACCTTCCTATCATTTAGACAAAACGAGCAGGAAGGTGCGAAGACTTAACAAGTTACTAGGCATTGCACTTCGCCAGGCCATTGATCCTCCTTTGTCTGAGGATGGAGAGGACCTACATATTTAGTAGCATTTTGTAATGATGACTTACGATTATGCCCATAATCAGGGTACTAAAAATGTAGTTTTTTTGGTGAATGTACTTGTGTATTGACAATGTCTATTATGTAGATAACTGTTGGTATAAGATATGGGTAACAACTGCTTGCATAATGAATGAGTTAAGAAGTTTCTTTGGGTAAGAGGAGAGACAACCTTTTTATTTGGACTTGTTTTTGACGATGAGCTTCTCGTCAACTTCCCAAAATTTATTTTGTGGCCCTCCTCCCGTGAGTACATTTATGGTCGCTTCAATTTGAGATGATTACTTCGGAGATCTACTGTAGGTAAATTTTCATCTTTCGGAATCATTTCAATTCAGAATTATTTAAACTTAGGTATCGGTGTAAGGCTAGCAATCCTCTTCCGGTTTTTAATAGAAGTCCCAGCCTGACACCCATTCAGATAATCATGTACTGACGATCGGAACTTTCTTCCTATGCTTATGGAGAGCCTACTCAACCCAGATTCGGGCGTCAATATATAGTAGATCGGAACGCCCTCCGGTATTTGTGAAGCGTCGAATCGACCCAGATTCGGGTATCGATATATAGAAGACCTGAACCCCCTCCGGTATTTGCGAGAAGCTGAATCGACCTAGATTCAACTATTAATATATAAGAGACCAGAACTTCCTCCCGTACTTGTGAAGCGTCGAATCTACCCAGATTCGGGCATTAATATATAAAAGACCGGAACCTCCCTCCGGTAATTGTGATGACCCGAACCGACCCAGATTTGGGTATTAATATATAAGAGACCGGAACCTCCTCGGGTACTTGTGAAGCGTCAAATCGACCCAGATTCGGGTACCAATATATAGAATACTGGAACCCCCTCTGGTATTTGCGAGGAACCGAATCGACCCGGATTCGGCTAATAATATATAGGAGGCCGGAACCCCCTCCATTATTTGTTATTTCGGTATCCCCTCTGGTTTGATTTGTGAAGCAGAGGCTGTACGTACTTCCTAAGCCACTCCTTGGGCTTTTGGTGTCAAAGCAGAGGATGTACGTGCTTTGTTGGCCACTCTCTGGGCCTGTACGTCCGGCGTGCTTGGCTAGCTTATCCACAAGCAGGGCCTAAGGACTTACCCGGCCTCCCTCCAAGAGGCGCCTTATCTTGACCATCGTAGGCGATGATAAGGTCTTAGAAACTTAGACGGGGCCATCGTAGGCACAGAACTAAGGTTTACTCTTTTGATGCTATATACGGACCATCGTAGGCACTTATAGAGGCTTACATGCCACCCCCCTCCGAGGGGTGCCCTATCCTGACCATCATAGGCGATGATAGCGGTTTTCGTTCCCTTCTGCGGGTAACGCGGAACATAAGCAGAGGTAAGACGTGCTTAGTTCTAGCAGAGGTAGGGCGTACTCTTCTGCAAGCAGAGGCCGGGCGTGCTAATTTTAGATGCACCGCCACAACCATTTCTGGTGTGAAACGGAGGCTTACTCTTTTGATGCTTTAACTCTGCCCTCTCTGATTTGGGCATGGAGAAAGACTAACACACCACACCCCTCCAAGGGATACCTTGCCCGGACTAATTAGGTGTTGACAAGGGTTTTCCTTCTATTTTATCCATTTGTGATTTGACCCTTCCTTGGTCATTTTATTTGTGGGGTTTCTCTTCTTCGCAACAGGGTGAATGATCTTTCCTTTACTATTTCCAGAAGGTTTCAGCGGCGTAACCCCCTACGCTTTCTTTACATATCTTTGTAAATTTCCTTGGTTTAAGAACTTGATGATCATTCCCTCTAAAACTCTACAGTTGTTTGTTTTGTGCCCGTTTACCATATGGTAGTAGCAATACGACCCTTCTCTCTTAGCTTCGTCCTTGGGTTTCTTTTTAGCAACGACCAAAAGTTCAATTCATGTCTAGTCAGGAAATAGATACCCTCAATCGATACAGTGAGCTTACAACCCTTAGGTAACCTTGACTCGAAATTCTTCTTTCGCTGCTGCATTTTGGCCTTTTTGTTACTCAATTTTGTCATTCCTTCTTTATCTCTACACTTCCTTTTTACTGCCTTTCGACATAGGGGCATATCTTTTTCAGACTTTTTATCGGCCAGAGGGATGGAAGTTTTCTCAACGCTTTGGTCGAATATGGTTCCTCTAGCCTTTGTGAGGATGGCTTCTTTGGCAAGGAGAAAGGAGTTATATCTCTCCGTCAAGGATTGGTAAAGGACAAAAATCGGAGTTAGTCCTACGTGGAAGGGGTTAATGCTCCATCGATCAGGGTCATAGGGCTCTACATCCTTCTCTTTCTCTTGGATATGGAGGGTTTCTAATTTGAACCTTTTGATCGTCCAGGGCTCGTCAATACTTGCCCCGGTCATGGGAAATCCGTCAGTAACTGTTAGAGATTTTTTATCCATAATGTTCACCTCCTCAAGGTTTAGTCCAATCCAGGACAGAACAACATAGGTGGAAATCTGGCTATTAACCACAAGGTCGGAGGTTCAAGCCCTCCTTCTAGCGCCAAAATATTAACGATATTTTTCCTCAACATCGAAGATGAGTCAACTAGGACAGATTTAAAGGGAAAAATCGGCGGTTTGGCTATTTTTAGGTTAACTCGGATCACCACCCTAGATATCGAAATATGGAGGAGTAGGATTGTTAAGGACTACTAGAATGGATCTAAGCTCAGGGATGGAGATATATCCTCCTATTCAAGGAGATGTTGAGACAGGAATCCATGCTTATCTGGAAAATGAACAGTAAACTGCAACAGTGATGATAGGAATAATAATATAAACTTACAGAGCAATTTTCTATAAGAAGATCCCTTTTTATTAAACTTTCATTTGGAGCACATGAATGCAATAGGAGAAAATCTCTAGTTAATATAAGCGTTAAGCTTCTTTTTAAGAAATTTATTATGAAGGAAGATTGACCCCCTAAAATGTGACCCCTGGGGTCTTATTTATAGTGGTCCTGGGCTCCTTCCACTGTTGGGCTATTGGGCCTGTGGAGGTCTTTGCCAGTCGCTTTTTCCTTGACTTCGGGAGCTTGGCTTCTGGCCGTATTTAGAGTATCAGTTATGGTCTTCGGATGGTATTTGAGCCTTTGGTAACAGCTCCTGAATGTAGGCTCTTAGACGTAAGCTTTCAGATGTAGGCCTCCGGCTTTATCGTGAATACCTAGAGGGGCCTGCCCTCATGATGTATGTTGATAACTACCGGTTCGAAGCCGTTGTGGGTTTCAGTACTAGGTAAATCAGTACGGGTAGCCGGTATCTCTGCTTGGGTCTCGGTTAGCCTTTTGACGGAGCTTTTGTGGTAGCCTGGATTCCCGGAGGATGACTTATGGTATCATTTCTGCTATTTGTGAATTTGGCCTTTTAGTATTCGTACGGTAGATGCTCCAGAAGTTGGTACTGGATGATCTTTGCATTCTCTTGGTTTAGTACTTTCAATGCCCTGGCCTTCAGGTGTATCGGTATTTAGGCAGGTCATTACCGAAGATTCCTTTGGGCTTCATCTGACGGGTTTATTGCTTTTGACTTTCTTGGTTTCGGATTAGGATGACTCTTTGCCACAGAATCTTCTGTCGGACTGATACTGTCGGAGAGATCTTGTCAGATTGACCCTAGCAGATAAATCCCACCGCTTATATCCAGTAGCTTTTACGATCCTTTCCCCTATGAGGATTTCGGTTGTCGCAGCTTTTCGGGTTATTTCTTCCTGCTCTTAGCTCTTCCTAGTTCTTGGCCCTGCTTTTCGAAAGAGTTTTTGGTGAGCTTTCGGCCATCCGATACTCCTTCACCGCCAGCGCATTTCACTGTTAATTTAGGTAGTAACAGTTATTTTTTTTATTTCTTGTGGCTTTCCTCTTAAATAAACAAGGGATTTTCACTCAATAGGTCTTTTAATTTGAAGTAATAAATTTCAATGACAACACATCTACAACGTTAGTTTTAGGGAAAATGAACCCAAAAAAAAACAAAAAAAAATTGAATTTATTGTTTTTAGTTATACAAGAATATTGATAAGTGATATTATATACCTTAAAAGGATAAATAATTTTAACTTTTTTTATAAAAATTATCCTTAAAAATAATTATTTATAACTTATTTTCTTAAAATTTATTATTTTGAAATAAGAAGTAATTTGAACTAACTTACAGAAAATAAAAAGTGAATTTTTGGGAGGCATCCTTGAAATCAAATTTAATTCAAATCGGATCACTATTTTACAGTAGCAACGCATTTTCGTGTTTTTTGCGCTACTACTTAATTTTTTTTTTTTTAGAAAATTGCAAACATTAATGGAATTTACTGAAAAAAAGTTGAAGAAAAGTCTGCACTTATTGTAAATACGTGTAGACATATCTGGAGTTATTCACATAGTTTATTGCAAGTAATAAAAAAAAAAACAGGTGTAGAAATATCTGCACTTATTGTAAACAAGTGCAAACATATCTAGAGAGTTTATTGCAAGTAATAAAAAAGAAAAAAATAGGTGTAGAAATATCTGCACTTATTGTAAAAAAGTGCAGACATATCTGCAATTATTCTACATCGTATTACAGACATGTCTTAGCGTATAGAAAAGTTGCAGATATATTCGATAATTTTCTGTACAGTTGCTTTCTTTTCTGCAATTTTACTGAAAATTATATGTTTTTTTCATTTATATGTACGTAATGCTCATTATTATTTTTTGATGACCTTTTTTGCAATAATGCAATGTTTTAATAGGTGTAAGAACTGAATTTAAAAGTCTGAAGTATGGGTGTTACGATTACAGCAACCGTCAATTTTACCGCCAACCATAACCGTAACCGTTTGTTGACGGTTAGCAAATTTTATAATCGTTACCTTAACCGTACCGAAACACTACCGTAAATTTACATTGTTATTCATAAATAATTCAAGTTCTAACTTTTTCTTCAGAATTAGTTTACTTTATCTATGAAACAAACCATCTACGTGCATATTGTCTATAAATAAGACGCAAATAAGTTATACATATGTTATTTCTCTAGCTTAAGTTATTAAAAAACATATATTTTTTAATGAAATACTACAAAAAAAAATAAAAAAAATCATGTGCGGTTAGTATGTTTTACTGCGGTTATAAAAATCAACTACTGTTACCGTAGTAGACGGTAACTGTGTAAACGGTTAGTATGGTTTAGCGGTTGAGCGGTTCAACCGTAATAGCCTTAGTTTGAAGCAATCAATAAAAAATGCATAAAATCACGTAGTATTTCGATATAATTATTGTGATGTCTGTAAATTTACGAAAAATTATAGGATTTCCTACATTTTCTCTGAAATGTGAATTTTTTGTAAAACATTTTGTTTTGTATTTTTCTTATATGAATATGAAAATGATTATGTATTAAATTAAGTTTTGAAGTTTGGTAGTGTTTTACGTTAATTTCTTTTTTATGATTTTCGAAAAACAACTATTTAATTTACAAAGTTTTAAAATATGAATTTTTTGTGTAGCTTGAAAGTTAATAGAAAATTTAATCAAACTGTTCCAAATAAAAGCTGATTTATTTGTGCTCTTAACGATTTTCTTTTCGCCCAAGGGAGGGGGATGGGGGGGGGGGGGGGGTAGGGGCATGCGAGACCGAATTTGTTATGCGAATAGATTTGGTTCCGTCCGAAGAATCAACAATTGGAGTAGGACAGTGGAATATTCATTTGTAAAATTGGTTCCGTGCAGCAATTGCATGTTCAACAATTTCAAAGTTGATGGACAGCCTACATGGTTGACCGTTTACTCTATTGTTATACATCTCATATCAATGGCCCTGCTTATAAACTTATAATTGAAAAAATTTCCTCTTATAAATTGTTTGCTACCTCTCGTATCAATAAAATTATACTCAATAACCAAAAATCAACTAGTTATGTTCTTCTTTCCTTTAGCTCTGTTAAGTAGGAGTATTAATTAGTTGTATTTAGCCAGCGAGTTGATCAACTCTGAATCAATGTTTATTATACTGGTAGAAGAAGCATTCAAGTTAAGGAAACAAACAAAACATGGGAGTTAAAAAGGGTAGATTCAAAACAAATATTAAATGGAAATAATTGTTTGCTTTTACATGTTTGGCTAAGGAGCCGCATTGCATTAAACTTCAAATATCTTTTCCTAAATATCTTCGGTTTCAACCGAGAGTGTTTGCTTCTTTCTTTCTCTGTATATTACTTCTTTTTTTTATCTACTAACTTATTTCAATATAAATAAGTAATTACAACTAAAATACAAGTGAGATAGATGCTTAGAATTAGAGATGTTGTGTGTTATGTCTGAATAAAGCATGGCTCGTCTTCCAAAAAGCAGGTTTTAGTTGACAAAATGAAACAACGTTAGGATATTCTGGATCTGAATGTTTAGACTAAAAGATACAAAATTGTGAACATTAAACTAGTACATTGATGAACATTAAATATCATAGTTGACTCCTACAAAAGTTGTCCACAATGGTCTTACAAAAGATATTTTACTTTTATCGTAATTCCTTTGTAGTGATCAGAAATATATATTTAAAATATCAGTAGTACTATGCTAAATCATATAAAAAACAGACCATAATATCATTCTGCTATCAAACCAGTCCGAGTTTGTTGACACACTTTTCATGTGTGTCACCGTGACTCCGGGATGTGATTGGTGGAAATCAGAAAGGTTCATATGGGTCTCTCTTATTTCCATCAATCACATTGGGGAGTCAACATGACACACAAAAAAGTGTGTCAACAAACTCGTAGTGCTATCAAACAGGTTCACTCGTCCAAGGCTGGAGTCTTGGAGAGCAGGCAAGTAATATATTTTGTCTTTTACGCAAAGTTATATTATTGTCGAACGAGCAGTGCTTACCCCAGTCGAAAACAGTGGACAGAAAATAAAAATGCTACCAAAAGGAGAACAGAGTCGCAACGATTGCACCAAAGAATCAAAATTTGTAACAAAGTGATACAGAACGTTATTATTACAATATAAAAAAAAAACCGGTAAACCAATCCATCACCACTGCCAACTTTTGCTGCTGCTCCTGTCAGATCGGTTGCCCTAGACGAATATCTTGCTCGTCTTGTACTAAGGCCAAACCCAGAACGAGGAAATACAGAAATGCACCAATACCAATTGCATGAATATTTCTTTTATTTTATTTTTACTTTTGTTAATAAAAACAATACAAAGGTGCTATTTTATTCTAAACAAGAACCTTTAACCTTAGTTTAGGGAAAAATCACCACTTGTCAATCGTCCAAGATTGAATGTGATGTCATTATATCATTTTTTAGTGTCTGGCTATTCGCACCCTATTATTTGTTCTTCATCCCCTGAATAAAATTTTGAATTTTCATTTTCAAATTTGCCCTTTAGCAGCCGATTATATAATTTGTCTAATGTTGCAAAATGAATTAAAAATAATAATTCCAACTATATATATGAGTGTTCAATGCTAAATTGCAAACTATAATTAAATTTAAAATCAGCATTTTACATGATCTTAGTAAAAGAAAAAGATAGAAATTACAAAGATTGATTAAAAAAATTATTAAAAATTTAAAAACTGTACTATCAACGATGTGTATCATTATGCATTTTGAGATCGAGTATGTTAGCAGTAACGGAAATTACAAAGATATAACAGTAAATAAATAAATCATTAATATAGATGATATTGTTCAAATAAATTGATGCTGAAATAATATGCAATAAGGACATTTTTGGATTAAACAGGGTGGGAAAAGCAAATGATGAGATGCATATTTTATTTTCTAGTTAGTGGAGGGTGAAGAGCAATTAACGGGGTGTTAATAGACGCACCCCATTTTTTATGTTTACTAACCCCACTGTGTCAATGCCTAGCGTTAAAAAACATATACACACACATATTTGATGTTAGAAAAACAAGCGTGGAAAAAATAATCTCATATCTTTGCTGGAAGATTTGGTGGCATGCCCTAAAGATAATTATAATTTTGTTATATAACTAACTCTGTAACTGATCTTCTTCATTATAATAGTTATTTTTTATGTTTGTTTTGTGTTATATATATATATATATATATATATATATATATATATATATTTGAAAATTGGTTACTTTATTGCAAAACCAATAATATACTTTGTATATATGCCTCATCAAAACCTTATGCCCCCCATTGGATACAACACAAGGAAAAAGAGTACATACATACGCCATATATTAACATACAAAATATAAAGTCTCGAAAACAAACTTACACAAACAGCATCATACACACAAATCTCTCCAACCCGGCAAACACTACAAAATTAATTCAGACTTTCAAAGTAAGAAATTACAATACAACATCAACTTGTGTCATTTAACTCAATACCCCATCTTCTCAGGAAATTCACAATAAACTCACTTCTTCGAGACTTTCTTCCATTGCCATTAATCAAATAGAACACCTCTCTTTCAATCATCTTAACTTTGATCTCTTTTGTTACACTCCTTTTGTTGAATTGCCTCAAGTTTCTTTCCATCCATAATTGGTAAATCACACATGTAAAGACACCACATGCTACGTCCAATATTTGATCCTTTTCTTTAAACCTTCTCCTTAACTTTCTAGCTTCCTCCTCCAAAGATCCAAACGTAAAAGAATCAAACCCAAGCTTCTGAACAAAATACTCCCAAACATATAGAGTAATCACATGAAAAAACAAGTGACTTACAATTTCGTCTTCATTATTGCATAGAATCAGAGTCGGCCTGCAAATTCTACTGCCCAAGCCCAATAGGCCAGTTCTTGAGTAAAAAGAAGATTAAAAAAACATGCCTTATCAGTTTCGAACCTAGGACCTGTAAGAAACATCCCTCTTTCCAGCTCTCTAACCACTCAGCTACATAACCCTTTACACTTCTTCTACTAGTTTACAGTATTTATACCAATAATTTGTATAACAAAATGTTTTATGTTACCCCAGCCCAGTGGGTTTCCCTAGCCCAAGGGCTTGGTGGGCTGTCCCCTAGGCCGGGCCTGCATAGAATGCATACACCATCTTCTATTATACCATACCTTTTCAGCCTATCTTTTGTACCAAGCCTGTCTTTGAAAGCTAGATATGCAATCATTGACATTCTTTTAGCATTTGAACTGTGCCATACCACCTTAAAAATATCATTGACTTGCTGCTTTAGCCTCAAATGTTGCCATGCTTTATGAAAAGAAAATTGACCTCCTTCTGTCCACTCATAAAAATTAGAGTTAGAACTAGAAATGATTTTAACATTATTCGCCTCATTCTGGATTTCCTTTGTGGCTGCATGTAAAGACGCATTCATTTTACCACCCTTGATGATACAAGATACCAACTCTTCATTACTTCCCAAAATCTGAATTCTAGGCAGACCAATAATATCAACCAAACATCTGCTATTAATCCATGGTTCATACCATAATTGAGTGTTTGATCCTGTAGTTATCACTTTTTTACAAAGTTGCTTGCCTGAATTCCTAAGTCCTAAAATTGATTTCCAAGTGCTAGAGGCATTATTGTCTATTTTCATATTCCAAAAATACTTATTAACACAACACTTTCGCCTCATCCACATACTCCATAAAGAACAAGAAGTTAAAACTTTCCACATTAACTTGATTCTAGCAGCTTTTTTTAAATCAGAGAAAGTTTAAAACCTACCCCTCCTTCACTTTTTGGTAAGCACATATTAACCCAACTTAACTTATGAGAAGAATTACCCTAGAAAAAATCTGCACACATCATGAGCAATTTATCAATCAAATGTTCAGGAAGCTGATACAAAATAACAAGTATAATACTGTTGGTGTGATCACAGATTGAATTAACTCAGCCCTACCAGCAAAACTTAAATTTTTTACATTCCATCCATAAATTATCGACTGTACTTTATCCAACAATGCTTGACAATCATTATAATGAATGTAATTTGAAGAAATAGGACCCTTAAGTATTTTACTGGTAACTGACCCCTCTGAATGTTCAAAATATAAGTGATTTCCTCAATGTGTCTCGACTGTGAACTATAATAAATCTTTGTTTTCATATTACTCACAGTTAAACCACTATACTTCTTGAGATTATCAAACACTTCTTTTAAAGCTTCAGCACACATAGGAAAACTTTTTCCAAACACTATCAAATCATCAGCATATAATAAATGGGATACTTTGGGCTCGAATTCATGAACTGGATAAAATCTGTTTTGACCCACTACCACATTCATATAATATGTAAAATATTCCAATGCAATCGAAAATAGGTAAGGTGATAATGGGTCCCCTTGTCTCAACCCTCTATTTGAATAAATATATCCAGTAGGAATTTCTTGAATTAGAATTGAAAATGTAGGTGAAGATATGCATTCATATATGATATTTATGAAATGCACAGGAAAACCCATTTTCATCATTATATGATAAATAAATTCTCTATTTATCATGTCATAAGCCTTATGAAGATCCACTTTAACACAAAACTTATTCACCCCTGATTTCTTGAAATCTCTCAGTAGTTCATGTGCAAGGAGAATGATATCTCCAATATATATAGAGGGTATGAAAGCACATTGGTTTGGGGACACTAAATATGGTAGATACCATTTTAACCTATTGCATAAAATTTTACTGAAAATTTTATAATACATGTTACAACGCAGTAGGTCTATATTGAGAAATCTCACAAGGTCTTTCTACTTTTGGTACCAATGTGATAAATGTATGGTTACTACCCTTTGGAACTTTAGCTGAACAAAACATATCATTCATAGCATCCATCAGTTCAACTTTTATATCATCCCAATGAAGCTTGTAAAATTTAGAATTCACACCATCAGGACCTGGACTTGAATCTTTATGTACTGAAAAAACTGCAATTTTAACTTCTTCCAAAGAGATTATCTTCATCAAAGCTTGCTGACCTTTTGAATTAATTACATTTTTGATTGGAATGAAGGGAACTCCTTGCATACTTCACCATTATAAAGGTTTCCAAAATATGCTATAGCTTCCTCAGCTTATCCTTCCTTTTTAAATAACAGATCTCCATTAGCATTTATTAAAGCTTTAAGATTATTATGATACCTTCTCAAAGACATTTTGGAGTGGAAAAACCTGGTATTTGTATCACCATCCTATAGCCATGATATTTTTGATTTCTGTTTCAAGATCCAAAACTTCAAATGCTTTTGAATGTACAATGATTTTTTAGCTTCAAGCATCTCTTCATATATAGTCATGTTTTCGGGGTCCAAATCTGCTTCTCTTTCTTTCTCTTTAAAACGTGCTTCAGCTGCCAAAAGAGCTTCATCAACTTTAACTCTGATTTTGTTCCAACTTTTAAATTCTTCCTTACGTGCATGTAGCTTTTGCATAAAGACATAACTTGGATACCCCAAAATATTATATGCAAACCCTCTATGGAAACACTCTGCATAGCCATCTTTAGAATTCCAATCATTAACATATCTAAAAGGAAATTCTTTTAAACCAGAAGAAGAAGTAATCTCTAATAGCAATGGATTATGATCATTTGACATTTTTGATAATGATAATGCTTTCATTTCTGAAATGTTTTTGCAGTGTGCAATGATTTACAAAAATTTTGTCAATGTTATTTGCCATACCTTTGCGTCTCCAAATATAATGAAATATAGTAGCTTTTATTTCAATCAAACCAGCTTGATCCAAACAATTATTGAGAGCTCTAATATGCTGAAATGGGACTGGAAATCCTCCCTTTTTATTAAGATGTGATGTTGCATTATCGATGTCACCCATTAATATCCAATACCCATTTATGCTTTCTGCCTCCTGAATGATATGTTGCCATAGATTCTGTCTTTCATAATAACTATTACTAGCATATATAATGGATACACATAATGTTAGTCCACCCTTATTTATAATTTGCACAGTAATATGTTGATTTAATAAAGGCAACATTGAAATTTCCCAAACTTCAGTATTCCATAGCAGCATTATTCGACCAAAATAAGGAGAACTATTTTTGGGTATAAAATTCCAAGACTTAGGAATAAATCTTTCAAAAACCTTCAGATTCTCATTATTAATCTTATTTTCCACCAAACCAACAAATGTTGGTTTGAACTTAGTTAGAAGAGTTAATACATCACCCATAGGCTGTGGTGTATTAATTCCTTTAACATTCCAAGTCATAAGTGTCATTTAACATTGGCATTACTCCTTAAAGCTCTTTTAGGCGGAGTAACATAAACATGAGTAATCACCTTATTCTTACCTTTCACATTCTTCAAGTACTCTTCATTTTTATCAATTCCTTCAGATACATCGTTCCCTTCTTCTATTACATCTTCCTGAATATTATCTGCAATATGGTTAATAACTTCTGGTAAAAGATCTTTACGTAATTCACAATCCAGAAAACCCAAACCATCATCTATAGAGTTTTCTTCATTATCTAACCCTTTGTCCTCATTATGCTCATTCTCATTTCCTATATTTGAAGGACTAGGAACATCCCCTTTATCTTTAGCAATCCATAGAGGTTTAGAAGACCTTTCATGTATAAAACTCCTATGCCCAAACCTTTTACATTTATCACATCTAAGAGGAATAAATTCATATTCAATACGAATTACTTTATTTAATCCATTATGAAAGACAATAGGAACTTGAGGAATTATTTTTTAATCAACATTAACAGCAATGAGCACTCTAGCAAATCTAGTAACAGTCTTATTCGCTGTTCTCACATCTACACGAATCGGATCTCCTAAAAAGCTAGCTATTCTCGAGAAGGCTTCATTCGACCACATTTCCATTTCTAAATTGAACATTTTAATCCAAATCTCTACCCTCGTAGCTTTAACTTTCTCATACTCATAACCAGGACACCATTTATATACCATCAACAATTTCCCAAAATAAGAATAACAATTTCCCAAAATAAAAATATGTTGAAGTTTTTAAGACATGTGAACAATCACCAACATCTTCAAATTTAACAGTGTAGAAAAAAGCAGGTGCTATGTGAATAAGAAATCAACCTTTAGCTCGCCAGACTTTAGAAATGTAATCCCTCAATTTGATCACATACAATCAGAAATCCACTTGATGTAGTACTACTGTATTTTTCCATGAATCGGCAAATAGATTATAAGCTTCTTTAGGAAGAAAGACATGATCCGTCGTAGGTTGAACAAAATTCAGATCCAGATCCGGTTCACACATCGATTGAGTAGGAACTCTATTCTCTTCTAGATTCATAGATTTGAATTAGAAAATGAGGATTTGAAAGTTGTTTAGGCATTCGATTAGAGGGAGAAAATCCCTTTCTCGTCCGCCATTTTTTTCTATCATATATATATATATATAAAAGGTAGGATTGACAACATCTAAAACAGTGCAACACCACTATAACGTCTTAGATTTCCATCACACATTCACAATTTCCTCTCTCTTCCCACTATCTCGCTTTCTCTTCAAACCAATTTATTTAAATATAAATGAGAGGCTAAAAATGAGATGCTCCCAATTAGGAGTGTCATGGAGCGTGTCTCTCTCTTTATGCGTGTGTATGTATGTATGTGTGTGTGTGTGTGTATAAGGAGCGTTCCAGGACACCCCTGTTTCGCAGCACCCTTTTAACACCCCTACCTTACTGTGAGTTACACTAATTCAAATCTAAAAAGCTTTTGTAGGTATTCAATCCACATATATATTATCACCTATCCAAAATTTGAGCTCATTCCAACATTCGTAGAATAATATATTTGATGTTTAAATTAAATGGTTCGAATACATGTCTGAACGGTGAATAATTGAGCTAAAATTTTGAAAATGTTACGAGTGTCGGAACAAGCTCAAAGTTTGGATAGATGATAATATATATATATATGGGTTGAACATCTCCCAAATATTGTTGGATTTGGTTTGGATTAGCGTAGCTCATGGTAGGGTAGAATAAGAAAAGAAAGGAGCCCCACTTGGTTTTGTTGGTCGTATATTTTATGTTATTTTATTAGTATACTCTTTGTTTTGTTGGATTGGAATTTATACATCAAAAACTCAATGCATAAGCAATAAGGAAGCCAAAATATAATATTATTTCTAATGTCACAGGATATAACTGATTAGTTAATTTGTCAAAATCCAATTGGGTTCATCGAAACCATATAAACCCATACTTAGAACTCCTATTAAGAAAAAAATGAAACCCCCTGCAGTATACAAAATAAACTTTGTAGCCGAGTACAAACGTTTCTTATTTTTCCGTTAGAAGGAGCTCGTACATGTTCGAAAGTGCCGCCCGTGAATACTCCACCTATATGAAAAGTTCTTAATGTTAGTTGAGTCTATGGTTCCCCAATTGATTTCCCTGCAATAATACGTACAACTTCCCCTGATTCAACCACATCGCCGTGAGTGGAACTTTTACCATTACATAATTGACAGATCCAAGATGTATTCCTGCAATTAAAGGGGGTTCGAATATATATTGGTTGTGCTCGAAAAGTTATGCATCGATTGGCAAGCCAATCCCAATATCTTGATTTCGAGAGGCAATGCAGCGTATCCCCATATATATATATATATATATATATATATATATATATATATATCGTCCGCTAATACACGACCAATTAGGGTCTGGACAATTTTTCTTCTTTAACCCTATTTCGAGGACTCACGGAAATACCTCGGATAGTACCACAATCCGTTCTACATACAATATCTTACCTGGATCTTGGAATCTAATGGTCTGGAACAATAGTATCATTGTAGTAGATACACAACTCGCTTTAAATACAACTACAACAAGCCAAGTAGGTGGATTAATACGAGTGGAGATAAAAAAGAGAGTATTGAACTGAAAAAAAATCTAGGGATATTCATTTTTCCGAAGAGACAGATAAGATATCTAGACACAACAACATTTTAATACCACTGGGAATGAAAAAATAATTTCTAAGGAATCAATTTTTTTTTTTGAAAAATTGGATTTATGTCCAACGAATCACACCCATTAAAAAAAAAGTAATTTGTTTTGGTTCGGCCCGATACAAATCCAGTTTTTCAAATTTTTTTTGATCTCTTAGATTTTTTTTTTCCATTCCCGGTGGTATTAAAATGCCGCTGTGTCTAGGTATCTTATCTGTCTCTCTGGGAAAATGAATATCCCCAGAAAAAAAATTCTTTCTTGCTCTTAGATTGTTTTTTCCCTACCATTTTTAATATCTGCTCCTGTATATTCTGTCTTAGCATCTTTTTCTCCTGTATTATCCGTCTAAGCATCGTTTTCTCCTGTATTGATATTGGAAGACCAGAAAGATTCTTCCAATGTCTCATTTCTGGGTCCAATGGAATTCATAGGTATAGGAAGAAGCTCCTTCAAATAGAGATTTTTTCTTTTGACCATCTTTTGATTGGTAATACGAGATATAAGGACCACTACCACATGCAGTACTACACCTTTGATCATGAAATATCGATTGCTTGTTGAACCATGTGAATCACGTGAAAGTAGGATACTCCAAATTCGGGGGTCAGAGAGTTTCATAAAACGTTCTTGGTGGATATAGCTTTTTGAATTCAAGTTGATTATGTTTCGCTTCTTCCTCGGAGAAATACGATCAAACAATTCCCCATCATGGTCCTTGCGGACCGGATCCTCCGTATAGGATTAAAAAAAAGAAACTCCAGATATTTGTTGTCATTCTCTTTGAATGAGATCTAAATTCCAGCTATGGTTTCATTAGCTATCTTACAACTAGAATCCCTCTTTTTTTCGATCTGCTTCCTCCACCACTGCGAACCTTGGTTCGATTCAGGCATGATACACTTTTTATTTTTCGGGAGAACCCAAGTACTCTCTTGCGGACCCATGAAACAACTCTCAGAAATCTTTTCTCTATTGGAAGATACAGGAGCAAAACAATCTTGAGTGCTAAAGGGGTGTTGCAAAACATGTTTTGGAATGCTCATACACGCACGCGCACACACACACACACACACACACACACATCATTGTACCATAATGGTGCATCACTCCTATATGTCCATTGGTTTCGACCATAAATTTTGTATCTCCACCTACTCATTTACCCCCATTAATTCATTATTTAAATAGAAATTTATGGTTGTGGCTGGTTTGCTTTTAAGATGATGCAAAACAGGGGTACTGTGAAAGGTTTCTTATATATATACACTCCCCAAACGAGGTATTGTGAAACGTTGCTTATATATATATACACACACACACACCCCACCCTCCAAACGGGGTACTATGAAGTGTCGCTCATATGTGTGCGCACGCGTATGTGTGTGTGTATATATATATGTAGTACTATGTTGTTGAATAAATTTAAATATATTAATAAGAAAAACTTTAAATAAAATGTTATATGATTGTATTAATAGTTGCAAATGCATGTATTGAATCATAATAGCTCGAATAGCATTTTATTCGAAACACTCATGGTCAAGATATTTGAGAAATGATATCGATACATCCATTGAGACCATAGTACATAACACTCTTTAAATATTATGCAATGTATTGCTTATAGCTATTAGGCGCACTGAAGAGTTACGTGCTTACGGTTATTGAATACCTATAAAATAGTCCACTGAGAGTTTCCAGTTAGTTGATAACAACTAGGTTGAATTATAGATTTCAATGTGACAATGTTATATAGTTTTATCGACACGAGAATATTGTTGTGTTTCAACGTGGATACAACACCTTGATTACAGTTAAATCATGGCATAACGACCATCAAGCGATTGTAATTGGGTTTGACTTGAAGCATCGGAAATGAAACATTTTTCAATGGAAATTCATCTCCTTGGTTGTAACGGTAAACTATAAACTCAAAGTAAAAATCTCTATTAAATCAGTATGGTTAATAATAAATGTTGATATTTAATCAATTGATTTGTAGATGAAACAAAAAGCTTTAACTTATGCTTAGTTATTATTTAAGTTTAGACCAATATCGAGCTCCATATATTTTGAACAGATATTTTGTTGATAAAAAAAGGTCATGCGTACGTTATATCATTACTTAACAATACAATTTAAGGTTACCAAAATTGACTAGATGCAGTTATCACATTATTAGTTGTAATGATGTATGAACATTAATGTTTGAAATTTAAATTTTGTTCATTGATTAGATTCCAAATGCGAGCTACATAACCATACTTGTGAAATCTCTTATGATTTAATTAGTTTATAATGTGTTATAAATTAAAGTCAATTAGGATGAAGAAATATTAGTTGTCAGTGAAACTTATATTTGGGTTGCCTATAGTAATTGGTGTGGCTCCTAAATTTTTTGGATGCTAAGTAACTGTTTTATTGTATATATGTAAAATTGCCATATATGAACATATCAATGTATGTTATATTTATATTTTAAATAGATTTTAAATGTAATTACAGGTAATAATCTAGGTTGAAAATATGTTGAACGTATGCTCAACATAGGGTAGATAACATGTATACAAGGGAAGACAAGAGAGTATCTAGAACCCGTCAGTGCTAGATATTGATCTAAGCTCTTCCGAAAATAACCTTTTGTTCCTTTGTAGCCTTTATTTGGTAATAGCTTCATCGTTCCATTCAACCACATCCGACATTAGTGGTTCCTTTCTTCCAAATCAAAATACATATAACTGCCAATTCATCTCATCCTTTGTGAGCATTCCAAGTGGATTGATCTTTAAAGTTGATAGTTATATCTGGGATCTAAATGTATGTTTCTACCCTTAACTACATATGCATTGTTTCCACATAAATATACATAATTTAAATTATTCACATCGATTTAATATTTATTCACATTTATTGAATAACATTGTAAACCTTATTTCGGCTTACGATATATCTATTAGGAAATTAATTTTAAATATTGAAATTTTATTATGTTTTCATATTTATTATTAAATACTATACATAACCATTGATTTTATATAAATATATGTATTTTCTATTTAACCAGTATAAATGTTTTGTATACATTTATCTATATTTAAAAAGGGATCCGATGGTCGGATCTCCGGGTAGGATAATTTGAAGTCAACTGTCGAAATTCGCGAACTATCGCTGCGCGACTAGTCCTATTCAGACCAAACTTCGACTTATATTTAAAACCAAGTCAAATTTCTTTCAAAATAGTTTATTAATTATATAAAACATGTACAATAACTTTTGTAAACTATATTTCCAATATTTAACTTTAAATTCAAATATTCCATTATTTAAATATTACAATATTATTTAAATCATTAAAATAATATCATTTTTCAAACTTCATCTTTTGAAACTCAAACTTTCCTGAAACCCATAATAAAAATAAATAAGATAGTTTGGATAATAAAATCTAGTTAAAACATTTTCTGTATATCCAAACTATACTTCACTTTATAAAGTTACTATCCATTTCGAAATTCGAATTTGAAAACATGCCTTAATTACTCGAAAACATATTCAAATAAATTTTCCACCTTTATGAAAACTATTCATAATTACTAAAACTATCTTTCCAAATCATTTTGGAATAAAAATTCAAACTTTTGTTTTTCACTTATTATTTAAATAAATAAAATATTTAATTAAATTCCGATTTGGAATAAAACTCAATCAATTACCATATAATATAACTTATATAGGTTTAACACATCATTAACATCCATTAACAATAAGTAATTTTCAATTATCACATAATGACATCATTAACATAAGCGTTAAGGTCATTAACACTTAATTGCTATTTCAAATCACTTTAACTAAAGTGTTAACCATTGTTAATAATTTATTTGCAATTATTAGAAAATCCAATCCTGTCAAATTAATATCAGCACACATCACATCAAGTTATCAATCAATGTCACATTAATATTGACCAATGTTACGTCAGTATTAGCTGATGTCACTATTCATCCATTGCATACCAATCATGTTATCAACCAAACTTACCGACCATTTATTTACGGTTAACTTCATAACCATTAGGGTATTCACTTTAATTACTAAACTACTAAGTAATTAACTTTTCTAACTTCCATTTACATCATTAACAACCTATAATTACTTAACAAACTAGAAATTACCAAACATAACAAAATTAGCTACATTAACTATTATAGTTAACCAAACGTGAGAAAAATTAGCTCACCGTAGATTTTCCACTCCACCATTCTTTAGCATAGGACTTCCTTAGCTCCACTACAACCTCGAACTTCACTCAACAACCAAATGACTAACCTTTTCCAATGAACAACGCTATGAACTTAAGATATATATATATATATATATATATATATATATATATATATATATGTTTACAATTAGAAGTGGAAAGGTGGGATCTTTAAGCTTTTAAGGGAACGACATGGGGTATAGGGCCCATGGATAATGGGAAGGGGCTATTGTGGGATGAGCGTGCTGATGTGGGGTTCGGGGGAGAGGTGGTGGTAGTTGCTTAGATCTAAGGTTCTAAAATGGTTTTAAGGCATGAAAATGTGATTTTTGAAGCAAATGTAGGATCTTTAAGAGGTGAGGCCCACTTAGAGGCTAGGAGGTGTTAGGGGTCCATTTTATGTTGCCTTGGTGGTAGTGGTTGTTGTGGCTTGTGGTGGAGTTTAAAGTGAAGAAAATATGAGGGGAAAGTGTTTTTGAACTAAAGGTGGAGTCTTTTGCTTGCGAGTGCCACATGGAGCTAGGGGGCCAAGGGGAGGTGCGCCTAGGAGGTGGTTGCTGGTGGCAGCTTCCTTTGTGCAGAATAAGAAAGAGTGGGTCAAGTCAATCTTTCAAAATTTCATTGGAAGTTTTAAATGCTCATACAAATAAAAATGTGGGAGAAATCGAGAAGATGGGGTGGCAGCATTGGGTGGCTTGGGAGAGAGGGCGACGACCATTAAAGAAAGAGGAGGAAGCTTGTGGAGGAAGAAAGAGAGAAGGAAGAAATAAAAGAAATTGAAATGAAAAAGGAAATGAATCACTACTTAAGTTAGGCTAATTACTTAAGGAAGGGGCAAAGTGGAAGAAGTTGACATGTGGAGGGGAGAGATGGTGAGGTGTCAAAGTTAGGGGAGTTTAGTAAGTTGTGCTAAAAGTTGATTTGATTAAATTAAAGTTGGATTTAATTAAACGATCTCTACACGTTTTCAACTCGTACAATCAAACCGTAATTTCGATTGCTACGAAATTTGTAATTCTACTATATTTCATAGATAAAGATCCAATGAAACTGGTCTCGCAGAATTCTGAGACTGTTTGCAAAATGCCTATGATTGGGATACTATTAAATTTAAATCGATTTTTCGACACGCATTTATATCGCGCACGCCCACATACTAACTCTGATTGACATGAAATTTGAAACCTTAACATATTTTAGCGTTTTGGATCCGATGAAACTTGTTTCGTCAAATTCCGAGATGTTTGCAAAGTGTCTATTTTTTTAGGCTATTAAAATAATATTAAATTATTGAATTTTAATATATTTATTTTTAATTCAATTTTAAAAGCTCGCTAACCATATTTTTACTTCAGTAAAATATGAAACAAAAAATAGAATTCATTTTCAATTGTTTTCAGGCCTAGATTCAATATTTGACCATTTAAAATCCGCTAAAAATCAATTTAAAATTGATATTTTAAAAGGATTTTATTTTTAATAGAGTTATTTTTTGGTTATTTGCCCCATTTTGTTAATTTACCTTTGGATAATGCCTTTGTCTTGCTTATCTTATGAACTTACAATAATGTAGTTAGTTATGCTTAAAAATACTGAATAGTGTAATGCTTTTTTCTCTTAATTATTTTTAGGGTCAACGGTCCATGTTTTTCTACAAAAGGTATTTACTTAGAATTTTCAAAGCTCGAAGCGTCATGGTTTGAAGATCATTATATGTTTTTACTGTGAAGGAAAGAATTTGACAGTCAATTTCTTTTCGGTTGTTACACGAAAACTTCTCTAAATTTTAAAGTGAATTCTAATTGTGTATTTCTATCATGGCTTCTACAACTTCTTGTAATAATGTTACGGTAAATCGAGGTGTAACTTTGTACATCTTAATTTTAAGAAGCTTTATTATTTCGAGTTTGGTAGAAAATTTATTAAGGAAGAAGCCGTTAGGAGTGTTTTCATCGGTTGCACCTCCGGGACTCTTATTACGAAAACTTTTTATGAAAGTTGAATAAATTTTGGATTTATCTAGGTCATTCGATATATCCTAAAGAGTGAAACTTTTACTTATTTGAAAATGCTTATGAAAGATGTTGCCTTTTCTTCATCATAATTTCGCGAGATATTTTATCTGTAAAATAATATCCTTGTTATTAAAATCTTTAACTTCTTCAATCGCTTTATTAAAATAAAATATTAAACTAACCCTTCGCTCATACAAAATTTTGGAGAAAGCGATGTCTCTTAGTAGTCACTCTTTCTTGGCCTCTCAGCTTTCATCTTACTTATGACTCGCTTGGTATGAAAGGTTCTAACTTTCGGTCCAGGTACTTAAAAAGAACAAAACCCTTTCGGGGAGAGTCGGGTTTACGAGGCAAGAGTATAAACGTACCTTTCGACGAGGAATTTTGATACCCTAACACTTATTTTGAGAAACATCAATTCTTTACACAATTCTTTTTAATTTCTGAGGGGTGGTATTCTAAATTTCACCCCTCAAATTCCTACCAACTCGTTCTGCCGTTCGGTCGAATTCCAGTATTCAGCACTCTCTTTCGAAG
This sequence comes from Allium sativum, assembly GCA_030737875.1. Lineage (NCBI taxonomy): Eukaryota > Viridiplantae > Streptophyta > Magnoliopsida > Asparagales > Amaryllidaceae > Allium > Allium sativum. The sequence goes on along the minus strand of CM060912.1, from coordinate 889,711,344 downwards.
GGTTTGAATATTTTTTTTATGGAAAAACAGGTTAAGGTTATGAAGTTTGAGTTCGCGAACTATTCCAAAGCGCTCCGAAAAAGGGGGTTAGTAACGTTGTCTAAAATAGACTATGTTAAGAGATTTTAAGTACCAAAAATTCTTCTTTACATGGGACAGAAGGCTAGAGGGTCACTGATTCCCTTTCAAGAGTTAGTAAAGTATAGGAGGTTCCCTCTTGTTCATCAATTTTTCCGCGGTGTTTCCAAAGATTTTAAGTGACTTGTTTGAAAATTTTACTCCTGTAATGTTGCCTCCCTAACTTCCATGGTAAACTTGAAATTATGTTAATAGACCTAAAAACTTAAGCTTAGATGTATAAGCTTTTCATAGACAATGGGGATTAATTTTGTTTACCTTCATATGGCGGTACATGGTATCACCTTTTCCGAAGGTGTTATGAGGTTGAAACCCTTCTTTGGTTGTCGTTACGCCTTGGTACTCATCAGAGTTCCTGAAACAAGGCCTTCGGTGCCAATATGTGAAATGATGCCTTTCTAGGCTATACCTGGACAACCTTCTATGACACTAGAACCCCAACAGAGAAATTATTTCTTGGACGGAACTTCTTTTTTGTATTAAGGAGGGTAGATCCCTTTTGGTGCTTTAACTAATATGCTGATGATGAGATAACGGAGGTTCCTGAATGTTCGAAATCTCATGTGGTTTTAAGTCCGGAGCCTGTATATAGACGTTGACATAATAGAGGTTTAGAAGTTTATTCTTCAAGAATTTTCAAATCCTTATATGGATTTAAGTGGATGAGGATCTCGATTTGGGCAATAAAGTGATAGAAGTCCAGAGATTGTTTTCTAGAAAAAGACGAATCCCATTTTGGTTTAAAAAACCCATATTTGGGTAACAAGTCCCAAAATTACTTTCTGGAAATAGACGGAAACCAACCCTTTCGTCTGAAGAAACCAAGATTTAGATATAATTTTATAAATTATTTTCTAGAACAAATGAAGGTTTTAGTTATGGATTCCTCGCTCTTCATTTTGTGCCGATCATGACTTGTCCTTTTGGAGCCTAGTGGCATGTACCCAAAGCCTCGGTTCGTCTCTTCCGAGGGACTCTTCTGGCAACTACATTGGGTCGTTCCCCAAAAAGTAGATCTGTGATGACCGCCCATAACCCCTACACTAAACAAGAGGAATAATGCGCTAAAAGGTGTGCTCGGCAGCTTATGGACGATCATCAGAGTTGGTAAACAACATCGGAACCTGTTGTAAATCTCACAACGCAAGGATAAAATATAATAGAATATATACAATAGGTGTTAATAGTGAAGCCGAAAACACTAGATTTTCATAATGACTAGAAAGTAATACCCATAGACTTGAGTCACAACAATAGTGTTTGTACAAATTGCCTCACTATATCACTTAGAGAATAGAAAACAACAAAAATCCAAATACTATATAGTAAAAATATAGTACGCTAGCCTCATGCTCGCCTCCAAACAGCTACATCGTCCACACTAAGCAATCACCTGTCACCTGCCACCTAGTCTGCCTATCCAAAAACGGATGAACATCCCAAGGTAATAAGAGGGAAATATAAAACATTGAGTCAGACAACAGTCTTAATGAGTGATAAAACAGCTAACAAACTTCATTAATAAAGTATACGAGAATAGGTAGATTAACAAACCAATCTACCAAACACCGGAGAAGAACTCAATTCACGTCTTCCCCACATCAGACAGTGATAGCCTTTACATTACACAATTCAACCATACAACCATGGAAACCAGAACATCCCTTCAACCATGGTAAAGCACTCATCTCATCCAGATTATATATCTCATGTAAACCATCCTAATCGAATTCAACATCCCTCAAGCACAATCCCCAGAGGCCTAAACCAATATCAGACAAGCACCCAAGGAACATCTCCTACGACGTTGGACAATCTACATGAGACAGTACAACAGAGCATCCAAACAATCATACATCCAAATTTTTTTTTTCCAGAAATAACCCTGTGCGATCAATCCATCTTCTTGAAGCACTGATTGACCGAACCTTCCTTAGAACACCGATCGGCTCCTTAGACGCACACACACACACACTGATCGGTCCCCTGGACACACCGATCGGTCCCCTGAAGCATACACACACACACCCCGATCCTTCCTCTTGAGTACACCCATCGATCGTCCTCTGACCGCACCCACCGATCGGTCCTCTGCCTGCACCCACCGATCGGTCCTCTTCTGGAGCACACCGATCGGTCCTTCCCTGACTTGTTCTCCAAGCCACTCCACAACCGATCCTTCCTGACCGATCGGTCTTTTGTACAACCCCAATCCAGCTCAAATTTTGACCAAAACTTCGCCAAACGATAAACTTGACGAAACTGACTCATCCAATACAATCGTAAGTGTGTTATGAAACCACTAACATCATGGAAATGATAATTATCATCAAATTATGTAAATTCACCAAAAATCATGATAAATGAACATATGATCTAGATTGCGAATCTAACTTGCATAAACATGTAAAATGGCATAAGAATTACAAGTCTAAACATGCTAACTTAGGTCATAGGGTGTTTCACATGAAAATGGACTTGTCAAGGTATAGATCTATGGTAAAACACTTGAATTTGATGAAAAACATGATCAAACATTCGTATACTTCATTGAATCCATGTGAGGATGTAAATCACTCACCGATTCTCCAAATCAAGCTAAAACCAGTGTATTAAGATTCTGAACAGCAAGCAACTCAAACCAAACCCTTGATCCGATGAATTTCCACTTCAATTGATGTAGATCTAACCTCCAATGGTGTAGATCTTTGATTTCCCTCCTTAGATTTTGATTTTTAATGGTGGAAAGGTGTTGGAAGAAGGAGGAGCATAGACCACCAAATGAGAGAATACAGAAAGTAAACCATTTTCCATACCTCTCACCCCCTATTTATAGCTTTCCACCAACCCACTAACGGGCCTTCCCAAATCAGCCCATTGTGGCTCCAAAACCTGAACAACCAACTGAAAAACCTTAAAACAAATATTCCTCTCGAACCGCTGAGCCAAAATTTTAATGAACCACTCTATGGAAAGGCAATCATCGTTTCCTTTCCAATAGCACAAGTCTCACCACCTAATTCGACTTGAGTCAAAAGTTATGCCCTGTACAAGACTGACGGGGAAAAATGGTCACAAACAAAATTGGTAAAAATTATGGACATGTCTCACATCCCTATAAGCAACATATTAAAGTATGAGAATGATCCAACCCTTAAAGAATAAAATAAAAATATTTTACGATCCTCCGATATGTAAAATGCGGGCTATTACATTCTCCTCCCCATAAGAATTTCGCCCTCGTAATTGCTAGCAAACGCAATTGGAACAACAAAATTGCGAAATCGTGGAGACTGATCTTTCCCTATTGCAGCGCCATTGGAACAACAAAATTGCGAAAAATTGTAGGAAATTAGTGTCTAATATAAGAAAAACCAGAAGAAGAAAAAAAATTGGGTTGGCGCTAACATCTGGGATGCCTACATCAGATGGTGGAGCAATGAGGTGTTCTAGGTAAGTTTACCAAATGTTACCTTGAATTGTTGAGCGTATTTAATACATAAATTAGAACTATAAAATGTTATTTCCAAATTAAATTTGCGGAGGGAGCTAGAGAGGAAATCTATGAATGAAAACAAGAATTTGTCACACACTGCAGTAGTTCCCATTCATTCCAGCATCATCGCAAAGACTTGATGCGTTTATCAATTAAGATGACAAGTAGTTATTACATTTTTATGTTTTAAATCATAAGTTGTTAATGGATAGTTAATAAAACAACATATAATATATATTTTTATATTCATATTTTAGGAAAGAGTGTGCAGGGCTACTGTATCATATTGAGATGTTATGAATTATACTCATGCCCTTAGACAGACCAACGATGTGTTCTCAGTTGTATACATCTAGGAGCATGATGATAAACCGACTGTTGCATATATAAATATAATATAATTAAGTTATAAGTTATTAAATATAGATATTTTAATCAGTGTTAGTTATACCTGTGACCATTTCGATTTTTTTTATTATTTATAGTGATTAGTCTATTTAAAAATGATTAGCTTAATTAATTAGTTATAATGAATTAAAATAATATTAAAATTCAATTATATTTTCCATTATAGCAAAAGTTCCAACAATCATAGGCACTATTGCTAGATGACAAGGGATGGGATTATTTGATTGTTGATAAGGAGGACACTATTTTTAAGTCTGTCGTGGATCCACCATCCAACAATAGGCGCTACGGATTTAGGAACCAAGCGGTAATTTTCAAAAAATAAATTGAATTCAAATATTGCATATTTTTCAACTAAAGCTAATTAAATTACGTTTACGATGTTGGAGGCATTATAACAATTTATTATTTTTTGCAGGCTAAGACATCCCAGAAGGCGTATTAGATGGCTCAAGACAAAGCGGAAATTGCAGAGTTACGAGGCTAGATCATCGAGTTGCAAGAGTATGATCGTTGTCGTGATGTGCAGATGGAGCAGCTCAACCAACGTTTGGTGGGGTATATGGAATATCCTGAGAGTTTCACTTCATCGCGTGGTTTTGGAGGGATGAGGAGTGATGAGAGTATGCTTTCTTATGTTCTTTGTATGTAAAATACGCTATGAGTGGGTGAGGATGTGGTTGATACATTTTGATGGATTGTATATTGTTTTATACGAATTTAGCTTTGTTTATGGTGTTGTTGAATGTTGGTTTGTAGACGATTTTTTGTTGATATTTTGGATTATGTTGTGCATGCTAGATTGTTTTTGTTAGGGATTGCGGAAAGGATCGTTAAGGCAAAACAAACACGGGGGGGGGGGGGGGGGGGGGGTGAATAATGTTTTAGAGAATTTAACGAAAAACTAAAACTTTTGTTATAAACTATATGAATCAAACACCACAGAAACAATCGCAGAATCAAACACAAATGCAAAGATAAAAAAAGTAAAGTGCAGAAAAGGAAAGAATACACCGGATTTTATAGTAGTTGTGAATTGCTCCTACGTCTAGTCCCACGCAATGCTGGATTGCGCAGAGTTTTATTACTATATCAAAATCCAATTACTACCCTCCTTGATTTCACGCCTACAAAGGATACCACCGTTTCCACCCATACACTTGATTAAGTATACCTTCCATGATTTCACGGCTACAAGGGATGCCACTGATTACCCATCCTTGATTTCACGACTATAAGGGATACCACCGATTCCTTTACTCAACCTAAAGTTTACAAACAGCGCTATAACTCTTCAATAGCACTTGATTCAGAGAGTAAACAGTAAAGAGTGAGAAGAGAAGAAGTTTGGTCAAAATGGAATTGAATTCGGCAGATTATAAGTGTAGAAATCATAAAAATGATTAAGAATAATGGTGTAATGGAAGAGTGTGAAGGTAGAAAAGAAGAGATGATTAAAAATTCGAATTCAAACCCTTTTTATAGTGTGTGAATGGTTGCAACGCTTCAGAACCATCACCATTAGTGAAAAGACACTTCCTTTCAAATTCAAATTTCCGACAGTTATATGTCGACATAGAAATAAGTATATGTCGACATATCTATCATATTTTTGATTTTTAACTCATTTTTAAAGTATTTAAATCAATATTTAAATTCTGGAAATTCCTGAAACAAAACTAGTTGCTAAAACATTATTTTTCAAGTATAAAAACATAAGAAAATATTATTTAAACATATGATTAAATACTTAATATATATGTGATGTGAAAACTATATATAATACAATTATAAACATATATAATATAATTATAAACATATATATAGTAATTTATAAAGAAATATTTATAAACTATATATATAAACAAAAGGTTATATGAAAAATCAAATATAAACTTAAAATATATTTAATAAAACTATAAAAATAAGAATATTAAACTATAAAAATAAGTATACTTATAAATCAGGAAATATATTTGAAATCATAAGTTCGAAATACTTTAATCAGAACTTAATAACATAAATAAATATTCTAAAGTGTAAAATCATATGAAATCATATACATACCTATAAAGTTATAAGATTTAAAACTATAAGACAATATAAACTTATATAAACACAAACATATATATAAAAATTAAACTTATATATTTGAAATCATAAGTAAAATAATTTAGAATTTGGACTTTGAAAATTAGAATTTTGAAATTTAAAAATTTGAAATTTTAAAAACAGAATTTGAACCTGGAGTGCTATTCAGAGTCTTACATAAACTAGACTCTATTACTATATTTTTCTTGGAATCTTGATAGCTTGATAACTCATGAGTCTTGGAATCTATCTTGAATTCTGAATCTCTTTAAACTCTAAAAATGTACAGTCTTCATTACTTAAGTCCTGTATACAAATCCTGCATATATATATGTCTATATATTCTAGATAGAGATGTTAGTATATATTTTATAATCAATGATAGTTGAAATAAGGTTGTTGTCGTCAAAACTCCATTATCCAAGAATCTCCCTATTTTGATGATGACAACCTTAGTTCATAAAATTTTATACCTGTATATACATGTTCATGGTGATCCTTCAAATACTCCACCTGTCTATATGAATCCTATAAACTATGTCTATATTTTATAATTTCTCCCCCTTTGGCATTATCAAAAAGAAATTCTAAAATAACTCCCCCTAAATCCTATAACTATCTAAATAATTCCTATACTAAAGTAAAGTACTCCCCCTGAATCCTAAATCTATCTATACCTTATAAAATACTTCCTCTAAATTTATGCCTATATAATATCCTAATTCTATATATAATTTCTGCTAAATCTATAACTCTCCCTTAATCTATAATTCTCTATATATTTCTATAACTCCCCCTAAATCTATGACTACACTAGTCTAATAACCTTAATAGAAGGATAATAAACTAAGCAAACCAATCAATTCAAATAAGCAAATCAATCAAAACAAGCAAAGTAATCCAAACAAGAAAATCAATCCAAACAAGCAAACCAAACAAACAATCTAAACAACTAAATCAACTAAAACATTCTTGAACCTTCAACTAATCCTTAGAAACTTTAAAACTCCCCCTGAATCTAATACAAGACTAAACCTGCCTTATATTCTAATTCCCTTAAAACTATAATAAGATCTTAATCTAGACTTAGAAGTAACTCTGATAATATATCCTTAAAATTATGATATAAGTTGAGTGAAGTAATTTAATCCAAAAAATCAATCAATTTAAGTTTTGTTATCACAAAACATTAAACATTTCTTGTAACTTTTGTTTACCCTAAAACCTATAAAGCTCCTATTAACTACAAATGGATAAGTATATTTCTAACAAACTTATCAACCACTAATGAAATTTAATCATGTCAGGTAAGTCAATCAAGTTATTTAAGTCAAACAAATCAAAAAAACCAAATAATTCAATCAATTCAACCAAGCCAAACAAATTAATCAAGTTAATCAAGACAACGTAAATGTGTCATGTCACTACACTAAAAATGCCAATTTGGCAGTGCTCATGGCCGTATCAAAATCGATTTGATACGATTTTAAGCCGTATCAAAATATGGCGTCCTTGTTGCTTTGATATGGTTTTAAGCCGTATCAAAATAATAATTTGATACGGCTTAAAACCGTATCAAATTGGTAATTTGATACGGTTTTAAACCGTATCAATTTATGATTTTGATATGGCTTAAAACCATATCAATTGATGTATTTGATACGGCTTAAAACCGCATCAAACTTCTAAATTGATACGGCTTAAAACCATATTAAACTGCTATACTGATATGGCTTAAAACCGTGTTTAATGCATCATTCCTACATTGCTATCAATGAATTAAATACGGCTTTTAACCGTATCAAAATCGGTATATCATATATGCAATATACAAAAACACTGCACCCATTGATATATATATATATATATATATATATATATATATATATATATATACGACAAAAAAGATAAGCTACAACCATATAACAATATATAAAGAAGATACGCTAATCATAATTTGATTAATACATAAACCATAATTTCAGTTAATACAAACCACATAACACAATATATAAAAAGCATAATGTTCACAGTTCTTGCTCTAAAAAAAAAGAACACAACAAAACTGCAGTTGTCGAGCCCATGCAACTCATGCTTATTCCAAAGCCTGGAAAGAAATCAAAATAACAAGCATCAGTTTAGTTTCGTCTCCACAACAACAAGTCATGTAATGTACATAAAATGAGAAATTAGATAAGAAGCATAATCAAACATAAAAGGCTTCCGTAACGATACATCAAACGTAAGAAGAGAAACTAAGCCATAAGGCTCAGGTGAAACTGAGCTTTACGGCTCAGTTTCGCTGAGCGTAAGGCTCAGTTTCACTGAAACTTTCGACTCGGTGAAACTGAGCCTTACGCTCAGTTTCAACTGAGCCGTAAAGCTCAGTTTCACCTGAGCCGATGCTCAGTGAAACTGAGTCGTAAAGATCAGTTTCAACTGAGCCGTGACATCAGTAGAATCAGAATAGGAAGGTTTACCAGTTAACACCATTTGACTGAAAACTCGCCAATATCATTCATTCCATCGTTTCTCAGCTTGAGGCTTAAGCTCAAAAATTCAGTCCCGACCATTCACCACTTTGTTAATAAAAGAAACTCTCTAGCAGCTCCATATTCCTGTAAAATAATATGTAAAAATTGTTACATTCTTGATAACAGGTGCCCATGCATTATATTTATGGCGCTGCAAATGCGTACAGTTTTCAACTGTTAATGACTCACATGATCTAAGTTTGTGCATGCATTGGAATTCAAGACATTTAGTACCCAGTATTAATATAATATACATATAATATACAGTGATGTATCAAAAGTTGAGTGCAGCCATAGTTGTGAATCAACTTTTGTCCAGATAATATTGTGTGTCTAAGGCTTGAGGCACTAGAAATAGGTAATATTTTTTTTAGAAACTAGTTTTTCTATTGTCAAATCGTTGATACATGCCTCCATCGTTAGCCATGAAGCAAGGAGAACAATATGCTACCTAATCACACAGCAGACTTGAACCTTCTTTTAGATGTTATGGTTACAAATCTTGTTACATTTTTCATCAAAAGCAACAAAGTCATATTTTATGTTGTGATTCAAATTTTCTTTGAAACAGTTAATTACAACAATCTTGTTAATTAAGCACTTGATTTCATATTAACAGAAATGGTATAAAGTAATTACAGTTTATTGCACATACACGCAGATACTAAGGTACCATATGTTTCTTAGTGAGACTAACCAGAAAACTATCTTCCGCAATACCACATCTGATAAGAAAATAGTTATCTAGTACTTCCTCAGTATGCACTTGGGACACATTTCTATTAGCTTTGTCGGTCCATATTATCAGATAGAGGACATAACTTAAGCATTAAATATAAGTTCACTCATATATCAACAATTTAAAATCAAAGAAGAAAAACTTGTATATATAATGCACATATCTGCAGCACAATGATGCCTTGAAGGAAGAATGGTGTAGCCTCCGTGGGTAGATTTAAAATCCATAACTGATATAGCTGAATTCAGCAGTTACATTCTTTTGATTATAATTCAGCTTCGCTAGAATTCAGTGTCCACTCCGTGAACTTGAACCAATACCAGCCAAAGGATTAACAACAAAATTGTTTCGAGTTCTGACTCTTTGCTGATAAGGTTGCTCTCCTCTTTGTTCAGCCAATACTCTCATATCAGACATTTTTGGATTTGCAGATAACGTATATCTGTCATCAGTACTTCTTCTCCAATATTTTGAACTGAGATATTCGACACCAGGCAAATGGCAACATTTTTGTGCGAGTTCATCGATTAGTAACGGCCTAGAAGATACTGCCAAATCACGAGATATCTCATCTAAGGTCAATTCTATGCTCTGCACCCTGGTTTGCAATGTACTTATGCCACTTTGAGGGCTTCCCATTAATTTCTGAACAAGGTCAAATAACCTAGATTGTTGCTTCTCGATTTTTAACAACTGATTACGGATGACAGACAAATCATTGTCTTTCTGCCTCTGATTAGTTTCAACTTTAATAATATCAGCATGAACATTCCATATCCAGACAAGGAACCACACGAGATGAAGATTTGATGTCAATCTTATTTTCAAAGTGTAGCCTTCTTGATTCGCCCACGGTTCTAGCGTTCTTTTCTTCAGGGACGACACTAACATGAGTGGTGTTTGAAACTTCGATCTCTACTTTCCTACCTGAATTTTTAATATTCTTATGAGACAAAGATGGGAGAGTTCGACTTTCCAAACTCTTCTTTTTAACCTTCACTGTCAGTGTTGCATTGGCAAGCGACAACCTACTGACTGACAATTTATTCTTTTTTTTTTCATGGACAGAATTAACATGTGCATCTGTTTTTAGTAATTCAGTTTCCTTTGTCCTAACACCTGGAATATTTTTCCACACTTCTATCATACTATTCATCGACTCTCTCATGGTTTTGACCTTGTCAAACCGACGTCCTTCAGAAACCAACATACACTCATCCTTATATCTTCCCAAATAATCCGGCTGACTGACCCCAATTTTACCCGGTGCCTCACTCGATGCCTTCCTAAACTCTCCAGTCTTCACTTTTCAGTAATCCCACCAAACAATTCACAACCAATTCAACCAAGCTCTCGTTCAAAACCTCATTTTGAGCTGCCGCAATTCCAATCAACTCAACCAGAGCACTCTTCCCCTTAAATGCGTTACTCTTAACCAATGTAACTAACTTAGGCAAGACCTTTCTAATCCAAACTCTCATCTCAGGATCGGAATTCGTTTCCTCAACAACCACAACCAAACACAAAGCAGACCATGTTTGAAATGTTAAGCGGTTCATCCACAATTTCACTTATATATGATTGCTCCAGCTTCCTTACCAAATGTTGTGATAACTGCTACTATGGAGACACTGCGTATTTTTCCAGTCACGTGTGATATGTGGACACACAATAAATTTTCAGTTAAGTGTCAAATATAACATGAAAATGTGTGGTTCCATACCTGCTTGTGGGAGTTATGGTAGTTACACTAATGGTACTGAAGTATATTGATCATAAGCATAAGTTAGAATTTGCAATGAAATTATTATTATCATATACAAGTAGCTCTTTGAGTCTTGACGCACTGTGATTTATTAGTGTGGAGTGGTTGATTGTAATGATCAATCAAGTACAGTTGAGAATGAACTGACGACTGTCGGATGTCCAAACATCGGTAGAGACCTAATGTCTAGTATTCGTCAGAAATTTTGTTGAGTTTCAAATTGCAAGCATATCAAGAATTTTGCTTTAAAATAAACAAGAATTTAGTGAGAATGAACCCACTAAACAACTAGCGAAATATTAACGCATGGATGTTACAGAATTTTTTTATTGAATTTACGTAATTAAGCAAATAAAGTAGCCAGTCTTACCCACTAAATACCTTATAGTACGTACAAATTCCACGGATGAGCACCAAGTAAAAGACGTATAATGCTTGTTCAAAGAAAACATCTGTCTAATTTTAGTGAAATACCTGTATCAGTATTCAACAAATACATTATGTACCAAGGAAATCATATGATTTATGAATTAACTGACAGTGTTGCAATTAATGAAGTTGATAAGGAAAATCATAGCTAAACCTGGTTTATGAAATAACCATAATATAGCATCAGAATAAATGAACCTGCTATCACCAAACAATAGATTTACGAACTAAATTTAAACGAGTCAAAAGCATGTCATAATCCTTGCAATTTAATAGTGAGCATAACATGAGATTACGATTACTACATACAAATTCTCCGTAAATTCGATTTTCTTTTCGAAGTATGAGCAATGATATTATTTTTTTCTCTTGTTTTCGGCATTCGCTTTGCATCGTTTTGTTTTCTTATCGGTGTAATAATTAACAGCAAATCTCTCCAACTGAATTTTATCAACACAACTTCAACGGTTATCAATCGTGATTGTCTAAGTAATAACTTTTTATCTTTTTTTTAAAAAAAAGTGTTTCGAAACTTTGAATTTTCAATTCTTAAATGTTATGAAAAACCACTCAATATTCATGTCAAGCTCACTCTTATTAAAAAAAGCAATTGTTAATAAGCCAACAACATGTGAATGAAAATACATGATCAGTATTCGAACAAAAATACATGATTCAGGTTGGGCAAACATAAGGTAAAACACACCAATGCTACTCATATAAGGTAAAACACACCAATTTCCTTGATAGCATGTAAAACCATTTATAATATGGTTACTGTCACTTCTTTGTGCATGGTTGTATAAATCTTTAGTAATTCTGTTCTATCCATCTGAATGATACAATTGACATAGCACTGTGATAGCCACATTAATATTAATGGAGTACATCCTACAAACAGCCGATGATGTAAAAAAAACCAAGGGTGAACTACTTACCAATGTTATAAATCAGATGCTGGTCACGAGCAGCCACAGATAGTTCTTTGAAATAACCATTTATGGAAGAAGCAACGTTGAGATAATCATTTATCAAAGAGGCAATGTCTGTATAATTGTATTGATGTGAAAAAGAGAACAATTAGGAAAGTTCCATTTTTTTTACATAACAATATAGATGACATTATACACTACATAGCTATTAGCTGATACAACCCTACAGTAGTCAATACCAAGTTACTAATCCACACTCACTACTCAGTCTCAGTAGCCAACATAGGCACACCCTACAGCCGTCAACACCAAGTACTCCACACACACTAAGTCCTGTTGACTCGACAGCCCTGTTGCAAAGTATGATAAGAATGATGTAAAAGCTCTAAAAGCTTATAGTAATGATCATTCAGTTTTCAACTAAATCATGAAGTATAACATGACTACATGAGTCAGAAAAATGGCATCAAAACTGATAATGTATTGGATATTATCGCATAGTAATTAGCACCTACGGAACTTAATATTACTAAACAAAAGGATTATGGTTAAAAGGTATCATCTGATATTAAAATTTAAAGTCTATATGAATGTGAAAGCCAATAAAAAAGATACAATGATATACCTCAGACGAACTTATACCATTCTCTGAAGAACTACAACTTGCTGTCTAATGAAAACTACCAACACTCTTGTCTGTAAACTTATTAAAGGAAGTACCTGATATATCAAGCAATGCTTCCAAGGCCTAAACATCACAATGAAAGAAAAATAAAATTAAACGCTAATAAGGGAACTAAAGAAGAGTTAACCTGATGTAGTTTTGCCTGCTAAGGTGTATCAATAACATGATAAATTTTCATCAAGAAAGACTACTAAAAGGTGCTAATTTGCAAATCGAAATTCACAGAACTTCATAGCAGATTTTAGACGAAATCAGATTTCTTCAAGATGATAGCCGAGAGTTGAAAATCATGAAGAAAGAACTGACAACCTTATGCAGCGAGAGTGTAAGAGAGGGCAAGAGAAAGATAACGGATAGAAACATGGTCTTCCATCATAGATCCCGAGATGGATCAAATCGCCCAACATAGAAATCACGGTTTGCAATTGGAAAGCTGTAGCGCGAACAAAGCAAATTAATCGACAAATTGGGGAAAAAGTCCATCGCTTGAGATAGATGAGATGATGGAAGCCTGCAGGTGGTTAAGAGAGAGAAACTGAGCACTGTCTTCGTAAATTTAGGGATTCGCCATTTTATTTTTTCCGTTTGGGAATTCTTTTTAGTTCGGCCGAAATAGAAAAGAGGAGAGGGAGAAACCAAAAAAAGAAAGACACGAAAAGGGGAAATGACCAATGGAATTTGATATGGGTATAACCACAATAAAAAAGAACTAACCCGAACCCTTCAAGATCTAGGGTGAGATTTCAAGCGTTGGAGAGGATGCAGATTGCAAAATAAAGTTTGATACGGCTTATCAAATTTGATACGGCTATAAACCCTATTAAATTTGATATGGCTTAAAACCGTATTAAATATCCACATCCCGGTGCGCCAAATTGGCTGTTTTGGTGTAGTGTGTATTTGATTAATAATCCTAAATTTCTAATTAGATTAAAAAAAACTTCTCATAAAGTGTAGTATATCATATGCAAAGCTATATGAAGTGATATATTGAATGAAATGCAACTTGTGATGTGAATGATTTTAGTTTGAGAAGCATTTTAATTTATAATGTTGTATGATATGAAATAAGATGTGTAATGATAGTATGCAAAATGATTTGGTAATTATATCTATTTAAGTAACATATTCAAAGTACTATCTAACTATTATGCATGTACATATATATTACAAATTATTTGAATTAAAAAAGGATAATATATGTTAATTTCTAGACTTAAGTTAATGATACTTATGAAAGAGATTGAAAGGATAGTAAAGATAAAAGTTTTATGATATTCATAATATATAATAAAACATTTAAAATAATTCTATGAGAAATGTGGAGTTAAATATTCTTAATACGGTGCTTCTTTAATATAGTAAAAATTGAAGATTTTTTTAAAGAGAATATAGAATTGTATCATATAAAGTAAACTTATAGTCATAATTGTATATATAAAAACTATTTTTATAAAAAAATTTAAAATTTAATTTATTATGAAATATAAATCAATCTTTTGATACCAATCAATTTTAAATTTAAACTTTTAGAAATCAAAATATATTAATTTGTTAAGGAACCACTTATGTGTTAAAACTTTAAAAAGAAATCTATAGTCATAACAAAATTATGGAATCTGGATATAAATTAAACTCTAAAACTATAATTTCTTATATTTAAGACATAAAATCATATATATATATATATATATTATTTTTATACCAAAATATTAGGTTAAATAATTAAGCTTTTATAAATCTTAATAAGAAATCAAAATAAGTATTTAAGTTACAAATAATATTTGTGATAATGTAACCCAAAATTGTAATGAAATCATATGAATAATATATAAGTTAAACTATGCATGTTTAAACTAAATAAAAGATGAATAAATTTATATTTTATAACAATATCAAAAAGTTATATTAATTTTTTATATCTTATTAACATGTTTATATAATTTTATTAATTTATATACTTTGAATATATATATATATATATATATATATATATTTAGAAACAAAGTATAAGAAAATAAGTAGACAGATAAAGTTAATAACCAATATTTGAATTGGCATTTTCTTATTGAAAGGATGGAGGGAAGTTTGAAAATTCAAAATTTGAATTTATTGGAACATATGTCGACATGCTCATTTATGTATGTCGACATACATGTATAATTTCAAAGGACATATGGTTTTGTGACTCTTGGTTTTAAATTATCGATTTATATTTCAGGTTTAACTATTTCCAGAAATAATGTTAATCCTAACAAACAATCAAAATTTATTATTATTATATTTATTTATTATAATAATATTGACATTTTGAATTTCAAAATTCAAGTTTCAAATTTGAATTTTGAATTTTAATTTTCAAATTCAAAACAAAGCAAACAAAATATCCATTCAACTAAAAAATAAAAAATTAATTAAGACGTACCCGGTTTTTAGATCCATTTCTTCGATATTCTCTGAATTCTAAATTGTTGTGAAACACATATTGGAATCTCTGGTTTCCGGCTCTCCATTGCTTGATGACGAATCTGGATCATATTTGCATCTTCCATAATTTGACGATGAGATCGATGATTTAGTAGTTTAACCAACTTGGCTCCAAAATTTGAATGTTGAATAGACGGACACTTCAACTATTATAACCCTAAAAGTCATATCTCTTCATAAACTCTTCTTTTCTTGATTGATGAACAATCATGTTGGTGTCTTTTAGCTAATAGTCATCGCACATAACTCTTTCCCTACAAAACAATATACCTTTTCAAAGAATCAAGTAACTTTTCAAAATAACAAATTGTAATTTGAAATAATAACATCATGATGATTCTGTGACATATCCAGTTAAACTTTTAAAGAAATCATATCATGTTAACATGAATTTTCAATGAAATTGAATGTAGACTCATTTAATAATGATGCAAGACATGAGTTTAAACTAGTTTTCATAATTTGCCATTTAAAATTTTCAAAAATCAGATTATGAACTTTTTGAAAAACCTTGCTTCGATACCAATTGTTAGGGATTGCGGAAAGGATTGTTAAGGAAAAATAAACACTAGAGGGGGAGAGGTAAATAGTTTTTTTTTGAGAATTTAATGAAAAACTAAAACTTGTGTCATAAACTATATGAATCAAACACCACAGAAACAATCACAGACACAGAATCAAACACGAATGCAAAGATAAACAAAAGTAAAGTGCAGAGAAGGAAAGAACACACCAAATTTTATACTAGTTCGGAGTTGCTCCTACGTTTAGTCCCACGCAATGCTGGATTGCGCAGAGTTTTATTACTATATCAAAATCCAATTACTACCCTCCTTGATTTCACGTCCACAATGGATACCACCTTTTCCACCCACACACTTGATCAAGTATACCTTCCTTGATTTTCACAGCTACAAGGGATACCACCGATTACCCGTCCTTGATTTCACGGCTACAAGCGATACCACCGATTCCATTACTCAACCCAAACAATTACAAAGAGCCTTATAACTCTTCAATAGCACTTGATTCAAAAAGTAATGAGTAGAGAGTGAGAAGAGAAGAAGTTTGATCAAAACGGAATTGAATTCAGTAGAGTATAAGTGCAGAAATCATAAAAATGATTAAGAATAAGGGTGTAATGGAAGAGAGTGAAGTTAGAGAAGAAGAGATGATTAATAATTCGAATTCAAGCCCTTTTTATAGTGTGTGAAAGGTTGCAACGCTTCAGAACCGTCACAATTAGTGAAAAGACACTTCCTTTCAAATTCAAATTTCTGGCAGTTATATGTCGACATAGAAATAAGTATATGTCGACATATCTATCATATTTTTTATTTTTTACTCATTTTTAAAGTATTTAAATCAATATTTAAATTCTGGAAATTCCTGAAACAAAACTAATTGCTAAAACATTACTTTTCAAGTATAAAAACATAAGAAAATATTATATAAACATATGATTAAATACTTAATATATATGTGATGTGAAAACTATATATAATATAATTATAAACATATATATATATAGGTATTTATAAAGAAATATTTATAAACTATATATATAAATAAAAGGTTATATGAAAAATCGAATATAAACTTAAAATATATTTAATAAAACTATTAAAATAAGTAAGCTTATAAATTAGGAAATATATTTGAAATCATAAGTTTGAAATACTTTAATCAAAACTTAGTAATATAAATAAATATTCTAAAGTGTAAAATCATATACATACTTATAAAGTTATAAGATTTAAAACTATAAGACAATATAAACATATATAAACACACACACATACACACACACACATATACATAAAACTTTAAGCTTAATGTTTAAAATCATAAGTAAAATAATTTAGAATTTGAACTTTGAAAATTGGAATTTTGAAATTTGAAAATTTGAAAAATAGAATTTGAATTTTGAAAAACAGAATTTGAACCTGGAGTGCTATTCAGAGTCTTACATAAACTAGATTCTAATACTATATTTTTCTTGAACTCTTGAAATCTTTATAGCTTGATAACTCATAAGTCTTGAATCTATCTTGAATTATCAATCTCTTGAAACTCTAAAACTGTACAGTCTTTAGTACCTAAGTCCTGTATACAAATCATGCATATATATATATATGTCTATATATTCTAGATAGAGATGTTAGTATATATTTTATAATCATTGATATTTGAAATAAGGTTGTTGTCATCAAAACTCCATTCTCCAACAGTTTTTGCATGGTTTGGATTGAATATTGTGCTTCTCTATATATTTGATTACAGTTTATATATATATACTCGAAACGGTGCTATTATATTTATTGATGGATGTGTGGTGATGGAAAGCATCATGCTTGAAAACGGAAAAAAATATTCTATGAATTCCAACGACTTGTAATGGTTATACTCACGGCTTATTGGTTACCACTTTCCCTCGGCCTCCAATGAAAAATTCCGATGCCTTCCAGCAACATCGAACGACAATTTGGTCACTAAGATATACCATGTGTCCAACCTAGCTATCGAAAACCAACTCATACTGTTGTTGGACTCTATTGAAAACAACCTGTCGTTGCCATTGGAAGTCATTACAAAACGTGATTCACATTCACATGGAACCTTCAGCCTCTTCCAACGGTCGCCGACGGTTAGTTTCCATTAAAATTCACTGTTCCTCTTGTAGTAATATATGTACATATGCGCGTATGTGATATTTTACGATGTTTGTGCATTTGAAATTAGGTTTATATGTACCGTATATGATGTTAATCGAGATACGAATGTACATATGTGGTTGGAAGATCGAAAAAGCAGTTGGAATGCATAAAAATGTTTTAGATAAATGATGGTTGGCGACGACTGATGACAAGTAGTGATGACCAGCGGCATATTTTTGGTTATAACATGATGCACATATTGGTTGACATGTATAAATCGATTAGTGTTGGCTCGAGATTATTTACTATCATTAATCATCGCTAACTGTGTCGATAAACTCATCACTAGAGCCGATGTTTTTTTATTGATTAATACTGTTAAAAGCAACCGCTAACGATGACTAAGTGTCGTCGCTAATGGCAATGTTCTTTGTAAATGTTTATGGAGTATCTACATGTTTTAATCTCTAGTCTTTAGTTTTCTTTTGTACCCTCTGAACTAGGTAAAAGATATGAATATATATACACAGGCAAAAAATCTAACGGTTCTTTCCACGGCCTCTCTCTGATTCTCTAACGCTTTTTCCAGCGATTTTTCCCGGTTCTCTTCTTCACCGTCGCTCTCCGTGACCTGCTTTTGAGCTCTAGTTATCATCTTTCTTAAAGTTGCCTACTTTTGTGACAATCGTTCTCAACCTTTTCTAGGGTTATGGATCGGATTTGTGCAAAAGGCGACTTCCTTGTTCATGGTACCTTTGACCGACATTGCCCACCGGTCGATACCATTTGCAAATCTGTTGGCTAGGTCGTTTCTGGTACACTGCTAGTGGTAATTTTTAGAATCTCTTCTCTCGAGATTCGTTTGGGGATTCTGAATTCCTTTGTTGCATTGGTTCGACAACGGTTCCTCGTGGTGGAGGGTTGCTTCTTGAAATTACTCCCGATGTATATTGGGTCTCTAGGTTTGTATCCTCTTGCGGCTAGTTTGCCTGTTGTTGGTTGTTCATATG
The DNA here is from genome assembly GCA_030737875.1 of Allium sativum. Lineage (NCBI taxonomy): Eukaryota > Viridiplantae > Streptophyta > Magnoliopsida > Asparagales > Amaryllidaceae > Allium > Allium sativum. The sequence continues at coordinate 889,691,973 of CM060912.1, read as the reverse complement.
GTTTTAGGGAATCGAGCTGCTCGTATGGAAAACAAGGCGAAGGGGATTTCATCACCACTTTCTCTCCTTGTCTTTCCTTTGAGGGCGTCACCTTTTCACTAGCTTCCCATGAACGTCGTGCATCGCCTTCCGGTTTAATGTTTGGCCCCCTCTTTTGCAGTGGATCTCCTGGACCTCTAGCGTTCGCTAGCCCATGTATAGGTAGAGTGCGCATTAGGGAGTTAACGACCCTAATCCGAACTTTACCAACATTAGAGCCAGTGGATGTGAGCCTTTGTTACACGCGTTCTGTGTCTGGTTCTATGGGTGTTTCTTTTTCTGGTAAGCGTAAACGACGCAGACGTCGTAAGCATAGTTGTACTGCTCAGGCTGAGTCCTCCTTTTTGGTCGGTTGTGCTTTTGCGGACAGTGTCGTCACCATGTTGGCTGCTTCAGTGCAAGCTCTCCCTACGTTAGCTTTAGCTAACAGTTTCTTAGCTCTTGATACTCAGTTCGAGGCAGGTGTGGAGCTTCTTGTGAGTGGCTAGCGTCGGAGCGATGATTTAGATGCGACGTCACTGGGTTGCGGGAATGTGGGCAGCCTTTGTTTGTAGCCACTTCATATGATGATTGGCGTGGCAAATGAGACAACATATGGCTATGAGTTGGTTTCTTTGTAGAATGCTATTAGGCCTTTGGATTGTTATGTGTCTTCTTGCCTAGGAGATGCTTTGGTTGGTAAAGAGGATACCGAAATCTTTGGCTCGGAGTATCATGTGGGCTCTGGTATTGGGCTGGCATACTTCAATATGGACATTCAGTGAGTGTTTACTGGAGATGTTTCTTCGAGGTAGTTTTTGGATCTTGAGGTAGTTGGCTGTTCATCTGTTCAGCTACATTATTTACCAAAATTTTTGAAGTAGGCGGATCGTACAGTTTTGTTGGTTGGGTTTTATGCTATTGGTTCACCAGAGATGACGAGTTCCATGTTCTTTTCGCTGCATGGATTGTATCAGGTTCGACCAACCTTTTTTGTTGATATGGCCTGTTTTGATTTAGCTTCTTTCCCTTGTTCTGGTTCGATAGTTTCTATATGTGTTGTACAAGGGCGTTCAGCACTTTGTACGCCTTTACTGTTGTGTGTTTTGTCGATGGGGTATGCTTCTCCGGTTTTGGTGCACGCGTGGGGTGATCGGTGATTCCCCATTGGTGGCCAAACTGGCTTGCTATCGACGTTAGCTTTTATGGGATCTTTTGGTTCTCTACCAGATCCTTTAAGCTAGCTAGTCTACTTGTTTCTGTTTGTTTTTTGGAAGGGGTGAACTCTTTCTCGTGCTTGTGGGGTTTTGTAGCAAGGTACTGCCATAGCAAGACTGCAAATGTCTTATGTGCGATGGTTGTCTTTGGTTTGTCGTTGTTGATGGTAGAACTCGTTTGATAGTGCAGGTAGACTCTACTAGTGTGATGTGGCTTATTGGTCAAGCCCATATAGTTGTCAAGTTGTTGGATAGCTATACGGCCTTACTACATGGTCTCCATACTAGTTTGAGCCTCTCAGTTTTCATCCGTATTGCCTTTTTAGTTTTGTCCTCATCGGTTTGTGCGCTTTCGAGCAGGTTCCCGGTTGGTATGCGGACTTTACCGCCTCTACCGGTTTGCCAACCCAATGACAATCCGGTATTGGTAATGTCCATACAGGATCCGGTAATGCGACGAGTGCGCATCCCTACATGTCTTAGATTTTTTTTGCTTTTGTTGTTTCGATGTCACCCACATCAGCAGGAGAGGTTACCTCCTCTCCTGCTATTGTTTCCCCTCCCCCTTTCTTAGTAAGGAAGAGATAGCGATCATCGACGATCGTCTAGCTCGCTTTACGAAGAATTCATATCCATCGCGAATTGTGTTTCGTGATCAGACATTTCTCCCGCTTTCTGGGTTGTTTCTGTGCATCGTAGACTGAGAGAGTCTCCATGCACTCCCCGCACCATTCGCACACGTTCTATAGCAGCGTCCAAGCATATTGTTAGATATACTTGACACATGCTTTATCTTATCCGAGGTGTGTTTGGTGCTCCTTGTTTGTGTTCTAATTCCCGCTGCTTCCGCTCATTTTGCTTTTCGATTGCGAACTTCTTGTTTTGGAATGTTTGTGGAATTGGTAACGATGCGTAATTAGCTAGACTGAAGCATATAGTGAAGAAACACTCGGTGTGTATGGTAGCGCTTATGGAGCCTTTTATTAGTCCAGATGAGGCCACCAATGTCATTTTGTTGCTTGGTTTTGGTGGTGCTTTAGCCAATATGTCTGCAAAGATTTGGATCATGTGGTCCAAAGATGTTGTAGTTCATTCAGTTTTCGATTCGTACCAGCTTCTGTCCGTAGCCTATTTGTTCCCATCCTTCTCATCCAGTATTCTTTTTTCGGCTGTCTATGCCAGGTGCGATCGGACTGAGAGATTGACCTTTGGTCTGACATCCTCTCTCTTTCGGATTTGGGGTTTGCAGTATCAGTTTTGGGAGTCGACTTCAATGTAGTCTCCTGCCATGCTGAGAAACGGGGAGGCATTTCCGTTAACCGTTCGGCGGTGGCGGATTTTAATGCCTTCATCATTGGCTCGGGAATGTCTAAGGTTTCTTTCATCGGATCGGCCTTTACTTGGTGTAACAACCAAGAAGGGCTGAACCGGATTCTCTCTAGGCTTGACAGAATGTTGTTTCAACCTTCCCTCCTCCTTCTCTGTCTCGCATCCGCATTGGACTTTCTCCGACCATGCTCCTATGCTTCTCAGTGGCACTCCACTTACACTTTTTGGCCCCTCCTCCTTTAGGTTCCAAAGTATATGTAGGTCACATCACTCATTCCATCGGGCTGTGGAATACTCATGGATCTCCCCAGTAGTTGGCTTGTCCTCTTTTGTGTTTTCTCGTAAGCTTAAGTGTCTCAAGGCTTGCCTCAAGCCTTGGAATGTGCAAGTGTTCAAGAATATTTTGATCATGTACGAGCGGCCGAAGTGGTTCTAGTTCTAGCAGAATCGTCCTTCGATGAAGATCCTTCTTCTACTAATAAGAAGGCGTGGGCTCTGGCCCACGTAGACTTTTCGTCGGAGCTCCGTGTAGAGAACGACTATCTTCGGCAGAAGGCGAGAATCAAGAGTGTTGTCGATGGGGACTTGAGCTCCAAGTTCTTCTACTCTACCATTCAAAAGAATAATATACATCTTTCGAATCTTCATATCCAGCATCATGATCTCTCTAAGGCTTCCAATCCAGAGGAAGTCAAGGAGACCGTCCTCTCTCACTATCAAACCTTCCTAGGCTCTCCATCGATTTTGGACTCTGACCCGACACTTTTAGCCTTCATTCTCAGTCTGGTTCTTCCTTTGGAGAGTGTTAACCTTGTCGCTCCTCCTTCTCCGAAAGAGATACGCACTTGTGTCTTCACACCTAGTGAGGATAGTGCTAGCAGGCCTGATGGCTTCAACGGGGTCTTCTACCGGAGTGTCTGGACAACAATCCAATCGAATTTCTTCTTAGCTATTCGGTTTTTCTTCTCTGGTGAAGATCTACCTCAGGGCTGGAATTCCACCAACTTGGTCCTTATCCCTAAGTGCGAAAATCCACGCACGTGTGTGAATTTTCGTCCGATTTAATAAGGTTATATCGAAGGTCCTAGCCAATAGGTTGGCTCCGTTTCTTCAGTGTATTATTTCTTCTTCTCAAGCTGGTTTCGTAAAAGGACGATTGATTACGGATAATGTCCTTTTAGCTCAAGAGCTGGTTTCTCAGATTGATCGAAAGGTCAGGGGTTCTAATGTAGTCATGAAGCTGGACATGGCTAAAGCTTACGATCGCGTGTCCTAGTTTTTCATCATTAAGGTTTTAAGGGCTTTCGGTTTTCCTGAAAACCTTATCTATATTATCTGGAGGCTCATTTCCAACTGTTAGTTTTCATCAATGGATCAACTAACGGATATTTCAAGGCGACTAGTGGACTTCGTCAGGGAGATCCTCTTTACCCTACTCTGTTCGTTATCACTGCTTAAGCTTTTGTACGTGGCTTACATTCACTTACGATAGCAAATCAGGTTCATCGGTTTGGCATCCCCTCAGGCAACCCTTTCATTTCTTCCCTTTCCTTCGCTGACGATATTATCATTTTCACGAATGGTAGCCGTCGCTTAGTCTGTTGCCTGGTCTTCCTCATTCAGCAGTACCAGAGGTGTTCAGGACAACTCGTTGACTCTACAAAGAGTTGCTTCTTTCCAGCAAGTGACTTGTCTGCGGTTAGATATTCTTGGATTGAAACCTTCACTGGTTTCAAAGCTGCCTCCCTTACCGTACCTCGATGTCGCTCTTTATAGAGGTCGTAAGCTCAACGCCATTTTCGACCCCTTGACTTATAAAGCCAGGGGAAAGATTATCAGGTGGAATACGGCACTTCGCTTTCAAGCAGGAAGACTGATTCTCATAAAGTCGGTGCTTGACCCGATGGGAGCGCACGTCTTTGCTGTTATGAATCCTACCTCTTCTTTCTTCCATTGGTACCAGTTCCTGGTATCGTTCTTTTTTTGTGGTAAAAAGGACAACGCTAATCGTCACCATTGGATTTCATGGGACATCATATGTCATTACGAAAGTGAAGGGGGTTTGGGCCTTGGAAATACAAAGGATACTAGTAAGGGCTTTTCTTGCAAGTTATGGGCGAGGTTTGACGCGAACGACCCTTTATGGGCAATGTTCCTTCACGCCAAGTAAGTAGACTTCAGGCTGCGAATTTCTCCGATATCTCATCCTACGCTTGTGAGACGTGGAAACAGATGCTATCCGTGAAGGACTTTTCAGATTCAGATGGAGGTGTGTCCGGATGGGATGGTGGTCCCTTTTCTCTACGGGCGATATAGAGCTCGGTAAGGACGCCGACTCCGTTTCTCCTTCACTTCTCCTTCATCCGGGATGTCTGTATTCCCCTGAAGGTTTCTCTGTTTATATAGCGGACCCTACATGGTGGACTACCGATAGATGAGAACCTCCATAGGATTGGCATCCCGATTGTGTCCCGTTGTAGGTGTTGTGGGTCTGGTGACACGGAATCCATGGCCCACTTGTTTTTCTTTGACTTTTCCACAAAAGCTGTCTGGAATTACTTCGGAAACTTGATAGGTCTTCATGGTAATGCGTTTACTCTGCTTGAATAACTGAGTTTCTGGTGGGTCGAAAATTCAAGTAAGTCTCTTCGCTCCATTCTTTTTCGGTTAATCCCTTTTCTTATTTACTGGCATATCTGGTGCTCGAGGAATAAGGCAATTTCTGAGGAGATGCCTATGAGCCCTCGTTCAATCATCCGAAAGGTAAGGAATGATGTGTTCCTTGCATTTTGTGGCAGAGCTTTTAGAGGATCTATTGGTTCTAGATCGAAATGGCTGGCTGAAACCTTTGATGTTACATCAATTCCATCTACCCCCCCGAGCGGGGATTGGTTGAACCATTTTTTAGGATAGTGGGATCCATTCCACTATACTTCCATCACCTCCCCCACCCTCTTTTTAGACCTGATTAGGTTTGCTAGTACTGCAGAGTTTGGATTTACAAGTTTATCGGTTCGCTGGTCTTTGGATCTAATTTGGTTCTATAGTAGCTATCTTGTGTTCGAGCTTTTAGACGATATGAGAGCTTGCATCATCAGTTCTTATAGTTGATCGACCTTTTCCAGATCCTTGCCTTTTCATGTGGGCAATTTCGCTTGAGTGGCTTTCTTGATTTGCCAGTTGCCATACCTTTTCGCTGCGATTTTGACTATTTTTATGTATATATTTTGTTTGCCATACTGTTTAGGCTATTTTGTATGTCGCACTTTTGTATTTATTAGGAGTACATATCCTATAGCCTTTTCTACAGATCTGTTTTTGTGAGCTATTGGAGGATGACAAGTTTCTCCTTTTTATTATAAAAAATTACATGAAGAAAAAAAGATAAGATAGAATTTTTGATTATCTCTTCGCGAATGTAAGTCAATTTGAATGACGCACGTAAATTATTGTCTCTTTACTATGTGTGCTTTTACTTGGTAGCCGCATATGTGTATTGAGTGTTGCTATTTAATTGGTAGGCTAAATCCTAATGTTCCTCATAATTATTTTTGTGACATTATCCTTAATATCTTTAATAGTAGTCGGAATACCTTTGTTGCCATAATTTATTGGTATAAATGTGAACTACCAAAAATATTCTTATATATTATAAACTTATTATTACTAAAATATAAAATCTTAGAAAGAAAATTCACTTATCAGCATGCCAATTGTCAACCGACTTTTGGTCCGATTCCCAAAAGTACACAAGACACATTCGACTCAACATATCACGTGATGTCAAAGCCCGGAGTGTCGCCAAGGGATTAAGGACATGAGCAGGGAAGGGGTCACGTAAACAGGAACCTTACCGCTGCTCAAAACATCACCAAGCTTATGCTACGAACCACAGAAGTCTCGAAGTCCCCCTAGCCTTGTCCCCTCTGAATTCATATTTGAATACCACGTACCCCTCGGGGTACGAATTTCGTACCCAAAGGGTTACGAAATTCATACCTCAAGGGTAAGAATTTTGTGCCCTAAGGGTTAAAAAATTCATACCCCAAGGGTACGAATTTCTAGGAGCGAAAGGAGGGGTTTGAAATTTCTATGGCCTGCATTCTAGGGTTCGAGATTCCCTGATGTGGTCCCCTATTCCTACGTACTCCCACTTAACCACTCCACTATAAATACCCCAAGCTCACACTTCAAAGTGGTTGGAAATTGGTTGATTTGACGTCTCTTCAGAGCTCAAGTTACCTCTTTAATGACAACCAGGCTTTGAAGAAGACGAAGGATAAGAGTGTCATTTTCCTAATATTCATATATGATAATTATGACCTCAAATTATTTAGAAATGTATGTAACGGGATGTCATGTAATAGTCTCAAGCTTCTAACCCTTTATTGCCAATAAAATATCAGTGACTCTTCCAAAGTGGACGTAGGCCCCTCACGGGACCGAACCACTTTAAATCTCTTATGTTATTTACTGCTTTCTGCACTTATATTTCCATGCAAAACTACAATTCTTAAGTAAATATGAATCTTGGGTGTTTATGACATATTTTGCTGTCAAAATTCTGGTGCTTTAACTGAGAAAACTCGGATTTACATCTTTGTTGAATGTCTTCATCTCGACTTCGACGCACTTTTGGTTCCATTCATAACCTATCGTTGGGTCCGCTTACGATGGTTAAGCGAACAAAGAATCAAATGATCGGCTCTTCTACTGCAGCTGAAGCTGAATTACCTCAGCAACCTCAGCCGATGGATATCCCGGTCGGAACTGATACCCATCCTTTTATGGAACCCGAAGCTCCAGCAACACAAGCGCAGATCCACGCGCTTAATCAGAGATATGGAAGTACAAATCTTGAGCTCAATCAGATGTTGAAGATTAACATCAACCTCATGTGCCAACTCCAAGAAAGCCAATGCATCGTTGCTCGACTTCATCTCACTCAGAACAACGCCCATCCATGGCGTACTATCTCAGAAACCTCTTCTTCCGAATCAAGAGGTCCACATCGGAGAAGGAGATTTAGCCTCATCAATAACGTTGTCGTCCGCTTCAACGCTCATACTAATGAAAATGACAATGACAACGGAAATGGTGGCTGGACCACCATCACATACAGTGGGGGAACACAGTACCGTGACCGCTCCCAGTTGATTATCAATGATGAACCAGGTCCGAGTAACCGACCCCCTCCTCGATAGAACCCAAATGTCGCCACTCAGAACCAGTGGCCTACGCTTTTGGCAACCCTACCAATCCAAGCCCCCTCCGATTAAGATGCACGTCAAACCGCTCGACCTCACTAGCCACACCAAAACCAGGCTATTGATGTCGACTACATGGAAGAGGACGATCCCGATGTGCATCACAGAAGGCGTCCACGAAACTAAACTCCCGAAGTTTGAAAAAACCAATGCATACCGCCGGAAGACCCCCATCCAATATATCTCCCCAACATGGTTCGAAGGATTATGAGGGATTTACATGGGAACGACAACGACTCGTGGGAAACCCACTTAAAGCGTAATCCTTTCAATAGGATTGTACATGAAGCCGAGTGGCCCAGATGTTTCAGCATGCCACAAACGACCCTCTATGACGGCACAACCGATCCTTGTACCTTCCTGAACCTTTATGATTGGAAAATGGACTCCAGTCGGGCCACCGACCCAGTCAAATGCAAGTGCTTCCCAGTCTTCTTGTCAGGCACAACTTTACTTTGGTTCTCTCGCCTTCCACTCCGTTAGGTCAACAACTTCGGCCAACTGGCCACAAAATTGGTCAAGAAATTTAGAATGCACATCCCGACTCCGAAGAACGCCATCACTCTGTCTAACCTTTAACTAGGGCCTGCAGAGTCCTTAAGAGCTACCTCTCGCGTTTTAATACTTCCCTTGCCGAGGTTGACGACCAAGAGCCTCTTACCGTACTTTTTCAGCTTGCAAAAGGTGTGCTTCCTACATCTGAATTCGGGGCCTGGATCGACAGGAAACAACCTAAGAGTCTCGATGCTTTCTACGAAAAGGCTGGACAATTCTTGTGCCAAGAGGAAGCAAGATGTAATCGAACTTCTCGGTCCAACCCTTCCAATGGACCATAAGATGAAACATCGACGACGGGATAAAAGGAAGACAAGTTGGAGAACCCTTCGTCACGGATAAAGGAGTAGTTCCCTACAAACCATAGACGAACAACGACAGACGGGGTAGTCGCAACAACAACCAGGTTCCAGTAGATCCCAAGAAGACCAGTCACTACTAAGCCTATAGGACCTGCACTCCACTCAATGAAGACTTGGAAACAATCTACTTGAAAACATGCAATATGCACCAATATAAGAAACCAAATTCTAGGGAGTCCACTGACCGCGAGAAGAACTCCGGCAGGTACCGTCGTTACCTCGACATGTATGGGAACAATACTAATGATTGTCGTAAACTCAAGGATGTGATCGAAAAGCTCATCCATGAGAAGTGACTTGAGCAGTACGTTCAAGACCTTCTTCCTCCCGAAGCAACCTCGGGTCCTCCAACGCCCACGCCTCCATCACTTTCCAAAGCGGTTACGGGTCCGTCCAACCAATGGCGGGGCATTACAATCAACAATATCTATGGTGGGCCTTAACCCACACACGAAAGCTTCCGAAAAATGGAGGAGTGCGTAAGTTCTATAAAGAATGCCACCTACGAAGCTTGCTCCACTTTGGACGAATCCATCCTCGCCAAACTTTAGAAAACTATATGGGACGACATCATCTTCCATGAAAGAGAGTTACAAGAATTAAGATCCCAACCACAGACCCTCTCGTGATCACAGCTGGTGGACTCATACTTTCTAGTTTACATTGTTTTAGTTGTATTTATTGAATCAATTTTTTGTCCATATAAGATATGTCGCTTTTCCGAGTCATATTGGTCATTTTGCATTGTGCTGAAATCGTAACGAAACCCCATGTTTGAGCCTTCATAACTTTCTGATACTTGAGTGTTTTTTCTTGATTCTTTTTAAATGTTGTTGTTCATCTTTTTTTGAGTATATCTGCAAATTTTGGTATCATTCCCAGTTCATCTAGGTGGGTCTCTGGGTGGGGCATTACAGTTGGTATCAGATCGGCTTTGCTTCCGTCCGAAGAGTATTGATCTACTCGGGAAGTTCAGTCAACATCATAGTCATAGTTGCCTAAGATCATAAGAGGTTGGAGACTAAGGACTTGAAACCATGCCATGTCACAATTAACTGCTTCAATGGATCTTCCAATCATCCAGTGGGCATGGTCGACCTACCTGTTGAACTAGGAGGCGGGGATCAGAGCCGGGTCTGAATCCTCACTTTCGTGGTTATCAACATCATCTCTCCCTACAATGTCTTCTTTGGATGTCCCTTCCTTATAGAATTCCGAGCTTTCATGTCACCAGGGTCTCTCCTAATGAAGTTCCCGACAGAGAATGGGATCGGTACGGTTAAAGGTGACCAAGCAACCACTTGAGATTTTACGCAATAGAATGGAAGAATGCACACAATAAGGTCAAAGGCAAGATCATGCCTCTGTCTTCTTGCGCCAAGACCATATCCGCATAGCAATCAAAGGCGTCTGAGCCTTGGCTCAGGCGCCACTTCCATCTTCCGATGATCTCGATCCAAGGGAGGACGAAGAGCTCGACTACGAGAGGGCTACCCCTATAGAACCTACTGAGGATGTTCCAATCGTCCCCGATGACCCGTCAAAGGTCTTGAAAATCGGATCACAACTTCACCCCGCAATAAAAGAAGATTTTGTGGATTTCTTAAGGGCCAACCTATATGTGTTCACTTGGACGCACTCGAAAATGCAGGGCATCGACCCCGCAATCGCTTATCACCAGTTAATTCTCTACCCCTCACTACCTCCGGTGAAACAGAAACTTCGATTCTTAGAATTGAAAGATCCAACGCACTCAAGGTAGAGGTAGACGGCTACTCAACAACAACTTCATTCGCGAAGCCGACTACCACGAATGGATATCTAATCCGATTCTAATCAGAAAAGCAAACGGCAAGTGGCAAACGTGCGTCGACTTCTCCGAATTGAACAAGGCATTCCCCAAAGACAGCTTCCCACTTCCGAATATCGATCGACTTGTTGACTTGACCACCGGATACCGATTCTTATCCTTCATGGATGCTTATTCAGGATACAACAAAATTCCGATGTATCTTCCGATCGGGATCACACCTCTTTCATAACCAACATTGGGCTCTATTGCTAGTGCGTCATGCCTTTCGGTCTCAACAACGCGGGAGCCACTTATCAACGAATGGTTAACCACCTCTTTAAGAACTAGATTGTAAAATCCATAGAGGTATAGGTGGATGATATGCTGGTAAATTCTAAAATATTAAGCGACCACGTTCGTTACCTCTCCGAAATGTTCGATGTCCTCCGCCAATATGACATGAAACTCAATCCCCTAAAATGCTCCTTTGGAGTTGCCTTAGGAAAATTCTTGGGTTTCATTGTCAATTCTCGAGGCATCGAAGTCAATCCAGACAAGATCAAAGCTGTCCGAGATATTCAAGCCCCTCAGAACATCAAGGATGTTCAAAATTTAAATTGGAAGGTCGCTGCTTTAAGTCGATTCATCTCCAAAGCCACTGACAAATGCATTCCCTTTTTTGATTTGCTTCGGAAAGGGAAGCGCAACTTCGAATGGACCACAGAATGCATCGCCGCATTCAAGGACCTTTTGAATTACTTGGGGAGACCACATATCTTGTCCAAACCTGTGGACCACGAGGACTGGTACGTTTATTTAGTTGTTTTCATGCAGGCAACCTGCTCGACACTGGTACGCATTGAAGACCATGTCTAGCGACCTGTTTACTACATCAGCAAAAGATTAACAGGGTAGACAAGAACTGCCCAAGCTCGAGAAACTAGTCTACTGCTTATTGATCTCCTCCCGAACGACTAAAAAGTGGAATATAGAGCTGAGTCAATTCGAGATAACATTCATCCCCTGTCGAGCCATCCCCGGACAAGCTCTTTCTGATTTCACAGTGGAATTCACCGCCCCCTCCTCCAGAAAGCATCGTAGCTCCAGACATTCAAGGGAAACTGTTTGTAGATGGATCTTCCAATAATAAATGCTCTGGCGCCGTAGTCTTGCTCATCACTCCATAGGAGCACCCGATATGCTACGCTTTAAAGCTCAACTTCCCTGCTACCAACGACGACACAGAATATGAGGCCTTGATAGTTAGGCTTAGAATCACGATCGAACTTAACATCAAGGTCATCCAAATCTTCTCTGACTCGCAGTTCATTGTGCGTCAGGTACGGGGGGAATACCAAGTCAAGGGGGCACGGCTCGCTCCCTATCTTGCCCAGGTGTGGGAGTTTCTTACCATCTTCGACCACTTTGTCCTCGCGCATATCCCTCGAGATCATAATGAAAAAGCAGACTCTTTGGCAAAGTTGGCAAGCTCCGAGCATGCACAGCTTATGAGGCTCGCCCCAGTCGAAGTACTCGATTCTCCAAGCATTAGCTGGATGTAGATTGATTCAGTAATGAACACCAAAGCCGAACCTGAGTCTTGGATAACCCCAATCAAGAAATACTTGCAAAACAGAGCCCTCCCGGGATGTTATAGGGAAAGACAAGCGCTCGCTCGCCAATCATCTCGTTACATCATTCTGTATGGAGTGCTCTACCACAAAGATTGCTTTGTCCCGCTACTTCGTTGTGTAGCCCACGACGACGTCAACTGTGTGCTGACAGATGTGCACGAAGCTGAGTGTGGTGACCACACCGGGAGGCAAATCATAACAAGAAAAATCATCAGACACGGTTACTTCTGGTCCACATACAATCAAGACGCCGCGAACTATGCCCGTAAGTGCGACAAGTGCCAGCGTTTCTCAAAGATCCCAAGAGCCCCGCTTACCAAGTAGAAGCAAATGGTCAGTCCTTAGCCGTTTTCCATGTGGGGAATAGACATCACTGGACTCTTCCAATGGCTAGAGGTGGGGCACGTTATGCCATCGCCGCAATTGGTTACTTCACTAAATGGGCGAAAGCCGAAGCTCTCGCCACGATCAACACCAAGAAGGTAATAAATTTCTTTGTCCAATATCATTACCTGCTGCGGGATCCCTCAGGCGATTATCTCATACAATGGGACCCATTTGAGAGCACATTGTTCAAGACTCTCTGTCAACGGCACAACATCGAAAATAGATTCTCGACGGAGGCTCACCCTCAAGCCAATGGGCAAGGCGAGGTTGTCAATAAAGTGATTAAATCCATCATCAAGAAGCATCTAGGAAAAGCCGAAGGCTTGTGGGAAGATGGACTCTCTCTGGCCCTATGGGCCTACCGGACCACCCATAAGTCAGCAACCAGCCACACTACATTCGACCTTGCCTATGGATCCGAAGTCATCATCCACATTGAGCTGAAGCTTCAATCTCGTCGAGTTACCGACTATGATCCAAAAACCAATAAAGATTTACTTCTAGAATCGCTCTATTTGCTCGAGGAGAAAAGGAACGAGGTTGAGCTTAGGGCTACCGCCCAACGTCAACGAGTAGCCCTATATTTCAACTCTAGAGTCCGCCGCAAGGATCTTGATATCGAAGACCTTGTCCTTAAATGGGTCTTTCCCCACCGAATGGTCTCAGCCCTCGTTGGGAAGGCATGTACGTCATACAACGGATGCTCAGAGATGGAACTTTCAAGCTAGCAACCGTAGACGGAGCCGAGCTCCCAAGGGCATGGAAAAGCGAACATATCCTCCGCTACTTTACATAACTTAGTATACAGTTTTCTTGCTTTCCAACGATGTTTTGTTTTCTTGAAATTCAAGGAATTGTAATGGCTGTTACTACCAAAGTTATTAGCAAAGATGATGTTCAATTTCCTTTGTCCTTGCTATGTTTACTTCCTACATGATATGTTCGATTAACCATCGCAACTAGCTTGCACACACAAATATTCGAATGTCAGATCGGCACCCCGAGCACGGGAGCCAGTGCCGCCATTCAAGCCTCGAACCAACGTCAAAGACAATCACAAATAGCCTCGATTCGGCACCCCGAGTATGGGAGCCGGCACCGCTACTCGAGTCTCGAGCCTGCGACGTGACCTAGTATAAACAACTGTACTCGAATCTCGGCCTAGTACCGAGGTCGAGTATAAATCTTTCCACTCCCAAGTCCCCGGACTTGGGAGCAACGCACCAGCCAACCTAGTGTGATACCAACCACTCACACGACTCCATCCGACCCATCTAATCAGGATCCGGTACCTCCCAAATCTCGTCCCAGCACCGAGATTGAGCTTAAATCGTTTCCTCTCCTAAGCCCCAGGGTTTGGGGGCAGCCCTTCGGCCACAATCCAACCCCCGGGTCCGGGTCCAGATCCAGGAATTCTTTGGCGAATAAATGATGCCCTCGAGCTTTAAACTCGAAAGAACGACGGGTGAGTCAAAAGTCAGACGCATCGCAACGTATACGCCTTCACTCTACTTTGGACTAACGAACTCCGGGTGGTCCAAGGCAGAAGGCACCTGGCCTGGATTCCACGCCTCTTGGGATTCCTGAACGTAGGGAACCCCATGAACATAAGCAGTGCACGGTCTCTGCACGACTGGGGACACGTCCCGAGCAGAGATTCTCAATCACATTTCTGTTAGTGAAGCAATAAGTACGCTTGTGCAAGTACAGGACGCTGGAAAACATAAGATGAACATTCGAACACTTAACGTCAAATGCGAATTAGATAACCAATATTTCCTTTTCCACACATCCAAAACAGATTGCATATCTAATATATTTTCTTTCAAATGACAGGATGTACATGAAAACTACACCATGCCTTTAAACACCAAAAGCGAGGGATGTGCTCGCGTATCCTATCTTCCTACATAACCAAAATACCGATAAAATCTATTACAGTTACTAATGCTACTCATACCTTTTCTTTCTTTTCTTCTCTTATATAGATCCAACACTCGGCGGTTCACCAGGGATGAACCTCTATCTTCTGAAGTCGCTGCCTCTTTTCCATCCTTTGCCCTTGGTAGGAGTGACAGACTCGGGAGAAACCGAGGCACGCTGCCTGCCATCATCCTCGCCACTCGTAATTTTGGTAATTCCATAGGAGCAATGCACTGTACTGGCTTAGGAGCAGCACCTAAGGCAAGGGCCAACACAGCGTCACCTTTCCTAGAGCTTTCTTGGCCTTAATCCCTGCTTTCTTCTTATATTCTCTAGAAGCCTTCCGATCCGCTAGCTTCTTGGACTTGAGTTTCACCATGTCATCCGCCTTATGTTGCTCATAAGTAGTCGCATCTTTTTGTTTGGCATCATCGTCAGATTCCTTCTTCCTAGCCTTTGCGGTGACTGTTTCCTCCTCAGCCTTGTCGATAGCTCTCTTTTTCTTGGCATCTTCGGCAACCCTCGGCTTCTTCGCCTTAGTATCGGCCTTCATTTTTTCCACGGTGGTGGCAGCTTTCTCTTTGGCGTCTTACTGAGCCTTTTCTTATGCCTCCTGCCTTGCGTCCTCGTCCTGCCTCCTCTCCTCTTCCTGCTCTTCGGACTTGGCCACCATCTGGGCCTTTTGGGCCTCCACCATGGCTTGCATTGTTGGCACATTGGCCTCCACCGGACCCGTCACATGAGCACTTTTGTCGTCCACAACCTCTCCTTCCTCTAAAAGTCCTTCGTAAATATTGGACCCTAGCTCAACATCCAAGAACGCTTCCACTGGACCTCTTTCCTCTCCAAACCGTATCCCTTGCAGTCCTAACCTAGATTTTGTTGTTTGGGGAAGCATGGGGCAAAGCCTGGTGTCATAGCAGCTCTGAGATGGGCTGCACAGTAAAAACACAAACTTTTAGTCTATAAATTCGATAAACACATCATCTTCGGGTATTTGTGGTAACGAAAATTTACCTCTGGACAGAAAGGGTGTAGATATGATGGGGAGTGTGCTCGCTGTAGTAGTCAAGGTAGATCCAATCACTCCCAATCCCGGGTACTTGGGATAATATTCAATTGAGACCTGTACTGGGACAGTGGGTCCACTTGTTGTGGCGGATTCAGGAGCTGGTGGCCGATAGGAGCTTCCCTTCACGAATGCCTCAGCGACTACCGCGCTCAGTGTAGGAACGAACTTTCCCATTTCGGCAACACGATTTTCCAGTCTCTCCCTCTCGACATCCTTCTGCAACAATCTCCTCCCTTCCTCCAGTTTCTCATGTTTCTCACCAGTTAGGAGCTCTATCATCTGTTGATGTCCATTTATGGTTCCCACGTCCAGCTAGCGCAGCCAAGCCTCATACGGCACTAACCTTTCCCAAGTTTGGGCCAACATCCAAGGGTAATCCCCGACCCATGAAATTCCGCGGAACCTTAGGGCCTTGACATACATGTTTCGAATTTGATTCTTTAGGGATGCTTCTACTCAGACTTCTGCCTCCTCGATCTCCTCCCTTAAGTTATTCATTTCCCTCAAATGCCCAGCCTTTAACCTATATACGAGCTCAATACATCCTTACTACTGGCCTTAGCTTCCTCCTTCTCCTTCCTAGCCACCTCCAGCTGCCTCCTCAACTCAGTAACTTCCTCCTGAAGCTTATGAGTCCCCTCATTCTCAGCCTTCAACCTCTCATTCTCCTCCTTTAGGGCCTCATTGTCCTTCTGAAGCTGGGTACCTGCTCGTTGTCCTTCTCATATTCAGCGTTTACTTTCTCCAGATCATCTTTACCCCTTTTCAGGTTCATGTTCTCGGTTATTAGCGAGGCTGCGGTATCATTGAAAGTTGAATTGGCATGCTCCGCCTCCTTCTTCAGTTCCTCGTACGTTTCCTTTAGCTCCGCTGCGACAACGACACTAAAAAGTTAGCTTTCGAGCGTATAACTGCGAACAAAGGGATCTTTACGACACAGGAAGCAGATTTTCCTGTCTCCTTCTTCAAATTACGGACGGTGATCCATTCGGCGTCAATGGTCAACCCTTGATTTTGGATTTCCACGTTCTTCTTTTTGATCTGTTACGAGAGCTGAAAGGAATACTTAATGAGCTCTTTAGCTTGGAAATACGCGGCCTTAACCTGCATCCATACCTCCTCAGTGTTCGCCCGGAGATTCGGACTAATATCATGAAGGAATACTAGTTCGTCGAAGTAATGTTTGGGGTACTTCTACTTTAGCAACACTTTCCTCTCCTCTACAGAAAGCTCTTAGGTCTTAGACATTACCAGATCCTTCTTCTTCTTCGCCAACTCCTTCTTCTGGCGACTGGACTCCTGCTCCAGTTCTCTAGATGTGTGGGTGGGAGCGAAAGCTGTAGTATGAGCAGAAGCTATCGACGACGAATGTCGGGCCCCTACCACACGGAATCTGGAATCTGTCCCAGATGATCGAGAGGAGGTGGAAAAGATGGTGATCGTCTCTATGGCGATGCCCGCTACTACGATCATGTGGAGGTGAAGAGTCACCAAATAAGCTAGTCTCCATTTTGAAGCTATCAACAAAAGTGTTTCTCGGGAATCAGCAACCCCCGTATCCATAGCCTCGACCTCCTTCTCCTCTTTCCATGTCACGTGCCAAAGAAACAGCTTAAAGTCAGATACTCTACATATACAAGCAAACGTTGTGTCATGCGGTGTTCATGAGTGTGTATCCTAAGGGTTCTCTCAACAGAGCAGATAGTGGTCCGCCCGAAGGAGTGAACTCCCACGCAGCCAAAGCTAGTTCTTCCATACTTGTTGTACATAGTCGGGGAGATAAGCCTAGCGGGAGTCTATTAAGATAATCAAACTGGCCCTCTCTCTTGAGTGATATTTGTGGTCTCTGAAGGAGTCGCTAGAGACTACAACCTTGTCAACGCTCTTGCCCTAGCCTTGCCTATCAAAGGCAGAGCTGTGGTGTTCGATGGGCCTTCGTCTCCAGCGACTACCTCCTCACGACCAGTCTTACCCTCGCCTGTTTTCTCCTGAATCTTAGCAGCTTTGCGCGGCTTAATTATACCCGACATGGGGCATCTTCCTCTTCCAACCCGGGGAATCTGCCTCCTTCCCAGTCTCCAGTTCCCTTCCAACACCTGCGACGGCTAGTCTAATTACCGCTCGATCGTCAGGAAGTAACCCTATGCGACAATGTCGGTCCTATTTTAGAATATTCCCAGTGGAACGTGACTCAACCGGGATGGCTAACAAGGAATCGAGACATTCTTGATACACGGTGTCTGTGGGTGCCTCAGGATTTCCTGTCATGTAAGAATGGAGTTAAAAAAACTAAGCTACTAAAATCCACAAATCGCGAAACTGAAAACAAAATGGAATGCTTACTTCCTTCCAACCATCTCTTGGCAAACCCAGGAGGGCAACACATGAAGAACCAATCATGATTTTATATAGTTAGCTTAGACCATGTTCCATTAAAAAACTTAGTGCTGGGTGAAGCCTCTAAGAAATACTGAGATGACAAGATATTAGCTCTCCTCTTCAACTGAAACAAATACCGGATGTCCTCTCAAGTGGGTTCTCGCTGCAGACACTTCCTGTAGAGAATATAGGTACCTAAGAGGGAAGCATATGCATTAGGATGGAGCTGTGATGGCGCAAGGAAAAAGTAGTATAGCATATCCCGAATGAAGTTGTTGGCCGGGGGCATGCACCCAGTAATACATACCTTCCTATTCGAGGCGGTATACCCCACCAGTAGTGCGTGAGCCCTACCATCCTTTCCAAGCTCAACATCATCTCCTTCAAGAATGCGGAACTGCAAGGCCATGCACCTTACTGCCCGTTGCACCCATATGAGATGGCCTCAAATCCGACGGATTTTAAAGTAAAACCGTGTCCACCAACGTATCCAGTGCCACCGGTGCACTTCCCTCAACGATATCTACATTCTTTACCTCCTCATGTATGACCGACGAATGTTGTCCTTCTGGTTGCTCCCCATGATCAGACGCTCCCGACAAACTTCTCACCTAAGAAGGGGTGGACCTCCTGGAAGTCTAAAGCTTGCGGCCCGTCGAGCTAGCATTTCTAGTAGAATTGAATGTGTGCGATGAAGGTAAAGAAGTCTTGGCTTCCGAAGTCTGCTCTGTCATAGATCTTGTCTTCATTGCTATCTATACTTATAACATACTAGTGTCAGACATCACAGATGTATAGCCTGTACCCCTCGTGTTGGTGCGAACTAATAGGTTCGTGCAGTGTTGTGCAATATCAGAACAATAAGGTTTATAAGTTAAAGACTTGAGACACGATGACAACCACAAGTCCTTGAGACTGTAATCATAGTCGTAGTCATCCAACTTTCCCGAGTTCACGTCAAATCGCGACTACGTTACGATCGAAATCGATGAAATATGGCCAACGGTTCTAAAAGTTTGATCACATTCCAAGTATTTATGCTCTAATCCTATGTGTGAAGATAAGTCATCAAGCAGGTTACAGTTACAGTCGTTCCGATCTAATCGTAAAGTATCACAAAGACGACGCGAGCCCGACGATGCATCATGCAAAGGTCGAGTCTCGAGCCGAGAAGGGAGAGCATAGGCAAAGTGCGCAAGGTCAAAACTATCGTGCTCCTCCAAAGCATGAAGACTCGCACCCCCACAAAGGGTACAAAGCTCGTACCTCGTGAAAGATACGAAGCTCATGCCCCCATTAGGGGTACAAAGCTCGTGCACCCTGAAGGTACGAAACTCGTACCCTGCAAGGGGTACGAAGCTCGTACCTCACAATGGGGTACGAAATTAAAACCTCACGAAGTACGAAGTTCGTGACCCCTTCGTGGGCAAGAGCCTGCATAAGATCGACGTCGCGCTTCGTATCCCTCATCGCATTATCTCCCTCTTCCTTCTCCATCTCGAGTTCGCCTGCCATCTCTCAAACTCGAACGCCTGACCCCTCCAAAAATCTCATCCTTCACAAACCTTTCCCCTCCACCGACTACAAAGCCAAGCTCACGACTCGGTTCAACCTCGGGATTTGACCCTGCTCTCGACTCGAAGACCGCTCATGACTCCCAACGGCATCATCAGAAAACGTGGACGATCTCGAGCCTCAAGGAATGGACGAGCTAACGGTCGGAGATGAGCTTGTGACAAGCCGCCACCTACCATTGTAAATTCTGAGTTCCTCTGAGTTTCAAGTCCAAGTTCACGCAAAACAAAGAAAGGAGATAAGGTGGAGGCGAGGTGCGAATTTATGGGGGGAGGGGGGAAGGGGGTCCAAACTCACCGACCCTTCATGTACCCCAGAGGGATACGAGCTCCCATACCCGACCGGGGTATGAGATTTCGTACCCCGCTTGGGTACGAGATTCCGTACCTCCATTTGGGTACAAAGTTTCCGTACCCCAAACCAGGGGCACGCCAAAAAATGTGTAAATGCGCGAATTTCCGCATGCATATGTATATATGTATATATGTATAGCTACATATGCACATATTCGATATAGCGTACGTACGTAACAACATAAACACAATGTCATACCGACTACGACTCGTTTACGATTACTAAGTAAATGGGCTCGACCACTTACATTTATTTTCGTGAGTTTACTAGAGGATCAACGATTCAATAAACACTTCCACCAACTCAAAGCACATCGTGTCAAGACAAGACGTACTTTGGGGGGGGTGGTAAATGTTAACCGACCTTTTAGTCTGGTTCACAAAAGTACACAAGACACACTCGACTCAACATATCACGTGATGTCAAAGCCCGGAGTGTCGCCAAGGGATTAAGGAAACGAACCGGGAAGGGGTCACAGAAACAGGAACCTCACCGCTCCTACAAACATTACCAAACTTATGCTTCGAACTACGGAAGTATCGAAGTCCCCCTAGCCTCGTCCCCTCTGGATTCATACTTGAATCCCACATACCCCTCGGGGTACGAATTTTGTACCCCAAGGGTTATGAAATTCGTACCCCACGAGGTATGAAATTTTGTACCCCGGGGAAGGGTACGAATTTCCAAGCACGAAGGGAGGGGTCCGAGATTCCTATAGCCTGCATTCTAGGGTCCGAGATTCCCTGAAGTGGTCCCCTATTCCTACCTACTCCCACCTAAACACTGCACTATAAATATCCCCAAGATCACACTTCAGAGTGGTTGAAAATTGGTCGATTTGACATCTCTTGAGAGCTCCAAGTGACCTCTTTAATTGCATCCATGCTTTGAGGAAGAAGAAGGGCAAGAGTGTCTTTTTCCTAATATTCATATATGATAACTATGACCTCAAATTACTTAGAAATGAATGTAACGGGATGTCATATAATAGTCTCAAGCTTGTAACTCTTTATTTGCAATAAAATATCATCGAGGACGTAGGCCCCTCACGGGACCGAACCACTATAAATCTCTTGTGTTATTGACTGCTTTGCACATTTATTTTTCCAAGCGAAACTACAATTCTTAAGTAACTAAGAATCTTTGGTGTTTATGACATATTTTTCCATCAACACCAACCTACAAATATTATTATATCATAATATCATTTAAAATAGGATTTTATACGTGAAGTTTATTTACAAATTAAATATTTACCAATTTTAATATCGCTTATAAATAGGATCCATCAAATAATCTTTATGTATAAATTCATTTTTCATTAACGAATATTAAAAATGAAAGTTCACACCTAAAAATCATAAGGTATTGCTACATAAAATTTTAATTAAAAAACATGATTTTTAATACCAAAACATACATGTAAATAATTTTATTTTTAATCGATAAACATATAAGATCTTTTTTATAAAAAAAACCCATGCATGTTATAAAATAAAACAGATAACAAAAGAGAAGCCATTAGAGAGAACATAAACGATTAGGAGAGACTTTTATTTCTATTAATTCAAGTGTGTATAATTTCTATTATATTGGCTCCTTTATGTATAGACTTTGGAGCTGATGTTAAACTTATCCCATGATGTGGAACTAAACAAAATATTACAAAAGCATATTCACTTTTATATATTACAACATTCCCCCTTGAATATGCGTCTTCAAAATCTTCAATGCTCCGCTAACTTGAAGTTGTCCCTTTTAAAACATATATGATGATTGCTCCCCTTTATTATTATCTTTCTTGCATATATCCATTCAGTCGATACAACTATTGTATGTTTCCTTCAAAACTCTATCAGGAAAAACCATTGGGAAAAACCTTGAAAGAGAAAAAGAGTACAACGTTTGACATTATGGATATCATGATATTCCTTAAAAGAGTTGATGCTTCAGGATCAAAACAATGCCTCATTAAAAACCTTTTTATGAAAAACCCTGTGGGAAAAATCATAAACAAGGAAAAAAGTGCAATTTGTTTCATCTTTAGGTAACATGTTTTACAATGTTACCATAAGCAGGATCAAGATAATGCCTCATTAAAAACCTTACTAACAAAAACCCGGTGGAAAAATATTAGTGAAGGAAAAGAGTACATTATAGCATAATTTTATATGCTCCCCTTATTTATAACTCATTATTTAATTAGTCTATTGATGTAGTCGACGCATGCCAGTTTTGTACATCATCTTCTAGAAAAAAGATTTGGAAATTGCCTTTGAGAACCGATCTACCCGCTTTTCTTGAAACTGAATTTGTTTCTCCTCTTTCTTGTTATTCTTTCATTCATGTGTGAAGAGAAATTTAGAAGAAATGTGCTCCATCCTATTACCCTTGATATAATTCACTTGAATCTGAGCCATGCAAACTATCTTGTTTTCATAAATAATAGTTTACTGCATCAAAAGATGTTTGATACTTCTGAATCAAAATGTTGCCTCATCAAAACCTTGCTAAGAAAAACCCAATGGGTAAAATCTTAGCGAAGGAAAAAGAGTACAATATAAAATGTCATATTTACTACGTCAAAAGGAGTATGATACTTATGGATCAATGTAATGCCTCGTTAAAACCTTAATAAGAAAAACCCAGTGGGAAAAATCTTAGTAAGGAAAAAAAAGTACATTATAACTTATTTTTATATGTTACTTTTGGGTTGATACTCCTGGATTATGACAATGCCTCATTAAAGCCATACTAAGAAAATCCAGTAGGGAAAAACTAAGGAAAAAAGTGCATTATAACATACTTATGGATGCTCCTCCTGATTTAATAATTTCCTCTGAATTCGTATTCTTCTTTCAATAACTCTAATTGCTTAAAATACTTCTTAATGAAGTTTGTCTTTAAAAACTTCATGTGCTTTTCGATGCTTTAGGAATGTTTTCATATTTAAAATGCCTCCTTTTTATGACTTGTATGCTACTAATATTCATTTATGAATACATTTCATGTGCTTACAATTTTGCATTTCAACCGGGCTTGCATATTGCAATACACAATTGATGAATAAGACAACTTTCATTATGGAAACACTAAGCCGGAAGTAATCTACCCATCTTGAAGTATCAAGATTTTCATTACAACAATACTTAGAAAAATGAAGTATAACAAGATTTTCATTACAACAACACTAAACATGAAGTAATCTACTCATCTTGAACTATATCAAGATATTCATTACAACAATACTTAGAAGAATGTCATAATCTATCGATCATGTTCTTGGTATTCTTTATAATAACAAATGTTATTTATATTCTTCTGGAACTTATATATTATAATAAGTTTTGCATATCGCAACTACCACTTCAATGGATACTAAGAGTTTCATTACAACAATTCTTGAAAGCAGGAAGTGATCTACTCGTCATGAATTATCAAGATTTTCATCACAACAATACTTAAAAGAATGTTGTAATATACATTTCCTGCTCTTTGCATTATTTACCACTACCAAAGTTGTTTAAATTCTTTTGGAATTTGTATATTTTCATTCTTTATACCTTTAGGGTATTGTAAGCGTTTTAAACACTTTCACTATTTTAATCAGTTCAATTATCTCTGAAAGTGCAATGCTCATGGCACATAATATGTTGTTGACACTATATGATGCTTCGGTAACTTTAGTGTATTTTTGTCATTATATATAATTTTATTTTTATCTTATGAACTACAGGTTTATATCTTATGGACTACAGGTCCATATATCTTATTTAGGAGAATTTCATGATGGCTAATCGTGTTTCTCTCTAATATGAGATTTTTAATCCATTTATAAATAAGCGCTTTATTATTTATTAATTTATCATCAATGATTATTTCTTGTTAGTTTTATACATGATTTATTGAGATCTAAAAAATATCATGCTTTAGGCACATAAACAGCTTCTAGGGTTATTTGACAATTATATCATGAGTTTCTTTCAAAGCAATCTTAAGTGTTTCTTCAAGAATACTCACCTCCATTATTTGACATATTTATGACTTACTCCAAAAATATTTTGAACTGACTTTTATACCATATTTTCAGCTGTGATTTACACTTTTTGATCCTTCGAGGATTCAAATCTATATTGGAGAAAGTCTACTAGGGACATAATTGATAATTTATGCAAGTTACTTAATACTTTGCATAATTCTATATGTTAGCAAATATTCAACATCGATGGTTCCTTTATCCTCCCCCTCAATGTTGACAAACATTGTCACTTTAAATAATAAACCCTTGGATTCTCATTTTTTGATCTATTATCGCATTATAGCTAGCAAATACATTAGATGTATTTCAATTGTAGGAGGATAATGCTCTTATTAGTTGATAAGACGCATTCATATTGTATTGCTTATTCCCTTTCATTGATCTGATGACTTGGAGGAATTTTCTATCATTTGAATATGCACATGACTTCAGGTCATTCAATATTGATGTCAATCGACCTTCTGAAATATTAAATAATATATGCATACTTTATAATATGAGCTCATGACAACTTCAGGTTGTTAATTAAATATTCACATATATGTGTATATACGTGCGTCCACGTATTTCATATGTAATTGATTTGCATATTCTTTCTCATTCGAGTTATCTATTTTAAAACAAATTGTTTATAAGGTTCCAATCATTAGTTTTTGCTTATCAAGCAATGTCAATGCGAATTTTAAAGATCGTATCATAAAGTCAAAAACATCTGATTTGGAATTGAATTGAACTTTCGATTCAAATAAAATATATAAGCAATTTCAAGAACTTCCGGTTCAGACAAAATATACAAACAACTTCAAGTTGTTAAACTGTATTGAACTTCTGGTTCAAATAAAATATATAAACAACTTCAAGTTGTTAAACTGTATTGAACTTTTGGTTCAAATAAAATATATAAACAACTTCAAGTTGTTAAAATTTATTCTTCAACACAATATGTAAATATAAATATATCAGTAACATACAACTCATTTTGAAAATTGTGAAATCTTTGGATGCATTATCATTATTGTATATGATGTAACTTCTTTAAGAAGTACAATGTTATTATTTCATATAGTTTCAATAAAGCTTCAGACTTTTAAATTACGAAGTATTTCAAGTTCAATGATTAAGGAACTTCAAGTTCCTATGCATATATATATATATATATATATATATATATATATATACAAATACATATGTATATCAAGTTTATTAATTTATGATGAACTTCTGGTTCTCAATGTTTTAACATACTTCTAATTTAGAAGCTTTTACATTCTTGCTAATTATCAAGATTTCAAACCGTAAACTTCATCAAAAAGTTTCTTTTTTCATAATTCAAGACTTCGGGTCTCAGATCTGAGTTATACAACTTCTTCCATTACATTAGATATTACTCGCTAAATATATCGAATAGTAATACATATGTCTATTCTTATTCTAGACACAAACATACATCATTTAACTTACAATAACTAATGTTTTTAATACATTTATAACAATATGATAATACAATATATATTACCATAACGATAGGTTTAATGTATTTATTATAAAAATAACGGAAATAACCATTATACGGTCTAAATATATGAATCAAAAATTTCTACTTAAATCAACAGAACAAAATTTGGATCTAGCTACAATATTGATCAACGACAAAACTGAAATAAACAACTTATAGTTGTACTGCATTTCTCAATAATCAAATTTTCTAAAATACCACATATATGCATAATATCTGATCGAGAATTGAATAGAAATGCACAATTACAAAACTGAGATTTTACATTCTTTAATGTGAATGATTCGAAAAACTTGCAGATCTATACATAAAATTAACAAACATAAAAATTACATGTTTTAGATTCAAATTATACAATCCATATATAGATCTTTTAGATCTTTATTTTTACATCCAAACTATCTCTTACCATTACAGAAACTACAGGTTCTAAAATTCCCATTTTTATAACAAAAATTGCTTCTGCATTCGTTTCACATATGAGAGTCATTTTACTATTTTTCTTCAAGATTTTTTTTTAATGATCCCTTTTAACAATAAATTTCTTCAAGAAATTATGTGTGGCACAAAATTGGAATATCTGCCTTTTGCCTTTTATTGAAACTTTACCTTTCACCGATTTTTCAAATCATTTCCTATTATTGGTCATTTACTATAAGCAAATATTAAATGCAATTATATGCTTTGAGGCTTTATTTTCATGTTTCTCATTTGCGTATGAACTTCAGGTTACTCATTTGCATATGACCTTTAGGTTCCGCATTTGAAAGAATTTATATATGAACTTCAGGTTGTATGAACTTCAGGTCATTTGCATATGAACTTCATATTCCTTATTTGCATATGAACTTCAAGATCCACATTTAAAAAAAAAATGTATATGAACTTCAGGTCATTTGCATATGAATTTCAGATTCCTCATTTGAAAATTGTATATGAACTTCAGGTCATTTGCATACGAACTTCAGGTTCCTTATTTGAAAGAATTTGTTTACATCATGAGTTTTCAATCTCACTTCAGTGATAAATAAATATTGCTATTGATTTTAAATGCTAAAGCATTATATTTTATACCCATAATTCTGGTGGATATACATAAAAAAAAATCATTTTTTTTTCAAGTTATATTCTGTCTTTGTTGGGTATATATAAAAAATTCATTTTTTTCATGAGATATTCTATATATAGTCTATCCAAAAGAATTACAAAAGAAAAGTAATAGTAAATCGGAAAGGATAAAACTAGATCTACCTCTACATCGTCAATAATGTAAACAATACATATATAATCGAATCTCCATCAAATTGGATTTGGAAAAACCAAAATTAAATCCGTAGAAAATTGAAAGAATAAATCTAGACACATACGTAGGGGCAATTAAAATAATTAGATCTAAAAAAAATATAGATCTTTTAGAACTCATTCTAGATCTATAAAAAATATATGGAGAAACAGATCTACAAGTCTGAATCAGGTCTAGAAGAATAGAAGATAACACAAATCCATAGATCCATTAATCGAAGATTCTCAAACAAAAGAAAATAATTGCAAAACAAATCTAGAAATCCATGAATTAATAATTCTCAAATAAAAATTATTTACCTCACAAATTCATAGATGTAGATCTAGATGATTTCAAAAAGTAAAAAAATAGCTCTACTGGAATCTCGTGCTGATAACGTGTTATAAAATAAAACAGATAACAAAAGAGAAGCCATTAGAGAGAACATATACGATTAGGAGAGACTTTTATTTCTATTGATTCAAGTGTGTATAACTTCTATTACATTGACTCCTTTATATATAGGTTTTGGAGCTGATTTAAACCTATGCTATGATGTAGGACTAAACAAAATATCACAAAAACAAATTCACTTTATATATTAATTACAACAATGCCGATGAGCTTATATTAATTGATTAATTTGTATGGGATCGGGTTCTAAATATAATTTAAAGTCCCGAACTTTTGGCATACGAACCGGGGCAGAACGATATAATATCAAGTGATGTTTGTTCATATGTTAGTTTGTAAATTTCAAAATTCACTCCTGCTCCCTTCTAAAACTACCATCATTGTTGTTGGAGAATATGCGCTGTCTACACTACAAATGTTTGTGCTTCAAATATTTAATTACTGCAGTTAGATCTGTATCTATTTACAGTCTACAATACGTGTTTTCGTTGAAAATAATGACATATGGAGAAACTTCTTCCTTTTGGGAGTATATTTGAATACAGGGACTGATTCTTATTACCATTTATTTATGATCGTCAGTTACCTAACCAAGCTTAATATTCTGAAAACTCAATCATAGAAAACAAGCAGAACTTCATATACAACATTTTAAAAATTTTGAACTATTTAAATAATTAGAACTATTTAAAAATTTTGAAGTCTACCAATGATGTTTCTTTTGTAAATAATAATGACAAACCCTTGGCGCAAATGATTAAAAAATTAACAACAAACAGAATCAGTGTACTCTATTCGCCTCCAAGGGCCAAGTAGCTATGTCATCATATAAATTATGTGTTACAAGTATACTTATCTGTGGGCAAAAGTCATATATAATAGGTTCATATTGTGCCAATATACTCGTTTCTTATAATAAGCATAAATACATAATACTTATCTGATGGGGGTTGAATTTATGTGTGGCGATGAAAGAACTGTGGATCCCTAATCCATATACAAAATGCAGGGCTACAAGTAGTTATCAATGTTGTTCAATATGGAAGCAGGTAAATTGTGTATATTATAAAAAATAAAGCATGATTTAGAGCCTGATGTACCCAAAGAAGTCAATTATCAACAAAGTCAAATGTTACGTACGCCCAAAATGGAAAGGAATTTGGTTTAGTACGTACGTACATTTCAATTTGTCCTTCCAAGTCCTTATAACAAAACTTATACCTACAAAACAGAGTCTTGCAGAATTTTAATACCATATATGTAAGATTTATATAAATAAACAAGATGCTATAATAAATTTGTCTGAAGAACTTAATGGATGTCACAGGCTCAACGCTGAGGATGATCATACATATATAATAAGTACTGTTTACATAAGAGTTAATGATCATCTCATTTTGCTTATATTCTAACTTGATGACCTATAAGAAGTACCATTTAGCGTAAGAACAAATTTGTTTATTCACCACTTGAGGTTTCAATGAAGATGAAAATGTCATTGTAAAACATGACAGTATAGTTGGTATTAATATTTGTCTGTTCCCCACTTGGAATACTTTTCTTTTGCTTGCAGAAGCGCATACATCACAATAGCAATGAAAGGAGTTCAATTATTGCAAATTGCGGCTCAGTTAGTAATAAATAAATAAATGTTGCAATGAACCATGTCTAATAGAACAATTAGTTAACCTACCGAATAATAAATAATAAATCAATGACCTAATATTTCCAGTATGCAGATTCCTTTCCTATAAACATATATGCCAGCGGATATAGTTATATCACAAGGGCATGAACATGGGGATTCAACAAAAGAAGCTTGAAGAAAAGAGTGAAGCGTGTGCAGTGATGATAAGAGATACTGTGGAGAATTTGACCATGGAGTCTGTATTTTGAATTGTGTGGCTTTGGCATCGTAGACGAGTGGAAGTTGTGATTTGGTGTTTGGTTGTTTATAAGTGTAGCATGCATCGCACTATTGCCCACACTTGCATATAAAACTAACTTACAAACTAGGAACTTAGACGGATGCCACCGTAAATGCCCAAGATTGTTAGCCACATAATTATATATGCACACTGTAATTGGGTATAGAATTATAGAAAGTTGCTTTTTCATATTTTGTTTATGGATTTTTTTTTTTTTTTTAATTTGAGACGGTTTTAAAAACTTATAACTAAAATAATCCACTTTTCAAACTAATTAGAAAAATATGTCGGTTTTCATATACATTTTTTTTTTTGTATTGACTCCATCTGAGGTAGAGCCTAGAAAAGAAAAAAAATTTAATGGTGGTAACTGGGATGACGCCAATTCAAATTGATTTTTTTTACTAGCACCATTTTAAATGGAGCCAATACGAAAAAATTATAAAAATATACTGGCAGCATCCGGGATGCCGCCAGCGTGCTACGTGGACAAATGGATTTTTTTCTACTGGCTCCATCGCAGGTGATGTCAGTACAAAAAAATAAAAATAAAATATTGGCTGTATCGGTGATGCCGTTAATGTTCATCGTGAACAAAAATAGAATATTTTTTTAATTAGTTTGAAAACTAGTCTATTTCTGTTATAAGTCTTCAAAACCAGTCCAATTTAAAAAAAAAAATATCCTTTATTTATTGCTCATGCATGGGTAGGATTGAACTACAAATGCCAACATAATATGACAACATGCCTTGTAAAATTGTGTTTATGGCCATGCAAAATGAAATATTCTAAAAGCCTAAGAATTAATTATATTTTCTTCTTGCAGTAATTTCGCTTTGTCATCTGCAGCTACTGTAAATTTTACGGCACCAGCTTCTCCACTATCTAACTCCCTTGCCAGCCTGAACCTATACTTACTTTCTGTTGTAGTGGAAATTCTCCAATTTGGCTTAGCAAATTTGCTTCTGCTTTGTCATCAATCCTGCATTCTCCTTTAGATCCACTCCGAATTTTACATCCCTCGTTCTACGATCTGAAAATAAGCGCTATTGATGCTACAGTTATTAATAATATTATTCTCCAGTGAAAGAATGAGATTCGTTGTTAGCCAAAATATCAAAGATACAAAAATATGATAAATCACAAAATATAATCCGTTAAATAATCATTTCATTACATATTCGCATTTGATAATCCATGTTCAGAGAAAATATAATTATTACAAAATACTTCAACAACGATATATGAAGATCCTCCTTGGTTTATCAGAGCAACATTATTTTTCCTTTACATATAATTCATGCAAAATGAAACAATAAAGCAAAAAACTCATTATTAGCTAGATTGTTTCATGTATGTCTTCGAAAGCCTATTCATCTCACTGGATACCTACAAAGCACTACTCTAGGTGTACTCTAATGAGCACCCGAAAGTTTAGAGAGAGAGAAAAAATAAATTAGAATCAAACAATAGTCAGATGCGAATTAAATAGATATCTAGTGATATCATGTCGCTTAGCAGAACAACAACATATAGAACAATTAGAGTTCTTGCAGATTTGAAGAAATAAGAGAAAGAGAAGAAACAGTGATGTACTGAACAGAGTTTTGTGTTATAATTGAATAACAACGTTGTACAGACTTAATGTTATATATATATGAGGGTTCCGCTACACCTATTATATTGCACGTGAACTCTCCCCCTTAATCTCCACCACTCATTCTCTCTCTTCCCATTTCAATATTATTTCTTAGTGGAAAGAGAGAGAATGAGTGGAGAAATGGGTGGTGAAGATTAATGGGGAGAGTTCACGTGCAATATAAGAGGTGTAGCGGAATCCTCCTCATATATATATGTGTATATATATATATATATATATATATATATATATGCACACACACACACACACGCATTTACAGCCTAAATGGGCTTTAGCCCAACTGGGTTATAAAACCCATCAACGGAAGGAATAAAAAACAGTGTACATAAGTGTTATTTCATTTTACTCTCCCCCAAAAAGATGCTAGGACTTCGAACTGTTGAATTTTTTGATTCAAATTTTTATATGAAGAGGATGTAATCAATTAATTGATTGATTTGATTGATTGATTAATTAATTAATTAACTAATTGATTGGTTGATTGGTGTAATTAATTGATTTTGTCATAGAAGGAAAGAAACGAATGATTATATTCTGGAGATATTTTGAAGGGGCAATATGAATATTTGCATAGGTCTTATATTCTCCTATATATGCAGTCTTTTGGTTAGATCCATACAATAACAAGAAGAAGAAATCATGTGAGAATATCTGGTGAGGTTGTGTCTAGTGGCTTGCTCCTTGGAGAGGAAGATGTAGGAATTTGGGCTGAGAGTAGCTACTCATGTTTACTGCTGAAAGACGTAGTTGGTGCCTCCAGATTGTCCAAGGGTTTATCGTCGTTCTTCATCGCTCTTCTGCTCCAACAATATTTGTAGTCGTCTGGATATTCTTTTCCTTTCTCAATAAGGTTATCAATTCAATTGTATTTTGTTTATTTTTGGTTTTGATCCATTGAGTGTAAACAAAATTTGGTTTTTGGTTAATCAATAAAGAGAGTGGTTGGGTGGAACATCTTGTATAGTGCCATTATTTCCAATGTATTGTGTTGTAATTTTTAATCAAATTCATCTTCAAGTGATTGGGTGAAAAAGATCGTATTTTTCGGATGTTTTGTCAAACTTCCGCTGTGTACAAAACCCTAACAGTTGGTATCCGAGCTCAGTTCATCGCATAACTTGGAGTGATTTTGAATGAAGATTGTAGATATCGGAGATGATATTGCTTCGTAGATGACTATTTTTGATGGCATGTATTCGGGATTGTGAAGGCCTATAATGGTGGATGCTTCATACCTCAATGGTCTGATTGATGGAGATGAGAAGAA
Organism: Allium sativum; assembly: GCA_030737875.1. Lineage (NCBI taxonomy): Eukaryota > Viridiplantae > Streptophyta > Magnoliopsida > Asparagales > Amaryllidaceae > Allium > Allium sativum. The sequence continues at coordinate 889,660,001 of CM060912.1, read as the reverse complement.
ACCCTCTGATACGGATGAGGGAAGATGAAAGAAGACAAAGAGGAAGGCGGATGACAGATGAAGAACATAGTCCGCAGCAAGATGGAGAGGTTAATATAGTCACTGGTGATGGTCCTAAGGTGGAGGATCATAGTATCGACAAGGGTCTAGATGTTGATGATGCTTGAGGGATCCCAGAGATGAAGAGATCATGTCAAATGGAAGATGGATGTCGAGTTGTGAAATCCATAAAGGCGAGATGAGGCCTTTGTGGTATAACAAGCACTTTTAGACCGTTAGTTTTGTGTGGTGCAGCTCAGGTGGTATATGCATCTTTTACAGGAGGTGGGTTGTGTTTGTAATTGATGTGTGGTCGTAGTCCTTTCTAATCGACTGGGTGTGATTGTTGCCTTGAAATCAGTTGAGTCCCTGTACTCTAGAAACATATGTGCTCATTGCCTTGAAATCGAGGTGGTTTTTAATTAAGAGTAGGTGTTATCGAAAGAGCTAGGTTGACTTGTTTGTGGATTGTTGGAGATATGTGATATTTGAATCAAAGTGGAGTGTTGAATTTTTTGGTTCAAATATTTTATGAAGAGGATGTAATCAAGTAATTGATTGATTTATTAATTAATTAACTAATTGATTGGTTGATTGGTGTGATTGATTGATTTTTTCATATAAGGAAAGAAACGAATGATTATATTCTGGATATATTTTGAAGGGGCAATTTGAATATTTGCCTAGGTCTTCTATTCTCCTGTATATGCAACCTTTTTTGTTAGATCAATACAACAACAGCAAGAAGAAACCATGTGAGAATATCTGGTGAGATTATGTGCTTCCAGGGGCTTGCTCCCTGAAGAGGAAGATGTAGGAATTCGGGATGAGAGTAGCTATTCCTATTTACTACTGAAAGTCATAGTTGGTGCCTCCAAATTGTCCAAGGCTTTGTCGTCGTTCTTCATCGCTCTTCTGCTCCAACAATATTTGTTGTCATCTAGATATTCTTTCCCTTTCTCAATAAGGTTGTTGATTCAATTGTATTTTTTTTATTTTTTATTTTGATCCATTGAGTGTAAACAAAATTTGTTTTTGGTTAATCAATAAAGAGGGTGGTTGGGTGGAATATCAGTGTGAATGACCTTTAAATTACGTCCAATTTGCTTTTTAGCACTATGTATAAATTGTAAAACTGCATTGTATGTTTCAGCGTTATTCTTTCAAAAGTATATACACATAAATTTAGAACATGCCTCAATAAATGATATATAATACTTGAACCCATTGTTTGTGTCAATGGGTGTTGGACCTGAAGGTCAGCAGCAACCAGTTATAATGCACACTGAAATTTGGTTTCAGAATTTTTGAAAGGTAGTCTATGGCTTTTTCCTAACTGGCAAAATGCACATACATGTGGCTTTGAAAATTTATCAACATCAATTTTACTAATACTCGGAATTCTTGAAACAATGTCCATACTTGGATGACCTGGTTTAACATGCCAAACATCATAAGAACTTAAACGTTTGCTATTGTTACCTATTTTAAACATATTACAATTAGTAACAAGATTTAAGTCCTTATCAATATTACCAATTTCAGATATATTGCAGCAAATCTTTGAAGTAAACACTACAAGAAAAATACCTTTTTATAGCGTTTAAAAAACACTATTAAAGGATACTATAGCGTTTCTATAAACGCTGTATATCGACATGCTATAATATGTCAGGGGTATATAATAGCATCTTAGTAGTCGCTATAAAAAATGTGCTATAAATGATGTTACTCAGAGCGTTTCAAAATTGCTATTAAATGGACGATTTGCAACATACAAAATTTCATCTATAGCGTTTTATGTTTGCTATAAAACTGTAATGCAAAGTTGTGGTTTACTGCTAATATTTATAACATCATTTAATCGCTATTTATAGCAACTATAAACGCTCTTGATAAATATTGCTTGAATATTATAGCACCCCAAACGCTATAGAAATTTGATAGTCTGATTATTACAGCAACTACACAAGCTATAGAAATTTCGTAGCCATGTTATTATAGCAACTATAAATGCTATAGAAACACCATAAAAGGTTTAATTTAGTATTTTATAGCATTATTTACTTGCAATGAAAGCTGTTAAATTATTGCAGAACATTTTTATTGCACTAGCATAATGCTACAGTATGTATAGCCATTATTAACAGAATTTCATAGACAATATTTTGCATATAAATATTTATGATCAAAAAATATGTCATACAAAATTCAAAGCATATTAATATTTATGATCAAAAGTAACAATTCTTACAATCCTTGCTAACCAAAACAATACATAAATTTAAAAGAACAATCCATACAACCGTAGCTAACCAAAACGAAACTAGTAAAAGTAAAGATGTATGAACATCGACGCAAAATACATTTGAAGGAGAATGAGTGCGACAACGTATTTTTCTCATGCCTTTGACCATATCAACCTATCAAAAAAAAAACATACATCTATTAGTCATAATATCCGAACATACAAAGACTTCATATAAGCAGTTATCGTAAATAAATGACTATCCCTACAGTTATTAACAGATCTGCAAAGCTTATGAGAACTTCACCAAAAGGCGACAAACTATACAGAAGAAGATGATTTTGTTCGTACATTTTTTCCTAGCTTACAAAGTAAATAAATGATTTTTTTCCTTTTACTTCTTACGTTAACAAACCTGAAGCAATTTCAAGTATTCTACATATATAACCATGAATTTTCCTCAAACGTGATTTGTAGTGATACAAAATAAACATGATTTTTACAGTGCATCACGTGATTTGTAGTGATACAAAATAAACAAGTTTTTTACTGTGCATCACGTGATTTGTAGTGATACAAAATAAAGAAGTTTTTACAGTGCATGCAAGATGCACCGCTGGAACATTTTTTCCTCAACCGTATAACAGGTGCAAATTCATGTATTTGTAGTGATTTAGGAGTGTAATTGAATGATGACAATTCGGGGCATTGAAATCTATATTTGCAGGATTTTATCTTTAAAAGATTAAAAAAAAACGATCCATCGCTGGAAAATGGTGTCATAGCTGTAAAACTTTCTGGATGACACAAAGGGCAAAAAAAAAAAAAATGTTGATATTCACTGTTACCTTACTGCTGATATTCACTGATTTCCCAGTAAGCTTCCATTGTACACAACAAAGACCACACTGTTACCTTACTGATAATCTCGTCCACCTAATTTACCAAAGAAAAAAAACGTAAACATAAGCAATATTGAACAGCCTGTGATTATCTGTAAACAAAAGCATTGAACTTAGAAACATAATAACTCAAGTGATCAAAAGTTGCACAAGAGATAAAGCAGCAGCATAAACAAGATAACAGGACGTGACAATGATGAACAGAAGAACCATTGACTGGCAAAATGACAACATGACATCAGTTTGTCTGGAAATAGCAAATACGACATGACAAATAAACTATGCATATACACAAAACAATACACCAACAAAGCAAATGCTTGATATGAATTTAGAAATGGCCGAATCAGAGTGACATAACAAAGAAAACACCAACCTGACACAAAACAAACATATCTAAAACAACCAATCAACAGTGCAAAATAAATGCATGATATTAAAATATACCTACACCAAAAGGCTACGCTAAGGATAACCATTCTGAAGCTAGGTAACTAAAAACAACTTCTTTCCTTTTCAGGTTATATGTATTATGTTTATAACCCTTAGCTAGAACAATGAGAAACGACTCACCCCTGTTCTAATAATTTAAACCATACTGCTTTTATCCTTCACAACTGAGTCAAATCTTTTTAAGTTGTTAATGTTACAAGAAAATAGCAGTGTCATTAAAGAAGAGAAATATTCATGATTATGAAAGGAAAGTGGTGTACATATTCTATAAAGGGTGGACTGTTTGGATCAATACCGACAAATGGTGTCAGTGTAACCAGTTTAACTAGCAAATGGACATCATCTCCCTTTATGAGCAATACTGAAACTGTAGAAACTTGCTTATGGCCGAACTTGAGTTTTGTCCCCGGGCGGTTTGGTATTTGTTACAACTTGGTTGTATTGAAGACAAGTAGGACACATATTCTAGGCACATTGCATCAAAATACACACTGGATATTTTTGTTTCGTTCAACAATTGCCTATGGGTTTGGGTTGATCATAATATTCTGTCTTGAATTGGAACATTAAAACTGAATGAAGTGTGACTACTGTGTAGTGGCATAGCTTCACTACCTACCATGTGAGTTCGACTGTGTTGACAACAGACAGCATGAACTATTGACTGGCAAAATTATCTGAAGCAAAATTATCAGGAACAAGGCTCTGTGCATTCAGGCGGCGTGCAAAAAGGGTGTGCATTCAAGGTAAAATTATCTGAATGCACAGGCATTTTCCGCAAAATTATCTGGAATGGTGTGCATAACAGCAACTTAATTCAAACTTTCTTCTAAAATTATCTGGAATGATGAGAGAGTCAGGGTCATGAACGGAGTTACGTTCGAGGCCAAACCGATGGGCCGGACGACCGTGAAGCGATATTAATAACTTAATTTTTCCAGCTACAGGATGCTCCGGCGACAAAAAATCATGTTCGCCATCAGAGCAAGAACAACAAAATGCAGACTCCAAACAAAGATACAGGGAGAAAACCTATTTTTCTAACTATGCATATAATGTAAGGCTAATAACTAAATTTCACAATGGACGCTGGTACCCCTAGTTACCAATAACTTGCTATCCATCCACACCCCATTAATTAACAGATTGTTGAAAAACCTATTTATTTTACCCATGAATACCTATTTAATTATCTATTTCGTGCCAATGACAGACTTTGCCAGTGGATACCTGCAGATACAGATTTTTTTCTTTTCTTTTTTTGGACTAACCCTATACATGAATAAATCATCCGACTATAAGATCAGCTATGAACCAATACCGTACAAGCCAGACTAAGGTGTATACAATACAACACTTCATGCAATGATGCAAAGAAATCACAAATGGACCTTTATTTGAAGAAGCATAACAAAAACACAATGTCGAATGTAAAAAAAAATTGAGTTATACTTACTAGAAGTTGATTCCAATATAACGTTTGCAGTAGGCCAAGCTATCGTAGTACCAAGAGGATCTTCAATGACTTCTAAATCAGATGTTTCTCTCCACAGACGTGCTTTCGGAATTTTTACAATATCTATCCAAACTTTAATTGCATTTCTTCCCAAAGGAACACAATGAACCATTGCGGCTGGATCGGTCGAAGACACGCGTCCTAATGCAACTATTTCTATATTTCCCAACCAATCAATCAACTTGCATTTATCATTTGGCATAAAATTTTGACTCTATCAATGAAACAAATAGGTTATATTATTATGTGCATCAGCAATTTGTACGATGAAACAAAAAAATGCAGTGTTTTATAATTAAGTTTACCTTTTCGACACTTCCGACATCACTCATATGATTATCCGATGATGCAGTATTAATCGTGTCAATAACTACTTTTGATTCAGGCCAGGCGACTTTGATAACAATGGCATGTACAACTCGTTTCAAACCGTTAGTGGGCCTCCACAGAAAAGCATCTTCAACTTTCGAATTATCTATCCAAACTGAAATAGCGCCCGGTCCAAGAGGAAGATCATCCACAAGTTGTTTTGGATCAGTCGAATGTATTCGTCCTTCTGCAACCAATTCTTCACTCCCACTCCAATCAATTAATTTGCATTTATGATCAGTGTTGCTGCTTTTACTCTATTTAAAAAGAACATGTTGATTTTCATTTTTAAACAACCACAATGAGATGTTAACAAAACCAAAGAATTGTTGAAATAAACGTTGCAACTGTCAACAAAAGCATGAAGCATAGACTTCAATATGTTCGATACACCATGTTACATCAATGTTAGTTAAGAATAAAATTATTCAAAACAAAAATATTATTTACATAAAAACTATGCATTCAATAACAGTAGAAAGTTAATGTGCCACACTTGCGAGATATCGGCATAGCTGTAATTAATAAATAATATCTGTAAGTCAGCACATTAAACGTTGGAAAAATTAAGTTGACAAACGTATTTTCAAACCTAAATTTTCAAACAATTAGTCAAATAGTTTATTTCAAGGCACATTTTCCAGAAGTACACTTCTCAGGAATGGCAAAACAGGCAGTGAAGGTATTAGCATCAATTTATTTATGAAAAATTGTTGTAGCAAAATAAAGATTTAAAAAATTCATTCATTGCCCCTTCTCGACATCCGCGCATATGTAAAAACACGGTGTACCATTCAGCGTTGCTAACAGTGATCAATGAACAATATTTGTTTGCATGAAAACAACAACAATGCATAACAATGCCTCCATTAGTACTTGACTATTCAACACAGTCACTATTTCACTTGAATTATACTGTAAGCAGGCTAAACACCAAAAAGGAGAATTTTAATCAAAACATTATTAATGTTGAAAATAATGACTTCAACCCTTTTTTAGTATTAAAAAATCAAAATTAAGAACATAAGGAATAAATTAAGATAAGGCCCCACGTTATATTCGACTGTAAAACAATGTTTTGTAAATTACATGAAAACAGAATCACTGGCTAAATCACACAAACTGCTTTTCTATAATATTGTTAGTCATGAAATTTGCATTAATACTCATCGTATAATACTACTGCCAATCATATATGTGCAGATATACAGTCATTGATAAACCAGACATCTCAATGTGAACTAAGCAAACATTAGTATATGATATACAGTCATATATGTGCAGATATCAATCATATATGTGCAGATATACAGTCATTGATAAACAAGTCGACTAAGTATATGCGAAGTTAAGGCAGCAATTGTTTTAGGTTAACGTGGTTTCTATGATATTAAGGAGGGAGAAAAAAAATCTAAACAATAGTTGCGATCAAAATTCATCATAGTATGAAAAACCGAATCATGGTTTTGTTATTCTCAAAAACCCAAACCAATAAACTCTATAGATCATAAAAAAACTGAAAAAAAGAATTTATGTGTAGGAGCGTTGTAATTTTGTCTAACATTTGTAAAGGTGGAAATCGCCCCTCCAATTTGGATTATCGAAGGACACTTATTTGCCTCTAACAAATATTAAATATATGTACTGAAGTAGCATCAACCAACTCAACAATAAAATAACCAAGAGCACTCAAAGCAAAGTAATCTATCGACAAGGCAGCTAATGCTAAATTTTCATTCGTTTCTAATAGTTAATAGGAAAATGGATACAAAAACTAATTCAGTCATAATCAATGATGGTTTCTGAAACTTTTCTCCAGTATGCCTTCACAATCTTTCCGAACATAGCCGGCATCCTCCACATAATCCACATCTATCATGTTTTCTTCACAATCTTGAATAGCATAGCTTGTGTCTTCAATATAATCATCTGTCTCCAATTCATGAAAACCTCTTGGTGGTGCCTTCATTACAACATACCAATTAGAAGAATCATTCTCTCTTGAATAAAAAATTTGTTTCGCTTGAGATGCAAGAATATACGGATCCCCCGAAAATGAAGCTTGATTTTGATGCAAATTAACTAGAGTAAATCCATGTTCAACCTTCACCCCGTTTCCAATGTTCGCCCAATGACACTTAAAAATTGGAACATAAAATTTTTGATAGTCTAACAAGATTATGTCAGTCAAAATCCCATAGTACGTGACCACATCAGCTACTTGAAAGAGATCTTTCGCACTTGCTCTACACATGGTAGAACCATCATACGTCACTCCAGAATTCTGAGTTTCTCCCTCAACATCTTTCATATGAAAACGTAACCCATTAATTATATATCCTTTGCAGGACAAAGCATTACTACTTGGACCATATGCAATCCATTTTAATAATTCATCGTGTTCGCTTGAGCTAATAGATATCTGAAAAAAAAACTAATCAATTCAATATAGATTCAAAAATATTATTTTCAAACCTATAAACAAAATTTAAAAGAGTTGATTAACCTTCTTTTTAATCCAATCTACAAAGTTTTTGGTGTTAGCTTTCCATAGCAATGTACCATTTCTTTCCATGCGTCTGTCCGACCTTTGTAACTCTTCCAAATGCATACTACCATAATATAGAAGATACTAAGTTACAATTATAATTACACATATTACGATAGTAAATAAGAAAACAATATGTGCTTACTCTAAAAATGGCTCAGTTATAGCCATATTCATTAGCACAGCAAGGTGAGCAACTTCCTTCTCATTAGTTGTCAATGTAACTGTGTTGCATGATGATATCGGACGCCCTTCGAGTATTGCATCATCAGTCTCATAATCTCTGTTTCTACCTTCTTTCTCCTCAAATTGTGATGATTTCTTTAGAAATTCGCCAAAGAATCTTACAGATTCTTCTGTGAGATAGTTTTCTGCAATGCATCATTCGGGACGTGCATAGTTCCTAACATATTCTTTAAGTGTTTTCATATACCTTTCGAAAAGGTACATCCAACGAAAATGAACTGGTCCACACAATCGAGCTTCCTTTCCAAGATGAACCGTTAGATGTATCATTATGTCAAAAAATGATGGTGGAAAATACCTTTCAAGATCACATAAAATTGTAACGATCTCATCATCGATTTGTTGCAACTTCTCTCTATCAAGAACACGTTGACATATTTTATTAAAAAATAAACACAAACGAGTTATTACTTTCCTTGCCCTTTTTGGAAGCAGTCCTCTCAGTGCAACTGATAACATTTGTTGCATTAAAACATGGTAATCACGCGAATTCAATCCACTAACTTTGCAATCCTCCAACGACACACATCTTTTGAAATTTGAGCAGTAACCATCAGGTCCTTTGAAGTCATACAATCTTTTGCAAAAATTTTTTTTTTTCAGAACTGGACATGGTATATGGAGCCGGTGGAAGATATGTTTTCTTCCCACTAGGTTGCTCATATAGAGCAGGTCGAATTCCCCAATCCTCTAAATCCTTTCTAGAGTTAAGACCATCTTTCAATTTGCTATCATGCAACATTGTGCTAAGTAAACTTTCGCCAACGTTTTTCTCAATATGCATTAAGTCTAAATTGTGACGGAGTGGAAGGTCCTACAAAAATCAACAATACAACCACTTTAACATTATATATGTTTATAATTTAATTATTGTGAATAAATTGTAATTTGAACACTGACATCCCAATATGGTAAATCAAAGAAAATTGATTTTTTTCCACCTTGATAGCTCTATTTTTGCAGGATCATTTTCATCTTCTCTACTGTCACTACCCTTTCTCTTCCTACATGTAGTCTTTATAATTTGCTTCTTATTTAACTTCTTATTCTTTCTCTTCTTTGCCGCTTTTATTTCTTCATTTTCAGCTTTTCCAAAATCATTTGAAAAATCTTTCAAAATAAAAGAAATATCTCTACCTGTTAGAATTCTAGGCTTGTTACCTTTCTCTACAGTGTTATCAAACCAAGTCTTTTGTTTTCTTCGTGGATCTAAAAGTGGTAAGAATCTTCTATGTCCCATATAGACATTTTTCCTACTATGATTTAGCCATCTATGGTGAGTATTCACGCCACATAATGGACATCCTTTTTTTTCTTTTACACAACATCCAGCAAGATTTCCATAAGCTGGAAAATCGTTTATAGTCCATAACAAGATTTCTTTTGAGTTAAAAAGTGTATTACTAAATGCATCATAAATCTCCACCCCGTTACTCCATAAATGCTGCAAATCTTCTACCAAAGGAGCTAAATACACATCAATATCATTCCCAGGTTGCTTTGGGCCAGGAATCAATAATGATAACATAATATTCTCCTTTTTCATACACAATATAGGTGAATGATTATAAATCACAAGCATCACCGGCTAGCAACTATACTTGGTACCTTTAATGTCAAATGGAGTAAAACCATCGGTAGCAAGACCAAGTCGAAGATTACGTGGATCATTTGAAAATGATTTCCATTTATCATCCACCATGCTCCGTGTCAAAGAATCCACAGGATGACGCATTTTTTCATCATTACTTTTAGTACTAAAATGCCATCTTAAATCTTCTGCCATCTGTGGGGATCTAAACATTCTTCTTAATCTTGGAATAATTGGAAAATATCTCAATACTTTGACCGGAATAATTGAACATCTCAACATCTCAATATTTATTTGGAATAATTGAACATCTCAACATTCTCATTTATCGTTCACTTTCATCTATTTCAAATAAATATCATGTTGATAATTTATAAATGAAGTTAGCGTTCATTCAAAAATATTGTATTCTTGAACTAAAAGAAAATGTAAAGGTGCACATAATCTTAATTTTAAAATAATTTTTACTTATCTTTTAAGAACTGTCATTTTAAAAGAAAATTTTGTTTATTTTAAAAGTTGAATAACATTTATAAAAGATACTTTTCCAAGCTTCTTCAAAGAGCATTGCCAAACGACAAGCTTTTGAGTAGAAGCTAGCCATGGATCTTATTGTTTTCAATATTGCAGCATAGGACACCTAAGAATAGCATTTATAAAACATCGATCTGATGTTACCGACTGAACGCAGTTCAGTCAAACAGACTGAACACAGTTCATTCAAACAGACTGAACACAGTTCAGCGAAGACACAACAGTATACACAGCAGTATAGACAGAATTATAGATGTGTTTTTGAACATAAGCTTTTTTTGGTCACAAATGGCATAGTTAATTCCCATGGTTAAACCACACACTGCATATGAGGCAGCAAACCCTGCTACTGCACTAGCATGCAACAACTCAGTAGGACTTTTTTATCATTTTACAGCCCTCTATTAATGTAGAATAGTTTCATCATTTTACAGCCCTTTATTAATGCAAAACTCTAAATGGTTAATAATTATAGGAGACAGAAACTAATCAATGGGATTTGGGCAATCTTGATTTGGATTTAACCACTGATAATTTGTATGCTTTATCAACAATTCTTCCAGATTTAAAGAAGGTATGTAAAAATATTATTAATCTTTACCCTCGTCATATTTTGAGTTTAATGTCGACAGATTCTTTTACGTTAAGCACTCATACTCTTTTATTAGCATGAGGGAGAAATTTAAAAATATAATCTTCAAGCATATGAAGATATGACAGTGTTTATATAATATATATCCAATACCCCTTCCATTTTGATAAGATTGAAATTTATCATTAATGCATTGACATTCTTGGTTTCACTTAATATTTTCGTGCTGTAGGGAGATGAGGCATCAGTGCTCTCACAAACAGTCGAATATATGAAACAACTGCAAGAAAAAATGAAGAGCCTTGAAGATGAAGTAGTCAAGGGCAGAAATGAAACCAAAGATGAAGTAGTCAAGGCCAAACTTGTCTCAGTTTCAAGCACTGATGAGAGCAATCTGAAGATTGAGATAAAAGAATTTGAGAACACTTTCTTAACCAAGATACATTTCTTTCAAGCGAGTAAAGGAACGCTGGTGAAAGTTCTCCGTCTTATCGAAAGCCTTCATTTAAAAGTGGTTACTGCAAATGCTGTGCAATTTTCGGAACGGACTCTTGATTTAACAATTACTTCTCAGGTAATTTTTTTCACTTACTGAGAATTAGTAACTTTTATCTTATGTATCCACTTTTAAATGTATTAGCTGTATAGACTAGGTGTAGTTATAATTGACTTGGAAGAGTGAATTAGTACGAACATGGTGAATGCAAACTAGTTCCTAATTTTTATATCCAAAATTCTTAAGCACTCATACTCATATTTTGAGTTTAATGTGGACAGATTCTTAAGCACTCATACTTTTTTATTTGCATAAGGGAGAAATTTAAAAATATAATCTGTAATCATCTCTAGTGGTTAGATTAAGATTTAGACTTTCCAATATAAAATGGAAGAGAGGTTAATCTCTTCTACAACAAGTTGCAAGCGGGTGCAAGTGTTTATGCAGATTGATTGCCTGTTAGGTTGAGTGGCTGTGTTAAGTTGAGTTCTGCAGGCTGCAGCTATTAGCTTATATGCCTTTTATTTTAGTATGCATTCAGTTATGTGATCAAGTGATTATGTCATTAAACCATTTATTTGAACTAGTATCTCATTAACCATTATTTATTTGAACTACGCAAGTATTAAGTTCCATATATGAGTTTTTTTTTCAGTAACCGTATATGAGTTGTTATTTTTTCCATTGTGTTTAATACTTTCCAATTAAGAAAATTGGTAACTGTACATATGCATGTCTTCCATCCCCATAGTATTCAACCCGCCTTTCCTTCTGTTCGTTACAACCGAAGTCCTCCATGATTCCTGCATGCCTTCGAATAGCAGACTCCACGCATCATGGATTCTTCCCTTCATTTGTAAAATATACATCCCCTCTGTTTCTTACTTTCGACGCTGCCATTACCAACCAGGAACCATCACTGCACCCAACGTCAATTACACTGAACAAAATACAACTCTAGTACGTATACAACATGTCGCACTCCATTTAGTTCATGTCAACAAACTCGTACATGCATCATCCCTCCCAAACAACAAGATGCTCAAAAATCTTCACAAATACTGTACAGTTTCCCTTCCCAACATATACTCACGACAACAGCTCTTCCAGTACAACTCGACAACCACTTCCAGCTTTTCGAGCCACGTTCTCTCCTTTAAAATTAACTGATCTAAACTGGCCTCACTCATCTCTAGTGGGACCATTAGTTTGCCTTTGATTATGCAATTTTTATTCGTAATCGTAGGTCTTAGTATTGTTTCGCTTTTGGTGCACGATGGTTATTGCATTGTGGTGATTTAGGTCTTTACCATGTGCATCTAAATTAATCAGATGATGCCATCCTGAGTTCCAAATTATGATTTAATCAGTAAATTACCTTAGTTAAGTGTTAAATTATTTCATTCTACCTGAATCATGAAGTGATTTTTTCCTTTTTACAATCAAGTTAGATGGTGGTTTGTTATTTTACATGCTTTGTGAATACTAATGCCAAATTTTGACATTAGATTGCCATGTTAGAAAGTTTCTAAGCTTTTAAATAATCATAAATACTGACATGTGATTTGTATATATACAAAATTAAGAAAATTGACCAAGATGCTTTACTAACACAGACGTTAAACCACATATAAAGAGTACTACTGCCTATCATCGAATCAGGGTCAATGATGCCACATTCGAATCATAAAAATCACCACATTCGAATCAATAAAATGTAAACTAAGATATAGCACAAAAACTAGTGGAAAGTCACCATATTCGAAATAGGAAAATCCCACATGAACTGGTTATAACAGGAAAATCCCACAGGAAAATCATCGGTAAAGAAAAATGACTAAAATTATGAAGGTTCAAAAATATATACCAAATGCTCGCAATTGAAGAATTGTACTTCAGACCAAATCTCGCTTCTGGAAGGTGGTTGAACTTCGGACCCAATCGAGTTGAAGAATTGCTTTCGGACCAAATTGCGCTTCTCTCCGATTCAAGTCGCAAATCAGGTCGTTGAACTTCTGGAATTTCGAGAAAAATAGAATAACGGACGATTCGTGAACTTGTGGAAGGATTGAGGTTGAAGAATGGAAAGGTTAGGGTATACCGCGGTTGCAGGAGAGGAGGACTAATATTAAAATAAGGTGAAAGGATGAAGATGAGAATATCGAGGAGAAGTGTAAAAGAAAAGTGAAAATTTGGCGGCCTAAAAAAATATTGGAGGGAAACCAAGTAATGGAACGGGATTAACGTGTGGTGGGATTAAAATATTATTGCGCACGGTCATTTTAATTGCAAATTAACTTGTTGTCTTTTTATTTAAGTAAAGAATTAACCATTAAACAATAGCAAGACAATTTTCAGTGCAATCCTACTTGCTATTAATATAATATTTTTTTGTAGTTAATATTCTTCTCAGTGTCATCAAATGAAAACTTGTATAATCCCTTGTTTACTTTAATCAACAGTAAAATTTGTTTAGTCAGAATGTCCTTTACTAGGCAACAGTTTGGATAAAACTCAAAATGCATATTATTATCACATGCAAGTTTGGAAACACTTGTCAAGTTTTTCATAATTTTTTGGAACACTCGGCACATTATTCAAAAACTGTTTCTTGTTACCTTGAATAAGAGCATTCCCTGTATGTGTGATAGATATAAATTGACCATTATCCAGTTGAATACAATGTTTACCTATGTATTCTCTGTTGTAAAGATTTAAATTTAAGATATTATTCGTGACGTGATTGGTGACACTTGAATCTAGAAACCAAGCATTGTCATTGACATCGTCTGCTTTGGCAATTTCGGCAATTCTCGACTCATCTGTTAAGTTTCTCGAATCTTGTTGCATGTCAGTCACATTTGCACTGAAGTTACTACCCTTTTGATTGCTCTAGCTTGAATTATAGTTAGAGTTAAACCTAGGGATGGCAAAAAAAATCCGTATTCACGGTTATCCACAGGTAAAACCCATCACGGACATGAAACAGATAGTTAAACGGGTATCCATGGGTAAAATAAACGGGTATTTTTAATATCCGTTAATTAATGGGGTGGGTACGGATTGTAAGGTATCCATGTCCGTGGGTACCCATGTCCATATTGAATGTGATTTATTATCAATAGTCAATAAAAAAAACATTGTTGTTTGTTGTTCGGTATTTGTGTGCATGCCTTTACTCAATAATTTATAATTGGTTGTTGATATTTTGATGGATATTTCTGTTGTTGTCTCTTCTTTTCTGGATGTTGGTTTAAATATGTATTAGTATTTTGAGGTTAGAATTTGATTATTGGTATAATTTGTTTTTTTTTCAAATGTATTTTTGAATAATTTCAATAAACGGCTAAAAATAAATTGAATAAATATAGTGGATACCCACGAATACCCGCCATTACCCACAACTTATTTAAAACCCGTTTAATGGATACCCGTGCGGGTATGGGGCGGGCATGGGGCAAAAAAACACCTAACGGGGCGGGTGATGGGGTGGTACTACCCGCGCTCGCCCCTCCCCATTGCCATCCCTAGTTAAACCTAAAATAGCACTTGTTTGCCGTGTATCCAAAATTTTCACATATTTGGCATCTTGGCCTATTGTTGTCATTGTTCAACATGCCACCATCTCTACCTCTTTGAGATTTATTAAATTGATTGCTCCTTTGATTGTTATAACCTCTTTCTTGACCCTTGACTTTGCTGGATGAAGCAAAATTAGCTGACAGATCAGGTACAGATACCATTTTTTGATATATTCCGCCTTCTTGAGTAAGAAGTGCATAATGGACCTATGAAATTGTTGATGTCGATTCCATGGATGTGATGATAGGTACAACTACCTCGTAGTCATCATCAAGACCTTTCAAAATGTATTGAACATGGTCAGAATCTGATACCTTATGACCAACTAATTTGAGTAAGTCACATAAATTATTCACTTTTATGAGATAGTCTCTCATCTGCATGATGTCTTTCTTTAGATTGTGAAGTTGTCTTTTGCATAGCTTTTGTTGATGATTGTTGACTAAACACTTTCTTGATAGTTGACCATGTTTCATACAATGTTTTACAACAAATTAGTTGAGGAACAATATTTGGACTAATTGATCAGAAAATCCATGAACTCAGCAATCGATTTTGTTTTTCATAGATCATGTATTTTCCATTTGTTACACTATTCACTTCAGAGTCAGTTACAAGTTGTTCAGGTACATTTTTTGAACCATCGATGTAGCCTTCTAAACCGTAACCTTCAACTGCGGTTTCAATTTGAAATTTCCATAGTAGATAGTTAATAACATCCATTTGTATTAGTATTAGTTGGTTTTGATGACTAATGATAATCTTTGGTATGTTTTTATTAGAATTTTGAATTGAAGCATTTGAAGAATTTGTATTTTAGAGGTGATTGAGTTATTATTCACTTCTTCAGCCATAATTCAGAACTTCTTCGAGACCAAAACAGAAAATCGATTCAAGAACTTGATTCTTGATTTAACAAAAAGTGCAAACAGAACTTATGATGATCTGAATTGCGTTTGAGATTATAGCTACGGTTCGATACAAAGAAAATGATAAACGTAGGCGAGGCTAAATGATCAACGTTGAATTCAGAGAGTAGGAGAAGAGACAAAACGACCAGGCAGTTCAGATGATGAATTGTTTCTAATGATCAACTACCAACTGCAACCCACGGTAGGTGATGACGGTACTCTGATGCTGGAGTGGCGTGGCAGTTGTGTAATGAAATATCAGCCTGCTCTGATACCAAGTTGGATTTCTTGCAGATATGAAGAAATCAGAGAAAGAGAAGAAACAATGATGTGTTAAAGAGAGTTTTGTATAATTGAATAATAATGTTGTACAAACTTAATGCACTATATATATATACACAGATTTACAGCCTGCGCAGTTAAAGTGCTCAACGGATCCAATGCGGCGTAGGTGTAAAAAGTTGTAGTGGAGATAAAGCGAGGAATTAGTGGGATATAGCGGATGAGTCTAAAATAGTATGTAAAACCAATATTTAATGCTTTTATAAATATATAAAGGGAAATGCTATATTTAAACACAAATTAGGAGACACACAATCTTAATCGTTAAATCATTTTGTCTTTATATGGAGGAATTCATGGGATGATCCAATGGTGTAAATTCGTTGTGTCACTAATCGTGTTCAAATCTTATGTGCAAATAGACTTAATAAATGAAATATTAGCACTCAACTTAATTATAATTAGTACATTCTTAATTTTAAATAAAAGCATAAGCAAATATATGCAAATAAATGTAAACTTTTATTTAGCTTGATTAAATTTAATGGAATGTTATAGTATTTTATATTCCGAAAAATATACGTTAAAAAATTATATCAAAAAACTAATTTTACAAATTTTAAAATGTATGAATATCATTTTTAAATTCATTTCTTTTATAGAAGATATAGCGGAATATAGATGAAATAAGGAGATATATCGGGAATATCAGAATATAGCGAGACTTAGATCGGAAAGGCTATTTCATAGGCTATTTGGGAATAGCGTAGCAGTAGAAATCCATTATACGATATAGCGAGGATATGACAGGGTAATAGCGGGGAATTAACTGCACAGCTTACAGCCTAAATGGGCTTTAGCCCAGTTGGGTTATAAACCCATTAATAGAAATAATAAAAGATAGTGTACCGAAGTGTTATTTCATTTTACTAGCATGAAAAAATTGGCTTCGCCCTTAGAAGGCGATACCATAATTGATTTTCCAATAATTCAAAGAGAAGTGAAGTGGCACCGATGTCGCTCGTTCATAGGTTGAAACAAAGTTTGGGTATCCACCATTTAAAAGAACAAAACTAAGTCAAGACAAAGAATGCTTCGTTGTGACACATGTCGACTTAGTAATTATTAGTTTACCGCTTTAAAACCAAAATTATAGTGTTTTGCTCCAGTTATCTACATGAAAGGCGATATAAATTAAGGTGAAAGAGAAGCGTCGACATAATTATAGCCTTTATGATTTTAAGGCAAAAGAGTAGAGTTGAAGCGCCTCAATACGAAAATAGAAATGACTTATATTATAAAATAAGCGGCTCACTCAGATAGATACAAAATATTTGATTTTCCCTAACTTGCTCTGTCGTTCGCTCACTGGTAAATCGCTCTAGGCAAATAATTAAAATCATGTGTGCTTTATTCAGGCGAAGGCGAAGTGAACCAAGGCACGGTGCCTTATATCGCATGTGGTTGGACCATAATAAAACAAAATATTAATTTTTTACATATAGAGTTTTATCTTCTTGCCACACCTTTATACACATCAAATTCTTATTGGTGGAATCCAAAGATGCTACTTTCTTTTCAAAAACCAAAAGATTTATGTCTCTTTTCCAAGACAATTTGTGAGAAATAATTAGTTAATATCCTTAACTAATTACTTTTCCATATGGTTTTCCAACCAAATAAATTCATAAACATTAAATATTAATTGGGAAAAATCCCCGAAATCATAATAATTCAAGAATAATTCTCTCGATACTATATAAAATTTTCAGGTCGGAAAGGATTATTTGACTATTTTAGATGACTAAAATTCGTAATTAATCTGATTTCCATCTTAGAAAATTCATAAAATATTCATACTAAATTGTGAACTTTAAAACTTATCTTTAAAATCATATTAAATATGACTTATTCAATCTCAAAAAGTTTGGAGATATAAATCATAGGTTTCTATCCAAACTAACCAGGGGAAATTTTATAGTTGATTGCCCAGCACAACATCGCAGATCGACTGAAACTAGGGCAAAATCTTCCGTTTATATTTTCTTTATCTATCGACAAAATTCATGATGATTGCCCAGCAAAGTCTAAGCAAAATCGAAAGGAAGTAAACAAAGAAGGAAAACTCCACTAAGATCTTTCTCGATATTCGTTGCCGCATATTTTGAAATTGTTGTCGACATGGATGGGAAGTTGATGTCGTTCTTTCTCCATGTAAATTGTCTTTCAGTTTCTGTAGTCGATCTTTGATATTTTTTTAATATATGTCAAACTGAAATCGAAATTTTCAATTGATCTTGGCTTCGCTAACAACAATACCGGTATAGTACCCTCGAAATTTCGGGGTACCGGACGAAACCTGGAATTAATCGAGCATGTGCAATGATGATAAAAGATACTGTGGAGAATTTGCCCATGGAGTCTGTATTTTGAATTGCGTGGCATTGGCATAGTAGATGTGTATGGTGTGGTTGAAGCTGAAGTTATGATTTGGTGTTTGGTTGTTTATGTGTAGCGTGCATCACACTATTGCCTACACTTGCATATAAGATTAACTTATAAACTAAGAACTTACACGGATGCCATTTTAAATGCTCAAGATTCTTGCAGTAATTTCTCTTTGTTCTTACATCTTCTTCAAACATTCTTTCTCCTATTCTAGAAGCTCTACCACATTGCTTAGACCGTATGATTTGGTGCTTTCACCATTGTCATTTCCCTCTCTAAATTCAGGCTCGAGAACTCCATCCTATAATCAACCTTCAAACAACTCTTGCCCATTATCAAGCCATCTTCGACACTCACAATACATATTCGCTGAAATCAAATCCATCCTTTAAGATCGACAAACGAGGTTAAGAACACATCAAGCAAACCATTGTCGAAATACCTGCCAAAATCCAACAAAAATCCCCAACTCTACCATATACTGCTAATGAACATGCGGTTCCTCGAACTTTTCTATTTGCAGCTACTGTAAATTTTATGGCACCAGCGTCTCCATCGTTTAACTCCTCTGCCATCTTGAATCCTACACTTTCTTTCTACAATGGTGGAAACACTCCAATTTGGCTTAGCCAAGGTACCGCTGCTTTATCATCAACCCCACATTCTCCTTTGGATCCACTTCTAATTTTACATCCCTTGTTCTAAGATCCGAAAGAAGCACTACTGATGTTGTAATCATTAATAATATTATTCTCCAGTGATAGAATGAGATTTGTTTGTTAGCCAAAATGTCAGAGATACATAAATAAGATAAATCACAAAACATAATTCATTAAATAATCATTTCATTACATATTCCCATTTGATAATCCATGTTCAAAGCAAATATCATTATTGTAGAATACTTCAAGAGCGACTTATGAAGATCCTCCTTGGCTTATCAGAGTAACATTATTTTGTCTTTACATATAATTCATACAAAATGAAACAACAAAGCTAAAAACTCATTATTGCTAGATTGTTTCCTATGTGTCTTCGAAAAATTATTTGTCTCACTAGATACCGACAAAACACTACTCTAGGTGTGACGACCCCAAACTTCCATGGTACAAAAGTAAGGATAACCATATGAGTATAACATAATTACAACAATAGCAGACCTCAGATAATAGCATAACGTATAAATCATTGCAACGGAAATAAGAATGTCATCACAACATAACATCAAAGACATCAGAGTACGCAATTACAGGATACACTTAACAAATAATAGTCTCAACAAGGAAAGAAATAAGTCTCAGTCTCCATCAAATACATCAAAGATCAATAATGACTAAATGTCTCAAGTAGCAATAAAAAGAAAAAAAGAAAAATGTTCTTCATCTTCTTCCTTAAGCAAGCTCCCATCCAGAATGTATCCATACCTAAACCTGTCATTTGGCTGCCCGTGTGAAAAGAGGGCACCCGAGTTTGCAAAGTGAAACAAACTACGAGTCAGTCATGGGATTAGTATGAGTAATATTTATTAACTAACAATATGTCTAATCATAGGACCACGCTGCTAACGCGGAACGGGTTTACTCCATTGGATTGCCAGTGCATATGTTTAATAAATTTTATTTCAAAAACAACGCAATGTTTTTTAGAAAATGAAATCATTATAAGACTCAAGTCCCATCACACAATGTAACGCAAACCGGAGGATACAGTTTTACCTTATAATGATCGAAAATGCTTGATACGTAGAAAATAATATTTTAGTATTATTATTAGTGTCTAATCAGCTTTAAAATACTTCAAAGTAAATGTATCAATCCTAGACGGTATAGTACCCCACTCTACTATGTCGCCATATATAGGTTTACAATAAAAACCGTAATGTCGTATTGGAAATTGGGTTTCCATCATGAGTCAAGGCTAGGGAAGATCTCCTACTGATTCGAGACACTCTAGCAATGTCTCAAGTTCACACTTACGGGCAACCCTTGGATCCTGTAGGGCCGGTCCACAAATACTTTAGTGGATTGGCAATTCCTGAACACACGCTTCCCGGTCCTATTGAACCTATAAAATGGTCACAATCGACCAATAAATCTGAGGCGCCTCATTCCATCAACCACATAAGTAAAATGTCGGGGCTTGCAAAACCCTAATACCACTTCTAGCTAGAAGGGAACATGTGCACTCCCTGCGTTCCCTTGTCCCGTTTCTGACTCTTACCGGGGTGTGAGGCTCGCGAGGTAACGTTATACACAAAGCTATGCCAAAATAGGCTATGCTTTGATCATCATCCACAAGGCTCTGCTTTTCAATAAAAGCCTCGATCAATTGCATCTTGGCATGTCACATTGACAATTCACGTCATGCGATCGATAACTACCAATATATAACATACGATCTCATGCGTCTCAGAGAAGGGTGTTAAGCAAGAGAATAAATTCTCCGCCACCAACAGATATATATTAAATAGAAATCAATTTACATGGAATGAAATCCAATGTCAGACGCACATCCATTTACAAGTCCGCTCTGGGTCTGAACGAAACCGGAGACACCTTATTCTTCGTCCCGTATGTCCAATACGGAAGTGAGTCGCTCGCTTGTCCGGACAATCAACAAGTATGTCCGGACAACTACCACTTTAACCCTTTACAGGGAGCTAACCAATGCCGGACATCAGTAGTTATCCTTTCGATGTGAAGATCGCCGGTCTTCAATCGCCGTCTTCAATATCTTCGATTTTAAATCGTCGTATAATCATTTGAAATGAGATTGAACTAGGTCTTTTCAAATGATTCTCGCATATATATATAGTTTAAAAACATTGCATATCGTTAATAGTTTTTAATAACGATTTATCGCTGTTTATATATATATAAAAATAGCTAAACTAATTTAACGACGCTTCGGGTCAATATGCAGCCCTAGCGCTGTTTTTGTCAAAATTTGATTTACACTTACCTCGAAATCTAACTGTTAGATTTTAATAAAGTTTATATGTTGGAAAGATTTTCCTAAAGCGGTCCTAACGGTTTCAGTTTTGGGAAAATCCGACGGTCGGATCTTTCGGCATAATCGTTTAAAGTTACGATTCCGAAACGCAAACTATCGCGCGCGATTCGTTTAACTTTAATATATATATATATATATATATATATATCGTTCGACGATTCCACTAACGCGTTTAACATGCCAAATAAAAGAATGTTTTTATTGGCATATCATATCTATATCATGTCAAACAAAATATATTTCGTTTGTGTGACATCTGAGTCAATGACAAATAAAAAGCTACTTTTTATTTGTATTTGTATTTTTAACTTTATTATGCATAACGAAGAATGTACTTTTACTATGCATATAAACTCTAATATATGCAATGTAAATATAAATGTAATTTTAACAATGCATATAAATTCTAATATATGCAATGTAAAATTAAATGTAATTTTAACAATGCATGTAAATTCTAATATATGCAATGTAAATATAAATGTAACTTTAACAATGCATATAAATTCTAATATATGCAATGTAAATATAAATGTAATTTTAACAATGCATATAAATTCTAATATATACAATATAAATTAAATGTAATTTTAACAATGCATATAAATTCTAATATATGCAACGTAAATATAAATGTAATTTTAACAATGCATATAAATTCTAATATATGCAATGTTAATATAAATGTGATTTTAATATTGCAACATTTTTATTCAAAAAGTCAATATTTCCAATAATTCAAACTTTACATTAAAAATTATGATTTTAATGTTTCAACACTTTTATTCAAAAATGAACGATTTTCATATGAATCATTCTTTTATAAAAAATGATGTTTTTAATGTCAACATGCCTTTGTTTTAAAAAATGACGATTTTCTAGTGATTCATACATTCCATTAGAAACAAAGTTTTTAATGTAAACATGTTTTATTTTGAAACATGTATGTTTGTCCAACTTCCATTATTACATTAAAAAATGAATTTTTAATGTAACGCATGTTTTCATTTTAAAACATGAATCTTTGTCTAAATTCTAGTATTACATTAAAAAGTGAAATTTTAATGTAAAACATGTTTTCATTTTAAAACATGAATATTTTCTATACTTCTATTATTACATTAAAAATGAATTTTTAATGTAAAACATGTACACTTTCTATGTTCTAATATTACATTAAAAATGTGAACTTTTTAATGTAATAATGTTCTTATTTTAAAAAAAAAACATGAACATTTCTATTTTTATATTAATTCCATAAAATGATAGAAATTCATATTTCATTTTTGCTGAAAATTCTAATTCAATCCAAAATGGCAAAAGTGATACTTTATTTTGATTGAAAATTCTAATTCAATCAAAATGACAAAAATGTATGATTCATTTTTGTTAAAAAAAATTGATTTAATAAAATGTATAAAAGGTGATATTTCATTTTTGGTGAATCTTCTTGATCAACACAATGGTAAATTTGATACCTCATTTTTGTTGAAAACTCTAGTTCAACAAAATGACAAAAATTGATGTTTTCTATTTGTTGAAAATTCTAATTCAACAAATATCCAAAAATTGATGTTTTCATATTTGTTGAAAATTTCTAATCCAACAAATATCCAAAAATTGATGTTTTCATATTTGTTGAAAATTCTAATTCAACAAATAAACAAAAATTGATGTTTTCCAATTTGTTGAAAATTCTAATTCAATAATTAGACAAAAATTGATGTTTTAATATTTGTTGAAAGTTCTAATTCAACAATTAGATAAAAATTGGTGTTTTCATATTTGTTGAAAATTCTAATTCCACCAATAGATAAAAATTGATGTTTTCATATTTGTCGAAAATTTTAATTCAACGAATAGATAAAAATTGGTGTTTCATATTTGTTGAAAATTCTAATTCAATAAATAGATAAAAATTGGTGTTTCGTATTTGTTGAAAATTCTAATTCAACAAATAGACAAAATTGGTATTTTCATATTTGTTGAAAATTTTAATTCAACAAATAGATAAAAATTGGTGTTTTCATATTTGTTGAAAATTCTAATTCAACAAATAGATAAAAATTGGTGTTTCATATTTGTTGAAAATTCCAATTCAACAAATAGACAAAATTGGTGTTTTCATATTTGTTGAAAATTCTAATTCAACAAATAGATAAAATTTTATTTAAACAAAATGTTCATTTTTGTTTTGACCAATTTAATTTAAACAAAAATGACAATTCCCAAAACAACTATTCTAATCTTGACAACAATGATGATTTTTGTCCAATAGCTCCAATCTGACAAAAATGACAAGTTCTGACCAATTATTCCAAATAACAAGGTGATAATTATTTTAAATCAACTATTCTAATAACCCAAAAAGGATAATTCTTAGTTTCACTATTTTAACTAATAAAATGATAGACCTTGTCCAATGATTCTAATTTGATCATCTTATATAAACAAAAAATATATATTTTTGTTTTACTCAATTTATCACTACAAATTGATCTATATGTTTCTAACAAATTTTTCACTACAAATCAATATGTTTTAACAATTATATCACTACATAACATCACCAAACAAACAGATCTATATACTACATTCAACACAGAACAAATCATGAATAATAACAAATAGGAATTAACTATAAATTGGTGATAATAAAATCATAATTATTTCTAATTATTTAAAAAAGAAATAAATAGATTTCTCACAGTCGTTTAAATATGAATGATTTAGATCTGAAATTTGGTCCAAATTCGATCTGCTCAGAATTGGTTCTAATCAGTCCTGGAGTGTAGATCTCGGACTCACGATCGTAACGCTTCAGAAATCGTTCAATTCTGAGTTCATATGAATGAGATATGATTTGTTTAATTTGATAACATTTTAAAAATAATTAATTAATTAATTAGTTAAATAAATAAAACCTTCTTCTTCTTTCAGACAAAGGCCGCCGAGTTTTCTTACTTGTTCGAACCTAGGTTTTAATTTCTCGATCAAATCTGCAAACTTGAAAACAATCAGAAGCCACCACGACGTCGAGCACGGGGAGGCGCACGCAGGGGGCCCCACCTCGGCCAACTCGATCGTGATAGAGGGTGCGAGCGGTTGACGCGACGACACTTTGGGTGCAAATTCCGAACCCCAATACATAACCAAAATTGATCAAATCCTTATGGATTGGAAGAGCATAACGTTCTCTCTGAAATTGTCTTAAGGATCGACCGGTTTTATTGTACAGATCGCGTGATTTTAATGGGGGAAAGATGGAGCAGTATTGACCATTGAAAAGGAAGAAGGTGGCGGCCGTGACTTGTATATTAGGGTTTCTAGAAATACACCGTACTTTATACAGTATATTTATATTAATTAATTAATTAATTAAAAGAATAACCCGTTAGTCTATACGGACTCCAAATCCAGCCCAACAAAAGTTGTTCCTACCTAATTGCCCCTGTTCCGAAACCAATGGGCTAGGTCCCGTCAGCCCAAACGATTGTTTTTGGCCTGATTTATTTAATTTAAAATTTAAATCCTTTATTTAATTAATTTGATCGTATATTTAAATTCACCAGGGCCACATACGGACTCTGAAAATTCCCGTAAAATAAATCTAGTTATGTTTTGACGATATGGTCCTAACAAAATTAATTTCATCGAATTTGGAGAACGTTTGGAAAATGACCTTTTTAACGGTCAATCAAATTCAATAGAAATTGGCAAGTCACATTTTAATTTACTACGCTCACAAATTAATTCCAAAAATTCTGGAAAATTAAACTCAGTAATAATTTGACATTCCGGATCCGACAAAAGTGGTTTCGTCGAAAACGGAGGTCGTTTGTAAAATGACCATTTATACGGGCTATAAATTATACTATATTCCATAGCGACTATTTTGAATATTCAACTAGGCATAACTTTTAATTCCCGCTATGAAATTTCGATTTTTCGGATTCGTTGGAAAGATATTTTTAAACATATTTAGATATTTTTGGTTTCACTAAAATCCGTTTAATTTTAAATCCTGTACATTCGGTTGAAGTTCAGATTCAACTTTTCAAACTACCGTGTTATTTCTAATTCCTTTTAAAATTAAAATAAATACAATCGTTCTAACTTCGATTTAAATAAATTTTTAATCGTCATTATTTAAAATAAATTATTTTAACTACTCAAAATTCATTGAAATAGCCAAAAAAAAAATTTAAATTAGTTCTGATTTTCCGGATTGTTACACTAGGTGTACTCAAATGAGCACCCGAAAGTTTAGAGAGAGAGAGAGAGAGAAAAAAACTCAAATCAAACAACAGTCTGGTGCGAACTAAGAAAATATCCAATGAGACCATGTCATTTAGCAGAACAACATATAGCACAAAAGAATTGTCTTTGCACTTAAAAGGTAATACCATAATTGATTTTTCCAATAATTCAAAGAGAATTGAAATGGAACACGTGTTGCTCCTTTATAGGTTGAAGCAAAGTTTGGCTATCCACCATTTAAATAAACAACACCGAGTCGAGATGAAGAATGTTTCACCGTGACACATGCATGCCAACTCAGTAATTATAAGCATACCGCTTTAAAAGCACAATCATGGTGTTTCGCTCTAGTTTTCCACGTGAAGGGCGATATATATTCAAGCAAAATAGAAGCAGTGACGCAACTGTATCCCCTCACCCTTATGATTTTAAGGCGAAAGAATATAGTCGAAGCACAGCTGTACCTCCTCGCGCTGCAAGAACACCAATAACAGTGCAAGGAGTGAGTTCAAGTGAGGATTGCCCCTACTTTTTTTGAGTGTCGATTCTTAAACGACAATCTGGTTGTCGTTTAACGCCAAAAGATTTCAGATTTCCATTTCTCCAAATTAAAAAAAAAAAAAAAAAAAAAAAACGACGAATAGAAAATCATTTAAAAGACTAAACAGTTTTCTATTTGTCGTCTAGTCTATTGTTTTAAAGGAAAAAAACATGACAAAGCTCCATCCACTAATGGAAGAGTGAGACTTCTTGACAATTTTTTTTTTTTTTTTTTCCTCTCACAAGAATCGACATCCCGCTGAGATTGCTATTACTCTGGGTTTTCCTTAACTTCTCTCTTCTCTTGTGTGGTAACAGTCGATCTCCCTTTTATTTTCGATTAGATATTTAGATATCTAATTAGATATGTAAAATGAAAGAATAGATAAAGAATGCAGGGGTTAAGAAACGAAAGAGCCGCCTTCAATGCCTGCTGAATACACCCACCTCAGGCCACTCTTCTCCAACTTCCCTCACCACATCCTTACCAAACTCGTCCATCAACAACACCTCACCAATCGACAATAACTACAGCTAAGTCGGTAACACCTTAAATTCTCTACGTTTCCTCTTCCATTTCCAGATTTCTCCTTCGCCTTCCCTCTTCTACCAAAACAGCCCTTCATAAATCATAACTTCAATCGCAACTTCATCAGCGAACTACTATGCAAAAACCCTAATAAGTAAGTCGTCGGTCCATGCCAAGGACCACCACAACCATGACTGTTCCCTTTACTTCCACCTCGACAACCACGATGCCCTAGCTTGCTGCTCCTCTAAAATCGCATAACGAATTTTACATCCCAACCATAATGACGAATCCTCCCTGATGCCACAGGGCCTCGGACATTGCCCGTACCGGTTGGAGTCGAATCCCGGACCTTTCTCTAACCCGCATCCAAACACAAATTTCTTCTCCTTGATAGCCAACAACTTAAAATCTCAGATCTAGCTCGAACTAGAGGTAATTTTATCAGCGACTTTACTTCGGGTTTCTACTATTGATGCGATATTCGGAACAGAAGAAACCCTATTACCCTGAGGAATTATTATTTTTGTATAATAAGGCCGCTTTATTAATGGGCTTTAAAACTTAGTAAAGCCCATTGGAATACAAACTATTGTAATGTAAATTGAGAGTGGATATGCTTAATGCAAGAAACATTATTGTTAAATATATAATGTCCCTTGCATTACGCAGATATGTTATTGTAACTACTAGACATGTAAAGTCTATAAATAAAGAGTTCATTTGTGTTGTATATATATCTGAATGAATAAAAATATCTTATTTCTCCCTTATTTTCTTCTATTTTTGTTTTATTTTATAACACGTTAACAGTACAAAATTTTGTTTTGATTTCATCTTGGTACTAGGTATCGTTTTCCGAGCAAAGTTTTTTTTTTAACCTATCGTATAATATATGTATGTTCAAAATTCTTTTACCGAGTCATAAGACCTATCTTCTATTCTAATCCAAATACACGTTCATTTTATTTTAATACGGTCAAGCCACAAGATATTTCTTTTACCTAATAATTAGCGAACTTATTATCTATCCACATCTCAGCACACATACTTCAAACTGCTATACATATTTACATCTATTTTCACACGAATCTCATGCATCTTCTTAACAACAAAACATAAGAAAATTATGAGTTCTTAAAAGTGGTCACTTCATCTTCTACTTACCAACGAACTTCAATTTTTTTATTGTTTCTTACTCTGTCAATAAGGTACTTCGCTACCTTTTCTTTATTTATTTATACCATTATATAATGAGAATACTCTTATATTAATGCATTCGCCTTTCACATGTCCTAGTATTTACAATAATGTCTCTTACATTAAGTGTATTTACCTTTAATATTCAACATATTATAGTATTCCCTCTTAAATATGCATATGCAATGGTTAATTGCCTCATTAAAATCTTTTTTTATGAAAAACCGTGTGGGAGATATCATAAAGAGTATAATTTTATTTCATCTTTAGGCGACATGTTTACAATATTACTATGCGGGTTGATAATTCTGGATCAAGACAAAACCTCATTGAAAACCTTACTAATAAAAACCCAGTGGGAAAAATATTAGTGTAGAAAAAGAGTACATTATAGCACAATTTTATATGCTCCCCCTGATTCATAATGCATTATTCAAATAGTTTGGTGACGCAAGCGACGCATACCAATTTATAAATTATCTTCTGAAATGTTGATTTTAGAAGTGCCTTCATGAATGATCTACTAGATTTTCTTGAGACTGGATTTGCTTCACTTCTATCGTATTATCTTTTTGTAGTTCATGTGTGAAGAAGAATTTATGAGAAATGTGCTTTGTCTTATCACCCTTGATATAACCTACTTAAATCTGAGTTATGCATGCTGCATTATCTTCATAAATAATAGTTGATCTATCTGTAGTTGAGGGAAGTTGACACGTACTTTGAATATGTTTAATTAATGATTTTAACCAAATACATTCTCGACTTGCTTCATGTAGTGCTAGCATTTCATAATGATTGGTTGATATTGCTACCAGTGTTTGCTTTGTAGATCGCCATGAAATAGCTGCATTGATATTAGTTAACAAATATCCCGTTGTGATCTTGTTTTATGTGGATCAGAAAGGTAACCTGCATCAGCATAACTAACTAGAATTATATTATTACCTATGTTAGAATAAAACAAGCCTAAATATGCGGTTCCATGACTCATGACATGATTTATTCCATTTAGTATATTTAAGTTGGAACAAAACTGTAACTTGCTGGAAGACTGACTGAAAATGTAATAACTGGTCTCGTACATTGAGCTAAATATAAGATGCACTACTGGCACTAAGATATGGTACTTCTAGACCAATTATATCTTCATCGTCTCTTTGTGGGGGGGGGGGGGGAGGGGGGTAAGGGTTCTTTTTAGCATCTAATGATCTGATAATCATAAACGTACTAAGTGAGTATGCATTATCCATTTGAAAACGCTTAAGAATTTTCTCAATGTAATTCTATAGATGGATTAATATGTCATTTGTACTGTTACCAAGACTGTATTTAGCTTTGCCAAGATCTTTCATTTCAAATTCTTGTTTCAAGTAATCTATTGTTTCATCAATCTCTTTTGGAGTTCTAATTTAATTTACATCAACATATACTGCTAAAATAGCAAATCCCTTTACCAATTTATTTATAAAGATACATGGACAAATGAGATTGTTTTTATACCCGACTTTTACCAAATATTCACCAAGACGGTTATACCACTTTCTTCTGGATTGTTTCAAACCATATAGCGATAATCTCAGTTTTAATGAGTATTTTGACTTTGATTTGCTTCAGACAAATTATATCCATGTGGGAATTTCATGTAAATATTGGTATCTAATTCACCGTATAGAGAAGCTGTCACAACATCAGCCAATCTTGTATCAAGCTTCTCAGAAACTAGAAGGCTTATTAAATATCGAAATATTGTGACATCCATAACAGGAGAGTATGTTTCTTTAAAGTCAAAACCTGGTCTCTGTATGAAACCTTATGCAACAAGTTGTGCCTTATATCTCACAACTTCATTTTTATCATTTCGGTTTCTAACGAATTTTCATTTATAACCTATTGGTTTGACATTTTCTACAGTTTTCTTTTTTGGTCCAAATACATCATGTTTTTGAAGTGAATCTGGCTCCACGTGAATAGCATCTTTCGATTTTCGCCAATCGTGTCTTTTCCGACATTCAATTATGCTAGATCGTTATTTATCATTATTCTCATTATAGTCATGACTTCCGGTTATTTTGGTAGCTACTGCGAATGTGAATACATCATCAATTATTATTTTACTTCGATCCCACATTTCTCCATAATTCATATAAAATATTGAGATCTCACTATTATTAGGTACCATTTTATTTTTTGGAAGCTTCTATTATTTCTTATGGGATAATAGTTCCTTCATTGATTTTAGGAAAGTTTGAATTTTCATTTGAGTTATCCTTGGATCATTTATAACCTCTTTGGGAGTTTCGCTAATAGATCATTTTTCGTTAGACTTTCTATAATACTCCACACTTTTCTAAGCCTGAATTTCGGCAAACAACGAAACTCAAGCTCATTCAAGGATGGAGAGTATAAATCTGGTACCTGCAAATAACGAGCATGAGCATAATCAGAGTAAAATAAAACTAACTCACAGCGGAAACAAAATAGAATAACTAATACCGACAAAAGTGACTACCTTAAAGCATATCGCCGCATCGATATCGAGTATGAGAGAACGAGAAACAAAAATAAAACCGAACGCCTACTAAGATCTTCCTTCTCCAAGCTAAACATGAGAGTTGTTATGAGGAGGGGATTTAAACGATAAGTCATGGTTTGTAGAAAATATATAACACTATCTAAAATGCAAAAATGTATCCCGTTCGGTCAGAACCAAAATATATGTCTAACAAGGATAGTAATTCTAACCTAACCCTGTAATGCACGACGACTAACTACCATACCCAGGGTAGTATTTCTAAACATAACGATATCGTAATACGGAGATAGGACATTTACGCATAAGTATGAAGCCTTTAAACCATCATTTACCAAAGACTAAGAGGTGGACTCCTAACTACTCATTATTCCCTAAAGAGGATAATTGTTTATATATAGCCACTTAAGATCTCACTATCAATATAAGATAAGGGTGGATCCTTTCGATTACTTAAGGCCCAAGGTGGACCTATCAATCACTTAATACCTTACTCAGTGGTTTACTCTATACTAAAAAAAATTAGAGGGCACTAGCTATCAAGTCCTACTAATTTAAGGCTTCCATTATTCACAATTATATCCAAGCGCCACATAAGGCGAGATATAGTAATCGACCACTTATTACCTACAGGATAGGTAGATAACATCTCGCCATTTATGACCTTCCCCCGACGGACCCCCATGTTACTATCTAGCCGATTTTATAAGATAATCCCATAGCCACTTGATACTTTCTGTAGGATAGGTAGACTCACGATATCTCCTTAACTGTCATTTAATACCTAATCCCAAGGCGAACTCTCATCCCATTCACTTACCACCTAGAGGAAGGGAACCTACGCGGGAATTATCAAATTCGTACCCAATAGCCATTCAATACTTCTCCTTTATGGGTAGGCGAGCTTTGCGATCACTTAATACCATTTTAAAGGTGGATCTAACTAGTTTTATACTTCTAATCTCAAAGCAGGCTATGCTTACAAATTATTCCCTTGGTGGTTTCTTCTTTTGGAGAACCTACTTTTAGGAAATAATCCTTGTTACGTAATTAATTATCGTCACAGCCTTCTATGGTTAATGATATCTCACATCAGTTGTACTTATATCCGACTATTGGAAATTGCAGACTTTTGTTGGATAAAGGAACTGACCTCGCATCATTAACCTACTAAGTCTGACTCTTATTTATAGTTATATCAATCCTAGATTAACTAGAATAAAATAAGGAAAACTTATAACTTCCTATCCAATGATGTTTATTTATTTATTTATTTCCTTATTGGGCTTAGTATTTATTACGCCAATCAATCCCAATTAATCCCTTTAATTCTGTTTATTACTATTATTTAGATAATCCACCACTTATGACACTAACCGTCATATTTTTCTAAGGCATTCATTATCTTATTAAATGCCATTAATATATGTAACACCCCACATTTGTTACTGTCACCCGTATGAGGATTTCATAAGAAGGTACGGAGCATTGTAGATATAAAGACATAAAACATCACAGAGACTAAGATTTCATAAGACATAAAAGAATAATCGAAGAAGAAACTTTCATTTTATAAAATACAAAACCATTTTTGTTCCATTTAACCAAACAGATACAAAATGTTGTATCTTAAAATCTTAGTCAAAAATAACATCAGAGTAAAATATTATCCCCCAAATATAGTCAAGAAGATACAACTTAACCTTAGAAAGAGGACATGAAGTAATCCAACTTGTAGAAATCCATCACGACAAAGCTAACAAAGAAATTTGAAACGTGTACTTTCTCCCTGTAAGCCCGAGGGAAAGAAAAGAGAAATGAAGAAAGGAAATGGGTTAGACATAAAGCTTGGTGAGCTGTTGTGAGTACGAGCTCAACTTGCTAAGTTAAGATAAATGAGTAAATAGTGGTTTTAGTGTCATAAAAGGGTAAGTGTCTACACATGTCTAAAGGTGAACAATAACTGATATGAACCGATAATAAGGGCTTTAAAAAGATAATGATGATAACAATAATAATAGTAATCAGGAAGATTGACTGTTTTGCACCTCTACAGATTCAGACAGAAATATGTAATTAGGAGAGATTTTTCCTAATGCTACCCATCAGTTGGCTCCTACAAACGCAAATAGCCTATGCCAGCCACGATAGTAGGGGATATAAGTCCCTAGCCCGCCAACTTATAAGACAAAGCCCTATTTGCTGGTTTTACAGTATCTTAGTTTCCTCCATCGAACTCATGCACGCTCATGACTACGTCAGAACGCTCTTGTAACCAACTTTTACCTTTGAGCACTACAATAAAAAGACCTTACTACAACTGTAATTTTACAACTGTCAGAAAATGTCAGTTGCAATAAAAGTTTTTTTACAACTGTTTTACTTAGAAAGTTGTAATAAATTAGTTTGTCACAACTATTTTACAACCGTTCTTTTGTGCCCGTTGTAATAGACACTTATTTGTGACAACTCATCTTTTTTGGCTATTGTATAGATGTCTATTACAATTATTTTTGTCAATTGTAAAAGATTTTTGTTTTTAAGAACTATTCTTATTTTATTGTTATAATAGATGCCTATCAAAACTCTTTTTATCGGTTGCAAAGTATTAAATAATAACAATACTTAATTAATTACAAAAATAATAATTAATAATCAAGTAACAAAACTAATATGAAAAAAACAATGCTTAATCAATAATAATTAAATATTAATATATAATAATTACTATTATGAAATAAAAATTGATAATTAATTTGAAATATAAAATAATTTCTATTATTAATTAATAATTAGAAAACAATAATTAATAATAAATAAATACTAAATATTTAATTAATGATTGACTATAAACAAATAATCATCAATAACTATTGTTAAATAAAAATAATAATAGAAACTGAATTTATAAGCATCCCTTAAATGCATAAATAACTTTGTTTTGCTGATGGTATCAGCGTTTTTTAGCTTCCCACTTCTCTTTCCACTAAAATTTCATTTCCCGCCAGCCTCATTTCTTTTTAATTTTCAACTCCTTCTAATCTCCTCTATACAAAACCTAATTCCCTTCTCGTTTCTTCCTCCGCCATCTATTTTTAAACCCTAATTTCATTTTCTCCTGTCACATCCTCTTCTCTCTCGCGACTGCTCCACCCTTTCGTGTGAGCACCTATTCTGCTATCCTTCCTCTTCTGCAACAACACCCTTGATTTTTCTCCATTTCGCTTCTTTGTCGCTAGCTGAAAACTCAATAAGTTTCACTAGTCTGTACCCTCCTCCTTTCTAGTTCATTATTCCTAGGTACTCCTCTAAAGTAATCCACGCCTACTCATAGTGCTTATCCCGGAATTTGCAGGAAATCTTGAGTTTTTTGGTCTGGTTTTGGTGGGAGCCTGGGTCAACGTTGCTTTGTGGTATTTCATTTCTGTGCTCAGGTTCATCTCGAGTTTGAATTTCACGATAAAAGCACTTTTAGTTTCAACTTGATCTGGTTTAGTTTATTTTCCGTTCGGACAGAGTAGTTTTCTTTGGGAATTTCTTTCCGTGGTGGCTCCTTCAAGCTCCTTAGTATGACTGGGTCGTTTATGGGAAGATCTGAACTTCTCCTCCTCCAGCTCCTTGAAATAAATTACATTAATCGTTTCTTGTGATTTTTGAGATGATTGTAGATTTAGATTCAAGTTATTATACATTTGAAGTTACAGGTATAAGTAGTGATTTATGTTGCGTGGTTTTACAGGTGACGAAAGTTAATTGTGGTCTTGGATTGGGTAATCATTCTTTTTGTAGCAATATGGGGTCAGGAAACGTGGCAGTATGGTTAGCTGTGGGGGTATGTTTGTAGCTTAGATTGTTTTCTTGTTCTCATTCTCCATATTCCCATTCTTTTCTCAATAGCAACTGAAGGTTCCTTGAAAATGCTAGAGGAAAATAAAACTTCCCTTTCTCTTCTATTCAATTCTTGATTAATTTCTTCTTACTTCATATATTCGCAGGTCCAGTGTTTTACTTTATGATTCCAATTTGATTCCACTCTAACTCAATTCCACTCTAGCTCAGTTTAAACAGTTTAACCATCAATCTGAGCACCTACTACTCTAAATCGAACTTACCACTTGAAATCAATTGAACTAGAAAATTTTCTTGAACAATCGGACTTTGTGAGCTAAATGCGTTAATTTTTTTGTTAAAGAATGATGTTGAAAAATCCATACATAAGGTTATTTCTTATATATATATATATATAGGTATTTTATGTTCTGTTTAGAGTTATTTATATAAAATTGGGAAAGTTTATGTTAATATATTTATTGTTGTGTATGG
Source organism: Allium sativum (assembly GCA_030737875.1). Taxonomy (NCBI): domain Eukaryota; kingdom Viridiplantae; phylum Streptophyta; class Magnoliopsida; order Asparagales; family Amaryllidaceae; genus Allium; species Allium sativum. Next base: position 889,624,847 of record CM060912.1, on the reverse strand, counting down.
TAGAATCTACCAGTTCTATGAGTTTATTACCAGTTTGTGGATTTTTTGACAGTGGAGGCTGAATGGTTGTGAGATGAAGGAGAAGGGTTGCAGTTGTCATGGTTTGCGGTGATGAAGGTTTGTGATATGCACTGATGTTTTGGTTTGCCTATGTTTTGGGTTGGCATTACGTTAGGTTGTTTTGTGGTCAAATTATACAAAAGTTATAAACAATTTTTGCGAGTTTCAACCGACATCTTCCATTCATTATGGTATGCAGCTGATTGGATTGGCATGGGTTCCATGTAGGCAATGATGCACTTCCTGCTTAATTATCCGTGCTGGAAAAAAGAGAGTACTTAAGATGTAGCATGTTAACTAGATTGAAATTAGCTTAGTTTAGACTTTTGCTTTGGTAGTTTGTGTCTTTGAGTTGTAGTTATGTAGCAAAGAATGTTGTTCAAATTGAATTTTTGTTCTTGTAGCTCAAAAGAGAAATTTACATGGTGAAATGATTTGTGATGTGATTTGCTGATAGTGTATTTCTCATTTTATTATATTGTTCATGCTTATATGTTATGAAAAATGTGCTTAGTCTTTTTTTTTGTTAATTTTGCATTTATTTAACAATAGGCAGAAACAGTTGTAGTAGAATTTAGCATAACAGGCAAAATAGTTGTAAAAAATTTGTTTATAACTGTCTAAAGCTGTTGTAAAATGGATTTTTACAACTGTCAAAAACAGTTGTAAAAATATCTGATGCTATTACAACTATGGATATTAGGACCGAAGGATGCCTGTTGTAATAGATTATTACAGCTATTTTTGGCAGTTGTGAAATGATGTTTTTTGTTCTAGTGGAACCTCTTACAATTCAGATCAATAAAGCGTGCTCTAGCCCCTAACTAGTGCGAGACCCCTCTATGATACCAACAAGGGTACTGACTGATACAGGTTCCACACAACAAGATTAGAACAAGCTACCCTCGGGCTTATGCCCCCAAATAACTAGGATTTTAAGAGTCCCAAAACCAGATATAAACAACAAGACGTGGGACCTCGTAGCTTTTTAATTAACAGGTTTAACTTAGTAGATTTAAGTTCATTAATAAGCATGGTTGTAAATGGCATTCCCTATAAATGTTATTCTGTGCATAACCCCTCCCCCAAAACAGATAAGTACTTGCTCATATGTATATATATTACAGTAATATGTTTTACTTAAACTTACATTTGATCCTCATATTTTCCCATGACATATTTACTTAATATCAAATTAAGTATAAATAACATGTTCTCCATTTGCATGTTAATTTCCAATTAAATGTCATTTATTCCAATTAACATGTTTCTCTATACTGATTACATAATGTCATATTAATTATAACTTGTTTCGATTAACATGTTTTCCCAATAAGATTACTTAATGTCATATTATGTCTAATTCTTAATTGAATATATGTATATATATATATATATATATTATTTATTTACCTAGTTGGATTTACAATCTCTACCCTAAACACCAGTTTAATTATAACCATCTAGGCATATCTATCATATTCAATACAATTCCCCAAATAAACACGGTTACAATAATTATTACGTTATCTATGACCTTTTATTACAACAATAAATTCCATGTTGATTGCTACAACGGTCACAAACGTTTAATTTTCATTTATTATGGGAGTTATTACCATACGTTCATTGCCATAAAATGAAAACACTTCAACTCCAAACACACAAAACAAACAAACACTTATTTAGTATAATAGCGTCATTAGTATAGATTTGGACGGATAAGATTAATATACATTTATAATTATAATTTAAACACGTAGTTAACGTAGTTACTAATTTGGATTTTCTTATTATTTATTATTATGTTATGGTCTAAACTAGCGATCAAAACCACCCTTTTTGTGTCAAACCTTATTTTATGATTAAAAATCTTATAAAAGATTATTTATTGTAATTATTGTAAAAAAATTCTAAACTATTTAAAAGAGAAAAATTGACATTACTTCAAATCCCAAGGAAACAAGTTAATATTTTATTTAGAATAAATGTTGCAAACTACGTACATTATACGTGAATTTGCACATCTCTTCTGATTTGATTTATTTATGTTCCCTGTGGATTTCAAATAATGTCTTTTCATGCAAAAAGAACAAAAAGGACAAAATTACAGTAATCAAGTAAAACCACAAACAATACTAAACACAATAGTATTATTATTATTTTAACCAAAACTGCATAAACTACAAATAAACACCCAATCCTACGAATCTGGAGTAAAACTATAAATCTAATAATGGTTTTGGGACTGATTTCCAGATCTAAGGGGTTTACAATAACCACAAACAAATATAAGAATGGTTGTAGGCAATATGATGACATACTATTAAGAAAACCTACAATTCACACTTAATCATTATTCATAATATTTCAGATTTGACAAAATAAACAAATCTGATAACTTTTAGGCATATAATTTATATTCAACACAAACGAGTTATATAAGTTTATTATTGTTAATGTCAAGAAGTGGTCACCAACACTCGTGATTTCCACGACAGTGAAAATAAACGTTAGAAATGGAAAATAAGTGTTGCGGTATAAGTATGTAGGAGAAAACGCGAGCAAGCAGTCACATAGTATTTATAATGGTTCGGCTCATCGGAGCTTACGTCCACTTTGGAAGTTTGGTATTTTATTACTTCTCCTTTAAAATTACAACATGGAATCAGTATATTTTCTAATGTACAAGAGCTATGGTAATTCTAATTATTATAGTGAGTGATCCCGAGTGCTATACTTGGAGAGGATGGTAGTAGGCTATGCTTCATTATCCAAATGCTTGGAAGTGGAAGGAGGAGCCTTCACGAGTCCATGAAACCAAGTCGATTCAAGTGGGGATCGAGATGTTATAATGCTTTCATGAAGCTTCCATGGTCATGGTGACAAGGAGGTAGGAGTAAGGAGCCAAGAAAGATCCAACCCTCTACACACTGAAGAGTGAGGAATATTTATAGGAGAGGGCTGAAAGATGAGCGGGTAGGTGTAGGTAGTCATGTATGTCCCACACCCAATTTTCGTACCCCCCCTCGAGATTGGTACGAATCCCGGGGGGTTGGCATCCCTGTTGCTCCACTCCAAAGTCTTCTGCATCTTTGCCTTGTCAATTTTCGCACCCACGCGTATCTCGTACTAGTGCACTTCGTACCGCACATTTAGTATCCTAGCTTCTGGAGCTAGGGGATACAAAATAAGGGTTATGGAGTATCGGGGGACGAACGTCGACCCTACTGCTTTGAGTTTTGGGGAGTATGTGCGATACGAATTACCAGGATACGAAATCCATGTGGAATCAGGGGATACGAAATTCGGGGGTAGGGCTTATGGGATACACAATTCGGGGAGTAGTTCCATTTCATCGTGCAGATAAGGTAAAGGGGTACAGATTGGCATCCCAGTGAATTAGACAATGCGGGACACAAATTTTGTCTTAATGGGAGTTCTGAGGAGTTTCGAGGTCAGGATGCAAGTTGATGGCAATGCTAAAGGCGTGTTGGTCTGTTGTTGAGCAGTTTTGTCGAGCCGGAACAACTATTCTTGTCCGACTCCATCTGGACTCAGGCTCTGAACTTTTCGGTAACGCTTCCGGGCCATTGACCCACACGATGGGCCGAGTCATGTGGGCTTGAGCTGCTTTTGGGAACCGGACCAAAAGGTCGGTTAACACTTTCCCCTCAAAAGATGTCTTGTGGTAACATAACGTACTTTGAGTTGAGCCAAGTATTTTTGAAGGTCAGAAACGTCTCCGAGTCATGTCGAGTGTCCGATCGTATCCTTTCCGCTGAGGCTTGTTGGTGGCAATACAGAATTCCAGCATTGTTGGGATTTCTAACTGCTTGGACTGAAATCATGTCTAATTAATTAGACGGGTACTTATTTCTTATTGACTCAAGAAATTAAATGTTAGTCGTCGACTCCTGTTTACGTCGGAATGCAGGTGAGTCATTGTCGATATGGTGCCATGCACACACTCACACGTTCACACATGATTTTGCACGATACGATCGGAGTTTGAAACAAGTAACATGTTGTTTATGTGGCATGTAATTAGCATGCGACCATGTGAGTTAGTCTTTGAAAAGTTTTCAAATTGGGACTCAATCGTATGGTGTATACTCTTGGACCATTTAAATTTGTGAGCACAGGTTAACAGTTCGAGTTGTTTGGATGGTCGTGATTCTGAAAGAGTGTATGCATGATCGTTGTCGTGGCTTGGGAGCGTGATCGCATAAGTTGGTTTTCGAAACGTCTTCGAATTGGGACTTGACCTTTAGGCATGTTCTATGGAATCGTTTAGATTCTTTGGTACATGATTGTTTAATGATCCAAGTCGGTCTCGATGGTTGAAGTTTCAAAAAACACGTATACCCGATCATCACTATTTGAGTTCGGAAGTAGCACACCGATCTCGAATTATTCAAGTCTACTCCACTTCTCCCCTCTCTTCCATTTCCTTTTTTTTACAATCAGGGATGGTACTGATCCGATTACTCATATTTTTCTCTAAGTTTTTCGGATTCTACCCCAACTCCCATATATATAGGACGATATAAAATCTTTTCTCTGCTTTATTTTGTACTTCCAAGACATAGACCCTTTTCGAATTCGAACTCCCTAAGGAAAACCACATGACTTCTCATTTAAACCAAAGTTATCTCAGGTGGTTTACACCCGGTTGTGTGAGTTAATTAATTCACATGAGAGTTTCCAAACTCGGATACGTACGGATGCCATAATGGAAGTCATCCGATGGCTTTTCCATGGTAGGTGTATGAGAGGAGCTCAAACTGGAGTTGAAGGTGATAGTGGAGTATGAACTCTAGTAGAGAGACGGAGGGGGAAGAGGCTTAAAAGGGGATACAAAAAGGAGTTTCGTATCCCATGGATGGCCTCCGCTTTCTATGGGAGACAAAGAGGGAGCCTGTTGTGGGAGACAAAGAGGGCAGGAGTTTTTCATTAAGTCGTTGGGTACAAAATCGTTATTTTGTATTCCGTGAACTTACAAGAATTTTGAGCATCTGGTTTGGATACAAGAAGCGGGATGGAGTGATTGAGGAAGCGGGATCGGTATTCCTGAAGAAAAGGGTGTGAAGGTGTGAAGGGGAGCGGATACGAAATTTTATGATGAAGGCAAGATACGAAATTTTGTGTTGGAATGGGATACGAAGTGACAATTATGTATCCATGAGTTCCACCAGATATTCGTATCCTGTAGATCGATCATGTGGGATGCGAATCTTTTTAAAGTTGGTGGGACACGAGATTTTCATTTCATATCCCGGTACTTCAAAGATTTTCGTGTCCCGACAATCGGTGGTACTCAAATTGAGATATTAGGGATGGAGATTTTCTCTAGCTTATGGGGTTTCGAAATATGATTTCATCTCCCGGAGGTTCAGAAAAATTTCAACTTTGAAATCTCAACTTTTGGATCTGGGTCGACACGCGACGTTGCGCGACCGGATAGAGCTTGAACACGAGCGTTGTTTTGCATAACGCATTAATTGAATGACAAATATTGTTTGAAATGATGATTGGAACATGCACAAAGGTTCAGAGCGTAAACTCGTACTATGGACATGTAACTGATTCATCGCGTCTTGGACTTGACTCTCTCAACTCAATCGTGTCGTAGCCGCGATCCGACTTGAATTCCATTGACTTCGGCTCGTGCAGACGGTGGTTTAACTTCATGGATTGGTAATCGTCTTTGCATCCTGAAGGATATGAGCACAACTGAATTAGCACGCATAACACTTGCACATTAGTTTACTCCAATAAAGGGGTGCAAGTTTTAGCGCACTAACTAACGCAACTGTTTTGCAAGTATAGTTTGCAATGGCAAAGAGAATCTCCAGGCGACTTCAATGCTTGGAAGCCGAGCCTGTAGAAACATCTCCAAGCTCTAAGGAATTTCACACGATTCTAGCTCGTCAACGAGCGATAGTGAGGTCTACGGTACTTCCACCCCATCTCAACAAGTGGGCCTATCCGATATATAAGAACAAGAGGGACAACCAAGTGGGTCTCCGCATTCAATAGAGCATGTGGACGAACCGGTAGTTGGAGGTAAAGAGGAAGTTGTTGGAAAGGATCCGTTAGAAGGAGAGGATGGTAGTGGCAACCAGGAAGGAGTTTTTGTCGCACCAGACATGGTGAGAGACGCTACAATTCTTGAGAATCCCCCTGATTTGGTTGTTTTGCAGATAGATGAAGCTTCATTTCGGCGAATCTGCATGAAATATTGAATACCATGGGACGATGTCATGGTCCCTGGAAGGGAAGATAGGGCGCACGCTCCTCCGGAGGGGTATGCTGCCTGAAAAAGGTATACATGCTCTGTTACATATGTGCCCCCATCTTGTTCGTATATCAGAGATATTCTACATTTCTTTCGATTGGCACCCAAGCAGCTTCATCCGGATGCACATGCCTTCCTGCTTGGCACCTACATCTTGTACATAGAATGGTTGGGAGTTGAACCGGCTGGGGATGACATCAGATATCTCTATTCTTTGAAGAAGAGAAACACCATGTCGCCTTCCCTCTTCTAAATGGAGGCGCAACCTAATAGTCGTTTTATATTGAGAGCATGGAATAAGCTCGTTTACTTTAAAGATGATTGGTTCTATGTTCATTGCCTACCAGGATCTGCAAGGAGGTAGCTTGTAGGTCATAAGTGCTTGAAAACTTACACCGTACCCTAAGTTAATTGAGTAGTAAGCTCAAAACCAGCTTGGAGTTTCATGCGGCAGGTACACTGGCTATTCTGAAGAGCGGTCAATATCTAGAGTGAGTCCTAGCTTTGAGGGATGTCCCAAGAGGGTATCGCGATGCCCAGACTTTATTATTGTGTCGTTTCCTTCATTCATTGGACTTGCTTCCTGAAGGCCATTCGACGGGTCGTGAGGACGACGATGAAGAAGAGGAGGAAGAAGAAACTAAAGGAGAAGGAAATTCTTCGGGTCCGCAGGAAGAAGAGGTGGCCTTTGTCGTGCCTTCTAACGTGCCCCTAGTTAACGAGGAAGTTGCAGAGGATCAAGGGGATATAAACGGTGACAGCGGCAGTAAGTAGGAGCCCGCCGGAGGGCATAGTTCACAACCCACTCTCGTTCCTTCTCCGACTGAGGAGGTGAGGCTGGGAGAGGCATTTGAACCAAGTTCTCCAGCTATGACCTCATCGATCGTTGTGTTGATGGAGATCTAAAATTAATTCAAAGATGTGGATAAGGTCCAAATAGAGACATCTTTGTTTGGGTTAAGTAGAGCTGATGTTAAGAGCTTATTGTCGAGCATTGAGGAAATTACCCCTTCAAACAAGCACATAATGGGTATGTGGGGTGAACATATAGGGCACACACACTTATAAGCACTGCATAGAATAACACTTGATTTGTATATATTGTATGTTCAATTTTGATTCATAGTTTCACTCCACGTAGGTACTATGTCTCGTGATAGTGATTTAGATCATGGTCGGGGAGATTCTCGACGGTCGAAGAAAAGTGCCATGAGCGACTTCTACGCAAGCATTGAATTGTGTACAAGGAAAAAGTTGTATGAATCTGAAAATAGCCGTTATCGTCGATAACACTCCCCACACTTGGATCCTTTTCTAGCAGGCACAAGACCAGCGGATGCAAAAAGAGGGGTTGAATTATTTAGCATAAAGCAGGAAGCTACAACTGTCCCACCCCCTTATGTACCCACCTCCGCACCGGTGGCAACAACCATAGGCTGTGTTGGGGATACAGATTAAGGATCTTAAGGCAAACTAAACACTAGAGTGGTGAATAGTGTTTAATGGATTTTATTAATTTCTTGAAATCTTTTTATGTTTATCAGAATGTTATATAAATGGATATCAACAATCATAAAATCAATCACAAATGCAGATAATAAAACTAAAAACAGTAAAAAGAAAAGTACACACTGAGATTTTATAATGATTCGGAGTTCCTTACATTCAGTCTCACAAAACGTTGGGTTGATGTGGATTTCTTTTCAACTAACATCCAATATTACAATCCTTGATTTCCAGGCAAAAAGGGAACACCCAACTGATTTCCAGATTACAATGAGACTTGGTTGATTTTCCGGCCACAGCCTACACCCAATTGATTTCCAGGACACAATCACACCCAGTCGATTTTTACGAGATAAGACCATACCTTTCTCAATATCATTTTGGAGGATAGACTCGATATAACTTGATCTTGCGATATTTGATTACAAAAATCCTATAACTCTTGAGTAGCATTTGAATTTCAGAGAGAGTTTGATAAAGAATTAAAAGAGAAAGAGATTGATATAATTCTCCTTGAAAATCGGTAGAGTAAAAGTATAGACTTTGAGAGTTTAAGAAGAATATCGTGAGAGAAGAAAGGAAGAAGAAGATAATGAAAAGTTAGTTAAAAAAAATCAAATTTAAAACCTATTTATAGTCTCCAAAAGTCAAATCCTTTTAGAATAGTTTTGAATTCAATAGACACAACTTTTCAAATTTCAAAACGAACGATACATATGTCGACGTATCAAATACATATGTCGACTTCCCTTAAGGAATTTTCAAATTTTTTTTTGATTTAAATCAGATAATGGTTAAATAAATTATGATAATTCTTGAGTTAAAATAAACTATATTCCTTTATATTAAAATAGAGTTTTTCAAGTAAAATGTATATTAAAAATATAAATTTAAGATGATTTAAAAATGCTTAAAAACTAAATATAAAATGATATAGAAGTATATATACTTAAAACTATGAATTAAGAAATACTTTAGAACTTAATAAATATAGCTAACAAAATTGAAACATAAGTACCTATAAAATTAGTATTAAATCTATAAGTAAAAAATATTTGAATAATGAGTTAAAATATATTAGGAAAAAAAATATAATTTCGAAACATAAGTTAAAATAAATTTTCAGAAGTTAAAATATATTTAAGAAAAAAGGGATATATATTTAAAAAAAGGAAGTAATTTTGGATTCATTTGAAAATAGATTTAAAACAATGAAATATTATTGAAATCATTTGATAATAGTGAGAAAAAGTTTGAAATCAGAATTCAGTGCTAACTAGAGTTTTAGCAAAATGTATAGACAAAATTACTTTATATTTCTTGAACTCTTGAATTCTTGATACTCATGAGTCTTGAACCTTGAACTCTTCTTCTTTGAAATCTTGTTTCTCTAAACTGTACAGTCTTTAATAACTAATACCTGCATAGATTTCATGTGTGTGGGTGTGTGTATATATATACATACATATATATATTCTAGAGAATAGTGTTACTATATATTTTATAACAATAATAATTGAAACAAGATTATTGTCATCAAAAACATCATCGTCAATATCTCAATCCCTAACAATCTCCCCTTTTTTGATGATGACAACCTTGGTTATAAAATATTCATACCGGAGGTCTTAATTCTCTAGTCACTCCCCCTTACTCCATAATTTTCTTTTGAGACAACTAACTCCCCTTTAATCTAAGCCATATTTTATAAGTCTTCCCCTTTGCCATCAACAAAAACTATATATTCTTAATTAGACAGCTATACTCCCTAAAACTAAGAATACTTATAAAAACTAAGACTAACATGATTCTAATATCTTAAACTACTTAAGACAGGAAATAATATCTGATACTCTAAGTAAAAACTTGAATGAGTATAAACTACGTTAAGATAAACCACATTAAACTATCCAAAACATATATTACAATACATCTCAATACATACAATCAAACCAGTCCAGTCCAATCCAAACTAAACCAGTCACAAAGATAATTATTTACAAATTCAATTTTAAGTTTAAAGCATCCAATCGAAACACACAAATTTCAAATACAATTTCATAATTTCTAAAAACTTCTACCCATCCATCACCACCGAAGATTGGATCAGCCTTTATAGCATCCCAGCCTTCGTCCTCTTTGGTGAGAGTTGCACCTTTGATGCTGTTGTCTTCGCCTTTGAAAAGAGAAGAAATCATCCATCGAATTGCATCAAAATGCTTCTCTTGTTGTTTATTCATCTGTATTTGACTTAATTTTAAGTGAAGCTGGCTACGAAGGGTAATAGAGAGAATATTCTTGAATGAATTAAGTATTTCTTCAAGTTTTTCACTTAAATTATGGATTTGGTATTATTAGGAAATAATGAAAGAAAATGGAGGAATGAATAAATGAGTTTTTCGGGAAGAAATAGACATATATAGGCTTTGGAATTCGTTTGAAATGAATAGACACTAATTGGTTAAAACCATTTTTAAATTTAAACAAATTTGAAAATCTAACTGTTATATGTCAACATATAAAAACAAGTATTCCGACATATCTATGTTATTTTCAATTTTTGAAGTATTTTGTAACTTATTCTTTGGTTTGACTTCATATACTTATTTCTATTAATTTGATGGTTATTCCAGAGATATTTAAGGAAGAATTTGTAGAAATATAAAGCTTCATTGATACTAATGATAACAGTAATTCGATTAATGCATAACATGAACTTGAAGTACGGGAATTGAAATAAAAACTACCACAATAAGATAACTGATTTAGAATTCAGCGGAGGCGGGGGAGGATGAGGATGAAGACAAGCCAAGATTTCTACCAATTTTCCCAAAGAACTTGCTCATTTTAGTAGACATCTTTTCAAATTTATTACTAAATGACCCCTATAGTGTCTTTTGGTTTTTGGCTAGGATCATTTGATTTTCGAAGAGGATTTTCTTGGAAAGGTTTTTAGTGTTAGCAGGAAATTCTATACTTTATAGGAAGTATTTCCATCTTCTTCATCTTCTTTGATATCCATTTGTTAACCTTTTTCTTCTTTTTCCATTCTTTCTTGTTTCTTTTGCAAATGTTTCATATGGATAATACACAAGTGGTATATTTTCGGAATTGGAAACCTTTCTAGAAACTATCTCTTCGCCTTTGAAATCAACTCGAAAATATTTGAAAATACAAGTAATCTAAACTCCATGGTATAACGTATTTTCTTCTGATGATAAATCCTTTGGTAGAAATTCACTTAAAATCACTTGAGTTTAATTTATGTCATAGTTTCCAATAATAACAAAAAGGTCTTTACAAACTTTCAATGTTGGGTTGTTGAAATTTCCAAAATGTGGAGTGACGGTATGTTGGAGAAATAAGTTGACAATTCTTGCCTTAGAATGATAAAAACGATTTTTGAACTCCAAGTGTTCATCACTTTCGAAAATATGGTGAAAGGTCTCTAGATCATTTTCATTGGTCTTTAAATTCATGAGATCCATTCCCGTATTTTTGCAACCCAAAATAACACCACTACTACAAAACATGTCATTTGTGTCGGTCATTTAACCCCTTTTGTGTCGGTTTTACAACCGACACAAATGAAGACGACGCAAAAGACATTTTTTTCTTGTGTCGGTTATTCGACCGACGTAATTAAATATTATTTGTGTCGGTTTCTTACAAACGGTCGACGCAAAGTAGCTTGTACGGTGAAGCAAATGACACTTTCTTGTGTCGGTCCTCTTATATCGACCGACACAAATGATATTGGTTTTGCGTCTACGCTTTATTGACGGCCGACACATATGATTGATGTTTGTGTCGACCTTATTAGTTTGTCGACCGACACAATTGACAAACAGTTGTATCGGTCATCTTTGAAGTAACAACCGACACAAGATATATTTGGAAAAAAAAATTGCATCATAACCATTTCAAAATATAAAAACCAAGTATGAAGTTGCATTTAAAATTTTCACAAATGTACATTATTATGAAACTGATCGAACATAAAATATAATTATATTATCCATCAACATAATTTGTCACAATACTTCTCTATTTTGGCCTTGCCAAACATAATTTGTCACAAACATAATGTAAATAATAAAATACCAACGTGCATTACAAAAGATCAACGTACAGAATAAAAAAAACTACATCCAATTATACATGATATAACTAGCTGAATTATCCCGAACCTCATCTATCTCTTGTTGGCTATAAGAACCGTCTTGTACCAAGTCCTGCAATTAAAAAAATTATTATACAAGTGAGTATGTAAACAAATTCAGCACTGCACCAAGAACTTGCTGTGTAAATTTAGCTTATTTATGACTATAACCTGGACAGTCACCAGACTATACCAAATACTCCGTTAATGTACCTTATTTAACCATATGTATGACATATAAACTCATAATTCATTGAATCCTTCATCCTGTTACTGATGGTATCTTACAAAATCAATACCAGGCGGTTATGCATCTGACTAAAATTTGGTAGAACTGACAAAAACTTCTTCAAGAAACAATGGTTGTCTTACTCAACGCAGAGAATGCAAATGTGGTGATTCAAAATGTCTACGGAATGTAGAAGGGGAAGAAGAAGATGCACAAGGAATAATTCAAATACAAACTGACATTATTTCAAATAATGTTCTTCCATATGTTGGGCAGTCATTCAAAACCGACGATGAAGCAGAAGAATACTATACAAATTTTGCTTGAAAAAATGGTTTTGCTATCAGAAGAGAACGCTCTAAAGGGAACCAATCACATCCCTTGGGAGTTTATAAACGGGAACTTGTTTGTCATAGAGCGGGTGTTTCTAACCTAGAAAAACTGCTGAACCTAAACATCAAAGAAACAAGAAATCTTCGCGTTGCAAATGTGAGGCTCAAATGATAATAAAGAAAATAGTTTCGAAAGGAGTTTCAAGGTGGATGGTGATTCACTTTTGTAATGCTCATAACCATGATTTGTTGGATAGTGAAGAGGTGAAACAACTCCCTGCATATCGTACCATATCTTCCAAAGACCGTGAACTTGTTTTATCTCTAGCAAAGACTGGGGGAAGTGTGAGTACTATAATGAGGACCCTTGCTTCAGAAAAAGGAATAAAGTCTGCTCAACTCACATTTACTGAAAGAGATCTTAGAAATTTTCTTCAGGCTTCTAAACATATTAATCAAGAAAATGAAGGGGCCGAGCTTTTTAATGCGTGTAAAGCAATGGCAGAGTCGAAACCGGACTTCAGATACACGATATTCCAATATTATAGTCTGGTGACTGTCCAGCATTATAGTCTTGTTGGCTAAACTTTGATAATTGGTCCTTATTGTGCATAACATAGGACATAATAGGAATTTGTTGTACATGTGAGTGAGTATATGAAACTAATTAACACTAAAGCATGTAATTGTTGTGAACGACAATAAATGAGTGCATGTTTCATAGGCTGAAACTAACGCTAAAGCAATTTAATTGTTGAATACAAGGGTTTATATGTTGGCTGCATAGTTGAATGCAAGACACCAAAATGCCACGTGCACACACCTCACTCCCTAAATACAGTAACAATTTCAATTGCTGAAGTCGTCGAGTCAATTTCAGAATGTCAGGTGAATGCGTATATGTGGTCAGACCGAGATTCAATTGCTATTTCACCTATTGTTCCGTGCTGGTCATTTCAGCGCAATATAAAAACTGAGTACCGTTTCACCTATTGTCACATGCAAAGGGAAAAATAAAAATTTATCCGCTTCTAATCTTGCCAACACAAATGAAATGGACCATTTCCTGAGAATTGTTCCATTTCCTGTAGTACAAATGAAATGGACAAAATTCTCAGTCTAAACATCTTGCCAACACTAAGATTGCTCCATTTCCCGTAGTACAAATGAAACGGACCAAATTCTCAGTCTAAACATCTTGCCATCACGATGATTATACTCCTATTATATGGATTTCGTGATTAATTATTAAGTCAAATACATCAAACTTAGCGCGCACTAAGATAGCTAAATAAAATTAGATTTTGTGATTAATTAGTGAATCAAATACATTAGATTTTGTGATTATTAGTTAAATAAAACTGTGTATTATATAATGTAAAACAGAGCGCTATTTTATTGCCGTCTTTGGTTTATTGTTGTTTTACCTTGACATGAAAACAGCCGTTTCCGGTGTACATCAGTGCATCTTCATTGGTAATTGTTTTGAGAAGGCAAAGTTCTGACCCGACTGTTCGTTCCGAAATTACGCTTTTAAATAAAAAATTAGACAAATTTCGAAGATTCCGGTGTACAGTCGGCACTGCTACGGAGAATGCTACATGACAGAAAATAGGCAGTAATTTGAATGCTACGGCATGATACACACGCTCATGGGCTATCTCTTCTCATAGGCATAATTTGTGAATGAAAGTTTTCTTTTCAGTTGAGTGCTACGCAGAACATTTTATATTTCCGACCTGCAGTTATTTTATATTACGCTTGTATGACCTTTGCAAAAGCAAAGCCTGTTTGTTAGATCGATGAAATCGAAAGAAACAAAAAAAGGAGAAAAATTTCGTTGCCTAGATATATTAGACATCATAGGAGAATGAGTACTTAATCAAATTAAGACAGACCTATTCTTAAAGTTATATACACAAAAGAGTAAGAGATTAAAAGCTAAACTAGCTAACCCTGGTATATGAGGTGTTCTTGACCGATTCATTTCATTTACTGTTTATTTTGTTGAGATATCTGTAACGAACCGGGATTTTCGACTCCAAAAATCAACATCAAACTACCATGTTGACCATTCAGACATCGAACATTCCAGATCATTAATAGAAAGAAGTTAGAGGGTGAGAATAGATAAGAAAGAAATATTAGAATAGAAGAAGAAGAAGAACACGACACCACAGAATCTCACATCGCAGCGGAACAAAATATAATACAGAAATAAATCTTTATTGAGAACTTTGAAAATACTTACAATATCAGAGTACATCAATATCTGGACAGTGATAATAATCTGTCCTCATATAACACACAGCGGAATAGTAATATCATACGTCTGGACTCTTCCAGCTCGTCTCTTCATAGCAGTCGCTAACCTGAACCTGTTCACTCCGGGCTAACCCGAGCATTTACAAAACACCGGGTCAGTCTGGTGAACCAGAGTGAGATAAACTTGCACAGTTGTATAAGGGTAAATCATCCAATCATGATTTTAAAGTTCAAAATCTTTTCAAAAGAAAGGGTAATCGTAAGACCAAATCCACACATAAACACGGACGGTTTTTACCTTACGATAACCCAAAACAGTTTTGAAACCAATATCTTTCTGATATTATGATAATGTCTAAATACAAGTAAATAGCAATCTAGTAGAACGCTTGCATCTCACGCTCTACATATATAGTATACAATCAAAAACCACGGGCGCTTATTGGAGATCGGATTCCAACTTAAGGTATGGGTCCACCTTCCGATAGTGTATCTCTAGAGACGAATACACTGGGTTCAACAAGAACTTCTTGCAACCCGGCCCTCACATGACCGACCCCTCATTTCGCTTGAGAGTATCGAATGTATATCACCGACGGTTGGGATCAGCAACCGTCTCCCGAAAAGGGACAGCATCGAAACATAGATTTAAGAAGCAAATAGGATTTCCTCTAGATAGGTGATTATACACCCTAATGGGAGCGACCCACATAGCCATGCTGCCTGCCCGATTTTTGTCATTTCCCGGTTGATGAGGCTTGAGGTTTAGATTTACCTTTGAACACCTGGTCATCATTCACTTTGAATGCCACATCGTCAGATCCGTCCGATATCACTAATTAATATCCACAAAAATACTCTAGCTGGAAGCTAAGAGAACGACAAATCTCTGCCAACAACTATCGTACGTTTGGAGAAATCAACGTACGTGACCCTTTGGAAATACTCTGTCAGACATCCGTCCTTATACGTCATCCAGGAACAGGATGAACCGAAGGCACTCCCCTACTGCATCCAATATAGGAATCACCCCATGGATCAGTAGCGAGAAGTCCTTGCAACCCGTAGATTCCAACTACGACAAAATCACAGTTTATCTCTGCTTGCCAGGTAGCGAATATTAGTGGTTCTTCCGTGTATGAAATCCACGGTCTTCAATGCTCCATCTCGACCATCTTTTGATATCTTCACGTATTTGTTGGTCAGAATGGTTTTCGAATATAAATTCGATCCCGGTCTTTCCGTACCAACAATCGCTTAGGACAGAATTGATAGTCGGTGTTTTAACTATCAAAATATACAGTGTTTCAATCATGACACTCCAATGAGTTCACTGGTTCCGTATTTAGCATCACCTGGCCTTTTAACACTTGATTCACTTTGTTAAATCAAAACTTCTAACTCTGTTAATATTTAAAAAATACGATATTTGAATAACTCTAATTTTTGATTTAACTCTAATCGATTAACTCTCATTAGACTTAACTCTATTCGCTTGACTCTAGATCGCAGCGATCACAATGGTTACGCCTGATTCCCTCAGGAAACATCCGACCGCCGTAGGCTATCTGCAGCCCAGCGAATTACGCTAGCAGTCGTACGAAATGGCAACTCATCTTGAATACTAGGTTTGACTAACTCCAGTTTGGATAACTATATTTTTATATACTAGGTAAAATAACTTGTAACTAGGAATGGCAATGGGGCGGGTTGGGGCGGGTTTCTCGTGCCCCAGACCCGACCCGGGCTTTTTAAACCCCGCCCTAGACCCGCCCCGTAGACCCGGTGCGGGTCTGGAATTTCGCCCCGTACCCGAAACCCGTACGGGTCAGGGTAGACCCGACCCGCCCCGCGACCCGGTGATATCGTGTTCTAATGTACACAAATTTATATACTTATATTTTTTATCAATAAATGATAAATTATATAAATGTTATAATGTGTTGACAATGATAAGAGAATATAATAAAATGAGTTGTAAGATAATAGTTCAAAATGTATGCATTTGTTTATTGAATGATTATCATTGATGCAACTTAATATTATGAAAATTTTATAGTTTGTAGATTGAAAGAATATAATATTCAAGTTATAACCATGTATACCTAAGAAGATTGACAAGTAATCATTATAGTTATAAAGTGTTTAAATGATGTTTCAATCATGCGGGTCGGGTTGGGGCGGGTTAGCCGTGCCCCAGACCCGACCCTAGACCCGGACCTCCAAAAGCGGGTCGTGGGTCTACCCGCCCCGAAGACCCTATGGGGCGGGTCTAAATGGGTCAAAACAGGGGCGGGTCAAGCGGGTTTGGACCCTAGACCCGCCCCATTACCATCCCTACTTGTAACTATATTCAATTTCCCACTTAATTCTTCCTTCCAGCATATTTGTTACACCATCCTTTATTATTTAAATCGGGGAATCCATTTGTTTTAATAAGGAAATTTATAGCACATATGTTATAACAATAGCGTTATAATCACTATTTAGATTTACAAACCAACAGCGCTATAATCGCTGTTTAGATCACAAAAACATTTACTATAGCAACAGCGCTAAAATCGCTATTTAGATTTACAAAACATATATTATAACTATAGCGCTAAAATCGCTGTTTACAAAACACTTATCAAAGTTTAACCATTCATCTCGTTTCTTATGCTCATAATTGTAGATCTGATTAACATCAAAACAAATCGAAGTCTTAAATAAATAAAATATTTATTTATTTACTTTTCTTTTATAAACCTTTATTCAAATAATATATTCAAAATCCAACTCCAGTTATAAAGTAAATTTTATAACTTCATCTTTATCGATTCACCTGACGGTGAATCAATATTTATAACACGATTGATTTCATAGGCCATACGCTGCCAAATACCCAACCAATATTACCCATTGGTTTAAACCGAACAGATGTTGAATATTCAGTCAATAATCAACCATCAAATCAATCCCACAAACAGATCAGTTCATATATGAGCATATGAGAATAAATAATACATTTGAGGGATCCGGTTGGGTCCCTCCAACCTGTTCGTCTCTGTATTCAAATGGTTTTCTCAAATCAGACTGTTCAGTTTTGTTTATCTGATAAACTAAAATAACAACCATTTAACATTAACCACAAACAATTCAAACAATGCAACTATTTTAAACACGTTTATAAATAAACGTGACCAACCAAGGTGGGTTACCTTTATTGGAACCAATCGTTAAAAATAACGATTTGGTAATTTCACTGAAATTAAACACGGTTTAATTTCATCGGTTAAATCAACAGATAAGCAGATAACTAGCAAACAGTCAACCATTGGCAAGCAGAGCACACAAAATAAAAATACCCAATTTATATAAAATATAAAAAGGGAAAACTGAGTGAGTTTAACTCACCTTGATTTGATTCATTTCCGAAGCGGTTGATTTCAATTAAATTAAACTAGTGTTTAATTTAATTAAAAATTCCACTAATTTCTGGCTCCGTCCAGATTAATTATGCAATGTAGTGTTCACTGCTGCGGTCCCAACATACTCTGTTCCGTCCAATTCTGATCACAATGTGAGTTATACAGAATATAAGCATACATTTTATATTAATTTAATTAATCCTTTAATCAATAAAATAATCCTAATTATGTTAATTACTTTATATTTTAGCAAGCGTTACAGCCGATACTGTTCTTCCTTCAAATATCACGCTTCGTTCCTCAACACCGTACCACATTGCACTGCACGAAATGTAATACCATAGTTTTATAATTTAACTAGTAATTAGTTATCTATCCGTAAAAATTTATTAAGTAAATTATATAATTACTTATGGTTACAAACATCAGGCCGTCCACTGTCATTCCCGTATCCTTCTCATGTGTTTCACAGACCATACATGAGCCCAATTTCCCAATGCTACCTGGTCAAATAGCAACAATGATTTAATAAGTGGTTTACCGTTTTATTTAGAATTAACTTCTTTAATTAAATACTTAATTAATATTAATTACTGGGAGAAAGAATCGGCTGCCCCTACTTCGTCATCTTCGAATACTGTTCCTGCTTCCCGTTCATTCACTCAATCTTCTCACCTTAATCACGTTGAGAACAATGTAAAACAATCTGATCCTTTTTTTTCATGTTCGCAAACCACGCCGGTACCCAGATTTCCATTTCGTTTTGATCCCAACATCCATTTCCTGGTGAACTGCCTCGAACCATTTCCTTCGTTCTTGGCTCCTGGATCCACAACATGACATCTTTAATAGTAAAACTACTTGCTCTAAGTTCATACTAGCATTCAAAAATTTAGTTCATCGATTATATAGCCTTACAGGCTTCTTCGTTCTTCTTGCT
The DNA here is from genome assembly GCA_030737875.1 of Allium sativum. NCBI lineage: Eukaryota > Viridiplantae > Streptophyta > Magnoliopsida > Asparagales > Amaryllidaceae > Allium > Allium sativum. The sequence continues at coordinate 889,605,642 of CM060912.1, read as the reverse complement.
AATGCTTCAGCAACTCACGCTCCATCACCAAAATGATCCCTTCTTCAATGTACGGGACAACCTCCGCCCTCCCTTGTGCTTCCAGTTTCCTCACGTCTTCTACTTATCCACTGTTGCTTGTTTTGATTCCTCGTCCCTTTCTTCTCTTCGGTTTATTCTTTTATTTTATTTTATTTTTTTTTCTTTTTTTTTAAGAACTGGCGCAGAGATATTAAATGGGAGAAGGGATTTGCGTTTGTACAGTTGGAAAAAAGTAAAGTAAATAGCAAATAAGGCGTTGGTATTTATAGGAGAAGAAGTGTGTTGCGCACGCCGTTGAAAAATCATTTTTAATTGGATAGCTTGGGCATCACGGATGGGAAAATTTGGAGCGCAAGTAATTGAGGTTATAGGTTTGCAGTATTTTTGTAGAGTAGCTGATATAAGTGTGTACGGTGGTTGGAAATCAAACCCTTGGTCGGCAAGGTATAGTAGTTTGGCAGACAAGAAAGAAATAAAAGGTTTGCGGGGCAAGAAATCAGAAAGAAATGTGAACGCAAGAATGGTGAATGGGGACATAATTATATTATTATTTTAATACATCCCCACTTACACGAAGCTTTCCACAAAACAATCCTTTTATACAACTTTCGTTTTCTGATAAAAAGCTAATCCTAGTGTAAAAAGGTATTCCGGACCCAATGGGACAAGTTCCGTCGAAATCCGAGGTCGTATGAAAAAAATTCCTTTATAAAACCAGAAATACACACGCGTTTAATTTTTCCATGATCACCCGATAAATCAAATCCACTTGAAACTGCGAACATCGACAATAACTTTTCGATACGAACCCAACGACACTAGTTTCATCGCATTCTGAGACGGTTTGCCCGATAGGCTGTTTTTACCCCGAACCGCCCTACCCTTTTTAACACCAAATTTCACAGGCTTCAAAAATAACAAACTATATACCTATCCTGACTCTAATCGACGATACGAACTCAATGGAACTGGTTTCGTGGCCTAATTCGATCGTCTTCTCAAGTTGCACTCAAATACCCCTTTATTATTTAAATACGCGCTATAGAAATTGAACGGGCGTTTACGGCTACCGTGGTCACATACGATATCGGTTTTCCACGCAATCCACCACCGTACAATAATTTAGGGATACGGTTCTAATGAAACTGATTTCGTCGAAATCTGAGTCCGTTTGCAAAACGGCCATTTTAAAGGCCTATAATTTAATAACGATTTCCATAGCGACTATTTCAAAATTTGATTTGGCCATAACTATCAAACTATAACACGAAATATGGATTTTTCTCTTTCATATGAAAATTATCGTCAATACGGTTCCAACGTTTCTTGTTTCACAGAAATCCGACTTATATCGAATCCTGTATTCTTAGTTGAAGTTCAAAACTCCAATTTACGAACTGCACGCCATTTTCAAGCTCGAATTTATATTATATATAAATTATAACGTTCAACTTCGTTTAAATAGCGAATTAGATATTAATTCCATTATATTCCCAATATGATATTTAAAATAAATAAATTAAATTAAATATTTGACGGCCAAAAATGCGGGTCGTTACATTCTTCCCCCCTTAAAATAATTTCGTCCTCGAAATTGCTAAGGTAAGAAAGAACGTTATAAACTCATTAATTTCCAAATCCAATTTAATTTAAATCAATTCAATACTATAAATCAATATTTTCAAAAATATTGAAAATTTTCTAACACCTTAAATTCCCGAAAAATTCCGCCAGCACCTCCTCTGTACGGCTCAATCGGTACAACTCCAACTCGCCTTTCTAGGCCTTCTCCAATTCAAAAGAAAATGAAACAGCTAAGTGGCTTGCCAAATTGGCTCACAAATCTCCAAATCCATATAAAAATAAACGTGTACCTTTTTGTCGGGCACATCATTATATCCTTTCCATCTGCTACCCTGTCAGCTTATACAAATGCATTCCCAAACGAAATTTCACTTTTATCCCCAAGCCCAAATCCTTCACGCAACCAAGCCAAATCTCATTCTTAACTCAATTTCCATCAATTATCCATTTCAACTCTTAACTTACCAGTCCACCACCATCTCAGATTCCTGTCTCGCAATTCAAAATCTGGTTCTGCTCGATATAATATATCTCGATTCAATTTCCAGTTAATTGGTTTCAATTCAATTCATATTTGTTTCCACAAATTTCTATTTAATTTGTTCTTGTTCAAACAAATTCCCTGGGAGTTTTTAAACAGTTCATCTCTTTCAAAAATCAAATATTCCTTTTCAGGATTCAAAACAACTTGTTTTTCTCAAAGCAATTCAATAACAAAAAATTCGGTAGTAATCCGTCACTTGCAAACTCGAAAATGAACACCGATGATGTCCGGATCATCATCGAAATCTATTTTCCAGCTATCGAAGTGAGTTCAATACTATGTCACTTTCAAAAACAGTTCTAAACACTTTCATTTTGAAATCCATTTCAAAATATCCCTTTCAATGCTTGTAACAAATTTAAAATCTCCCAGGATTTTAAAATTCTCATATATTCAATTTAAATCCATTTACAACACCTTTCCACATTTTGTAATTTTAATTCCAATTCTGATTTTAATTTCAGATTTAATTCATCTGATTCCATATATTATATCCATAGGAATTCTGATCGGTTACTTACATAACCATTCCATTATAACACATCCAATCTACTATAATACTCCAAATATTAACCATTCTTTTATATCAAAATATAAATTTGGGTAAAATTATTTCATTTAACCTCTTTCAAAAACATACTGTGTCGAATTATTCTGTTCAAGAGTTTAGAAACACTTATCGACACAGTTTGCATTACTGTATCGACCAGAATTCATAAACTACTCGACAAACCAACCAACACAATATAAACAGTTTTTTATATCAATTTACAAATACGCGCTCATATATATACACTCAAACTCAATCTAGGGTATTACTAACCCCATCTCTACTGAGTCACCACAGAGCCAAGGTACTTACTTAACCTTCAGCTCTGATACCACTGTAACGAACCGGGATTTTCGACTCCGAAAATCAACATCAAACTACCATGTTGACCATTCAGACATCGAACATTCCAGATCATTAATAGAAAGAAGTTAGAGGGTGAGAATAGATAAGAAATATTAGAATAGAAGAAGAAGAAGAACACGACACCACAGAATCTCACATCGCAGCGGAACAAAATATAATACAGAAATAAATCTTTATTGAGAACTTTGAAAATACTTACAATATCAGAGTACATCAATATCTGGACAGTGATAATAATCTGTCCTCATATAACACACAGCGGAATAGTAATATCATACGTCTGGACTCTTCCAGCTCGTCTCTTCATAGCAGTCGCTAACCTGAACCTGTTCACTCCGGGCTAACCCGAGCATTTACAAAACACCGGGTCAGTCTGGTGAACCAGAGTGAGATAAACTTGCACAGTTGTATAAGGGTAAATCATCCAATCATGATTTTAAAGTTCAAAATCTTTTCAAAAGAAAGGGTAATCGTAAGACCAAATCCACACATAAACACGGACGGTTTTTACCTTACGATAACCCAAAACAGTTTTGAAACCAATATCTTTTCTGATATTATGATAATGTCTAAATACAAGTAAATAGCAATCTAGTAGAACGCTTGCATCTCACGCTCTACATATATAGTATACAATCAAAAACCGCGGGCGCTTATTGGAGATCGGATTCCAACTTGACAAGGTATGGGTCCACCTTCCGATAGTGTATCTCTACAGACGAATACACTGGGTTCAACAAGAACTTCTTGCAACCCGGCCCTCACATGACCGACCCCTCATTTCGCTTGAGAGTATCGAATATATATCACCGACGGTTGGGATCAGCAACCGTCTCCCGAAAAGGGACAGCATCGAAACATAGATTTAAGAAGCAAATAGGATTTCCTCTAGATAGGTGATTATACACCCTAATGGGAGCGACCCACATAGCCATGCTGCCTGCCCAATTTTTGTCATTTCCCGGTTGATGAGGCTTGAGGTTTAGATTTACCTTTGAACACCTAGTCATCATTCACTTTGAATGCCACATCGTCAGATCCGTCCGATATCACTAATTGATATCCACAAAAATACTCTAGCTGGAAGCTAAGAGAACGGCAAATCTCTGCCAACAACTATCGTACGTTTGGAGAAATCAACGTACGTGACCCTTTGGAAATACTCTGTCAGACATCCGTCCATATACGTCATCCAGGAACAGGATGAACCGAAGGCACTCCCCTACTGCATCCAATATAGGAATCACCCCATGGATCAGTAGCGAGAAGTCCTTGCAACCCGTAGATTCCAACTACGACAAAATCACAGTTTATCTCTGCTTGCCAGGCAGCGAATATTAGTGGTTCTTCCGTGTATGAAATCCACGGTCTTCAATGCTCCATCTCGACCATCTTTTGATATCTTCACGTATTTGTTGGTCAGAATGGTTTTCGAATATAAATTCGATCCTGGTCTTTCCGTACCAACAATCGCTTAGGACAGAATTGATAGTCGGTGTTTTAACTATCAAAATATACAGTGTTTCAATCATGACACTCCAATGAGTTCACTGGTTCCGTATTTAGCATCACCTGGCCTTTTAACACTTGATTCACTTTGTTAAATCAAAACTTCTAACTCTGTTAATATTTAAAAAATACGATATTTGAATAACTCTAATTTTTGATTTAACTCTAATCGATTAACTCTCATTAGACTTAACTCTATTCGCTTGACTCTAGATCGCAGCGATCACAATGGTTACGCCTGATTCCCTCAGGAAACATCCGACCGCCGTAGGCTATCTGCAGCCCTACGAATTACGCTAGCAGTCGTACGAAATGGCAACTCATCTTGAATACTAGGTTTGACTAACTCCAGTTTGGATAACTATATTTTTATATACTAGGTAAAATAACTTGTAACTATATTCAATTTCCCACTTAATTCTTCCTTCCAGCATATTTGTTACACCATCCTTTATTATTTAAATCGGGGAATCCATTTGTTTTAATAAGGAAATTTATAGCACATATGTTATAACAATAGCGTTATAATCACTATTTAGATTTACAAACCAACAGCGCTATAATCGCTGTTTAGATCACAAAAACATTTACTATAGCAACAGCGCTAAAATCGCTATTTAGATTTACAAAACATATATTATAACTATAGCGCTAAAATCGCTGTTTACAAAACACTTATCAAAGTTTAACCATTCATCTCATTTCTTATGCTCATAATTGTAGATCTGATTAACATCAGAACAAATCGAAGTCTTAAATAAATAAAATATTTATTTATTTACTTTTCTTTTATAAACCTTTATTCAAATAATATATTCAAAATCCAACTCCAGTTATAAAGTAAATTTTATAACTTCATCTTTATCAATTCACCTGACGCTGAATCAATATTTATAACACGATTGATTTCATAGGCCATACGCTGCCAAAAATCCAACCAATTTTACCCATTGGTTTAAACCGAACAGATGTTGAATATTCAGTCAATAATCAACCATCAAATCAATCCCACAAACAGATCAGTTCATATATGAGCATATGAGAATAAAAAATACATTTGAGGGATCCGGTTGGGTCCCTCCAACCTGTTCGTCCCTGTATTCAAATGGTTTTCTCAAATCAGACTGTTCAGTTTTGTTTATCTGATAAACTAAAATAACAACCATTTAACATTAACCACAAACAATTCAAACAATGCAACTATTTTAAACACGTTTATAAATAAACGTGACCAACCAAGGTGGGTTACCTTTATTGGAACCAATCGTTAAAAATAACGATTTGGTAATTTCACTGAAATTAAACACGGTTTAATTTCATCGGTTAAATCAACAGATAAGCAGATAACTAGCAAACAGTCAACCATTGGCAAGCAGAGCACACAAAATAAAAATACCCAATTTATATAAAATATAAAAAGGGAAAACTGAGTGAGTTTAACTCACCTTGATTTGATTCATTTCCGAAGCGGTTGATTTCAATTAAATTAAACTAGTGTTTAATTTAATTAAAAATTCCACTAACTTCTGGCTCCGTCCAGATTAATTATGCAATGTAGTGTTCACTGCTGCTGTCCCAACATACTCTGTTCCGTCCAATTCTGATCACAATGTGAGTTATACAGAATATAAGCATACATTTTATATTAATTTAATTAATCCTTTAATCAATAAAATAATCCTAATTATGTTAATTACTTTATATTTTAGCAAGCGTTACAGCCGATACTGTTCTTCCTTCAAATATCACGCTTCGTTCCTCAACACCGTACCACATTGCACTGCACGAAATGTAATACCATAGTTTTATAATTTAACTAGTAATTAGTTATCTATCCGTAAAAATTTATTAAGTAAATTATATAATTACTTATGGTTACAAACATCAGGCCGTCCACTGTCATTCCCGTATCCTTCTCATGTGTTTCACAGACCATACATGAGCCCAATTTCCCAATGCTACCTGGTCAAATAGCAACAATGATTTAATAAGTGGTTTACCGTTTTATTTAGAATTAACTTCTTTAATTAAATACTTAATTAATATTAATTACTGGGAGAAAGAATCGGCTGCCCCTACTTCGTCATCTTCGAATACTGTTCCTGCTTCCCGTTCATTCACTCAATCTTCTCACCTTAATCGCGTTGAGAACAATGTAAAACAATCTGATCCTTTTTTTTTCATGTTCGCAAACCACGCCGGTACCCAGATTTCCATTTCGTTTTGATCCCAACATCCATTTCCTGGTGAACTGCCTCGAACCATTTCCTTCGTTCTTGGCTCCTGGATCCACAACATGACATCTTTAATAGTAAAACTACTTGCTCTAAGTTCATACTAGCATTCAAAAATTTAGTTCATCGATTATATAGCCTTACAGGCTTCTTCGTTCTTCTTGCTAATGCTTCAGCAACTCACGCTCCATCACCAAAATGATCCCTTCTTCAATGTACGGGACAACCTCCGCCCTCCCTTGTGCTTCCAGTTTCCTCACGTCTTCTACTTATCCACTGTTGCTTGTTTTGATTCCTCGTCCCTTTCTTCTCTTCGGTTTATTCTTTTATTTTATTTTATTTTTTTTTCTTTTTTTTTTAAGAACTGGCGCAGAGATATTAAATGGGAGAAGGGATTTGCGTTTGTACAGTTGGAAAAAAGCAAAGTAAATAGCAAATAAGGCGTTGGTATTTATAGGAGAAGAAGTGTGTTGCGCACGCCGTTGAAAAATCATTTTTAATTGGATAGCTTGGGCATCACGGATGGGAAAATTTGGAGCGCAAGTAATTGAGGTTATAGGTTTGCAGTATTTTTGTAGAGTAGCTGATATAAGTGTGTACGGTGGTTGGAAATCAAACCCTTGGTCGGCAAGGTATAGTAGTTTGGCAGACAAGAAAGAAATAAAAGGTTTGCGGGGCAAGAAATCAGAAAGAAATGTGAACGCAAGAATGGTGAATGTGGACATAATTATATTATTATTTTAATACATCCCCACTTACACGAAGCTTTCCACAAAACAATCCTTTTATACAACTTTCGTTTTCTGATAAAAAGCTAATCCTAGTGTAAAAAGGTATTCCGGACCCAATGGGACAAGTTCCGTCGAAATCCGAGGTCGTATGAAAAAAATTCCTTTATAAAACCAGAAATACACACGCGTTTAATTTTTCCATGATCACCCGATAAATCAAATCCACTTGAAACTGCGAACATCGACAATAACTTTTCGATACGAACCCAACGACACTAGTTTCGTCGCATTCTGAGACGGTTTGCCCGATAGGCTGTTTTTACCCCGAACCGCCCTACCCTTTTTAACACCAAATTTCACAGGCTTCAAAAATAACAAACTATATACCTATCCTGACTCTAATCGACGATACGAACTCAATGGAACTGGTTTCGTGGCCTAATTCGATCGTCTTCTCAAGTTGCACTCAAATACCCCTTTATTATTTAAATACGCGCTATAGAAATTGAACGGGCGTTTACGGCTACCGTGGTCACATACGATATCGGTTTTCCACGCAATCCACCACCGTACAATAATTTAGCGATACGGTTCTAATGAAACTGATTTCGTCGAAATCTGAGTCCGTTTGCAAAACGACCATTTTAAAGGCCTATAATTTAATAACGATTTCCATAGCGACTATTTCAAAATTTGATTTGGCCATAACTATCAAACTATAACACGAAATCTGGATTTTTCTCTTTCATATGAAAATTATCGTCAATACGGTTCCAACGTTTCTTGTTTCACAGAAATCCGACTTATATCGAATCCTGTATTCTTAGTTGAAGTTCAAAACTCCAATTTACGAACTGCACGCCATTTTCAAGCTCGAATTTATATTATATATAAATTATAACGTTCAACTTCGTTTAAATAGCGAATTAGATATTAATTCCATTATATTCCCAATATGATATTTAAAATAAATAAATTAAATTAAATATTTGACGGCCAAAAATGCGGGTCGTTACAATATCATTGAACTGCAAAGGCATGGTTGGTATCCTTTGATAATAAGGATCATATATGCATATTTGATTTAGGCTTGTCACTAGTGAGAAAATGGAACAGAAACTGCAAAAGCAGAAGCGTTGATATTGTCTCAGCATGTGTAATTCCTTGATCCTTATTTAATTGACAGAAACAAGAAAACAAGGAGAATTTAGGAAATTGTCCGCCAAGTCATAATTTTACAGTTTAACTAGCATATTCTTGATGTAAAGAGTAGGGCACATATTAGACATGGAAACTGCGTGCACAGACATTTATTTAGCGATATACTGAGATGACAAAGTAAAGTATATAACGTATACACCTTAACCGAAAATTTGAATTTAATAAAAGAAATCTTACATGATAGTATAAACTGAAATTAAAAGTAAAACTAACAATCTAGTTTCGTTTTTAGTAGAGGCGAACTTTGAAAATAGTTAAAATGAAGAAAATATATATATATATATATAACTAGTATTATATTCGATTTTTACATTATATCAAAATGCTAGTTACAATTTGCACTGAATTCAAATTTAAAACTGTCCTTCATTCTAATTCTTTTTTAAAGTTTATCTTTGTGTCTATTTTCCACTTTACACATTCTAACCCAAAATATTTTGCGTAAAACATTCCCTTGAAATAGCATAATAGTTTCTGAATTTGGTATGATTAATGCTAGAACATTCTAAGCGTAAAACATTCAAAGCGTCCACGCACTACTAGAACACGTTTAGGAAATGTACATACGGATTCTACGCTACCACATACAGATTGAACTCTGAACACGATAACACTGTGTTTCTTGATGACTCATTATGTGCTAAACGCTACCGAGAAACTCTGCTAATTTCTACATTTTTTATTGTCATTGAGAATTTTGAGTTGAAGCCGCAATATGGTGCAGTTATCTTAAATTATTTTTTGGTGACAAAGATGATATTAGTAGTGTTAAACATTTTTGAGTAACCAGGCAGATATGCAGAAAATGAAGCATAATATTACAGATTAAGTTTAATAATTTGGATCCCAAAGCCTTGCCCACACGATGTCCAAAATATAATAAAACATAGTCACTAGTGCTCTATACTCAACGTATGAAGATGCAATACACAGGCCTCCTAATTCATCTTTGACTTGATTTACCCGAAATCCAAGCAACCCATAAGCTAAGCGTACTCAATGAACCAAGATAAATGCAATACACAACTACAATAACATTTGATTTCTTCTAACTAGCATTGCAGCAATGATATGATCGAAATATACCTATAATGTAACTGATATATAATATGAAGGAAAAAAACTAAAGTAGTACCTTTTGTAAATTGATTCTTTGATTGTAATTTTTCACTATGTCATGCATATACCTCATCACATAATATACACAGTCGGTTGCTCCTAATTGTTGAGGACACTATATCAATATTACAAGATAATTTAATAGTTAGTTTAAAATGAATTCATATACCAAACTATATATTATATTTATTTTATTTTTTGTTAGAAAATCAAATCACCTTAACATCCTTCCTATTCAAGGTACTTCCTCGAGACTTGCCACCGAGTTTCTTGTAAATTTGGAAGGCCCTACACATGCAAGATTTTTTTTAATAACCACATATACTAACTTCACATAAGAGAGCAATATATACAACTTACAAGCTCACTTGCGGCTTAATTTCAAGTTTAAGTTTGAGTTCGGTCTGAGGATCAAAAACATAAACTTCATTCATTTGTACACGAAAAACAAGCAGTATACAATGTTTCCTGCATTCCAAGATTTATAGTAAGTTTAATTTGGCATCAAATATGTAAATTAGTTATTAAAAGTTTAAGGTTCATACCCTTCGTAGTGTGGGGCTAAAAGTAAACTTTTAGATTGCAATGCTTTCCATGTGTTCGACAAATATCTATTTGTCGCATCTGGATGTTTTCGCACTTGGGAAAGCATTTTGGGACACATAAACCCAATGGTCTCCACTTTGAGATCATTGCACATATGATTTAACCACCTACACGAATTTAAACATACATTGTTAGTTTTTTAAAAATTGAATATTCATCAAAAACTAAGATGGTTATATATGAAAAAAACCGATAAGGAAAAAATACTCACATGATGTAAAGCTGCAACTATTTGAGTGGTTACAGAACAAAAAAAAACTAAAGGACAAAAACAACTGACATTTTAAAGGATTTCAGGAATTTTAAATGCTATTTAAGATAAAATTTAAAACCCAGAATACGCCCTAAAGTTTACATATCACGGCCAGTTCGTATATGCAATATGCATCCAACTACATGTTATGTATTAAAAATTATGACACGCATGCATAGAGCGAGAAATAAAAAGAGATGCAAATATATAAACATACACAAAGAATTATTATATCTTTATCAGTGTCAGTAGGGATACCCAGCATCATACCAGTATCATGCGTTCAGCCTATTGTTCACTCCCTAAAAAAAATTGTACTATAAATAAATTGAATAACAAGGAGAATTGTACTATATAACTCCCGTGTTTTTTCTAAACGTATTTTCTAAGTAAATTTTGATCAAACTCAATAACAATGAAAACAACAGCATATTTCTAGCCATTTTGTTCAGTCAAATATAAATCTTTCAAACCCCTTTTTTCGAGTATTACTCACGCATACAATAGTTATAAAATATTAAAAGAAAAAAAAAACTATTAAGGATGTCTCCTAAATTAGTTTAAAAATTTGCAAAAACAAGGCATTTTAAAGTACTCATACAGGGATCTTCCCGCTGTAATATTTTGCAACTTTGGTCCACAAGTGTTGATGCTTAAAATTAGTAATTTCAAATAAGGAATGTTGGGTAGTGTGTGTTTTTAGTTTAAAACATGTAAAGTGGTAATATACATGGAAACTAGTCATACCATTTTATCTGCAACCATCTTAGTTTTCTCATTAGGGATGGCATAATTTCCATCTGCTCCTTTTTTTTATCATGCCAAAATCCAATCTTTACTCCGATCCATAGCAGATCCACCTGGCAATGTGATAGAAGAACTATGGCCTTCAGTTATCCATTTAGCCTTCTTTCCCGCATACCCAGCTTGTCCTAAATAGTGAGGATGTTCGTTGCATGCCTGATTCTTCCTAGCCTTCTCACTTGTTAGCTGTTTTATGACATTAACAATTCTAGCGTAAATATCAAAAAAATTAAAGAGGAAGGATATGTTATTTTTTTGAAATTTAGCGCGAAAATTGGAAAATCAAATCGGTTACATTAAAAGAAAATGGAAGATGAACACAAATACATAAATGATATATATTTTTTTTAAAATTTTAGTATTTGATAATTTTGGAGCTTTTTTGTCATTATTTTGTTTTTAACAGTTAGATGAACACAAGTAGAATAAACTCTTTTATGGACCACATCTATGTACTAGTCTTTGAAGTGGTCACAAACTTGGCTTTGTTTCACTGTATTTTTAATCAAAGCGATTCCACTATAATTTATATGTCTTTATTTTTAATCAAAGCGATTCCACTATAATTTTAAATCAAAGCAAATTTACTGATAGATCATCACAATAATTCTAACTGATTTAGTTATCTGTATATATTTTTAGGACAACATATGACAGAATCATATCTTGGTATGACTACATATATATCAGTTTTCTTTTATAGTACACAATGTACATAAATATATGTTCCCTAAGATTTCACATTGAAACATAAGTAGTGTGTGTTCACATGTTAATACCTTTTATGTTAACTTTAGAATTCTCAAAATCGGGTTTTGCGAGAAATTTCTGTAATTATGTTTTGTGAAAATTTGCTGTTTATACTGCAAATTTTTGCAGTCAAAAACTGCATTTGTAAATGAAAATTTACAACTATAACTACAGATATTTGCAGCATAAACCACAAAGTTTAGCTGAAAATAATTACATGGGTTCTGTAAATTTTATGAATTATAAAGAAATAGAATGGTCTTCCATGAGTGTAGGGTGGTGTGGCCTTTACATCACTAGTTAAACAGTCATAAGTAACCATGTCATTCTACCACCTAATCGTCAAAAAAACTTAGCGAGTAAATCAAATGATTTATAGTCCGCCTTAAGTAAGTGATATTAGAAGAGAAATTTTCAAAATCTAATCCGACTCAAACTACATACTCTTGATTCAACCATTTATGTACTTCATCATATCAGAACAATAAAATAATTTTGATTTTCAAATGAAGCGAAAAAAATGAATTTGGATGCCTTGAAAATACAACTACTTCAAACGGAATCATTATTCAAGAGACAACATTATATTGACTTATACAAGGATTGCTAGCTTCATGTGATTTGTCCTAATTCTTCCTTCTCACATGTTGTGACTTGTGAGCTAAATAGTCATTTTCCGTTATTTAAAAGTTTAATGCCTGTTAATGCAACTAATTAGTGCTCTACAACTGAAAATGATATATGTCTGAATTAGTACTCTGAATACAATTTTGGCAAACTATCAATATACATAAGGCCCTATTTTTTAGGCATGAAGTACAAGTTCACATCTTCGACACGCCTATCCAAATATTCACATACCAATCATGTACAAGTCTCAATGTTTATTTCGAACAACTTGTTTAACCGTTAAAATTAGAGACTTCCACATGAAAAACAGCCGACTCCGACCAAAAGTTAGAGACCCCAACGTCAATATTTCAGTTACAGAAGGTTTTAAAATGTATAACGGACACATCTAAATGCTACGATCTCCTCTACTTTTTTATTAGAGATTCATAAAAGTAATACTTGATACGGATCTAAATCCAAACCAGTTGAAAGCATCAAATCAGGTAAATTTTGAAGTTGAAAAACTGAATTGAAACAAATCTAAATTTTACCATTTGGAAATATATTCTCCGCGACACAGGCGACACAGTAGAGTAGATCGAATCAAATTAATATGCCGGTGGAATAAATTTTGAAAGCTATTTGGGAATTGGAGTAGATCGAATCTAATTTCTCGCAAAGCCGAATGTATGAAGATATGGTTCTCATATTGCAAAATCAATGAAATAGTTGGTGACTTGTGGATATGGCATTAAAAAACATACCTTAAACTCCTCAGTTTCACAATACTTCTTAAAGGTCTCCCATTGTGATTTTGTAACACCATCATAAAATTCGTATGGCTCTTTATGGTTTTCTGGAAGCTTTTTGGTTTTCGTAATCCAACCACTAACCAATTTTGTTTTAAAATCCTTCCATGCTCCATGAACAATTTTTAACACATTCTTTTTCATTTGTTCGTCGATGTGGTACTCAATCTGAGATTAAAAAAATCATAATATTATGTAACACATGTTTGTCATAAATAAGTTTTATTTTCTAACTGAAATATGCATATTTCCAGTTACACCGAGATGCACTTATTACTAATGAGTATGGTATCAATCCAAAATAGAAGCTCAAAAATCGATCAAAAGTAATCCGTCTTTCACTTCAAACAGATGTTTAGTATTTATCGATCCAACCCCTCTTTAAGTCATCATATATTAATGGAGAACGATTTCAAAATCTAGACAATTTATAAGTGTTTTTTGATGAATAACTAAACATTCATTAAGTCATCATATAACGTTTACAGTGAATAGCTAAACATACAAATTGACCGATGATTGAGCACAATGAATTGATCGTTTTATTAAATAAAATTTTAATAAGTACTGCTAACAGCTTAACCTAGAGAGCATAACACATGTTTGTCATAAGATATTTTTGAAAAACATGTGTTCATAAAATGTTTGACAAACATGTGTTCATAAAAACATGTGTTCATAAATATCTTTTTTATCACAACTTTTTCACTTCCAAAATTCTTAAGTGTCCTCTTAAATTCTGCATGGACTCAAAATTTTGTTTTTTCCAAGTTATTTGTTATTCCCCTCATAATTTTTTGTTATTCCCCTCATAATTTTTTGTTATTCCCCTCATAATCTACAGTTGTACTATAATTAGTTGTCTATTTTTGCAGTATTCAGATTTTTTTCCTACTTTACTCACCATTTATGCAATAATTTGTAAGCCAAAGTGAAATTTGATTCTAGATATGAAAAAAAATCAGTCTATAAGTCCTTTTCTCCAAAACTTGAATTTGGATCATGCTTTTTCACTGAGTGGAAGAATGTAAAATTCAACATGGATGTTTCTTGTCATACAGTTTGTTTCCTATCCAAATCAATGACAACCAGTGGTATGTTGAATTTGTTAAACCTTCCTACAAACACTCAATTTTTGAATTTTTACACAGTTTGTTTTTTCAATGCCATTTCCTGAATCATGTTCCCCATACTTTAATTCACACCCCCAAGGACGGAGGTATATGTTAGTGAACCTGGGCTATAGCCCGGGATGGAATCCTAGAGTACTAAGCATATAATATCATTTAAAAGTGTTAAATTAAGTCTAAGCTCATTTGTTTTATATATTTTTTTCTTCTTTTTTTCTAAGTATTCTTTTACTTCACAAGTTGTACCCAAAACATTCTTTATTTTCACAAACCATATTCAACAGTTATTGGCATGGTATATGGAACAAAAACTTTAGGAGTGGGACCAAGTAAATTACATCCAATATATAATGTTATGTTCCCTTTTCCACCAATCATCTATTATCTATTTGGGTTATGAAGTTTATCCTATTTCTTTAACGTAATTTCTTTGTTTGGTCTGAATTTATGTCAGACAATGCACAACATTATATTATTGTGAAATGAACAAACAGTGACATGGAGGTCTTTTCTTTCCTAAAAGAACACAACAACATTTCATTTACCTATAATGAATGTGTTTTATATTGTTTATCATGGATAACCTATGAATATAAAATATAAATATATAAAAATGCTTTCAAGGGTGAACATTGTTACTCCAAAATAACCACCAATATCTAGGACCTAACCTTCTTGTTGGCTCCAATTTGATGAGATCAGTCCGACATGCCACTTGCCATCTGCATAAAGACAGAACTCAGAGATTCTTTCCAAGAATTGAACTACTATGAACTTCATTATTTCCCTACTGTTATTTTTATGATTTTTTTTTTAAATACGAATGTCATTCCTGCTGTTCTAATGCACATGTGGCTGTCAAAACTATCATTTTCCCCTCTTTCGGAATTACCAATAAGCATCATTTAGCCTCTTTGGTAACTGAAATCAAAAATGGAAAAACAAAAGTGCCAACTAGAAATTTTTACCCCCCTCAAGTGATGCTTTCCACAGCTAGGATCATATATGACTTGAAATGGTAAAAATACTTGAAATAAACATGCCTGTCCAGTATGCTCGGTATCTGTCCAACACCAGGTTCCCAATGTTTCGGAATTGCTGTCAACAGAGTGCGTCACAGTCACAGCAAGAGAAGTTCCTGCAGAGAAGTTATTGAAGAATGCATTAATTAACAATAAAAAGTTGGTACAGTGATCTGATATATGTTAAATTACAATAATGGAGCAACTAAGTCAACGGTCACAAGATGTGGAAATGCAGAAACGTTCTCCAACAGACGATTATATCAGTCAATATTCCACGCATAAAAGTTTCATTTAGAAAGGTCTTCTCATTTGTAGTTCGGAAAAGCAACTTGACTATTACTAGTGCTTATTACAAGTATTAATGACATAAGAATACATTATAGCTCGACATACTTAATCATAATATTATGTATATGTATAGGGTTATGGATAAAAAATTAACCATAAGTGCTTGAAATGCATGATAAAAAATGATTACATACTGATTAAGGCCACTCCACTTTCTGAACGAATGGGTGGAGAATTTCACGAGCACATGAAACATGAATGCTGTAGGGTTAACCGAAATGATGTGGTGAGGTAGGAAGGTTAATTAGGAATTAAAAAGTCTGAAATGCATAAAATGACATGAGGTTCGAATATAGTCGCAGGTGTGAAAAAAAATGGAAAAATGGTGAAAACACAATGCAGTATGAAAGTCATGAAAAGATGGATTTATCTACTCCAGATATCATAGTATGGAACACGGAACTACTGCACGCAAAACAAAAAATGTGTCAAAAATAATTTGTAGTGCTTTCAGGTAAACACAACGTGAAATAGGCTTAGTGTATGCACAGTATTTAACTTATTCCTTAGCCGAACAAAATAAAGTTTGCAACGCTACTAGTAAATGCAAGTTTTGCAGTGTATTATCCACGAGCGGACAAGCCCTCTGGTGGTATATTGCATTATCATTATGTTGATACTTACTATGTAATGAGTATACACAAGGCAAGCCAAAGTATATGTGTCTAACATAAACGCTATAGGAATCAAATATACAGCTCAAGTAATCTTGTAGTACCAAAATAACCATTAGACTAATAATCTGTAGTCCACATAGTTCAATATTCATGTTCCTTAACCTTTAAAATATTATCTAGAAACAAAATAGTTCAATATCCATATTTCCTGACATTTCTAACTTTTATAGCATTTGAAGTTCTGAACCAATTATAATATTACATTTATTGATCTTATCATCACCGTATGACAAATTGGCAAGTTTAATTGCAATAGTAACATTTTATACAATTTCCAATTTTAATATTTAAAACCTTGCAATATTAGTAAGTTTCAAGATCGAAAAACAGAATAATTTGTACATAATTTACTTAACAGTTGTTTTCCAGCTTTTCTCCCAAGCTACGAAATGAATAGTTAAAACTTTTACCAATATTAGTTTAGGTATTATCTATGAATTACTAGAACTTTCACGCTAATTTAAATCTAAAACAGTAATGCATCAATATGACGTTGTTTTACTAGAATCTCTAAAGATTACCTCCCCAATAGCAAAATAATCTTCGGTATATGGTTTTGGGGATATGCTGTAGAAGCTGCGTAAAGGAGAAACTGGAGCAGACGCCGCGGATGGAACGTAGTGAAACAGGAGCGAGCGATTTTTTTTTACTTTATTTGGTACCGAAGTCCTTTTGGTGGGGAAGAAGGAAAAGACGGGTCGGGTAAGGAAAAATTTAGTGGGAACGTAGTGAAACAGGTGGCAGCAATTTCTTTTAGTTTCCCTCCAAAATTTTAGTTTTGCGGGAGTAATAATTAGAGTGTGGCTCCCATACTTGTGTCGGTTCAAATAATAATAGACACAAATTTGTTTATTTGTGTCTGACCCCAAAATAAACCGATACAAGTAAGTATATTGCCTCGACTCATTTGCGTCCAACGTTAAAAACAACCGACACAAATTTAATTTTTTAAATTTTCTTCTACTCTCATTACTCAAATTCTTCGGTTGTTAATAAGGAACCGACGTAAATAACCATATTAGTGTTGGTTTTAACTGCAACCGACACAAATGATACGAAGCAACAGACCTGTTTTGTACTAGTGCACTCAGAACATCGCAATTCAAAACAATTTTAGTTCCTTTTACACTACTCCATGTTTCACTTTCATTTCCTTGATAAAATTCATGATCCAAGGTTTGCATAAACATTTTGGCAATATTCGAGTAGCAAACTTCATCATTCTCCGGGAATCAATTAAACTTAAAATTCCATTTAATAAAATAGATTGAAGATAATAAGAAGCAAAATCACTAAAAAATGCGAATTTTCCCGTATAGACTTTACCAAAATTTACGTAGCTTATGTAATCTTTGACAGCATCTGGGTTGTTGTAAAGGAAGCCTATGGTGGTCTTGGTCATCCTCATTGTGCTTGATGTGCTTGAGGAATCCATTAGAGAATAGTTTGGAAGAGTATAGAATAATGAAGATAACTTTGAATTTTAAATTAAAAGTAGAAAAGATGATAGATTTATGCAATTAAATAATGAATCAAAGAACATGTTGCTTGGTCAAGAGACACATTTTCAGTACATTGGGTTTGGTCAAAAGGTGGAGGGAAATTCAAAATTTCAAATTTCAAATTTTTATATGCATATTGATGTATACAAACTGGTATGTCGACATACCTTCTGAATTTTCAGAGGGACATTTCATTTTTAACTTTTTGATTAATTTATAACTTATATTCTTATTCATTGTTTCCTGGGATAATAGTTATTATAAAATACTTTTTATATTATTATTTTATTGTTATTTTTATTTTAAATTTTAAATTTAAATCTTGAACTAAAATTTTAAATTTTCAAACAAAGCAAACAAACAAGCAACCACTGAAATATTTAAATTAAAAATTATTATAAAGGCTGTACATATTTTTAGATATGTTCTACAATTTCTCTGATTAGTAAATTGTTGTGAAGCACATATTTGAATTGCTCGTTTCTTGCTCTTTATCACTCGAGGATGAATCAGAATCATCTAGAGTTATTGCATACGCTCTTTTTTTCTTCTTTGATGAATTGTCATTTGAAATTTGATTTTGTTTCTTCGAATATGGACAGAATCTTTTCAGGTGGCTTGGTTTTTCGTAGTTAAAGCATTTGACATTATTTGGGACTTCATTTTCCCCCCCAAAGAATTCCTTTGCTTATTCCTCTTCAAATTATTTCTTTTTCTATATTTAAGTAATTTTCTAAAATTCCTTGTCATTAAGGCTATTTCTTTACCACCGTCGCTGTTTGAGTCAGAATCTTCGGCTGTTGCATTAAATGTTAACGATTTCTTTTCTTATGAGTTATTTTCTTTTCTTCCTTGCATCTAGACTTTAAACGGCATTGGATCAATTAATTCTTCAATTTTCATTATACTCCTCTTCAATCGCTCATGTCTTTTGGTCCCAAAGCCATTAGTGAATGCACGATCTCCTGGAACCTACAGTACATATTAGATATAGACTCATCTTAATTCATTTTAAATAATTCAAACCGGTTGGTTAATATAGATATTTTGGTCTGTTTAACTTTGCTTGTTCCTTCATGAGTCACTTGCAAAGTTTTCTAGATTTCATATGCAGACTTACAAATGGATACCCTGTTAAATTCATTTATATCTAGTGAACAGAATAAAAATATTTGTGGCTTTTGAATTATTTTGTGTAGTGGCTTTTTAATCATTAGTACATTGTGCAAAATTAACAGTGGGTTCAGCATATTCATATTGTGTGATTCCAAGTGTCTAAACCTACAAATTGTAAAATAAATTTTCATTCTACAAGCACAATATGCATAATTACTACTATTGAATAGTGGTGGTCTAACAGTGGACTGAGCCACTACAAATGAAATATTAGTACTGACAATTCCAGTGTTGGTTTCCATTTAAACTTTTCAAAAATTTAGGTTATGAAGACTTTGAAAACCAATGATTTGATACCAATTGTATGGGATGCGAATTAAGGATCTTAAGGCAAACTAAACGTTAGAGGGTGTGAATAGTGTTTGTTGGATTTTATTAATTTCTTGAAATATGTTTACGATTATCAGAATTTTATGCAAATCACAAATATCAACAATCATAAAATCAATCACAGATGCAAATAATAAAAACAAAAAGTAATAAAAGGAAAGTACGCAACGGGATTTTATACTGGTTCGGAGTTACCCTACATCCAGTCCCACACAATGCCGGGTTGATTTTGATTTCTTTTCAAATAATATCCAATATTACAATCTTTGATTTCAGGGCAATAAGGGCACACCCCAACTGATTTTTGGAGTACAATGAGACTCAGTTGATTTCCGGGCCACAATCTGCACATAATTGATTTCTAAGACACAATCACACCTAGTCGAATTATACGGGATACGACCACACCTTTCTCAGCATCAGTTTTGGAGGATAGACACGATATAACTTGATCTTGCAATCTTGATTACAAAAATACTATAACTCTTGAGTAGCACTTGAATTTCAAAGAGAATTTGAAGGAGAATTGAAAGATAAAGATATCAATATAAGTCTCTTTGAAACTTGGCAGAGTATAAGTATAGATTTTATGAATTCAAGAAAACTAATGGAGAGAGAAGAAAGGAAGAAAAGGATAATTAAAATTAGTTAAAATATCGAATTTAGAAGCCTATTTATAGTCTCCGAACAGTCAAATCCTTTCCGAATAGTTTTGAATTCAATAGACACAACTTTTCAAAATATAAATTTCAAAACAAACGGTACATATGTCGACCTATAAAAATACATATGTTGACATCCCTTAAGAAATTTTCAAAAATAAAAAACTTTGATTTAAAACAA